>OX384032.1:9941700-11141700 GCA_947534325.1 Agonum fuliginosum | reverse complement strand
TGCATGGTCAGGAAAAATTAAATAATTCAATTCCCATTATAATTGAGCTCAAAGCAGGTCAAGAACATGCTGGACAAGCGTTGGAACAAGCTAGGGGTTATGTTACAAATTATCCCATTTCATCTGTATCCGTTCATACCTCGTCAAGAAATGATGTTTGCGTAGGGCTTAACTTGATTGAAGTATAAAGGACAATTTTGTTTCCCAATAAACAAAAATAGATAACAACTTAAGATTGGGGAAGTCCTATGTTGTTTACAGCAGATTTTAATAATGAAAACTTCATGTGTTTTTCTGAATGGAAGTTCATAAACAATGAAATATCTATTGATGCTTTGTTATATAAATACAGTGTGATCAAAACCAAGTGATAATCAAGTGACCTGGGTAGTGCTCAATTTTTACTCCACGGAAAAAATTATTAACATTAGCTGTCAATCCAGTGGCATGTATTTCCATGTCAAAATGTCATTTTATTTGTAAGTTGTAAATGTGTTTATATTAAACTTACCACCCGAAATGGTTTTAACAGGCGAACACTATAAGTTTATTATCGAAGCATATATTCGATCAGGGGTATTTAAATACTTACTAAAATAAAATAATTATTATCCTAATTCGCACGCCCATGAACTTGGATATCAAACTTTTCTTCCTTGAAATCAAATTTTGATGTCATTTAGGAAAATTGCGGGTCACGTGACTATCAGATTGTTTTGATCACTCTGTATAAATACCCGTGAATTGACAACAACTATTTTATAGTCCGTCCCAAACTTCTTTGCCGTGACGTCATACCTGTAGTTCGTATGAATCAATTTGAAATTATGGCGGGAAAGTTATATTTTGATATCAAATATTTTTAAACTATATTATGTGAATATTTGGAATAACTATATAAATTTAATAATAAATAAATACCTCTAGAACAGCTGACACGGGAATAAGTAATTCTCCTTTTACTTTTTCAGCAGTAAAATATGGGTACAAATTCAAGACAATCTGAATTGTTTGTTTATTACTGCGTTTGCCGGGCATATTTATAAATAATATTATAAATATCTATATGTAAACAACTAATGTATGCATAAAACAACGATATACCTATATTAAATTATTTAATCACAGTGAAAATAGTTTTTATTTGTTTGACAGTTTCAAAATATACAATAAAATGTATTTCATAAAACAACATGAAAAACAGCCTACTCAAATAACAAGTTATAATTGCTGGTATATCAACAATATAATTATACGTTTTCTATCTCTTTCTTTTTCTACTTCATAATAAAAAAAAAGAACAAAACTTCACGTAACAGTATCAATACTTCGCAAATTTCGAATGACATACGTGTTTCAACTAAATATATGACTGTAGTAAGATAGAAAGAGTAAGACAATGTATTATTTAGTTATTCTTGAAAATAAAATAATGACGTCACGGCAAAGAAGTTTGGGACGGACTTTAGTAACCGCTCACATGATAGAACAAAATATTTTTAAGACGATCTCTACAGAAAATAATAGATATCGTGGCAGCAGTCAACTTTTGCTTTGTTTATTGATTGTTTGGCATGACAGTAAAAATGTCATTTGAATGTTGTTGTTGTGGTGTACTTATGTATTAAAAAGTTAAAAATTATGTGTTACTTTGTGGTCGTTTAAAAAATAGCGTTCATGACAGTAAATATAATATTGCTTGTGTCGTTGTGTCGCCTCACTCGGTTGCATCTCGTTCGTCAAACTTTACTCTCGCACGATATTTCTCACTTTCGATACTCGTTATGAAATATACTGTATCCCATGCTCAACTAGCTTATAATCACCGTCGTAATTATTCATAATTATTATGGGAGCCAACAAAATCCAAGTTCAAGAAAAAGCCACACTAATAGAAATTATTATTTAATTTTATATGTTAAATATTTCAATTGCGCATAATTTCGTTAGTTACAAACTATCTAGTATCAAAATGCAAGCAATGATAAACTGATATCACTGATACTTATCAGTAAAAACTTATTATTTAAATAAAAGGAAAAAGCTACACTTTGTTTTGTCACCGTACTTGACAAACAGAAACAGACGGAATAAGAAAAATATAACGTGTGTTGTGAATTGTGCTTATAAATAACTAGAGATATGAAAAATTCCCAGTAATAGTTATCTCAAAAATCAGTAGGTATAATACTCGTAGTTTATTCCTAGGTACGTAAAAAAATTACACTATTTACAAGTAGTTTTTTAAGATAATGATTATCAAAATTTGATTATACATTTCCTGTTAACATTAGCTTAAAGTTTAGTCTTATTGTTATGATATTTCTACTCTAAAATTAATTTTTCCAGGTATTATTATTTCCTATACATAGATCAGCGATCAACTAATAATAACGAGTCAGGAGAGATTTTTTTTTTCACCTGCACCGAAAAGCAATTAGAAGGCGAAGAAAGAGATGAACCGCATGATGATAACATTGGAAAAATGTATAACAATTTCATAAGATAAATAAAAATAATCTAAATAATCAATTTTGGAATCCTGCATAAAGCGGGAGGAAAAGTACGTTTCCTTCCTAGGGAGGAAAAAATCAAGTGGATTCCAGAATGAAGCGAGGGAAAGGTACTTTTTCTCCCTAGGGAGGAAAAATCAAGTGGGTTCCCGTATAAAGCGAGAGGAAAAGTGCGAATCGGACAGAAATGCCGTTTTCGGTGCAGGTATTCAAAAAATGTAATTTAGTGTTTTTCTGATAAACAAATTATATTATAATCTAGTTCCTATTTTGAATAATTATTATCTTGTATTCTAATTGTTTGATTCTTCTTACAATACCTTATTAATACTTGCATTCGGTAGGTAGGTAGTATTTTTTTTTCTAAATAAGTAGGTATCTTTATGCAATTCAGATAATGAAAACAGAAACGTAATAACTCCTCAAAAATATCAGATCACATATCAGACTAACTAATCCAAAACAAACATAAAGCAAAATCCGCAAAACCTGGAGCACACAAAACTAATCTAGCCACACATGAAACGGCAGTGGCTGGCAATGGTAACAGTGAGCACTGAGTCTTATTATCAACGTGGTGAAATGTGTCCAACAACGCGAACGTTACGTCGGCGTTAACGCAATGGTAACGTTAACGTCCGCAGCCGCAGCGCTATCTGCGGAACAAAAGCAGTGATGTAATTAAAAACTGCATTCATCTGTTTGTCTTCGGCGAACAATTGAAACAATACGTTTTTATTCAGGCCGTCTTTTGTCCGGCACGGACTGTGATACACGTATTTACGTACAGTGGTGGTGGTTGGTGGTTGGGGTGGTAGTGGTACCGATGCCCACCCCGTGCCAGGGCCGGAACTCACCGAGAGGGTCAAATTATCGCTTCAGGGGCCCACTATGAATTGGGCCCATTTTTCAAACGATTTCATTAATTCGATGGAAATTTTAATGTGAACAAGAAGAATGATATTTACGGATGTTTACTAGGTACCGTTTCAATAGTGTAAGCTAGTAGATTCGTAGAATTTTACGTAAATATGCTGGCTACGAAAACATTGTACATATGACGTTATATTTACCTAATACATATTCTATTTGGCAGACTAAAAAGAAGTGCATTAGTTACACTACACTCTACACACTAGATGGAAAGAATCTAGTCGCCTGAAGTAATATGAACGAACTACATAATAATTACGGGAAAGGCTTCAACTCCCAAAAAATAAAAAAGATGCAAATCTACAAAATTTATATGTAATAAAATACCCTCATCAAAAGATTAAAGCATTAAAATTTTAGATTTGGCATAAATGCAAACACATAGGAAGATTCAAATCTAGAAAAGTTATTGTCAAAACCGACAATGTGGGACTCAGGGGACTCAAAGAATGGTACAAGGTTATTGTTCAGTTCAATTGAACCCTCGGTTGAACCTAATTTGTGTGTCTTTTTGTGTTGAAAAGACAACCTGGTTTTCTAGATTTGCATCTTCCTGTGTTTGCATGTATGCCGATTCTAAAATTCTTGATTTAAATTTTCTAGATTTGCATCTTCTGGTACATTTTTTTGTGTAAAAATATTCTAGATTTATATTATTTTGGCATTGAATGAGAAAATGCGAAAATCCCATAATTTCATAATGAGCTACTTGCATGGTATTGGAAATGAGATTTCTATTACTATTGTACTTAATGTTAGGTTGAAAACATTTTGTAAAAATATATAAATTTTATTTAAAAATGTATGTTTTTTTAGTAAATTGAGAAAGAAAGTTTTATGTGACGTCTTTATCTTGAACAGCAGGATGGAAGCATAATAAGAATGTAACCTGTGGTTAGCCGTTTTAACTTACTATAGTTGTGTTCACTATTGCTTACGGCCAGTTTTAATCAGTGTTTTAAAAATATTTAATAAAAAAAGTCATGCAAGTAGCCCATTATTCTTTTTAAAAGCAGGTTCAGCGGTTTAGCCTACGAGTACTCTCCATTGAGGGAATGTTGGTTATCAATTAACAGGACGAAAGCTCCTTTTCTAAAGAAAATATCCCAATAAATGGAAGTTTCCAAAAACAAGATTATTCTTGCCATACAAAAGTATCCAATCGTACGTAATTTAATTCTTTTGTCATAATTTTTCACCAGGTAATGTATCCTACTACTAATTATTACTAAATTTGATAAACAATTACAAGACAATTAATTCAAAATTCCACAAACCGCAACTTTTACCTTTTCTTCAAAAAATGCACGAGCTCTACACAGATCTTTATAAGAAGAAAGTATATGACTACACTCAACCATTGTCGAGAGTTATATAGAGAAATACTGAAAACCTGGAAATGATACAAGAAAAATAAATGTTATGAATTCTGATATTTCAATTCATCATCAAACATCTATAGATCTATACCACAAGATATAATATAAACACAGGAGTGAACACTCCGTATCTTAGCATAATACTGTAGATTTGTGGCATTTCTGTTCACCCTGTGTGAGAAAGAAAGATCACTACTGGGCCCGTGTGTTACCATCGTTACCGTTGTTTATCATCATAAAATGCATTGAATGCATGCTCTAGAAGGTAAACAAAAAAAGTCACACTTCATATCCACCCTAGTGTCCACGCTTGTCATATATTGTACTTCGTGATCTATACTAATTAAATTACTACGTAGAATTCATTAAGTAATTCCAAAAACAATATGCATTTTGATATGAATTCTTGTAATCAAGGGGCTGCTTTATGTGTAGGTCCGGCCCTGGTCCGCGCAGAGTCGACTCGTCCAGCGACTTCACACTAACGTTCCCGCTGGATTTTTTCGCGTTTTGTTTTGTTATTAATGATCTTTTTTGTTTTTTCCTTTCGCTTCTTGTTTTGATTTCGACTTTTGAGTGCGAACAAAACGAAATACATGACAGGGAATTTTTAATTTCTGCCCAGAGAAATTTGTAAATATTTGAAGTTTGCGTTTCAACTTCGTATGTGTGAGAGCAATTCGCGCCTCGAGCGCTAGACATTTAACGCGTTCTTTTTAGAGAGAAAATTGTTTGCTTTTAATTGTTTAATTACTTTCTCAATTCCTAAAAAGATAGTCATATTTTATCAAAATTAATACATGCATACTTACTTACATAAAATCACTATATTTCCCTAGCCTATAAAGGGTTAAATATATCTTCGCCAAACATTTCTATCCCGCCACATTTCTTTTCCCTCATCCACATTACCACATTCATTTCTATTATAGGCATAAATTATAATGAAGTAAATCTGATCCATTAAAAAATAGGCAGTTATTATTTAATTAGTATTAAGTATTTCATAAGATTTTGAAGAAGCTATTTTCGATAGTAGGTAGGTACTATACTTGTAACAGAATAAACGAAAGTGTCTCTGTATTTCATAACTTCAGGATAAAAATTAAATTACACACTACATGGCATACCGAATACGAACAGATCGCACTCTAATCTCTAAATGACGTCCCACATTTTTTGTGCCGTTGGATTTGAATGCTACATCACCAAAATTTAATTACTTTTGTTTATTTATACAATATTCAATATTAGGTAAGTTATTACTTGTATTTCTTTTCAGTTTATTTAATGAAACATTTAAAAAATACTAATTGAGTGCGTTAGCCTCGTTTCCGTTTCCGTTGTAATCAAATTTGGTGTGACAGTCTCACATACTGTGAGATATTGGTATAGAGACTTAGAGACATATAGAACGTTGTGTGCAGTTACCAGCTGCCAAGTCATAAGTCATTGGTATCCATTGTTGTAAGTAAATACTGCATATTTTGTGCAGTTTATCTGATATGTATATATCTGAATGGATTCGAACCTCAGTTCAGAATTACAAAACGCATTCTGTTTTTGTAGAATTAAGAAAAGAGATGCACTTTATTTAATCAGTAAAACAATTATTATCTAAAATATCCGTAACAAAATTAAGATCATTGATAAGTTCATACAAAGCCTTGCAGGAATCTAGAGAGTCAGACCTGGTCTCAGTGCAGTCATTCTGCTTTCCGCCTCATAATTGTATCGCTTTCGTCTCTTGTCCGCATCATGAATATGTGTAACAAAAAAAGAATTGAAGCACGAATGACGTCACTTTATCGATACTTTTGTTAGTGTCGTCTGCCTGCGTTCTTTTGTTCAAACATGCATTGTTATATGCACCGTGATGCAATAATGGCTGGCGTCTTTTGTTATGCGCGCTGCGACTGTTACTGCACGGTGCTGCCGCTGAGAGTGACGGCCAAGTGGAGAACTAACTTTGAATTAACATATTTGAAGGGTGGCCTAGTTTTATTACAGGGGTGGTGTATTTATTTGCTGTATGAATTTTTAATGTCATTGAGGACATAAAAATTGATTAATGTTAGAGATGCTAGGGTTGGATTATTAAAATGTTAGGTTATACTTTCCACGCCTCCACCAATATTTGCGATGTTTCTAGACAAGCATAAACGAATATTATAATAGTATATTATTTAACGAGTAAATAATGTAGGCTATAATTAATGAGGATGAAAGTTTGTTCACGAGCCGAAGGCGAGTGTATAAATCATCCGAGTTAATTATAGCCATTATTTTCGAGTCAATACGACGTTTTATCTACAACTTTTTAAATAAAACAACATTTTCTTACTGCAAATTTGTATTGATATTAACCTAACCTCAAACTTTGTTGTGATGACAATTTATCCGAGTAATTTAGAACTATTATGGGCTAGTCATATACAGCGTTTTACAAATTTTTATTATTTTTACTGTTTCTGCTTACAACGTCATAAAATGATAACTTGATGTAACACTAATATTAAAACAGATGTGATGACAGTTTGACAGTTCGAGAGAATAAAGTACTCATTATTTAACAGTGTGAAATAATGAATTCATTATTTCATAATGTGTCCTTATGGAGGGGTTTATTATACTACGTTCACGTATATAATGAATACATTATTATATTGTTGTAGATAAAATATATTATAGCTCTTATTGTTTTTGAGATCTCAAAAAATGAACCGAATAAAACAATTTGAGAATATGAGAATTGAGATTGATAAATCATTTCTATTTTTATTCGATTGTATTTTGAATAATTGTTAGTGTTCAAGTGCTTATTTTAAAGCGTAGGTATATCAATTTTTAGCATGACATGTTTATTAATTATTTATGTCTTCCTAGTATGTAATTATTTAATTATGTCATGGATACGAGGTATGTTATATACTACATTATACCCTAGGGCATTAAGAAATTGCCATGGTAATATTGAGACATCACTAATGTTTTTCTTCTGAAATTAATATATTTTCTGTCTGTTACTAGGATACCAAAAATATTAACAAAATTCGAAACGTCAAAGCGAAATGTCACGCGCGCAATATTTTAAATAAAATAGTAAGACATAAAATATTGTATGCACCACGGGCATCATTGATGTTTATATAGCCCTCGGGCGATTTACAGACCCTCGGGCCAGAGGCCCTTGGGCTTGTAAACATGTCGCCCTCGGATGAGCATAAACATCATTATGATGCCCTTGATACATAAATAACTATTATATTTTAGCCTCTTGATATAATAAAAGAATATTCATTACGTAGGTAACTTTAGTAAGATAAACCTTTGATGAATCCCAATGAAGACACACATGTGATGAGGTTACATTAATATTTTAATGAATAAAAATTTACAAGAAAATGTTTTATTTAAAATGTCATAGATAAAACGTCCTAACTCGCATATAATGGCTATAATTCACTCGGATGATTATACACTCGTCTGCAGCTCGTGCATAAACTTTCATCATTTTGAATTAGCCTACATTATGTACTCGTTAAATACTATAAAAATTATAGTAATTAATAACAAAGACATCTAGTGTTGATATTTTTCATACTTGTTATTTACGCATTTTATAATAATTATTTGAATCTTAAGCATTTTGACTGTTAATTGGGGTAAAATATCTTTTCTTTACGCTTTACCTGTATTCAGTGTTGCAAGAATTTTTTGTATTTATTTTACTAATTGTGAATAGGTCAAAAATTAAAAATTATCAAATAGTTTCATTAGCTAAATTTGCTCTAATTTGCTTACTTTCATAAATACGTAATGATTGATTTAAATAGAGATTATCTTTATTTACAATAAATTAATTATCATCTTATTTACTAATCATTTAACTCAAAATAGATAATAAATTGCGAAATCTTTGTTTGTACTATTGTACTGATAAGAAATAAGAAATTACATCCTAATCATAATAAATTATATAAATATATTAGTGTTATCAAAATAAAATTCATAATTCCATTTACACATTTACTAGTACATGTTTCTTACAAAATGATAAAACAATTTAAGATTTAAGAGTTTTGCGTTTACATTTTGCGGTTAGCACCTGCTGTAAATTTTGACGGCGTCAATTTCCTCATGTGTACTTTCCACTTTGAGTGTTAACACCCGCATGCGTGTGAGTATGTGTGTGTTTTTTGTGAGGAATGCGTCAGGTTTTTATCGCACCCCCTTTCAATGGGGGATGTTAATAAAAGCCCCCAGCGGCGGTCGCGATGCAGAATTGAATCTTTTATTCTTTTGTATTTACTGAAAACCTATTCCAGGATTCAAAAGAACGAAAAATTGTATTACAAACAGTGAAATGATACTGGCACTGGCCAACTCTATTCGGACCGTCTTTACCGCACCCCGCCCCACCCCACCCCTCGCCGGGTTTATTATTGTGTCTGTGCTCTGTACCAAGCGACGCAACTAACGCAAGTTTTTTCGATTTGGATTCTTTTTTAAATCTGTATCGTTTGGATTCTTATCAGAATAATCTTTTGTGCACGACAAAGCTTTATATTTAACTAAATCCAGTCATATTTCTATTCAGCTTACAATAACAGGAATTATTTTCTTTAACAAAAAAGTACTGTTCTGTTCATATTTTAACTTTCGAAATGTCTGCATTAAAGAATAAAGTGCACTTGTACTTACGACAGATAATTAAGTTAACAGAATGATGAATTATCAATAAATTATAAAATATGATAATAATAATAATACACTTACAAGCATAATTTATTGATACTTAATTGTATTTATATTTTATTTAATTAATAAAAGTGACATCTGACAGAGAGCTCTCATGGACTGAAAAAGTGCGGCGTCATATTTCGCCGTCGTAGACAACGCTATCACATAATGCACCCTGCGGCATAATTGTTTCCAAATCCGAACAAAATATACTTATGCCGTTATGCCATTTTGACAAAACTGTATCAAGCGTGTCGTGTGTGTAAAGTTGTGTTGGCATCGCATATGTAACCAGCTTACCAGGTGTTTCAAAAAGCGGTACATAACATAGGCATTTAGCATTTTGCCCGTCATTGCCTCCTAAATTATTTGCAGAGCGTGAAATACTAGAAAATTATTGTAAATTATGGGTTTCTTCATCAATCAGTGTTGAATTTGTATTGCTGATTAGCAACATTTAGGAAAAAACACTGAACATTTATTTAGGATACATATTATGTATAGTATATTACTAGCCCCATTCCCCATTACTATAAAGCTTTTTTGGTCTTCTTTTTGTGGCGTTCTTTTTTAAATTTGAATACCTATTCATTTCAATACAAATTCAACATTTGATGAAGAAACTCATTCTTTACAATAATTGTGTAGAGTTTCACACTCTAAATAATTTAGGATACAATGGCGGACAAACAACGGTTTTTCCTTGCTAAATTCCTACCGCTTATCGCGAAACACCCAGTGTTTTTAAATAAGCGTTACGACTTTTTCAGTCCATTCTAAATTAGACAATTTCTTATTTAGGTACTAAATTGTACATAAAAAAATTAAAATATGTACCTATATCGTTACCATCACCATCAACTAAAATTACATCCCTTTGTATTTATATTTTTTTTTTCTAATTTAATTAGCGAGGTAAGAATCGTTAAAATTTAAAAAATTAATATTATATACCCCAGAATTACATATTTCATTTTATTCACGATATATGCCAGTCGTGAATTAATAATATTCATAACCCACGACAATGTGTTACAATTTATCAATTTATTACTCACAGAGTTGAAGTTTTATTATTAAAATAAGAAATTAATTTACTTTTCTGTAGTGGTTAGTGGAGTAGCTTAATAAATAATGGTCATTACTCACACAGATTAATTACCATACTCGCATGCGGCTCAATGTCGTAGACTTTTACATTCACGTACATTTGCTGAATAAGTACAAAAATACATATAAATAGTTCTGATTTAATGGCGTACCGGCGCGGCGTACGTTCTTTTAAAGAGGTCTAGAACTAGAACACTCGAACTCGAATCCAACTTGACTCCAGTTAAAAAATTGAATTGAAATACCTACACTAAAATATGCTGAGTGATTTTTAAACCTACTATTTACTCTAGATATCTTGGACATATCAGTCAATAAAACCGGTAGAATTACTGAACATAATAGCATCACAACAGAGTCATAAAATTAAATATGCATTAATGCATTACGTACTAAATAAATACATGCAAAATTTAAAAAACCAATACCAGATAATTATATGATTCCTTGCCAATCACAACAAGGTAAGTAATCCACTCTCAAGTGCAATCGAGCTTATAAACACCCCAGTGCAACCACCCCCGGCAGTTAAAATGTCACCGCCGCCGCGACCACCGCACTTGATTGCATTACGTGGGGGCAGAGCAGACACAGCGGAGACGGCACGTGCTGCGCTCTACTCTATCCCACCCCTAATAACCACCCCCACCCCTCGGCACATATGCCAAGGGTAGCAAAGTGATCGTACGTGGAGGAGACAATCGAAGCCGCAGGAGGGGTGAAAGAGAAGGGGATAAGGTGGTAATGTGGGGCATGATTTCATATTGCGTAAGGGTAGGGAGGCTTTTCACCCTGTTTTGTTTTTAGGACAGTAATTCGTAGTCTGAATATAAGAATATAAGTTCTTAAAGAGTCCTGTTGCTGTCGCAGAAAACTAGGTTTAACGAGGTGTCAATGTCAATCCTGCTTGTTTCATTTTAATTTATTTTATTTTAAAACCAGGTACAATGTGATTAAATTCTATACTGCCTTATGCCTATGTCACACCGGTATGACATGAAGCACGATGCGCGATGCAAGAGTGTATGGCATTTTGCTATTATGAAAATCTGTTGCTAATTTCACAGTGAAATTTCGAAAAAATGGTAGACGTTGTGTCAAGGGATATTCCTGGTATAATCGGTAAACAAGAAAATTAAAAAACAATGCCTGGGATAAGACAATAAATTTTTTATATTAACCACCGTACTTCGTGCCATACCGGTGTGACATGTATTTCTGCTAAGGGTAAAATTAAAATTGGTTGCAGTATATACTTATAATAAAGACTACTTACAATACAAACTACATGTTTCAATTTAAGGCTAATGTTATGATTATTAACGCGGCCATATTGACGATGATATATTAAGAAAATTTATTAAAAATAACACGAACCAGAACCATTGTCAAGGAAACAAGAAAACCAGTTATAGCTATATTATCAACCGAGTTAATTATAAATTAATTAATTAATTTATAATTCACGTAACTAAGTTTCAAATAACAAAAATAAAGATGAACCAAATAATTTTACGAATACCTTTGAATTGATGTTTTCGTTCTGTTGATACCTGATACGAATATGAAATAATGGACTCACCTCTGAAACAAAAAAATATAATTAGTTTCTTGCACTAAATACCCAATTTATTTACTTAATTTTAACTTTATTAATAGATTATGTAAGTGCATGACTGCATATTATTTACATTAATTTCTGGAATTAACTATCTAAAGTTGTTTTGTTTTTAATTTTTGTCTACTTGCAACCAGCTTTACTAATATGTACTGCAAACTGCAACTAGCGCTATACGAAAATAATATGAGCATTAAATTTCAATATTTTAAGAGGCCCATTTACCTCCTAAAATCCAGAAGAAAATGTACTAACGTAGCGAGTGTTTTGTGGCCAGTACAAAAATGATAAAATTCTATTACAACATGGATTATACTTAAAAGATAAATTAACAGTTGTGCCTTTTTACCTCTCGCCTAGAGAGGTATAGGGATCGTGAAAAAATTCGATGTCGAGATTTTTGTCAATAAGCACGTTTTAGCACCTTTAGAACCTATTTTGACTATTTTCACGATGATGTCTGTGTGTCTGTGTGTCTGTGTGTCTGTGTGTGTCTGTGTGTGTCTGTGTGTGTCTGTGTGTGTCTGTGTGTGTCTGTGTGTGTCTGTGTGTGTCTGTGTGTGTCTGTGTGTGTCTGTGTGTGTCTGTGTGTGTCTGTGTGTGTCTGTGTGTGTCTGTGTGTGTCTGTGTGTGTCTGTGTGTGACTGTGTGTGACTGTGTGTGACTGTGTGTGTCTGTGTGTGTCTGTGTGTGTCTGTGTGTGTCTGTGTGTGTCTGTGTGTGTCTGTGTGTGTCTGTGTGTGTCTGTGTGTGTCTGTGTGTGTCTGTGTGTGTCTGTGTGTGTCTGTGTGTGTCTGTGTGTGTCTGTGTGTGTCTGTGTGTGTCTGTGTGTGTCTGTGTGTGTCTGTGTGTGTCTGTGTGTGTGTGTGTCTGTGTCTGTGTCTGTGTCTGTGTCTGTGTCTGTGTCTGTGTCTGTGTCTGTGTCTGTGTCTGTGTCTGTGTCTGTGTCTGTGTCTGTGTCTGTGTCTGTGTCTGTGTCTGTGTCTGTGTCTGTGTCTGTGTCTGTGTCTGTGTCTGTGTCTGTGTCTGTGTCTGTGTCTGTGTCTGTGTCTGTGTCTGTGTCTGTGTCTGTGTCTGTGTCTGTGTCTGTGTCTGTGTCTGTGTCTGTGTCTGTGTCTGTGTCTGTGTCTGTGTCTGTGTCTGTGTCTGTGTCTGTGTCTGTGTCTGTGTCTGTGTCTGTGTCTGTGTCTGTGTCTGTGTCTGTGTCTGTGTCTGTGTCTGTGTCTGTGTCTGTGTCTGTGTCTGTGTCTGTGTCTGTGTCTGTGTCTGTGTCTGTGTCTGTGTGTGTGTGTGTGTGTGTGTGTGTGTGTGTGTGTGTGTGTGTGTGTGTGTGTGTGTGTGTGTGTGTGTGTGTGTGTGTGTGTGTGTGTGTGTGTGTGTGTGTGTGTGTGTGTGTGTGTGTGTGTGTGTGTGTGTGTGTGTGTGTGTGTGTGTGTGTGTGTGTATGGAAGTCTGTATGTGCGCCTACTATAGTCTTTCGTTCTGATTCATTATCTCAAATTCTACTGAACATAAAATTCTAATATTTTGCAATATACATTTATATATGTTAATGAAGAGCTGATAAGATTTTGGTAAAAATCTGCCAACCGGAAATGGTATTTTCTTGAAGCATTTTAAGCATAGGAAATACTGCAATAGTTACAATTTGTCATTCGACATTTGAAAGAACAAATTATCTTTTACATTATTTATTTAACATCGTTTCTATATCTCTTACCAATAAAGGAAAATTAATTTTCAAAAATTTGTAATTTTACGATTTGTTAATCATAATATTGGAACAAAATTTAAAAACAAAAATGAAATGTCAATGTGATAGATGAACAGACGTATACACAGTTTCTGAAATTTTTGTGACACAATTTTTAAATATAAATATATTATTAACTGTGTTGAAACTAGGAACCTATAGGAGCCGAAATATAATAAATTAAAAACAGACTGAATTCCATTAAGTTTTCATCCTTCCATTAAACGTATTCAGTCAAGAAGTATCATCGATTCATTATTATTATTATAACTGGATATAAGGTAATAACAAAAAAAATTATCTACAAAGTGCTAATTTGATTTCAATGCCAATAGGAATCGGTACTTTGCTTGAAGAACTATAACAAAAATTACAAAAAGTAGCCTAACCAAATCCAAATTCACATATTACAGTGTCAAGGCGAGAGGTCTAGTGATGGCCACGTCAGATTTTTACAATTGTTATTAAAATTTTTTTACATGATTATACAAATTTCGAAAATTCACTTTTAAAATTCTAAAACGGCACACCTGTAGATCCATTCTTTCTCTACTAAATGTTTAAAAAAGAATTATCTTGGTCAATAAACAATAATAAACTGAGAGTTTACTCGCAACGAAAATACTTTTACAGTATTTTTCAACTTCAAAATGCCATTGCATAGCTAGGAGGCGTCAAAGTACGAGTTTCGAGCTGGTTTCAGGCAGTCGTAGTAGCGGGAAAAGAGTAGAATAGAAAAAAATTAAAATCCAGAATATTATTGGAATTCGGAGAAACATGGACAAAACAAATCTTAAAAGCTTAAAACAAGTCTACAATTTTATCTGTCAATTACTTGACAAATTGCATAATTTATTATTATCGAAGGTTTTGATGTTATTATAGTTAACGTATTAAGTTCGTAACCAATGAATTATAAGTAAATAACGTATTATGTTGTTTTTAGTTATGAATGTTTCATATAATACGGTAACAAACAGTTGATGATACTATATTATAAAAGTAAAGAATACAATTTTTACCTCTCGCCTCATATTCTATAAGAGAGGTATTGTAATGGGTCAAAAATTTCGAGTATTAGTTTTTGGTGGATAAGCACGTTTTAGGGTCTCTAGAATACGAATTTAATATTTTCACGATGATGTCTGTGTGTGTGTGTGTGTGTGCGTATGTATGTATGGACGTATGTGACGATTTTTCGTCCACGATAACTTAAAAAGTATCAAGCCTTTAATAACCAAATTTCATATTTAAGGTTTTAATAAGTATCTTAACACCGGATAAGATTTTGGTAGAAATCCGCAAACCGAAAGTAGTACTTTTTGAAACTTTATATAGTTTTTCTGAAATATATTGGTACATTATTTATTTATTACAAATTTTGCAATTAAAAATAAATGAAAATATAATTATCTATGGGTACAGTTAATTTTAAATACAATTTGCTGAATCTGATAGTATTTAAAAATAAAATAAAGTACAATTAATATTCTATTTTTTTGAAATTTCAGTATCTTGTTGTCCATGATATGAAATTTGTTTCTACATAAAATTTGAATGATTATGACAGTGACAGTACAGTTGACATCTTTTGCTTGTATCTTGGTTTACATTATCGTTTACATATTACGTGAACATAAAACTATTAAAATGTAAGTAAAACTATTTATTAGATTAGTAGAATAAGCAGAATCTGGCGAGAGGTCGTGTACTGGCCACAGCAGATTTTTTTAAATTAATAAACTATGACAACATTTCAACATATTTTATGTTCCATCACCAAAGCACCAGTCCTGCAGACTTCACTCCTGCAAGACCGCAGGACTGGCAGGACAACTAAGTCATCATCATCCTGCTCATGGTGCATCCAAGTCTCCTGTCCATTGTTCGTCTGCCATTGTTCCTAATCAAATGAGACTCGTATCTGTATCCGAGAGGCATACAGTCCAGTTGACCAACTCAATCAGTCACCTCACTCACGTGCTAAATACATCACGTGGGAGTCACTACTCCACTGGGAGAGTGGGAAATATGTTAGTGGTGAAAATAATGCTTGTTAGTTAGATAGTTGCACAATGTGGAGTTGTAAGGAGATTAGGGGAGGTTCATTATAATTTTTGTTTTTAGTTTGGAAGGACAGAATTGTACCTTGGTCTTTTTAATTGTGTAAATACAGGGTGATTCACAAACTTCGTGCATATATTTTAGTGGCACTCACTTATCATGGAACTGAAAGAATTTTTTCAAAATTTGTAATTTTAGTTTCCTAAGTTCTTTAATCAAACAGTTTTGGGTCAGTGTGTTTCAAATAAAATTTAACAAATTTACTACTCTTGCCATTGCACAATTGATTAGAATTTAATTTTATTGCATTCATAGTTAATCAGTTATCCATTATACAATCAACAATACAGTAGTTTTAAAAACTGTCCTTAAATTTACAAATATATATAAAATACTTTATCTACGACCGTGTTAAAAGTAAATCTTTTAACGGTTGCTTAGCAAAGTTAAAAGTGTATATTTATGGCACTAGTTTTAAAAGGAACGTAGCAACGTGTTAAAAGTTAAATCAACAAATATAATCTAACCTGTCGAAATGTCATTCATCAATTTATAGTTTTTACAAATACTCTACGAAGGTCGTAGATAAAATATTGTATGATATATGTGTTAAAAGTGATTTTATTTCGTTCGTAGGGTTACTTCACTCGGCTACGCTTCGTTTCGTAAACTTCCCCACTCACTCATAAAATGTCACTTTTAACACTTATATCATAAATAACTATTATGAGCTATGATCAGTAAGTTGACCACTATTATGTCACTAAAATATATGTTGTGACTCATCCTGTATATTTTTACCGTATGTGCAGTAGTGAAGTTACGAGCCGTCAACTCACATAGGTACTTACAGTTGTTAGTGTAGAGAACACCACAGGGAAAAATAATTTCGTGCATTTAAAACTTTAAACTGGAGTATTCCCAACTGGACCCGAACCTGAGTTATCAGAAGCGAGTCAGAACCATAATTATTATAGTCGGTCACGTTAGCAGGTTATGGACTCAGCTATTAATTAATTTTCACTCCATACTCCATAAATTAATATAGGTATAGAAAATATTTCATTTACGTCCTTTTTCAAACGAAAACACTTTAATTTAACCATATGAATAAATTATAATGATACACTAAATAAATTTATGATGTAAAAATAACGTTTTAATGCACCAAAAAATCAGATTTATTTTTCAATTCTTTTTACATTAATATTGGAAACATATTATATTAGTACCTAATTGGGTGAATAACTTATAACAAAAATTAATACGTTTTATTTTCCTTAGTGATTTGAATTTACATTCAAAATCTAGGCATTTATGTCAAACTTAATAAACTAAAATCTGATTTAAAATAAATGTAAGTATTCCTTTGCTTAATTCTGTTATTACTTATTATCTTGGCTGCTATTTACTGTCGGCGTAAGATTTTTAAAAAAATATTCTTTATCATCTTAGAAATAAAATGTTATGAATATCTGGAACGTTCCCGGAGTAAATGTATGTGGGTACGGCCCTGCGCAGCACTTGACGGGCGCACACGCTTGTTCACTCTCTTCCTCCATTGTCTACATAGATATATGTGTTCTTTTGTCGCGATTATCTGCATAAATCCATGTAAAAGGGACTTTCAAACCATCAAACTGCATTACGTCACAGCGTCTATTCTTTGCGCGTGCAATATTAGATGAAATATTGTATCCCGGTGACGAGACTGCGATTTATATATGCTAATAATTCTATCCACTGCGACTACGCGACTAGCTACTTTATACGATGCTATACTATGAGCTTAACGCCGATGCTACCGAGATTTTCATACATACACAAGCGCTTTTCTTATTTCCTACATGGAATTTCATAATTGAATATCTACTTGAAAACGTCATACGACTCTAAACACATAAACCCTATGACCTACATTTTGTAACTATAAAAATGTATAAATAAAAACAGATATTTACTAGGTTATTATGATTTTGTTTATGCCTACCGGAATGAAGGACCTCTAGCCTGAAAGTTTATAAATCGCCCGAAGGACGTGAGACATCAAGTTATGCCTTTTCTGCATACAATACTTGATATCTTACAACTTACACATTTAATATAATTATTAAAATTCTAAATTTGTAAATATTTGTAATAACATTAGGAACAGACAAGAGGTTTAGTAACTTCTGTAGGAAAAGTTATGGAACAATACAGTGAGGTTTTAACGTGAAAAATGTGATTTTTCATATCCATGGTTATGATTTTCACAGCAATGTATTAGAGCGTTCTTCTTACCTCCCGCCTCATATTCTATAAGGGAGGTATTGTCATGGGTCAAAATTTTCGAGTATGAGTTTTTGGTGGATAAGCACGTTGTAGGATCCCTAGAGTAAGAATTTAACATTTTCGAGATGATGCCTGTGTTTGTGTGTGCGTGTGTGTATGTGTGTGCGTTAGTTCGTTTGTATGTTACAATTTTTTAATACGAATCTTAATAAGCCATTATATTTAGCAGGGCATTACTTCAAGTAAAATTACTTTAAGTACTGATTTTGCAAGTAATGTCCTTCAAGTTCTTCAAGTACTTTTTAAATTTAGTACTTGTATTTGATACTTGCACTTCTTCAACAATTTACTTGATACTTGTTTAAATATATTCGTACTTCAAGTACTTTATGAGTAGGTACTTGAAGTAAAAAATATTTACTTCAAGTAATTTTAATGTTTGAAGTATTTAAAGTATATAATCTAATTTATTTAAAAAGACAATTTTAAATATTTAATATGACTGCAGTATTTAATTTAAAAAAATTATAAATAAGGTAAAAAAGTTCGAACTTGTATTAATACATAGGTACTATAATAAGTACAAGGAGTTCAATAGGCCAAAACAATAATTTAATTAGTTTAAATGTTTAAATCTTCAAATTTGTTATTAGATTAGAATGTCACTAAGTGCATTGCAAATCATTAGCAGTGAAAATATATATATATTTTTTTTACTGGTAACCATCCTACAGGATTAACTCCTAATTACAGAATAGTAGATGTTATTATAGTGGAATCCAACCACTCGGGCCGAGTGGTTTTATTGTCGGCTGCGCTGGGAATCGAACTGGGGAGCGTATAGCATGCTAGGTGGACCCTGTACCGCTGAGCTAACCACTGGCTTCTTTTAATTATCAATCGACAGTTGAGAATGCTTATTGTATTTGCACAAACCACAAAATAATATAATAACATTTATCAACTAAGTTTTAAATAAATTCTATTTTGAAGGTCATAATTACAGCAATCTTCTTCTTCAATGATAATAAAAGTGACGCTAAAATAACAGCAGTCCGGTTCTGCCTTGCGTCTAACAGGGATGTTATCCTAGCCTAGACGAAGTTGCAGCTGCTGAATCGAAGAGAAAAAGAATAAAAGTGTTGTGAATGAAGAAGAAGTGAAGGAAGAAAAGCGCGGTGCGGCGCAGCGTCGTCGACATTCAAACACGGATTCTAATCAGAAGTTTCGGCGTATACAAAACTTGCGGACAGCACTGAATGCCGCGTGTATACAGCAAATCTGAAAGATTTCACTCCTTCAAATAGAGCCAAAATGGACCAAGACTACTAGATGCTATTATACGAGAGGAGTTTACCTTACCTCATTCAGAAATTAATTTAAACTTACACTACTATACTATACTCGATAAAGATATACGATATCTTGGTTCTTGTTATTACTGTACTCTATTTGTAAGTTTAGAGTTTATATCAGTTAATTAATTTAATGATTCAATAATTTTGATTAAGGTGTCAATTTTTTTGAGAATTTGATTCTACTACGGCAAGTATGCTCCAAGAAATTCAGTGCCATAAACCGCAATTCGAAATTTTGCTTAGTTCGAATTCGAAATTTTGAGGTTACGTAGGTACCCTATTTCAAGAACTAAGCCCGATTGCCTGATATCAAACTGCGTCTCGCTCCCTTATAGTATTTGTCAAAATTTAATGTTCTTTGCACCATCAAAATTCTGACACCGACCACCGAGTTACATGGCTAGGATTTTAAAATTTATAAAAAGAATAAGGAGTATTCTGCGATTATTGAATTTATATTTTCGAGATTTGAATCAACTCGGTTATGTTATGTCCACATACCACACACTAGTTTTTATTTTATTTTTACATATGCCATGTTGATTACCTTACTAGCATGCGTGTTGCAAACTCCGATACAGTCACTAGCCGGTGCCCGATAGCATTGTCGTTGCCAAGTTAGCTCAACGTCCTATGGTAACGCATGAAAACATGCACTTAAAATACGTAAAAACAGTCTAGCAATTTTTAAAATGCTCACGAAGTTTTATAGATAAAGCAAAATTTAAAAAATGTATTTACAGATAAAGAATGGAACAGGTTTATGCCTAGTTACATTTTCTAATAAATCTCTTAATCATAAAATAAATAGTAGTTTTTCCTTCAAATTTTTAATATGCATTGAACAATCCAGACACTGCTACACCTCTAAACACACAATATTTCGTTACTGAGACGTGACCCTCAATTGTATCCCACTTTGGAATGATGACGAGAGTATTAGGTCGTATTAGGTATACCGATCCAAACCAGGCTGTGAAAATTTCTAACTTGACTCGGATTTGAACCCAAGACCTCTGTAACTCGCTTTGTAATCAGAGCCTGGAAATCTGCTACCACTGTGCTATCTCACCGTTTTGATTTTTAACTAATTGACCATATTTATTTTTACCGTTTGGTCAAAATTTCACGAGAAATTCTCGAGTTCAAACTAGTCCTCTTGACTTCTGGAGTAGGTATCCTTCTAGTTTAACAACTGATTTTCTAAGTTGTATGCCTGTCTTGTAGGTTTTTTGGGAATATGATTTAGGAAAATGTCATTATCAACTCTTCTGTATTATGTTTTGCACTCTGTTCAATAATAAATGAGGGTGTTTTATCTGAATAGAGAATTAGATATTATAGTAGAACTCGGTCGCGGCTTTAGATATAAAGATGTGTGTTCGTTCTCGTTGATTGTTGAAGGTGTTGGGGGTGGCAGGAGGCACTGAGTGGGGGCAGAGCGTCGTCGGGGGCGGCAGACGGTTGTGATTCTCTGTGTACACACGATAAAAATGTCACCGCATTTCCCATTGTTATGCCATGAATGCCGCATCACATAAAGAGACTCAGATAATGGCGCGAGCGAGACGACGCGATCGCGGCGCTCTGCCCCCGGCCCGCCCGAGAACCTTTCATCACCAAGGAGATATGATGGCATTGTTTAGCTAAACAATAGACAACTTTTGTTGTCAATGGTGACATGCAAAGAAGTCATTTTAGACTCTCTTTTCAAACAGTGGACAAGTTTCAATCTGGCGGGCTGCCGGGATGAATACCTCTTCTTCTTTTTGTTTTGCTACCTACGTGCGGCGCTCGCGCGAGCCACGCGACCCGGTCGCACGGCCTTCGTCCTTCGCTCCTTCGTCCTTGTCGCCTAACACGATTTCTGACTGAATCTTTCCTTCCGCCGCGCCGCCAACGCCAACCGCCGGATTCAGATACAATCGCAGGACATTTGCATTGCACGACAACGATTAGGAAGACAAAATACCTACACCCGAAACATCTTTCCTTTTCTTTATAAAAACCGCCACAATATTAAGAATATTTTTATAATATCTTTATCTATTTTACATAGAGGATTTACTATCTCAATTACAAAAAGAAAAGAGTGGTATGTTTATATTCTAATTAATTCATTATTGGATTAATAAATGGAACTTAAAAGGACGATATAGTAAATTCATTCATTTTTATGTCTTCTTAGTATGTAATAGTTTATTAATGTCATAGATACGAGGTACGTTATATACTACATAATGCCCTAGAGCATTAAGAAATTACGATGGTAGTGTTGACACGTCACAAATATTTTTATTCCGAAATTAATATATTTCCTATCCGTTGCTCGGGTACCAAAAATATTGACAAAATTTAAAAAGTCAAAGCGAAATGTCACGTGTGGAATATTTTAAATTTGCACCACAGGCATCAATTAGATTATAGCCCTTGGGCGATTTACAGATCTTCGGGCCAGAGGCTCTTGAGCTTATAAACATATCGCCCTCAGATGAGCATAAACAACATCATGATGCCCTTTCCTTGATACATAAATATTAATAACAATAATATTAATAATGATACTTTTTAATGTCCTATGTTTTATGTCGCCTTTGTACTGAAACGTCAGTAGGATTCTTTTCGAAGTGGGCCAAGGATGGGCCAATAAAATGAAGGTAAGCCACATTTATCGCCTTTATACTGACCCTGGTATTAGAAAATAGGTTCAAAGACTATCATACGAAAATTTATTAAATTTGACAAGAATTTGTGCAAAGCTTGATCTATAGACCTCTTAATCGGTCAAATATTTAGTCGGTCCACCACCTTTTTTACCTAGGTCGGTGTGAGCCACTCTTGGTTACGTACCTATCTATGTTCCCACATTTAACCGCTGTTTTTAATTCTTTGCATTTTTTTCATAAAAAGGTCATATTATGAGGAAAACCGAAAAAATTTAAAATTCTATTATTGTAAGTCACAATAATTAATCCATAGTAAATATATTTCGATATCTGTAATTTTTGAAAGGAAAATAATAAATTGATTATTAGATTTCCATCATAAGAATTCTCGATCATTGTGCTTTTATACCTGGGTGCAACTTATAATAATTTGAACAGCTTTAGTTTAGCAAAATATTAAAAATTGTTTTTGTAGAAAAGTAAAAACAATTCGTTAGAATTTTACCTGTAATCAACTCTCAAATTCTAAACAAATTATAATATCTTGGGAGTAAAATTTTAAAACATTTCTCTGTTTAAGGACAGGGATAAAAAAAACTTTAAAACCATTTGTGCGACCGAGAGGTCGTTTTGCGAGTAAATAAAATGCGGAATTACAAAAGAAAATAAAGTGCGTGCCGAAACACGACTTGTAGCGTGAAAAATTAGAATTTTAGAAAAGTGCAACAATGGACGGGAAAGGGTTGGACACTCTTCACTCTCAGGAGCTGTTCTGAGAGACTTAACACAACAATGTCGCTCTTTGATGATGGAAGATGGGAAGAAACAGGTAATGGGCCCACAAATAAGTTTAAGGAAATGCGTAAATCTAATAAGTTGACGCCCGACGCAACAAAGAGTTAGAAAATAAGCAACACTGCGAGTTAGAATTAAACAAAGTGGCGCTGAATAAATGAAAAGTGCACGTGTGTATTTATATAAAAAAATTAAACAAGTGTAATGTCAATAGTGTTTGAACTAAATACTGAAACGTGTAGCAGAATAGCAAACTATGCAAGTGTAGTGCCAGAAGGGCTGAATAAACGATGCAAGATGGTGTAGGGATTGAAGTGATATTGCAAACACAGTACTTATACAATTTAATAATGAAATAAATTAAATCAGAGTACAACAAATAAATCCAAAGCATTAAACTTAAAATAGCAAAATTAATTACGTAAAAATTAATCAAAGAAACTTAGTAAATTTCAACCAATATTTAATTAATTAACACCAAATTTAGCAAGAAAAACCATACAACAAAAATACACCAGAAATATAAACCAAACAGTCGAGAATAATAATTAATAAACTAAATAAAGCAGAAATACGAGAGCAAAATAAGTGTACAAATGAAATAAAATGTGCAGGTTACTTACAAGTATGCAGAATAAATAATAAATGCGGTATATAAAATACAAACTTCGATTATTGAGAATTATTGTCCAATATCCAACAATGGAAAGCCATGTGGTTTCAAAATATAAATGTGATGCGTTTTTAACTCTAGTTTGTAGCTAAAAAGTAAAAGTATATGATTATGCAGCACTAAAAGTTAAATCAAGAATGCGAAAATTGTTTAGATTTATAAACTTTAAAAATTACTAAACTGTGAGACCATGTGATCGTAAAAGCGTTAAGGTTAAAGCGGAGAAAAATGTGCAAAATCAAATACGTGCGATAGCGTTGAACAATAAACTAATAATGACTACAAACTAGAGAGAAAAATAATTAAATAATTAAAAACTAAGTCGTGACGCGCTCGATAGACTGCGCTAGCTGTCGGAGATGCTCCTTGGACCACAGCTGAAGACAGTGGCGTCCCAACATCCTGCCGGCCAAAACCGAGTGTCAGGTGTGTGGAAGAGGGCACAGCTTCACGACAGGTCTGGTGAGGACTCCGGAAGTAGTTCGCACTTGGGCGACGCGCACCACGCCGTCTTTACCAGGATGGACGTCGATGACGCGACCGAGCTTCCATTGAAGTGGAGGCAGCAGCTCATTCCTGATTAGCACAAGTTGGTTCGGCTCTAGATTAGCCGTGGAACGAGTCCATTTTGTTCGCTGTTGGAGAGTGTTGATGTACTCCTGGTGCCATCTCTTCCAGAAGTCTTGTTGAGCTCGCTGCAGCAGCTGCCAGCGATTGAGATGGTGATCTGGTTCATTGGCATAATCTCGGTCTGGCAAACAAACAGCTGGCTCTAATAACAGAAAATGATTAGGTGATAAAGCGGTCATATCGTTGGGGTCAGATGACAATGGGCATAAAGGCCTGGAATTTAAAATAGACTCGATTTGACATAGAAGTGTGCTGAACTCTTCAAATGTCAGTACTTGAGAACCGATGACTCTAGATAGGTGGAATTTAACGGATTTAATTCCAGCCTCCCAGAGTCCGCCGAAATGCGGACCAGAAGGTGGATTCAAGTGCCACTGGATGCCGTCAGAAGTGAGTTGATTGGCGAGAAACTTGTTGTAGTCCGTGGAAGCGATGAATTTTTGTAGCTCAGTGAAGTAGCTTTTCGTGCCTACAAAATTAGTACCTGAGTCGCTGTACACGTGAGAACAGCGTCCACGTCGAGCAAGAAAGCGGCGGAAGGCGAGGATGAATGCTTCAGTCGTCAAATCTGAAGCGAGTTCCAGATGCAGGGCTTTCGTAGAGAAGCAGACAAAAAGACAAAGATAAGCTTTGGTTGCCTTGTAGCCTCGTTTCTTGATTGGAGTCACGTAGAACGGACCACCGTAGTCGACTCCTACGACGTCGAACGGTTTCAGTTGAATAACTCTGTTGTGAGGCAAGTCAGCCATTGGAGGATGAGGTCCTGTAGGTCGACAGCGAAAGCATTTTGCGCATTTTGAAGAATAACTTCGGATAACGCGTCGGGCAGCTAGAATCCAGAATTGACGGTTTAATAATGCCTGCAGAGTTCGTGGCGATGGATGTAGGTATTTTTTGTGAAAATAATCGATCACGAGATCGGTGAATCGATGTTTGGATGGTAAGAGAAGCGGATGTTTTTGAGAATAGTTAAGTTTTGAGTTGCGTAGCCTTCCTCCAACACGTAGAAGCCCATCAGAGTCAATAAAAGGATTTAGTTGTTGTATTGGTTTAGAGCATAATTCTCCTCGAGATAATTTATCGATTTCGGTAGAGAAGACTTCTTGTTGAGTAAGCTTTGTCCATCGTATTAGTGCATCATTGAACTCTGAAACAGTTATGAATAAATCATGCGTAATTTCTTGGCGATTTAAGCGTTTATAGAATCTTAAACATAGAGCAGTGATTCTCAAGAGCTGATCAAGATTAGAATATTTATAGAGAAGATCATCGTGCTGATCATTTTCTGCAACTAAAGTTAATTTTTCTTCTTCTAGTGCTGTCGAGGAAGGCGCACTATGGTTAGATGGTTGAGTTTGAGATGCCTCTTCAGCTAGGTGATTCTCATCGGACAGAATAGATTTTTTTGGAATTTCTTCCGATTCCCAAGATTTATTTAAATTTTCAGAAAGATGATCCTGAATGGTAAGCAATGTGTCGACTTGTGTGACAGCAGTATTGGTGATTGGACCCGAAATAATCCAACCCAAGGTGGTTTCAAGTGCAATTGGATAATTGTTATAATTAATTTTCTGCCCTGTAAGAATATCAAAATACAGATCTGCACCGATTAGTAGATCAATGGGTGCGGGTGTTATGAAATCAGGGTCAGCTAGCTGCAGATGACTAAACTGATTTAAAATTGTTTTTGACAACTGTCTTTTTGGAAGATTGCGAGTGACATTTGTGACAACAATTGTCGAGAGCAAGTGAATAGGTGATTCTTGATATGATGAGCGTATTTTTAGTGTAGTAATTCCTTGTACGACGTTCTTAGCGGTTGTGTTACCAAATCCAGAGACAACAATGTCTGTAGGACGACTTGACAAATTTAAGCGGTCTGCACAAGCATGTGTGAGGTACGATGCTTCGCTACCGCTGTCAAGCAGTGCACGAATAGGTTTCCATGCACCAGCCGAATCAGAAGCTAAAACGATTGCTGTTCCTAATAGAACAGATGGAACCGAGTGTGACGTCAGACAGGTAGTTTGAGTGTCAACAACATTGAGGTTGTCAACGTTAGTGGAAGAATCACTACAAGTGGCTTGATTAGCAGTCCTTTGCATGGTTGAGGAATTTGCCGCAGCAGTATTATTCGGGAAATGAAGCATGGTGTTATGTCGCTTATTACACTGTCTACAATTTGTTTTTGATTGACATTCAATGGTTGCATGTATTGAGCTTAAGCAGTTGCGACATAAATGCTTTGCGCGAGCAAGGTTCAAGCGTGCTGACACATCCATGGCTTGGAATTTTGCACATTGCATGACTTTATGATTTTGAGAGCATGCAGCGCATTTGTGCGAAGTGGTCGTGGATACGAATGTAGAAGTGCGAGGCGATTGTTTTGGACTAGAAGTTACGAATTTTGGCTTAAATTGTGTGAGTTTTTCTCTGATAGCGAGCGTTTGAACCTGATTAACAGACTGCCACTGTTGAGATTGAATGAATTTATTTAAAAAATCGAGTAATTCATTAAGTGTCGGAAGTTTGTCTCTACTAAGTCTGCATTCAAACCTGTTACGAGTGTCTGTGTCTAGTTTAGTGATAAATATGAAAGCCAGTAATGAGCTCCATGATTCTACTGGTTCTTGGTTAGACTTAAGAGCTTCAGTATGCTCATTGATTGAAGAGACAAATTGTGTGGCATTTTTATATGTTAGTGGAGTGAGCTTCGGCAGATCTATTAATAATTGCAGGTGGTGTGATGAGATAAGCCTCTTGTTGGCATAACGATCTTCCAATAATTTGCGGGCTATAGAATAATTATCGTCAGTGAGAATTAGATTCTTCACTAATGCTAACGGTTCGCCTTTTAATGTTAATTTTAAATACTGGAATTTTTGTACAGATTTAAGAGTATCATTATCATGAATGGCGCTGTTGAAAAGATCATAATATGAGTTCCAGTTTGAGATTTCTCCGGTAAACGTGGGTAGGTCCAGTTTAGGAAGCCTGGCATAAGACTGAGACTGTGACGAAATTTGTGAATTGAAAGCAGTATTTAATGATTGAGTTGGTTGTGGCTGATGCGGTTCATTGCTAAATGGTGGATTTGCAAACTTAACTTGTATTTCCCGTGCCTTAGCATTGAAATCATCATATTCAATAAATAAATCATTTTGTTTAGATTCATTTTCAGGAAGAGCCATGATCTTAGCGTGATGCGTTTCAAAATCGCGAATACGATCAGGTAGTAATCCATATTGAAGTCGAGCTTCGATTAATTTAGCTGGATTATTGTCTGCTTGGTCTAAAAGGTCGTTTAGAGTGTCAACAAAGCGAATACAAAATTCTCGGCGAAGTTTTGTAAGTATTGCTTCTGTCATGATGACGATGTACGATATGCAGGAAATTACAATAAAGACAATAACGTGTAGTAAACAACGAGAATATGTTTATGCAAAAGTAGTCAAAAAAGGACTTGATTGCGTGTTCTGACAACGAGATAGTTGCGAACGTGTTAAAGCAAAACTGCCGGCCAATACCAAATTAATGAGAATAATTGTGAAATATTGGTGGAGACTGCGTAAGCGTACTAGAGAAAATATTAAAAAATGGAGTGACATACGCCCGTGGAAAATAATTGAAAATAAGTAACAAATGAATTTTCACGCGACCTGTCACATCCGGTTCTCGAAGAATCAAATGTTCGAGCGAGAGAATAACCAAATAAGTTGGTTGCGTGTTCTGACAACAAGATTGTTGAGAACGTTTTGACAGCATACGAAAGTGATGCGATTAAACAGAGCGTAGCACTCGCCGATGGGACTTGAAGTAATACAAAAAGAATTGAATACAGTTTTGCAATAAAGTACAAATGTAATGCCAATTTGATGCGAAAAGCGTGAAAGTTTCCAGCGGCCCGCTACGATCCGGCTCGAAGGACCAAATGTGCGACCGAGAGGTCGTTTTGCGAGTAAATAAAATGCGGAATTACAAAAGAAAATAAAGTGCGTGCCGAAACACGACTTGTAGCGTGAAAAATTAGAATTTTAGAAAAGTGCAACAATGGACGGGAAAGGGTTGGACACTCTTCACTCTCAGGAGCTGTTCTGAGAGACTTAACACAACAATGTCGCTCTTTGATGATGGAAGATGGGAAGAAACAGGTAATGGGCCCACAAATAAGTTTAAGGAAATGCGTAAATCTAATAAGTTGACGCCCGACGCAACAAAGAGTTAGAAAATAAGCAACACTGCGAGTTAGAATTAAACAAAGTGGCGCTGAATAAATGAAAAGTGCACGTGTGTATTTATATAAAAAAATTAAACAAGTGTAATGTCAATAGTGTTTGAACTAAATACTGAAACGTGTAGCAGAATAGCAAACTATGCAAGTGTAGTGCCAGAAGGGCTGAATAAACGATGCAAGATGGTGTAGGGATTGAAGTGATATTGCAAACACAGTACTTATACAATTTAATAATGAAATAAATTAAATCAGAGTACAACAAATAAATCCAAAGCATTAAACTTAAAATAGCAAAATTAATTACGTAAAAATTAATCAAAGAAACTTAGTAAATTTCAACCAATATTTAATTAATTAACACCAAATTTAGCAAGAAAAACCATACAACAAAAATACACCAGAAATATAAACCAAACAGTCGAGAATAATAATTAATAAACTAAATAAAGCAGAAATACGAGAGCAAAATAAGTGTACAAATGAAATAAAATGTGCAGGTTACTTACAAGTATGCAGAATAAATAATAAATGCGGTATATAAAATACAAACTTCGATTATTGAGAATTATTGTCCAATATCCAACAATGGAAAGCCATGTGGTTTCAAAATATAAATGTGATGCGTTTTTAACTCTAGTTTGTAGCTAAAAAGTAAAAGTATATGATTATGCAGCACTAAAAGTTAAATCAAGAATGCGAAAATTGTTTAGATTTATAAACTTTAAAAATTACTAAACTGTGAGACCATGTGATCGTAAAAGCGTTAAGGTTAAAGCGGAGAAAAATGTGCAAAATCAAATACGTGCGATAGCGTTGAACAATAAACTAATAATGACTACAAACTAGAGAGAAAAATAATTAAATAATTAAAAACTAAGTCGTGACGCGCTCGATAGACTGCGCTAGCTGTCGGAGATGCTCCTTGGACCACAGCTGAAGACAGTGGCGTCCCAACACCATTATTTTCCAGACAAGAATAAGTAATGTAACAATCACCCTCATTTCAATCGTTTTATTGGTTGAAAAGTGTCTAGCTTGCAGTAGTAACCAACACGTGTTTTACAAAGCGTTTCAGAGTTGCTTTACATTCCTGCTGGCATGAAAGACTGACCAGTCCTGCTCCTGTGTCCTGCGCTGATTCCTTCTCCGTCAGCATCGCCACCTCTGATCATTGTTAACGCGCTCACAATAAGGCATTCAGTCAGGAGTTAGGCAAGTCCGCTTGCATTCAATCTGCATATTAGATAGAGGCAGAGGATTCCATAAACGGACCTAGAAATATATCCTGGGGAGAAATAAATTTACGCAATGGTTTGTGGAGTGAATAGAAAAATCCAGACGTGAAAATGTTTGATAATTTCTCTACGCTAATTTAATATTAATGTAAGTATACACATATATAGGGTGCTTCAGACCACCCGTACCCCTCAAATATCTCGCGAAAAAAAAACGGATTGAGAAACCAAAAAATATGTCCAAAATATTTTTGAAAGTTCTATCGAATTGTTCTCAATTTTCGCAAACCGAAAATTTTTTTCAGACACTACTTTCATTCGGAATCCGAATCTGCAATACAAACTGGGGATTACCATTTAAGATAAAGAAGTGACATCCTCCTGCTCCAGGAGGTGAGGGGGTGACTCGTAATTCAGTGTGTTATAATATTGTTTCTTAGTTGTCATTTAAACTTTGTTTGGTAGTTTTGTAATGACAGATACTTAATACTACCTCTCTTTTAAGCTGAATCTACGTTCAACCAATTTGCTCAAACTGGTTTGTCAAATTCCATGTGATGCAGGGTGAATCTCATTTTAAAACCAAAATTGAGCAAATCACCAATCATTTTTAACGTGTGGACTGGATTGATAAACCAATTTAAAATTTAAACAAATGTCTCGAGCTTGTGAATACAGCATTGTTTAAGTAGCTTCTGAGGTAGCCATTGATCGCCATTCTATTTCAAGATGACGGGTTTCTTATTTCGTACCAATCAAAGATGATAAAACTGCTTTTTCAATTTCATGCATTTACAATGTAGTTTCTGTTTAAAATTGAAGCTTAAAATTTAGCACACACTTTATAAATTTTGTAGAAATTAATCAACAATTGTCTGATAGCAGCGTACCTATTTTGTTGGAGGATTAAGATTTAAATAGTTATAAACCCAAGAAGGAGATATTAATATTTACAAAAAGAATCATTCCAATGTTAAAAATTAAATGTTGTCATTTATGTGTGTAAAAACTAATAAGACTATCCCCAATTTTCTATAAATTATGTTGCTTATTAAAATATGATTTAACCCTAACCCCAACGCCTCCTAGGACGCCAATGGAGTTCCTGTCCTCTATCCTAAGCTATCCTAGGTCCAAGCCAACTAGATATTGATTTGCGAGGCGTTAGTGAGGGTCTGACCACTTGTTTTTGTTTTGGGCCTCAGCAATTGACAATTGGAGCCCGATTTTGAATAAGCGCCACGCGCGAATATGAATTGAATTGATTAGATGAAAGGAACGCTGAGAGGCGATGGCGATTGGACTGCGGTAGAGACGTGCCACCGACGCTCGAGGGTTTCACAGAAAAAATTCCACCCGTGACCGATTTCACCCTCAGCCACAAATCGAATTACTGATAATCATCACATCGTCCAGATGAGACGAGCCTGTATTAAAGATCAGGATGACTGCCGAGCGTATGCCAACAGGAATTTGAATCTGATTAATGTAGTGAAATATCAATGTTACCTAAAATATAAAAATATTACCAATAAAGGTTTCTTTTATCTGTTTTTGTTATCAAACTCTTACCACGAAATTAAACTTGGTACTCAAATAAATATACATTCGTACAAGGTACATACATTATCTACCACGTCTTTTACCCAATTTGGGTCTGACAGCCTGGGATCCTCAATACTTTCAGTCATCGGAGTAGATATACTGCAAGAAGATAACTACTATCGGATTCAGAATTATAATCAGTTGAATAAGATGAACAAGTTCTTAAAAATTAATCACAAAAATTTGAACCAAACTTTATACTAAAGTATACACGTTTCTACGTTGTTATATAAAGTATCAAATTTTTAAATGTATTTGTGTAGATATGACAACAATTTACAGAGAAAATGAGCTATGATTTTGAGACATATTTAGAAACATTTAATTTCAATGACGTCTATTGTCAATATACATCATCCAAAACAATTCATATTTTAGTATAGAGTAGTCACAAGCTTTGTTAAGTTATTTGTTAACGTACATTTTCTAAATGTTTATATTTTGTTTAAAATAATCAAATAAGTGAACATGTAAGATCTTGATTACTGATTACGCATCTTATAAGATTCAAGTACAGGTTAACGATGCCTTATATAATTATATAAAAGAATTGTTAATCATATTTTTAAAACTTATTATATTAATTTTAATAACTTACTTCTGAAAAAGTGGTACCGCGAAGATCCATAAATTTCAGGAAAAAATTATTAATATTCAAGTAGGTACCAAATATTTTTTTAAATAAAAAGTATAGGTAAGTAAATCTTTTTTATAATTATATAAGGCATCATTTACCTGAATTTAACTCTTAGAAGATTACCAGTAACCAAGATCTTACATGATCACTTATTTGATTGTTGTAAACAAAATATACCTAAACATTTAAAAAAAAAATCTGACGTGGACACCACATGACTTCCTTGTACGCCTTGTGTGTTCATACTTTTCTTAATAACTAAAATGTAGAATAATATAAAAAATTCTTTTAACTTATTATACTAGTATACTCACAAATATATTTTAGTCATTTTATTTAAACTGCAGAAGAAGATATAAAGCATATTTTACTATTGTCACTGTCATGTCATAATCATTTAAATTTTACGTAGTAACAAATGTTAATCGATCATGGACTACAAGATAAAGAAATACTAAATTAAAAATATATACTTTAATTATTCCTAAATGATACCAGATACAAAAATATTTATAAAATACCGATTTTAGGTAATAATCACATAATCTTTCATTTAAAATAAAAAAATTTGTGTTAAATTAAATATTTATCGAAATATTTGAAAAAAGTACTACTTCCGGTTTGTAGATTGAAACCAAAAATAGGAGGTGCACAACTAGATGCTATAACAGTCCTAAATACAAAATTTCAACTTTCTACGTCTAATCGTATTTGAGTTATGCGACACACATACGTCCGTACGTACGCACGTACGTACGCACGTACGCACGTACGTACGCACGTACGTACAGACGTCACGACGAAACTAGTCATAATGGATTCAGAAAAGGTCAAAACGGATATTTCCGTCAAAATCTGAGAACCGAAATTTTTCGCGATTACAATACTTCCTTACTTCGTACAAGGAAGTAAAAACGTGAATATATAACTTAACAAAGCTAACTACACTATACCAAATTATGAATTTGTTTGAATGATGAATATTGACATTATACGTCATTGAAGTTAACAGTTTCTAAATATGTGTTAAAATCATAGCTCATTTTTACCTTCCGCTTACCTGTAAAGGAAGGTATTGGAATCATGCAAAAAATCGGGTAGTGAGTTTTTAGTGGATGAGCACGAATTAGGGTCCTTACAACTTATTTTTTATAGTTTCCCGATGATGTCTGTATGTATGTGTCTGTGTGTGCGTGTGTGCGTGTGCGTGTGTGTGTGTGTGTGTGTGTGTGTGTGTGTGTGTGTGTGTGTGTGTGTGTGTGTGTGTGTGTGTGTGTGTGTGTGTGTGTGTGTGTGTGTGTGTGTGTGCGTGTGTGTATGTGTGTGGTCCGGGCCGATGCCGTCTGTTGGATAACTCAAATACGAATTACCCAAAAATTTTGATATTTGGTATTTTACAATTGTATACGAATAGGAAGAGCTCATTAGATTTTGGTACAAATATCTTCACCGGAAGTGATATTTTTTGAAGATTGAAAAGATTAAGTGTCAAATTTTTTTATAAATTTGGATAAATATAGTATTTATTTGTAATAAGAATAAGAGGAAAAGTTATTTGCAATCTACGTTATAAAAAAATTGTCTTTATCTGGTAGCATTAAAGAACTGCAGTAAAATTTAAAAAATAAATTTATCAAATAAAACATTGAAATCTTGTAATCCATGTTCGGTTAATTTTTGTTTTTGCATAAAAAATATTGACAGATGAGACGGGTGACAAGTTGGCATACTAGCGCTATATAAGTCATAAAAGTAAGCTATTAAATGTAGTAACTGAACGGAGGATTGTTTCAACACAGAAGAGTTTTCGTGTGAATGAATCTTTTGATTCAGGTGATACTAATTTCTGTGTTTGAATATTTTAGATTTTTACTTCCTTGTACGAAGTAAGGAAGTATTGTAATCGCGAAAAATTTCGGTTCTCAGATTTTGACGGAAATATCCGTTTTGACCTTTTCTGAATCCATTATGACTAGTTTCGACGTGACGTCTGTACGTACGTACGTACGTACGGACGTATGTGTGTCGCATAACTCAAATACGGTTAGACGTAGAAAGTTGAAATTTTGTATTTAGGACTGTTATAGCATCTAGTTGTGCACCTCCTATTTTTGGTTTCAGTCTACAAACCGGAAGTAGTACTTTTTAAAAATATTTCGATAAATATTTAATTTTAGACAATTTTTTTTATTTTAAATGAAAGATTATGTGATTATTACCTACAATCGGTATTTTATAAATATTTTTGTATCTGCTATCATTTAAAAATAATTAAAGTATATATTTATAATTTATAGTATTTCGGTATCTTGTAGTCCATGATCGATTTACATTTGTTACTACGTAAAATTTAAATGATTATGACATGACAGTGACAATAGTAAAATATGCTTTATATCTTCTTCTGCAGTTTAAATCAAATGACTAAAATATATTTGTGAGTATTAGTATAATAAGTTAAAAGAATTTTTAATATTATTTTACATTTTAGTTATTAAGAAAAGTATGAACACACAAGGCGTACAAGGAAGTCATGTGGTGTCCACGTCAGATTTTTATTTGTATATTTTAAATGGGCACCAGATTGTACGTATACATTTATGTTTAAAGTCTAGATATGGCGGAAGGTTGTGTGATGGCCACGTCAGATTTTTTATATAAATTATTGTTATTACTATATAAATACTTTTAAAATTTTGAAACTGTAGATAACGTAAAAATGTGTATACTTTTGTATAAAGTTTGGATCAAATTTTTTTGAATACATTTTAACAAGTTATTCATCTTGAAACTGACTATAATTCTGAATCCGATAGTAGTCCAACAATTACATACTTCATTTTTTTACGATTCCGACTTAAAAAGAAAGAAATTATTTGAACGATAACACATAGACCTGGCAAGCTTTAAATTTTCCGTTTACTGCAGATATGGAACTAGTCCGGGACAAGATGCAGTTTTTTGTCTCTACATGTGTGCGATATTACTATCCGTTAGCGTACCTACTAAGACATCCTCATGATTTTTATAATCATGTACAATTTTTTAATTAAAATTTTAAAAAGACACATCTGTAGATCCATTCGTTCTCTATTAAATCCTTGTTGAAATAAAATGATACCATTTCTTGTACTGGCCACAAAACACTCGCTACGTTAGTAGTACATTTTATGCTAGATTTTAGGGGGTAGGCGCGGGCCTCTTAAAGAACCTACTATACAAATGATTTTTCATAAATCATAACACGAAACTAGAACGTATAAACTTGCTTCTTACAAGTTCTTTATTTTATACTTCAATATTAAGGTAATTATACTTATGAACTTCAAAAATACTCATAAGGTTATTGGAACTAGAAGACAATACGTCCACGATTTTCGAAGCAGCGCCTCCAACGGTAACTGTAGTCGCGAATACTAAATCTATTGCCAAGTAAGAATTAAATCCGCACTAATTTACACTTCTCCAAACTTTTCTCCACACTTCCCGCTTGTTTCACTAACCGCACCTGTCTCGTTGTCCACCCCTGCACCCCGCCGCCTACCTTACCATCTCTTTATTACAGACGGCGTGTCCTTTATTTACACAATTATACAGAAGTGACTTCTTTTATACCGGGCATTCACGACTGGTGCATTGCACTATTCTTTTCATTCCAGCACCCATTATTCCTGCCCTTTTGTTCGCTGCGCCGCGATTCGCAGTTCGCGATTCACTCGCCGACACAGGCACGGGGCATATGTGTGCGTGCGTGTGTGGTGAAGAGCAAGAAGTTGAGGTTGTGTGTCTATTTTATTGTACATTTAAATTACTTTTCGATATTAGTTCATGTTTTTTAACTAAAGCTCTATCTTGTCACATATTTAAATAACTATTGTAAAAATAATATTTTTTCTACGAAAGTGCGAATTCATATGTTTTCAGATATTAAAATTGATGGGGGAAAGTAGACTCTTGAAATATTGAGTGTTGAAAATAATTTCCAAACTCATTTTGTGCACTAAGTGCGAATTTTTCAAAAGTACATTTTTCTTCATACCTAAAACACTTTATTTGTTGTAATCTCTGAGATGCAACGAATAGTAAATGTGTCGAATACCGAATAACGAATATTATGCAGGACTGACTGCCGATAACCGAATATTCGGAGATTATTCTGCACCTTTTTGGGGCCAATGATAAACTTACAAGGATTGACGAGGGTGCTTTGAATGCAGATAATCTTATTTTTTGCTTCATAAATCATAATTTACCGTTTTTAAATTTTAATAACGAACAGTTAAACATTTTTATTTTTATCAAAATTACAAAACAATATTTTTGACATTATTTTGGGGGACAGTTAAAGACAATCGCAGTTCTTCAAGTATTGTATGTTACATGTGACGTCAAGCTATTCGGTATTCGGTCGAATAGTAATTTAATACTCGGTGTTCGGCCGAATAATGAATATCCTGCCGAATAGACAGAATATACCGAATAAGTTGCCTAATATTCGTTGCAACTCTACTATAATAAGTAGGTACTCAAATAGAAGATTTTCACTGAATTTGAGTTAGTGGAAGGACAAAACTGTCCAAAAATGTTCGACGTGATACAAAATAAACTCACTTTCACTAACACTACTACTTTCTGCATATTAATTATTTTTTAATGATAAATCACACTACCTATAAAGTTTTAACAAATTTAGAAGAATGTTAATGAATTTTGTAATTAGAATAAGTTTATTATAATCAATGAATACTGTTTCTTATATACTCATCGCTCAATTATATTTTACTTCTTTGTATATTCTTGGCATCTTTTTTCTGTATTTTATTATATACACTTCTAAATTGGGACTTTGTCCTCTCGAGTGGTAAATAAATAAATGCAAAATTACAAACAAAAAATCTGACGTGGGCACCACATGACTTCCTTGTACGCCTTGTGTGTTCATACTTTTCTTAATAACTAAAATGTAGAATAATATAAAAAATTCTTTTAAACTATTATACTAGTATACTCACAAATATATTTTAGTCATTTTATTTAAACTGCAGAAGAAGATATAAAGCATATTTTACTATTGTCACTGTCATGTCATAATCATTTAAATTTTACGTAGTAACAAATGTTAAACGATCATGGAGTACAAGATACCGAAATAATAAATTATAAGTATATACTTTAATTATTCTTAAATGATAGAAGATACAGAAAAATTTATAAAATACCGATTGTAGATAATAATCACATAATCTTTAATTTAAAATAAAAAAATTTGTGTTAAATTAAATATTTATCGAAATATTTTTAAAAAGTACTACTTCCGGTTTATAGATTGAAACCAAAAATAGGAGGTGCACAACTAGATGCTATAACAGTCCTAAATACAAAATTTCAACTTTCTACGTCTAACCGTATTTGAGTTATGCGACACACATACGTCCGTACGTACGTACGTACGCACGTACGTACGTACGTACGTACGCACGTACGTACAGACGTCACGACGAAACTAGTCATAATGGATTCAGAAAAGGTCAAAACGGATATTTCCATCAAAATCTGAAAACCGAAATTTTTCGCGATTACAATACTTCCTTATTACTCCGTACAAGGAAGTAAAAAGACGACTTTTATATTAGGTGGACATTTCAAATTTTCATGTAAGTAATCCAGTATTTATGAAAATATTTTAAAGTATTATTAAAAAATCCAGTCATATAGTAGCGGTACGGAATCAGACGAGGTACGTCATCAAAATAAATAACTATGAGGCTATGACTATTATCTACGTCGTCATAAACAAATATTTTACATGTAAAAATATTCATTGATGACGACATAGATCATAGTCATAGCCATTTATAGACCATTTCTTTTTATGACGTACCTCGACTAATTCCGTTTCTCTGCTATAGTTTTGTTTTATTGCACCGAAATAATTTATAAAATTATTGACGAATTAGAACATGCTTTAGTTTTCAACAATAAAAAGAAAATACTTAAATTTAAATATATTTGTAGAACAATAAAATAATAATCGTGTAAAACAGGCATAACGCATAACGGATAAAAATATTGATCTCCAGTTCACGGAATTCGATTCCTATTCCTAGTGTAATCCATTATTTATCTATTAAATGTTTATAAAGGCATTATATATTGGTGTCAATAATAAACTAACAGTTTACTCAAAACCAAAACTCGTTTACAGTATTCTCCCACTTCAAAATGACATTGCATAACTAGGATGCGCCAAAAAATTTCGGGCTGGTTTCGGGCAACTGTAGTAGTGGGGAAGGGAGTGGAATAGAAAAAAAACAAAGAAATCGAGAATGTTCTAGGAATTCAGAGAAAGGTAGAGTTAAAAACTAGAAATAATAAATCAGTAGCAAAATATTGCAACGAGTAAAATTACAGCTCAGTTTTTGCTTAGATATAAATATTTATGCTTGAAATAGAATAATAATGATAAACCGATGTAAGAGAGTTATTGGAGGCGGTAGGCTGATATTGAATGGGTGGGGGGCGGTGACGACGGCGGCATCCAGGGTGTCCGTCGGCCGATAGAGGCGGCGGCATCGGCGGCTCTCGCTCTGCGGACCGTATTGTCTTGGGTATATTTCACGATAGTCCTTTTCAATGCAGGTTAATTGACAGCGACACAATGCGGCCGAATAACAAAGCTCTCGCCGCCCCCGCCGCCACCACACCGGCCATTGTGTATTAATTTGAGTGAGGCGATGACATATAGAGGGCCCGAACGTAAACAATACACCAGCCCAACAACAAATGAATGCTGATGATATTGAAATTCTTTTTTCTCTGCTTTTCTATAGCGAAAAATGTTGACGAGGTTGCGGGGGTGGTGAATGGCTGATCGTTCGCTGATCGCCGGATAAAATTGTTGACCTCGACTCTGATGCGATAATCTGGACCACGCCGCAATGTGCTTCATTATTTTTTTTATTATTTTCAACTACAAACAATGTGCCGCGAAAATTTTATTAAATTTATTTTTTGTTTTATTGTTTTCGGTGGATTTTTGTTGATAATTGTGCATCAAAGCCTATTGTACTTTTTAGAATTAAGCTTTTCGTGCAAATATTTACTGAATTGTTGTATTTATTAAATATTTTAAATTGTATAGCCACACAGTCAGGAGTGGATTCACTCGTTTTTCATCCGTATACTACGAATTTCACAAATGGAACAGCGATACTCAATAATGAAAAAATAACAAAAATATGAAATAGAAGTAGTGGTTTTGACTTAAACATAAGTGTAGTACACGCGTATCTTATTTTACAAATACACAAAGACCATTTAAAGCGGCAGTATACCTACCTTCACAGCCAGGCGTACGTACTTCTTTTAGCTTATTAACGGAGTTAAAAAAAATACAAATAGTTAAGTAGGTACTTACTAGTGGACAAAGTGTGAAGAAGTGTGAAGTATATATGACGTTTTATTTAGCATCTCTTAATAACTGCTTAAATATTCTAAAAATATTATGTTTTTAACCAGAAACATCGTTACTATGGTGATATCCAAGAAGCAAAGTAACAATTTACCCACTAGAGGGTATAATTTTGAGCTAAACCACTACTGGGCAATCTTTTACTTTGCTTGTTTAAAATCACCATAGTAATGATGTTTTTATTAAGTGGTGCTGGATAAAAAAAATATATTTACAAAAATTTTATAAAATTTATGAGTAACATCGTACAGTTTTTCGAATTTTCAAAATTAAAAAAGGAATTTTCAAAGCTTAATTCTTTATTTATTTTTTATTGATAGTCCAATGTGAAGGTACTATATAAGATTATTTTTGTAATTTTTAAATCCTTTATATTAACTTAGATTGTCTTGGCATATAGACTCATTCTATCAAAATTTTGGCACCCCCACTCCCGTTAACCTCTCCAAAAATCAATTTTTCGCTCACAGCCATCCAATCGACCTGAAACCTCTGGCACAGACTCATCGCCGATGAGAACGCATTCTATCAAAATTTTGGCACCTCCTAATCCCATTAAACCCTCCAAAAATAAATTTTCCGCTTCCCGCGTGCCACCATCCAATCGAGCTGAAACCTAGCACAGACTCGTCGCCGATGACAACGCATTCTATCAAAATTTTGGCATCTCCTACTCCCCTTAAACCCTCTAAAAATAAATTTTTCGCTTCCCGAGTCCCACGATCCAATCGAGCTGAAACCTGGCACAGTTTCGTCGCCGATGACAACGCATTCTATCAAAATTTGTTCATTTTATATAGAGCCTCTGTCATGTTTTAAACTAGAGCCAACACAGAAATGTGGTAAATCCAGCACTGTGTACAGACATAATTCATTCGATAAATATTTATATAAAATAATGTTATCATGATATTTTTCACAATGAAATGTTAAAATGTAGAGTGTGGCTGGTGGCGGATGAGACGGCATTTGGGCTTCTTGACGTGTTATTGTGTCGATTGTGCGTAACTTTTTATATCTGGCGCGAACAATGATATTTTAATTCGGTCTGGGGAAACAATAGGAGATTTCAGTCGGCCATAGCGCGGCTATTGTTTCCAGCTCGGCTCTGTGCGGGCCCGGCCACCACGCCGCCGTGATCTGTGAGACGAGACCGCACAACCAGATGAAATGTTTACCACTGAAAATCTCCGCGAGCTTCTGTCTGTTTCCCCGCAAACAAAACTATCGCGGGATAGAGAACCCATTGTTCATTGCATTTATTCTATACAAATATTATAAAAATGTACTAAATGGAAACATGAAATGGAAAGCTCAGTTGTCTTTTGACTTTTGACATTCTGCGATCTACAATCTAAAGAAATATCCTGGTAAACCTGATGTAGTACAGTCATTTAATTTGGGAATATTTATTGAAAACGTACACGGTTTAGTGGAACTGGCAGCCGTTCAAGGAATAGGTAACAATGCTTCTTCTTTTTCGATTTGTCAAGCTTTCGGAAGAGTTGAATTTCTTCCTCAAGTAAATAGAATGTTAGATTTTTCAATGAGGAATATCTTGACTGAATTTGGAATTTAAAGAAGGAAATATAATAGATATATAGTTATAGTGCTCGCCAAAATATAAGGTAAACAGCAGGGATTTTTCTCACCTGGTACCTCAGGGTGGGATAATTTAAAATGTTGCTAAATTAAATTAAATGTTAAATTTTCTAAACATGCAATTAGTATTTTAATCCAAGGGAAAAACAAAATTTATACTAAGAAAATAATTAACGCTAAATAATAGTTTGCAAACCCTAATAAAGACTGCATTATTAAATTTGACATTAGTTTTTTTGCGAACCAGTGTAACAAATAAACGTGTGCATTTATCTTTAGATGCAAAACAGATTGTAATAAACGTGTACAATTATCTAGCAGGTAAGTAACACTACTTATATATTGGCGATATTTTTTTATACACATTAACGTTGACGTTTCGTTCTAAAATTGAGACCATCTCCAGGGCAAATGAAATTCACATAATATTGTAACAATATAAATGACAAATAGTTGGTTCTTGTATAAATCTTCTTTACTCCATGGCAAACATGAGACTTAGTTTTAAATTATTTTAAAACATTAAATAGCAGTTGCGGTCAGTTTCCTTCGTTGTGGTACCGAAGATTTACATCTACAAGAACTATTTGTAATTTATATTGTGACAATATTATGCGAATTTCATTTATCCCCTTATCCTGAAGAAGGTAACAATTTTAGACTGAAACGTCGACGTTATGAATAAATAAATAAATCCTGTTATTTATAATAATTTTCGAATATTTGTTCCATTTCAACAGTTTCTAGCCGTAAAACGACAATTCGGGACAATCAAAATCTCGAAAGATAAAAATCCTAACAAGTCAAAATCTCAACTAATCAAAAACCTGAAAGTCAATATTTACCAAATAAACGATTAGGTACATTATTCCGCTCAAAAACAAGTTGGCAATTAGAATGCTGCAAATTACGAACTTGTAAGTGTGATTCTTTAAACTTGAAAGTCATTGGTAAAAATAAAAACTGCAAATTGTGTGTTCTTTACAAATAAGAACGAATTAGATGCTGCCTTGTAAAGAAGTTAGTACCTTGAACTTAAAAAATTATCAAAATATACATTACCTGTGGTTAAGATAAACCTTAAAATCTGTTCAGCACAAACCCTATTTGGCAACTTGTTGTATAAATGGCGTATGTTCTGTTCGCTTGAAATTTATGAAATGGAATGAATCTAATACCTAAGTTGCTTATCTAAATCTCTGTTTGATTTATGAATGAGTTTCCTTGGAATGAATTGCAACTCCATTAGATAAAGGCAGTTTTGTCTTGGAGAAATCCTAATCCTACCTGTGTCTGTTGTCTGACTGCTGTGTCACAGTAACAATGATACACTTCCATTAAATTACCAAGCATTCACCGAGTGTTTACTGTGCATTGCAGACATCTGCATAAAGACACGATTATCATTGTACTAGCGCAGGAGAAATTGCGCTAGCTAGCAAACATCGTCATTATTAAAATGCATGCAAAAAACACAAGTGTATTACTTTACTTTGCGAAACCATAGAAGATAGAAGAAGAATAGATATTTAAGTATTAGAACCGCATGACCTACGTTCTACGTTGATTTTAGAATTGATTTTAATGGCAATCTTTTCAAAATCTGGTAATAACCTCCCGTTTCAAAATCAGTTAGACAAGGTTTTGTGCTTGATCAGTACCTATATTTTGTTAATTAATATGCTAACGCTAACATCAATAACACCTAAGTCTACAGTATATTATAGTCCATTGATTGTACTTGTAGTTTTATCATATAGGCAAGTACATCAATTCATTGTTTTCGATTTGATAATTGAAATGTCTATTGGATAAAGGTAGTACTTATCTATGTGACCAAACGATCTTTTCGGGCAGCAGTGTAACAAATTGATGTGAGAGTGAGTGGTAAATGAAATATACAGAAAACTATTTTTTTGAGTGCCACTTACACACTATATCCATTCAACTCTTCAATTATTAATTCGTAAATAAAGAGTACCTACTTATATGCAAGACAAAACTGCCCTATACAATATCATATGGACAAAAGTACATCTTCTTAAGCAATACCTTTCCAGATTTTGATTAGTCAAAACTCCCGTACTCAATATTAAAAAAAAAACTAGTCCGCAGGAATTACCGACTTCAGATTTAGTTGCCACACTTCAATTCAGAGGGATATTGTCCATGGGAATAATATTTATGGAGTGATCCTTGGGCAGATATTATTATCCATGGGAAGATATTGTCCATGGGAAGATATTATCCATGGGAAGGTATTCTCTATGGGCAGGTATTGTCTATGGGAAGATATAGACCATGGGGAGATATATTGTCTATCGGGAAATATTGTTCATAAAGGATATTGTCCATTATGGGGAACTATCCATATAGGGATATTTTCCATGGGAGAATAATATCCATGAGAAGATATTTTCTCTAGAAGATATTGTCCATGAGATGGTGTTGTCCATTGGGAGATATTGCTTATTGGATAATAAATATCGATGTATCGATAAATATCGATATGAACATCAGCCGATATCACTTTTCGTTTGATATCAGTATATCGGTAACACGATATTTTTCGATAATTATCGAAACATATCGAAATATTCATATCTACATTTATCGATATTTTTCATCCCTCCCAATGTGGCGATACAGTCCAGAGGTGGTTATTATCTAGGAAGATATTGTCTGGAGGGGGAGGCTATTTTCCAGGGGATTATTGTCTAAGAGAATATTGTTCTGCTATAAACCCATACAACACAAATACGTCGTTACCTCCATTCTGGATGTTTTAATGATGTTATTTTCTTCCATGCAAATTACGTCTATTTAATAAATTTTTGACAGTCAAATGATGTTCTTTTTTAATAAAATTATGACCATTGTACGACTTAATTTTGATCAATACAGGATTCCTGTATGTCATAACCAATATGAATTTTGGGACAAATATAGGACTCCTATATATTGTAAACGGGAGATTTAAAACTGGACAACATAATGACTACTTAAAGACTACCGCATAAGACGTCTAAAATTCAACCAATACTAGTCTCCTTATGACGTCATAAGACAGTAGCAAGATGTAGGTCTTACAGACGTTAATACGATCGATGTGTTGTATGGGAAGCTACCCAAATCATATGTTCTACGTAAATTGTAATAAAAACAAAAAATTAATCTAGATAAAACAAATAATTCCAATACCCTGTGCAGTGTGCAAGGTTTTCAGCTCCACCTCTCCACGTGGTCCACCTCTAAATCTAAGTTAAAATCTTTTTCAAAATCTCCATCTTGGAGTTCAAATCATCCCGTATGCATCTAGTATGCGTGTAACTTCCTCTTGTGTGTTTGTGTATGCGTACAGCATGCATTTATCCCACTCACGGCACTTGTGTTTGTGTGTGTAGATTCCTTTACAGCTTTTTGTATTCATTTTCCTTATGCGCGCGGTAGTAGCGGTGTGTGTGTGTTCGTGAGCTTTGTGTAGGTTGTATGTGTGAATGTGTGTGTTTATTGTGCAGATTTCCTTTTATGTGATATTCTATTCTGCTTTTAATACGCTGATTATGAACGCGGAGGACTATATTGAAGCACTACTGACGCTATATTGAAATTAAAACACGTTGCTAATTATTTCTGCGAAACTAATAATTGTCTTGCGGTAAGCACCGCATTATTGTATATTTTTGTATGAGATTCGCATTCTTATTTATAATTATAATTAAAAATTTAATTTCGAATTTCCTGGAAAATTATAATGAAGTAATTTTAGAAGTAAAATAAGAGAAAATTTTTTGATTTTCTTGTATGAATTTATTTTAATTTTTGTGTTTTATGGAAAGTTTTTTCTCTGTGTAAGGATGATTTAGGCAAATATAAGGGAAAGAAATTTTGTTTTGGTTTTAGATTTAAAAATTGTGCATATTTTAAAAAACGGTTTTACGCTTTTACGCATAACTGTTAATTTTATCAAAAAGAAAAACCAAAAAGTATAAGTAAAATTTGTTATTCTCATAATATTTAAGAAGATATGACAATGCTAAGCTAAGAAGTTGGATTTTAACTCAATAATAATTTTTGCGAATATTTATATCTAAAATCGAGAAATTTCAAATAAAGCTGCAAAATAATATTAAAACTATTTTTACCTCAGGGAAAGACAGCAATCAACAGTTAATGGGTATTTAAGATTAAAAGAGACAAAGAATCTCGCAAAGAATGTAATATAGAAAGGTATAAGGATCGTTTAGTAGCAAAAAGATTTTAAAATTGTTTTTGAAAATGCAAAAGGAAATACAGTTTTAAAATAGTATTACTTCTAAACTAAAATTATAGTTTTAAGGAAAATAATATTTAACTGTCGAAATACTCTCGTTAAGCATTTTTTTACAACTTAATGCTAGATACTATAATACTATATTACGCATTCAAAAAAAATCGTTGATTAATAAAAATCATGTATTAATAGGGGTAACTAATGTATGAATATTAATTTTTTAACAATATATCAATTAATGCAAGTAGAAGAAGACCAGAACGGTGAGCTTAATTTATGGAAACTAGCCTAGCCATAATTTTAAAAATAAATCTATTTGTATTTTTTGTGTACTTTATTTAAATTTCAAGTTTATGTCCTTAAAAATATAAGTTTTTCGATTGAGACAGAGAGAGTAAGATATTGCTAAGGGAAATTTTCTTAATTCTTGAAATTATTCATTAACAATTTTGTCTATGCAATAATAATTATACAAAAAATATTTAAAATAAAATGTCTAGTGGTATATTTCCCATAGGTATATGAATAAAATGCAAATCCAGTACTCAATAAATGATTTACACGTGAGTATTTGACCAACGCATCCATATCCATAAAATAAAACCCCAACCAATCCACACAATCACAATTCAGTAATAGAGGACAACAAGGTGACGTATCAGCATCAGCGTAGCATCATCAGTTCAATAAAAACCAAATACATCAAAGCCACCGAACAAAAGACACGAACTCGCAAATTTTTAAAATTTCAATCAAAAATAAACACAGGTCCGTAATGGCGACAATGGATCGGAAGCTGCCGCCAGTACATTTGGGTAATCTTGGCGTGATTTGTGGCGTGTTTCCGGTATTGTCAGTGAGGCTTTATCTGCGGGTAAATTGATAGCGCGGCAGGAGGGGGTGGGGGGAGAGGTTACTGGTGATTGCAGATCACAGCGATTGCGATGGACGATGCTGAATCAATTCTCGCGCACAATTGCCAGCCGCCAATTAACCAGCGATGAAACGGTGTAATTGAATAAGTGCGTTGTGTTGCGTACCGCGTGCCGACAGATAACGCCGGGTGACTGATGCTGGTTTTATTACCCGCCAATGCCAATAACCCAATCAAAATTAACTTGTTTCTTTTATTTTAGACAATTTACATTTTTTCAGTATTTTTGCTATAAACTTCTTATATCAACTTCTAGTTTTCCAGCAGTTTTAAACTCAACTCAAAACAACATATTTTTATGATAATCGTATAGAAAATACGTTTGTTCTCTTTGCGACCAATATAGAAAATTTCTTTCAAGTTTCCTCAAAAATTATTTTATGCATGGAAAATAATTACTGAGTGGCATCGCGCCAAATATTACAAAAAAAAACTTTCTGTAAATTAACATAGCGTCGTTAATTTGCATTTTGAAAGAAACTATTTTCAGGAAGCTGCATCAACATTTTTCTTGTTTACACACAAAATTAAAAATCTGTTAGACATTTTATGCCCCATTAAAGAATTTTAATAGTATATTCTGCAACAAGTGTGGAATGAAGCATATTCAGCTCGGGTGGAAACGTGTTGCAGACTATACTTTCTCTACGACTATAAATTTAATTGCATTAAAAAACATAACCCAAAATTATTAAAGTTAAATTATATGTATTTATAAAATAATATTCTACATAAAATTAATAAATTAATAAATCTAAACATTTTTCAAGCTACTTACCAACCAAAAACATTGAATAAAGTCAAATTATTATAATTCGCCACATTTAATTACTACTGACGGAATGAATCCATTCCGTAATAAGTGATAGAATGTAACCATTCCATAATTGAATATGATGTAAGAATGATAACATTCTATAACAGTCGTATAGAAATTATTATTATATAGATACCTACCAATGACATAATAGATTGGCACCTACCTTATTTTCCAGAAAAATAAATTAGGCATTCACTTTAAGATTTTTAATTTTATATTGGTATGGGCGTATGGGATGTACTTATTTATTGAGTTTCAGGAAGCAAACAAAATAGTAAAATCATAAACAAAACATTTGATCTGAATTTCTAAGCCAATCAAAATTCAGGGTTTTACATAGTTACCATATTTATTTTTACTAGAAACCTAGCACTTTTAAAGTTACTATAAGCATATTTAGGTACTACACCTGGATTCAATTTTCAAGTATGTCTTTAAAGTTTTTTAAATATTTTATTTCACCGTCTTATGAGTTAATCAAAAAATTATAGGTATAAATATCTAGTTTATTAGGTAAGAGGGGTATTTTTCAACAAAGTGAATGATTAAAAAATTTCATCGCCAGCTTGAGATTTTAATCATTTATTTTTATTCCGTGATAAACTAACCATTGGATACATAATTCTGATAGATGACAGAATAATGTTCCATTTATATGTTACTATATTGGAAAAAAACTCTTTGCATTGTAGTAATGTGTTGCTTTCTATGACATCCTATTCACAAACTTTTACTTACGATAGGTATTTGAAAAAACTAGAAAATTAAAGGCTGCATGTGGCATGTGCATGTAACCATTAAATTTTAGCATGCAAGTTCTTTTAAAATTAAATTTGAAACATATTTGGCTAACGTATTTGGAAACTAGGTAAAATAAATTGCTGATGAAATGATAACGCAACGTGTTAAATAAGTAAGTTAGGAGTTCACACCTCACCCTATTTCCTACGATTATCACGCATGTTAAGGGTGGTGACAGTTGAGTTTTTTAGATGTCATGTATTTTAATATGACAGACATATGTTTGACTTGACCAGGGCTTTTATGGGAACATCTCCGCTTCCCGCACTTTCCCCTCATTTTCACCCCACCACAATGTAATGAATTTTGTGTTGATACAATGACTCTTCGTTTTTTGTTATTTTGTGTCTTTTGTTTTTGTTGAATGGAAATGGCGTAACAATGCGAGCATCGATTTTCCTTTTTTCTGTTATTATTGAAAACAGCAGAAATAGGTTGAAATAAGAATGGGACAACACCGACAACACAGACAGACACAAACAGAGGACGACACTGTATGGTCGCATTTATTTCTCTTTTTTGTGTCGGTGCTTTATGAATATCGCGTGTATTTAATTATCTGATTAATATAAAATGTTTGAATAGATATGCAGTATTTTGTTATTTTATACAATGTAAAATAAAAATTGTTATGTGCTGCTATTATTCAGAATAAAACAAAGTGATGTTATTTTGTTATTGAGTAGGTAAATTATTTGTTGGTTTATTACAATTACTACAATAAATTATTATTTTAGCTTATACAGAGTTAAATAATATACATATACATATATAATATTTCTATTATTAATTATTTTCCGGCAAAATAGAACAACTCATTTCTCTATAATCCTTTTCCTTTGTCAAAGGACAAAGGTCTCTTTCTAAAAAAATTTATCAGCATTCAGCAATGCCATAAAAAGATACTACACTACTAAATGAGGATTTGATGATTCACTGCACAAGCCACATTCGAGTGTCGTATTATTAACTTGGTAATAAACTACTAATACTCTCCTTTCGAATAATCAATTCATTTCAACGATTCGTAGGCAGATATGTATTATAAAACACAATGTCACATCATTTTATTTCACTCAAGAAGGGTATTATGTTCTTTATATAGAAATTTGTGAAAAATCTCAGACTGAGCCGGGGCTTGAACACGGAACATTTGAACGACCATTGAATCTCCGGTCCAACGCTCTACCAATTGAGCTCGAATTGAGCTACCAATCCCTAGGTCCCATCCAAACTCAATCAGAGATTTCTCGTGCGTAAGATGTGTTCTTTATATAGTTCAATTCAATTAACCAAAACTGAGTATGTGGGACTCACGTAGGGTATTGGGTTGTTTATTTAGTTCAGTTTAATCAGAGTTTGTAGCAAAACGAGTATTTAAGACTCAAGAGGGTATTGGTTTTTTTTTTATTTAATTCAGTTGAAACCAGAGTATCTACTAAAACCGAGTCTGTGACATTATAATATGTACAAGTCATTTAGAAAAAAGACTACGGCAGCTTGCAGTCCTATTAAAAATTTCAAACTGAAATTTAACATGAATAATCATTAGTATATCGATAAATGCAAGTTATAAATTGGTGTGACATCAATTAGCAAAACTTGGAGCAAATTTTTATGAGTTATAAATTATAATCCAATTTATGCGTTGTACTACATTTATTGATTTATTGAGTAGGTAAGTTTTACTATCTTAATCTAAACTGACAGAAATACTTTCAATTTTTATTGAAACTTTGTACTAATCTTAATGTACATATGGGAGGAAAAAATTCATATTACCTACAACTTACTCGTTAATCTAAGGTCTTTAAAATTGTCTAGAATTTTGTCAAGAGTCTTGATATAGAATAACAAAGTCTTGTCTTGTCTTGAAATTTCTAGGCAAGACTTTTGCCAGTCTAGACTTGATAATCTAGATAAGACAAGACAAGAGTCTAGAAAGTCGAGATCTAGACGGCATCCTACACACACTAAAATCAAAAGACGCCGGCTCTGGATATGCCTTAAAATGGTCGAAATTTTTACGAATTGCAAGTGTTTCATTTTTTATTTCGCCAGTGTATATCTTGTTATCTTGATATTTTGAATTTTGTTTTGTAATAGTTTGTAAAGAGGTACTTTTTTATGTATTATTAATATTTGTGAAAATAATATTTTTGTTCAAATTTTTTGTTGTTGAAATATATAAATATTTATAAATTTTTTAAGACCTCCCCCTCCTAACATGTCCCGTTTTCAGGTTGAAGAATTATGGTCACCCTAGTTATAGAATGAAATTTACAAAAAACCTTGCCGTATTTTGTTAAATAATTTCTAAAAATTACTAAAAATGCGAGTTTTTCATAAATTATTATACAGTCAATAATTGGGTTAATGGTTAATCTTTCTATACTCGTCTTCCGACTAATCGATTTCAAAAGAAAATTTTTATTTTTGTGCATTAATCAACGTATAATATGGATTATTAAATGATAAAAATTAACTCCAAGTTTTGCTAAATGATGTCACAGCAATTATTAATTTGCATTTATTGATTCACTAATGAGTCATGATTCTTCATGTTAAACAATTTGAAATTTATTATAATACGGCCAGAATCGTTCAAATTGTTAATCTTTTGGTTTTACAAGTGTAGCGTCTTGATACATTTTTTTATTGCAGGCCCTTCCACCTCACTCGTTTGAGATTCCCTGGTCTCTGCTCTCCAGTAGGTGTCAAACCAATCTCCACTAAAAGAGCAACTCCCCACTCTTGCCACCGCGCGGAGCCCGCGGTTCTACCTGTACTAATTAAATTAGCGCACGCACCGGTGCACCCAAATGAATTAAGTCATAAAATATAATTGAGTGCACAAACACGGCGCAAGGTGGCGGCGGCGGCAACTAACAAACAACGAGCAGACACGCCACGCACACTGCGAACACTAAACACGCACACTGGCGACTCATTAGCTCCTGAAAAAGTGAAACCGTGAAACTAGGCGCGGTGGCTTTTATGCGAGGACAATTGGTATTAAAAGTGTCAGCAAGGCGGGATGAATTTGATATACTTGATGGTTTTTGTATCTATACAAAGAACGAAGTTTTTTTTAAAATTTTAATTAGATATTTTATTTTAATTGAATCCCATATCAATGGGCAAGATTCAGCCTAATGGCCGTTTTACAGTACGCTAAATATTGAGCAAGAAATACCGTTTTTTACCTTCCGCTTACCTGTAAAGGAAGGTATTGGAATCATGCAAAAAATCGGGTTGTGAGTTTTAAGTGGATGAGCACGAATTAGGGTCCCTACAATTCATTTTTGATAGTTTCTCGATGATGTCTGTATGTATGTGTGTGTGTGTGTGTGTGTGTGTGTGTGTGTGTGTGTGTGTGTGTGTGTGTGTGTGTGTGTGTGTGTGTGTGTGTGTGTGTGTGTGTGTGTGTGTGTGTGTGTGTGTGTGTGTGTGTGTGTGTGCGTGTGTGTATGTGTGTGGTCCGGGCCGATGCCGGATGTCGTATAACTCAAATACGAATTACCCAAAAAATTTGATATTTGGTATTTTACAATTGTATACGAATAGGAAGAGCTCATTAGATTTTGGTACAAATATCTTCACCGGAAGTGATATTTTTTGAAGATTGAAAAATATAATTGTCAAAAATTTATATAAATTTGGATAAATATAGTATTTATTTGTAATAAGAATAAGAGGCAAAGTTATTTGCAACTTACGTTATAAAAAAATTGTCTTTATCTGGTAGCATTAAAGAACTGCAGTAAAATTAAAAAAATAAATTTATCAGATAAAACGTTGAAATCTTGTAATCCATGTTCGGTTGATTTTTGTTTCTGCGTAAAAAATTTTGACAGGTGAGACGGGTGACAAGTTGACATACTAGCGCCATATAAGTCATAAGTAAGATATTAAATGTAGTAATTGAACGGAGGATGGCTTCAACACAGAAGAGTTTGCCTGTGAACGAATCTTTTGATTCAGGTGATGCAAATTTCTGTGTTTGAATATTTTAGATTTTTATTTGAATATTTTAGGGACACCGGATTGTACATATACATTTCTGTTTAAAGTCTAGATATGGCGGAAGGTCGTGTGATGGCCACGTCAGATTTTTTTAAATATTTTTTTCATTCAAAAATTCGGTTTAGCTTGTTCTAAATCTTGTTTATTGAAGAGTTGAAGAGTTTTCTAAAGTACCTATAGTTTAATAATAAATAAATAGAATAAACAATTCCGTTAATTATTCTAGAAATTTTTCAGTTTTTATTTTTAGAAAACAAATTTTATTTTTGTTAAATTTTGTATTTATTTTGTATTTATTTTGTATTTATTTTGTATTCTCAAAAATAAGATAATTATTTTGACTTTCAGTTAATCATATTTATTATTATTTATTTACCAAACATTCTACTGCTAATTAATTTCAATTTTGTTCCATTTTCTATAATTTTACCAATACCGGTATCAATACCGGTACTAGCGGTTTTTAAAACGAAAATATGTACCGAAAAATCGGTTATTACCTAAATTTTTTGGTCGGTATTGCATTTTCCCTATAGAAACCTACTCCGAAAGCTTTGAAGGGAGACAGAAAAATTTCAAGAACTAAATTGGTATTTCACCTTTATAAAAGTCGAAATTTCAAGATAAAAGTTTGAAATTTTATCGTCGAAATTAAAAATCGAAATTTTAAAAGTCTTCTGGAAAGTCGAAATTTCACCTTTGTAAAAGTTGAAATCTCACCGTTATATAAGTCGAATTTTTACCGCTAAAAGCCTAATTTTCTTGATTAAAGTCGAAATTTCACCTTTTTAAAAGTTGAAATATCACCTTTTTATAAAAGTAGATATAATGCCAAACCGAAAGTTGATATTTTATTTTAAAAATAATACAACCTAAAATAAGGAAACGAATTCCGGAAACCATAAGTCGATAGTTTAATTCCTCTAAATTTTAAGAAATTCTTTTTTGGGAAAAAAGCTTCTAATTATTGTGGTTAAACCAGAACATAGCAAATTTTAAATAAATATTATGTTACTTAAAAACATTGTGCAAAAAAATAATTGAAAAAGTCTTGAATTTAGATATTTTTGTCAGTTAAAATAAAATATAACAGTTGTTTTGTTGTATGTGATTGTGATTACAATTTCAATTTTATTTAAATGTACATGTACCAGTATTGTCAAAATGCAGCTTTACAATTTGTTTCATAATTCAGTATGCGTCTCCGGATTAAATTAACAAGATTTCGCGATAAAAGTGTCGATTGGATTTATAGAATTTTCTTATAGATGGTCAGAGGAGTATGTCAAATGATACCCTAAAATCCCACCTTATTTTTAACTTTAAATGAATCTACAATATTTTCCACCTTGAATTGTTAGCTTCACGCACAGAAATAACATTGGATAACATTTAAATGACCGCGAGTCATTGAAATACATATAATAGGCAATTATTTACCAGAAATAATGCAAGAAAGAAATAAGTTAGTGTTTCTTTGAGAATAAAAGCCCGAGTAGCCCGTTTGAAAGGATCTGTGCTGTAGTTCACTTGTGTTCTGTTTCTGTACATTGTTTCATAGAATATAACCATACATGTGGCGTATTGTTCGTGGCATGCGTGTTCAACTTTCCATCATCATTGAGGCATTGCGTTGCGTTTGTGGAAAACCAGTCATACTCAGTGGCGTAGCCAGGGTGAGGGTATCTCTCGAAAAATATTTGTAAATTTTAAGTAAAAAATACATTTTGCTCGTGGCTTCAATGCAATCAAAACTACATCTGATCGTATCTAGTAACTTCTGTTTTATGCTATGGGGTTAATTGATTTGTCTAACATTTTGATTAACGGCATATAAGAAAAATAATTTTTCCAAAATACGTTAATATAACGGCAGTTTTCGCAAGAAGCACATTTTTGAATCCACCGAATTGTATAATGAATACTATCTGATTAAGTATGAATGCGGAATAAACTTATTTTAATTATTAATTGTGCAATGATAAGAATAATAAACGAATAATAAATTTATTAAATTTCATTTAAAACAGTGACCCAAAGCTGGGAACTAAAATTCCTAATTTCGAAAAAATTCTTCCAGTTACATGATAAGTGAAATACAAGCACGAAGTTGTGAAACGCCCGTATAAAATTAAAATATTTTTCATTCTCTGCTATAAATAAACTGTTCAATTTATTAAAAAAAATTATGAAATAAATGTATCTATAAATTTTTTCAGCTAATTCATAAGAATTATTACTTCAATGATGTTAAATCTGGTCCAGACTAGAACAGAATAACGAACAGAACATATTCGCGGACGTGTTCGCGATCAGTAGAATCGAACATTTTGTTCGCCTGCGATTCGCCAGTTTGTTGTCGGTTTTTATCCGTCACTTCAAAGGCTGCATCGAACAACAGAAACAGCTATTCGAGTACACCATTACTAGGAACACAGAGTAAACACGTTCGCGAACGTGTTCGTGTTCATATCTGGACGCTCAGATCACAACGAAATGAACATGACCATGTTCGTAGAAAATGTTCTGTTAGTTGTTCTGTTTTTAGAGCGCTTGCCTTGCCTCTGGAGACACAATTACAAAGGGTTCGAAAATTAGAATCCGGATCAAGTTGGAATTTTTATCCAACTGACTTATATCTGTGTCTACTCCCACCTGCTGTCCAAGTTGGGATACAATTAAGTTGGGATGGGAACCACATTACTAATCAATTACTGGCATAATGCTCGGCAAAACATAGTGTTACTTACCTGCTACACCCTCACAGCAGGCTATTACAAAAAGGATTATTATATTTGAAATATTTATTATTTAATATTGAAAATTTTATATTTTTGATTGAAAGTAAATAAATGACATAAGATCACAAGCAGTAAAAATTTGTCACACTCGGCTCTTCATTTCTGGAATAATTTGCCTCTAACCACGGTCTCCACATTTTCAAAAATCTTTGCGCTTTAACTGGTTCACAAAAATTGAAACTAATGTCAAATTAAATAATGCACTCTTTAGTGTTTGTCAACTTCTTTTTACCGTTAATTCTTTTTATATTATAAATTTTGTTTTCCCTTGTATTAAAATACTTACCAATTGCATTCTTAAAAAATTTGTTAAGAAAAGCAGCATTTTAAACAATCCCACCCAGACGTACCAGCTAAGAAAACTCCCTGCTGTTTGTGGTAAACCGCCGAATATCGTGTACCGCCCGTAACCTAGCGAACACTACAGCAGAATAGTGAAAAAAATGTGGCATAAAAACAAATAATAAATCTTGAGTGATAAGTCATTATAAATAAAATAAATCCATGACATTAAGAATTCAATTACAATACTAATTGTATTATTAAATTTTAGCTCGATTAAATTAATATTTATTCTTGTTCATGAAAGGTGTTAAACTTGTAGGAGCGCATTTTCTTTAATTGTATTGTAATTTTACAACAGATCTTTCATAATTTGAGCGTTATCAAAATCCTGTCTACGGCACTGTCATGTAGTACAACGTACTGCACTGCATTATTCCCCGATCTTATAATGCGCACAAACACAGAACAATTGTTTGCCCCATTGTTTTCGCTTGGTTAAGAAATTTAAACAATGTATTTCATTCCTTGCTATATTAAAAGACTCTGGAACATAAATTCTACAACAGAAGAGGCCCATTTAAATTCGCGACTATTAAATAATTTTATATCTTTTGTTCGGAAAGATCGAGTTAAAAATATCAATGCGGAAAAAGCGAAGATGTGTACAACGGGAGCGAGCGAGACGCGAACACCGGAAGGAGAAGGGGTAGATAACTCAGCGATGTGGCGCTTTTGTGAACAGATGAATATTATAAAGGGACAAAGATTCTACAATACAACATACAATGAATACAATACAATAGTGTTGTATTCAGTATTGTATACATATAATAGAACTATAGAAGCAAGCTTAATGCCATTTCAAACATACAGTTATCAGAGCGCTAGCGCCACATGTGACGCGGTGGCGGTGGCGGCGTCCGTACTAATTGTAGCTTCTCACACCCGCCGCAGGAAGTAGTAAATCTAGTGTGGCGCCACTGTTCGCGAACAATCACCGCCGCCTCTGACTTGCCACCGACGCTTTCAACCCCCTGCCGCCCCACATGCAGCAATTACACATTTTTGCTGTCTTAAAGATCAAACACAATAAGTTTCAAAAGGTTTATGGATTGTTAGATTTTATCAAGGCTATTTGCAAATGATGTTAAGTGTAAAGAGTGCGGCATTCATCATTTTTCTACGATAGTGTGAAAATTATGTCATGTCATGACTCATAAAAAGCGTTTCAAAAGGCAAAAAGGAAATTAATTATGGAAATAAAGAGTCGAGACGCAGGCGAGTACAGTTGAATGAGTAGGTAATAACCATTTAACTATACAGGAAGTTTCAAAACTTAGGACAAATAATTAAAGGATATTATACTGTACGACGTGCTGATCATGAAACAAAAAGAATTTGTTTTTAAAATTCGCAAAGTTAAGGGTAGTATACTTGACGTGTGTACATTTTAAGTATTACTGTTTTGTTGGTATATTTGATAATTTGACATTTATTAGTAGGTATTAGATATTATGTAAACAATTACTTTCATTGTAGAAGATTGAAAAAAATTATAAAAATAACTACCGACCAGTGGCAAATGTTTGTTTGAAATACGATGCAATATTTTTGCGAATTTAAACAAAATTCTTTTTGTTTCGTGATCAGCACGTCGTACAGTATATACATACCCTTTAATTTTTAGCCCTAAGTTGTGTAACACCCTGTATACCTCTGAGAAGAAAACAAAGAAATAAGTAATCAAGATCCTCTGCCTCTTCCACCCTGACACGCTTTTTTTACAAAAATGAGTAGACATGTACAATAATTTATATTAAATTACAAACTACATATTTTTGTTAATTACAGTTATTTATGAATCAAGGACATTATGATGATATTTAGGCTCATCCGAGGGCGACATGTTTACAAACCCAAGGGCCTCTGTAGCCCGAGGGTCTGTAAATCGCCCAAGGGCCTCTGTAGCCCGAGTATCTGTAAATCGCCCGAGGGCTATAAACATCAATGATGTCCGTAGTGTATACAATATAATGATAATTTAAATATACCAGGCGTGGAATTTCGCTTGACGTTTCAAATTTTGTTAATATTTTTGGTATCCTATAGCAACGGACAGGAAATATATTAATTTCAGAAGGAAAACATTTGTGATATGTCAATATTACCATGATAATTTCTTAATACCCTAGGGCATAATGTAATATACAGGGTGTCTCTAAAATGAGTGTACATGGCTTAACCACAGCTTCCTGGGCCCAAAATAAGACGATTTAACCAAACTTACCTATATCGTACCATTAAGCCGGAATTCTGCTTCCAAGTTCTTGCAAAAATAACGAATTTTGCTTATAACTAGAAATTGCTTAGGCCGATTTAGATGAAATTTTGTATGACATGAAACATGGCTATAAGTCATCTTTTGAAATGATATTTGTTATTTTTAGTGCACTGCCAGTGCGTAAAACTTTAGTGCTAGTCCCTTAATTAGGCTGTAACTTTTTAACAGACTGAGAACTTTCAAAAAAAAAATTTTAGAAAGAGACTTTCATAAGTAAACTTTAGTTTCTTTGTTCAATTTTTAATATCTCTTACGGTTTAGACAGAAAATAATCAAATCCGTGTGCTTGCATCGTGTATTTCTCAAAAATACAATTTTATCTAGTAGTCTAACAAACAATAATAAATAAGAAAAAAATAAGTTTTTGTTAAAATTACAATAAATGCTCAATGTGACCACAATGTGAATGCAAAGGTCAATTCTTCGCAAAAATTGTATTGTGCCCTTTGCAACATTGTACATTATTCTTTATTGATAGAGAAACATTTTGAATTCTTGCTAAAAGTTCATTTTCAGTGTTGGGCTGACTGTAAACTTTACTTTTCAACGTTCCTCAGAAAAAAAATGCTAGATATAATTATTGTATTTTTGAGAAATACACGGTGCAAGCACACGGATTTGATTTTTTTCTGTCTAAACCGTAAGAGATATTAAAAATTGAACGAAGTAATTAAAGTTTACTTATGAAAGTCTCTTTCTAATTATTTTTTTTGAAAGTTCTCAGCCTGACCATTAAAAAGTTACAGCCTAATTAAGGGACTAGCACTAAAGTTTTACGCACTAGCAGTGCACTAAAAATAATAATAATAATAATAATAATAATAATAATAATAATCTTTATTGGATTCACCCAATGGCGAGGTTCAGCCAAAAGGCTGTTCTTCCACCTAACCAAATACAAAAAAATACAAAAATACAACTTTGAAAAAGAAAAACAATAATAATATGCAATTGACAAAGATATTCAAAACAAGCAGATAAAGATATATGAGACAGAAAAACCAACATACGTGTTTTTAAAGCAAACAAAACAAAACGTAGTTAATAAATGTTTAGCTCTTATTAATTAATTTGTACATTATGATACATATTTTTGACATGAGTTTTAAAAGTAGACAGTGATAGAGACTTCATGAAATATGGTATTCTATTGTAAAGTGTAGGAGCAAGATATGAAAAACTGCCCTTAAATTTAACTTTTTTAAAAGATGGTACAACAAATTCATCTTTTCCACGTAGACTATAGTTGAATTTTTTTCTAAATAACTTGTTAAAAAGATACTCGGGGCAATGAGTACTAATTAATTTATGAATTAAGCATAAATACATAATTTCCATTCTCTGATCAACAAAATGCATATTAGCTTGACGTCTGTACTCGGAAATGTGGTCATATTTACGCACATTGTAAATAAAGCGAAGAAATAACAAATATTATTTCAAAAGATGACTTATAGCCATGTTTCATGTCATACAAAATTTCATCTAAATCTGCCTAAGCAATTCTGAGTTATAAGCAAATTCGTTATTTTTGCAAGAACTTTGAAGCAGAATTCCGGCTTAATGGTACACTTTTGAATATAGGTAAGTTTGGTTAAATCGTCTTATTTTGAGCCCAGGAAGCTGTGGTTAAGCCATGTACACTCATTTTAGAGACACCCTGTATAACGTACCTCGTATCCAGTGTTGTAACTTATCTAGATAATTCATCTATTCTTATATAAAGTATAGTTTTATCTATTATTTTATCTAGATATATTTTCTTATTTATCTATTATCTTATCTAGATAAAAATATCAATTATCTTTATCTCTTTTTACCTCTCGCCTCATATTCTATAAGAGAGGTATTGTAATGGGTCAAAATTTTCGAGTATGAGTTTTTGGTGGATAAGCACGTTTCAGGGTCTCTAGAATACGAATTTACTATTTTCACGATGATGTCTGTGTGTGTGTGTGTTTGTGTGTTTGTGTGTTTGTGTGTTTGTATGAACCGAGGATTTTTCGTCCACGATAACTTAAAAAGTATCAAACCGTTTATAACCAAATTTCTTATTTAAGGTTTTGATAAGTATCTTAACACCGGATAACATTTTGGTAGAAATCTGCAAACCGGAAGTAGTACTTTTAGAAGTTTGGAAAAGTTTTCCTTAAATATATTGGTACATTATTTATTTATGACAATTTTTGCAATTAAAAATAAAAGAAATTGTGATTATCTATGTGTACAGTTAATTATAAATACAAATTGCTGAATCTGGAAGTATTTAACAATAAAATAAAGTACAATTAATATTCTATCTTGTTGTCCATGATATGAAATTTGTTTCTACATAAAATTTGAATTATTATGACAGTGACAGTACAGTTGACATCTTTTGCTTGCATATTGGTTTACATTATCGTTTACATATTACATGAAGATGAAACTATTAAAATGTAAGTAAAACTATTTATTAGATTAGTAGAATAAGCAGAATTAGGCGAGAGGTCGTGTGGTGGCCACAGCAGATTTTTTAAATATCATCTAGATGATAATACTTAACCAATTTTTTCATTTATAATTTTCAAATATCATCAAACTGCGCAAAAGTACAACGCATAAGCTCGCAACGCTGCCGGAATCGCCTGGAATCGCTTATACTTATAACATAATATTTATCTATATGAAAAGAAATTCAATTAGGTACTGAAATCAGTTACATTTTAGAAAGTTTCTGTTTAGAAAGAATATTTTTGAAAAGTAGTTTTATAGTTTCAGTTATCAAATGATTAAAATACGTAGACGCACATCCTCGTTATGAATGTCCACGTATGTAATACAAGTGAGCATCAGTTGTTTCCGTTGTTCATTTGCATTGGGCGATGAGCACAAACAATTGTTTCATTGTTGGCGCAATAATGCGACAATGCCTGCGCAGGCAGCGAGCGGGGAAAGATGCAGCCTTGGACGCCGCTCCGCTCCGGTCATCATTGTATACCGGAGCAGGAACGCAGGAGTGCGCGCTGACTCCGGAGCAGGCAGTAGGCTCTGCCCATTGTCGCGCACAAAACCAAACAATACACTCGCTACGGTTACCGGAGGACTACTGGAAGATGGCGAGACAAGGTATCTTACAACAGAACAGACAAACGGATAAATTTGGACAGATTTACAGAGAAGATAACATGATAAGTTGATATCTTAGTGTTTCTTTGTAATAGAGTTATGGAATAAAAACGCAAACACAAACATCAGCAATATTAATACGACAGGATTAACAGTTCTTTTTAAATTATAATATATAATAAACTTTTGAATTTACACAGTTAGTCATCATCATTCTATAGACATCTACAGAAGAGTCACCGAAGTAATTACTTATAAGTGTGAAAAGAAAATAAATATTACAATAACTTTAACAACATTTCAAGGAAAAGTAGTAGGTGCCTGATTTTAACACTTGCCAGAAATGACTTTTTGTATTAATGCAAATCTTGCTTTCAAGAAAATGTTTTACAATGTACTAAGTGAATTATTTTATTACATCTGATATTTGATGTACATAAGTAATACGGGCCATTCAAAGAAATTAATCAGGTACGGTTTTATATTAGGGCTCTGTAGCTGTAGGTAATACACACTTATAACTTATAAATTTTAACAATTTTAAAAGTATAGAAAGTAGTCTTTACCAAGGCCATGTTGATACAGGGGTATAAAAGTATTTCGCACAAAAACATATAATTTAATAATTTGATTCAATTTCATATTCTGGAAAATACTGGTCTTTCCTCTTAGCTAAATTATTACTTAATTAAGTTTTAGTTTAAAGGTTACATTTAGAATTTGAATTTTTTTAAAATTTAAACCAAAAAATTGCCTCAGGCTTATAATAGGTACTTATTTTGGTTTTGGCGTTTTGGTTTAGATCTAGTTGTTGAATGAAATGAATGGATATAGCCTAAGTGGTTCGTGCTAACCCTGTTTGGGAAAATAGCGAAATTTTTATATACCGGGTGCTTCAGACCACCCGTACTCCCCGAATATCTCGCGAAAAACAAAACTAATTGAGAAACCAAAAAATTCGTCCAAAATATTTTTGAAAGTTCTATAGAATGGCATCAAATGAAAGTTCCCCCCTTCATCCCATGGGGGGAAGGGTCACTTCGTTATCTTAAATAGTAACCCCCCGGATTTTCGGAAAAAAAATTAGATTCGCGATAATTGACAATTCGCAAGAAAAAAAATTTTTTTTTCTCAATCCAATCTGAAGCACCCTATATATGTTATGCTTATTAAATTTTTGCCCTTTCTCCTTTCGTTTAAATTAAATGTACCTTACTCTAAATTTTCCTTTTTGTATAAAAATTCCTCGTATTTATCTCTTGCATCCAAATACGCTGACAAACCGTGTATATATTTACACAAGCAACAGAAGGTCACAATTCTTTTGTTGCGAGCAAAATGAATGATCAAAATAACACGTTTCGAATCCGGCTTTAGTTATCCTGCACAAAAGCATATTCAAATCTGGCCAACCACAGGCCACAGAACAATACTCAGTCACATAAGCAATAACAGGTAAAAATTCTATTAAATACGGCCCTGTGGAGGTCGCTCGACAGGTGTAAAGAGACGAGGGAGAGAGGAGTAGTCCGTCCCAGGGAAATCGTCCGAAATTAGGAAGAATAGTTAAAAGTTGTCATTTAATGATTTTAAAGAATGTTGTACTTTACTGGCATAATGATCAGTCTATGTAAGAGTCTGTGTTCAATAAAGATGATAGAACGACGATCGAACTTAATTGAACTCCAAGGCTTTTTTTAAAAATTTTGCATATGGTGGAAAATAGCATTATTTAACTGCGTATTAAACTAGATACTTTTCAAAATACAAGGATTTGATTTAATTATTTTCGAGTTTATCACTTTGCCATTTTGTTAAAAGATGGTGAAGAAAAATATTATTTAACCTAAGTATAGGTATACATGTTGGTTGTAACAAGAGTTTATACGAGAGGATTAGATGGAGAAATAGCCTTTAAGCCTTTTTACTTCCTTGTACGGAGTAAGGAAGTATTGTAATCGCGAAAAATTTCGGTTCTCAGATTTTGACGGAAATATCCGTTTTGACCCTTTCTGAATCCATTATGACTAGTTTCGTCGTGACGTCTATATGTACGTACGTACGGACGGACGTATGTGTGTCGCATAACTCAAATACGGTTAGACGTAGAAAGTTGAAATTTTGTATTTAGGACTGTTATAGCATCTAGTTGTGCCCCTCCTATTTTTGGTTTCAATCTATATACCGGAAGTAGTACTTTTTTCAAATATTTCGATAAATATTTAATTTAAGACAAATTTTTTAATTTTAAATGAAAGATTATGTGATTATTACCTACAATCGGTATTTTATAAATATTTTTGTATCTGGTATCATTTAGGAATAATTAAAGTACCTATATATTTATAATTTAGTATTTCGGTATCTTGTAGTCCATGATCGATTAACATTTGTTACTACGTAAAATTTAAATGATTATGACATGACAGTGACAATAGTAAAATATGCTTTATATCTTCTTCTGCAGTTTAAATAAAATGACTAAAATATATTTGTGAGTATAGTCGAGAGTATAGTAGCAGTAGTAGTAGTAGTAATACTAGTATAATAAGTTAAAAGAATTTTTTATATTATTCTACATGTTAGTTATTAAGAAAAGTATGAACACACAAGGTGTACAAGGAAGTCATGTGGTGTCCACGTCAGATTTTTTATATTATATTTTTTCGGCTAGAGACTTTTACAAGTGTCATACTAGATTTTAGAATGCAAAATATGATAATGTAAAATACGAAAATCTCCATACAAGTTTCATAATTGAAACGTCTTATTCCGACTTAAAAAAATTGCTCTGGTCCTATTTCCATCCATACTAGACCTGCTTGCTCAGTATACACGTATTTTGCATTGCCAACCTTTTGTACATACTCATATATCGACATCAACAATCGACAACCAGTAGAACCCATTTCGGGTTCTTGACTTCTTCGTATTGCACCAATACATTCCATAAAGTTTAATTATTTTTAATTGTTCTTTGTTATTTACATTTTCCGTTAATATTTTTATAAAACAAACAAAAAGTCAAAATTATGGTTCCAAAATTCGGTGTTGGTAATATTTATTACCGGCTGATCAAGAAACTGGTACAAAACTTAGATGTGCTCTAAGAAAAGTTTCTGAAATCTAGTTCCAGTTTCTAGCCGAAAAAAGTATAATGTGAAGCAGAGTTCAGGCTTTTTATCTGACCCACTGACTTGGAGTCAATAAAAGTAAATAAAATAAAATAAAATTAATTTGTATTTGCCAAATTGTAAGTCCGATAAATTAATTTTTACGGTAAGAATAAGATGTTTCCAAAAGATACGACGGAGACGAAACTGCAATTTAGAAATGAATGCAGAAAAGAATCATTAACGATAGTACGACGACGACGTTTACTTCATGCACTGCATTGCATTTTTTAAATTTTTTTGACAAAGGTATGCTACTTTTATTTCCTTGTCTTAAAATAAGAAATATACCTACCTAATTACCGTGTCTTTAAAAAAATAAAAATAATAATAATAACAATTTCCATAGCAAAAGAAAACAGGATAGAAAATAGTGGTACAGTACCAGTACCGCAATACATATTACAGTGTTTAGTACCGTAATTATTAATTTACCGAACTGAAATCACTGCAGTAAACATCCAACTGCCAGTAAATAAAAAGTAATCAGCTTTCTAACATAATAACCTCAGAAAATTTCCATCCATCGATGGTGCTTATTGACGATTGCCCAATGCAAATTATTGTTTTTCATTTTTGTTTTCAATTCAAACATAAAAGATAATCAAATCTGAATAGCATTGTGGCTATTGTTGCAATTGTATGACTATGTATAAAAAATAATAATTGACTGCAAATAAAGAAATAATCATCTCTCATACAATAGGGATCGAATTAGAGTTTAAAGCAGAAAAATAGACAGTAATTATTTACATAACATGAACATATTTCCGACATATTCTTCATCAAGGAAACAATACACACAATAGGCCGGTGTGTATTATGCCGCGTTTTCTTTGTTTAAAGCTAATTTCATTTATATTTAACGTAATTACAAGTAGGTAGATCTATAACCGTATGAGGCATGGAGTGAATGTAGTCACAGGTGTGAGCAGGGCGCACCAGCGACTAACTTCACACGGGAAGTGAGAGTTGCCGCCGCCTTTAAACGACAACACTGACTGTGCGGTTGCTTCCGTCCCTGTAAGCTTACATGCGATATTTCGTTCTTGAGAATTCATCCGATAAAAATATTGTTTAGTTATGTCAAACAATGTCAGACTAAAGACATGGAAAATATCCAAAATATGTCTAACAAAAATTTAATAAGTGAATAATTTGAAAATTATTAGAAAAAATTTTACTAGACTCTGAATATAAATCCCAGCAAATTAAAGGAATTTTTGGGTCGTATACTATGTCCTATAATTATTTTATTTTAGATTTTAGTATGTACGTAAGTAATTATTGTACTAGGTGGTGCAAATGTATATCGGATGATGCGTTTATTTTTGAAGCTAGCGTTTCACGTCATCGCGATTTTGACAATAGTGAAGTAAACAGATGTTAAATAAACGTAATCGAATCATGAAACACTATACACCTGAAGAACGCAGACTAATTGTGTCAAAATGATATTTGACATTTGACCAATAATCGGTAGGATTGGCACGATTAAAATTAAAATTAACGATTTAAACAAACGTTTTAAACTTGTTTAAAACAAAACAAATGTGTAAAACACGTTTTAAAAGTTTTCAATATTTTATCTCCGTAATAAAATAAACAAAGTTCCTATTGCTAATAATAGTGCATAGTATGTTTCAAGTTTCAAGATACTCTAGTAAATACTTTCCTCGTGTGAACAGCGCATTATGTAAATAAAAAAATCTCAACAATATTTTAGAGACTTTTTATAACTCCATAAGTACAAGCGAATAGTTTTAATTAATTTTAATAAAAAGTAGGAAAATACATTTTTTATTGTCGTTTTAAACATGTTTTTTACTTCCTTGTACGGAGTAAAGGAAGTATTGTAATCGCGAAAAATTTCGGTTCTCAGATTTTGACGGAAATATCCGTTTTGACCTTTTCTGAATCCATTATGACTAGTTTCGTCGTGACGTCTGTACGTACGGACGTACGGACGGCCGGACGGACGTATGTATGTCGCATAACTCAAATACGGTTAGACGTAGAAAGTTGAAATTTTGTATTTAGGACAGTTATAGCATCTAGTTGTGCACCTCCTATTTTTGGTTTCAATCTACAAACCGGAAGTAGTACTTTTTTCAAATATTTCGATAAATTTTTAATTTAAGACAAATTTTTTTATTTTAAATGAAAGATTATGTGATTATTACCTACATACGGTATTTTATAAATATTTTTGTATCTGGTATCATTTAAGAATAATTAAAGTATATATTTATAATTTAGTATTTCGGTATCTTGTAGTCCATGATCGATTAACATTTGTTACTACGTAAAATTTAAATGATTATGACATGACCGTGACAATAGTAAATTATGCTTTATATCTTCTAAAATATATTTGTGAGTATAGTCGCAGTAGTAGTAGTACTTATATATTAATATATTTGTATAATAAGTTAAAAGAATAAAGTAGGTATGGCGGGAGGTCTTGTGGTGGCCACGTCAGATTTGTTTATATTATTCTACATTTTAGTTATTAAGAAAAGTATGAACAGTTTAATAGGCGTACAAGGAAGTCATGTGGTGTCCACGTCAGATTTTTTATTGTCGTTTTAACAGTTTTAAACACCTGATTTAAAACACAGTTTAAAACATATATTAAAACATTAGGCCGTGTTTAAAACATTTTGTTTAAAACAAATCGTTTTAAACATAACAACCCAGGTATATACAAATTCTTACTAGATAGCCATAATCTGATAATAAATAAGTACAGATAGGGGAATACCCAGCACAGCATATTTATCGCCATAATGCGTAATGCTAATGATGCATATTTCAGAACTCCTTGCTGATTAAAACACTGTTTTTTTTGTTTAAAACATGTTTTTTATAATCAATAAAAAACACGTTTTATACAAATAAAATATTTTAAAATAAAAAAACATGTTTTTTGCCAACTCTGATAATCGGTCGATGGTTTTAGCTAAACGAAAATTTCGTCGTCGATTCCCTGGTCGTGACGTTTAGACGCTCGCTCCGAGGAGACTGGCTCAACACGGGACAGTAGCAGACGTGGCCGATCCTGGAGCAGCTTGGCCGAGAATATCAGTGCTGTGGCAACACTGTTATAGATAAAATAAGAGACTACTGAGCGCTACAGAACCATGATCAGCGGCTTTTTAATTGACGAATTCGGTTTGGAGAAAATGCGGTTCCAGCGGGACTGTTTCCCGGCCGCTTTATTTCTGGTTTTTATTTCTGGAATGCTCATAAACTGTGGTGGCGGCTACTTGATCGATATGATCTTCGCGACTTAATAGGAAAAAATTAACACATTTAAGTAAACATAATCAACAAACAAAACCAATTTTTTTATTTACAAAGTTATTGCCTTAGCATATCGAGTGATTACTTTTGCGCCACCTTGTATAAATAGTTCAAAATTAAATGATACCGATCGATATGTCGTTTATGCTGCAATTCTGTGAAAATCTGTAATTGCTACAGATTTATAAAACTGTACATATTTTGTATACATGTCACAACAAACATTGATGTGATTTTGTTCAATCTTTACAGATTTACAAATCTGCAAAATTTATAGATGTGCACAGAATCGCAGCATAAGTTTTTGAGTTATCCTGATTTTTACCTCTCGCCTAGAGAGGTATAGGGATCGTGAAAAAATTCGATGTCGAGATTTTTGTCAATAAGCACGTTTTAGCACCTTTAGAACCTATTTTGACTATTTTCACGATGATGTCTGTGTGTGTGTATGTGCGCCTACTATAGTCTTTCGTTCTGATTTATTATCTCAAATTCTACTGAACATAAAATTCTAATATTTTGCAATATACATTTGTATATGTTAATGAAGAGCTGATTAGATTTTGGAAAAAATCTGTCAACCGGAAATGGTATTTTCTTGAAGTATTTTAACATTTTTTGCAAAAAAATATAGAAAATTCTGCGATAGCTACAATTTGTCATACGACATTTCAAAGAACAAATTATATCTTACAATATTTATTTAACATCTTGTCTATATCTCTTACCTATAAAGGAAAATTATTTTTCAAAGATATATAATTTTACCTACCACGATTTATAAATCACAATATAGGAAAAAATTAAAAACAAAAATAAATATGTCAATGTGACAGATGAACAGACGTATGCACAATTTCTAAAATGTTTGTGGCACCATTTTAAAAGAAATGTAAATATTATTAACTGAACATAATGTAATAAGGTAATAATAATAATTTTTATCTATAAAGAGCTAATTAAGAACTAAGAACTATAAAATTATTTTCAAAAATGTTTGTAAATTTATTGCAAAATTATAATTTAAGAAAGCCTAACTAAAACCAAATTCACATAAATTACAGTGTTAAGGCGAGAGGTCGTGTGCTGGCCACAACAGATTTTTCATATTGCCGATGGATACTTTGAGGATGCATATCTCAAAAACTAAGCTCCATATTAAGTAAATCATTTTAAATTTTATCAAGAAATGTACAAATACCAAAAGCGCAATTAAAAACTCAATTAACTCTTCTTCATTCTGCGAATGATTTAAGTAAAACATGTAAGATTTCCAGTACTTGATATCAAAATCCCCACAATCCAAAGACCACCAACTGTACTCCGACCTCCGCTAAATGTTTTCGGAAATGTCTTGTAATTCTCTCGTGATGATTGTCCGAAAGTACAAAGTCGCCCGCTCTCGGAGCAAATTGCGAAAGAAGAATACGAATAACAAAAACAAAACAGAGTGGTGCAGCGTAGCATGAAGACATCGACAGAGTACAGCAGAGTGGAGACTAGACCAGCAGCAGAGCAGGAACATTCAACATTGCATGGTAGCAATACTGACGTCAGACATATCAGACAAAAGGTCTCTTGATTCTCATTGTATGTTTGTTCCAGCCGCTTTTATCATTCTCAAATACACATACCCCACACTGGGGGCGGGGAGAGGGGGTTCACTCCTCACTCCTCACTCGCGCTCTTTTATTTTGCACAAGACGGTGAATAGTGACAATTGAAACCGCGTTCTTTGTTGCAGACTGAAATGTTTTTTGTTTCCGCTAGGTGGGAGTAGAATGGCTATTGTTTAAACGTCTTACAACGTCGATTGTGACGTAACAGAAGCGAATGTCAAATGTTTGTTGTGCCGGGAGTCGGCAGGAGCAGGAGCCGGCCATTCTGTTCTCGCGGCTTTGCAGGAACTTCGCCCCTGCTCCTGAATAGGTACTTATTCTTCTTTAGAGATAGATGGACATAAGAGAGTAGGTATAGTGGTTTTTTTTATTAATTAATACATACCAGGGACTCGAACAGAAACAAAACAGGAAAGAAATCCGGAACGAACTGCTTCTATTTCTTGGACTCGGAACCAAAGGAAAAATGTTGTATTTCCTTTATTTAAGTTTAATTTTTTTTATTTATAATTTTTTACATTAGTCTAAAACCGGAATAAATATTTTAAATTATTTGATTGTAAATTAATGATAGTCGGTGCCCAATAAACTTGTACTTGAAATGGTAACGAAAAGTATATATTGATATATTTCATAAACACTCTTACTTATGGTAAATTCAACGATACGAACTGTTTCACTACTGCCGCTACTGAACTACTTATAATTTTAAAATACTATATTAATTAACTCATATTTAATAATAGTCAAATTTTACCTTGGTTATAATTCACGAAATAATAAGTTATTTTTGAGTTTTACTAACTTCAATTGTTGTTAATCTATACGATATGTTACTTTATTTTAGTCTATGCAGATAATCTGCGAGATTTTTAAAATAAAACCTTTTATTGCTTTTAAACCAATTTTTGTTTTTGATTCGCTGGTTATATACATTGTATTTCATTTTCTATAACAAAACAAAAAACTTTCTTATTTACCTTTTTATCAACAAATGATCTTTAGAACTTTTGTTCAAAGTTTTGTAAACCTCGCGATTATTCATTCTTTCCAATTATTTGAATATAAATTCTCGATAAATTCACACCTAATACCTTCTATCAAAAAATATTTATTAACTAGTAGGACTTTGAATGGTTCATACAATATATTTATATTGTAAGTGATTGTAAGTCGATTGTAAGTGTATAGTCTATTCAATTCAGAACTTATAGATTGAACAATACATTTTTGTAAAGAAAAACCTTTTTCAAATGTTTAAATTTAATGTTTTCTTTATATTTATTATTTTACTACAGCACGGACTTATTGTTAACTACAAATTGATTTTTGAAAATGGTTTATATGCGTCAGTCCTCATTATTAGTAAAAAATTAAAAATAAGTATAAATAAGTCACACGAGAAAAACTGGAAAGTTGATTATTCCTAGGAATAATAGAATTTTATGGGAACAGATATTAAAGAAATTTAAATTATTAAAATTACCTACTGTATGTAAGATGGAATTATTTACAGGAAAAAATTAAATAAATTCATTTTTAACAAAACCTACTTTTTGTACTTTCAAAAAAATTTCTTCTAGGTATCTTGTATTGATGCCTACTTTCTTTTTCAATGCAAGTTAAAATAGTTTCAATATTTATTTGTAAATTTGTTAGTGACTATGACTATAAAAAAAGTTTCTGAATTCTGTTTAAAAATAACGAAAAAGATGTCCATTTCCTTTATCCTAATATTTATTATTGCACTTGACACACGTTTGACATAGAATAACTGACGTAACTGAATAAACATGTTTTTTTCCAGCTACTACAATTATTGAAATGCATTTATTGAATATATAATTTAGTTTTTCTCAAAATTGAAAGCAGATTCAGTAAATGAGTTTAACGATAATTATTTCTTTCATTATTATTATTTTCTCTGAAACATTTTTTGTAGCTACTTCCATATTTGAAATAAATTGAATATATTGTTTTGTTTTAAGAAAACTGCCTCTTCCTGTTTTCGAAATGTGACCAAAGTCTTTATAAATAATAAATACTAAGTTTCATAATTTTCTCTTTTCTCGTTCATGAGTTATTGAACATCCAATACACATCCATCCCATCCATCCATCCATTCACACAAACAGACATCACTGCGAAAATGGTCAAAACGGATTCAGGGAACCTCAAAACATGTATTTCCGCGAAAATCCCGACATCGATTTTTTTCATGATACCTACCTAGACATAGGTAGGTACCTACTTATACAGTGGTATAAGAAAATAAAAACTCAAAATATATTCTTCAACACAGTATAATGCATAAACGAATAATTAAAATGCAAGGTTGAGATCAGTTCAGATTATAAAATTATGATATTAAACAACTGGAAAATGATTTCAAAGAATCACGAAGAAACCTTGACTTAAACTACAATATTTTTATTTGAGACGACATACTACATTCAGTTACATTTCACTGAACCTCGTGGTGACTATCCTGAACATCAAGAAAAAGGACTAAGAATAACTAATTTACCAATGCCAATAATTTTTTTTTAATAGATTTCAAGAAATTGAAAGAAATTCCGAGAAATCCTTCAGTTTTGTCTGACGATCTTTGTAATTTCACGCAGGTGAGTTATTTAATTTACATATTTAGCGGCGCCGCTAAATTAATTCTTCAATGAGTCTTGGAAAACAAGAATTTGAAGTTAACCTATTTTTATTTTACTAATATAAGTATATACGTAGGTACTTACTCACAAATATACCATTGTAGAAGGGAATTCGGAAATTGTAATTTTTATAATAATTATTAGTTTATCATAACCATATAAATAATAAATACTTACGTATTTATTAGTCATAAAGTCAAAAATTTATGTCATTAACACACAAAAATTTTACTTTTTGTTTTCATTGGTAAGCAGATTTGAATTTTTAACTTCTTGTAATTGAAAAATGGTGTTAGATAGAAACAATATTTTATATACAAATTGTAGATAGTATCATTTAGTATCCATTATTATTAAAAAATTCTATTAGTTCATAAATTTTGAGGATATTCAAGAAAAACTTTTCAGATCTTGAAGAAACTACCACTTCCGATTGCACGATCAACACCAAAATCTAATCAGATATCAGATCTAATCTAGGATGTCAGAATATTGAATACAAAAGTAGTATTTTAGTTATTGTACTTCCAACTTCCAACATCCATCCTCAAACACAGCCACACAGACATTACTGCGAAATTATCAAAATCGTATTCTAGGGACTAGGGACCTTAAAACGTGCTTATTCATTGAAAACTCACTACCGAATTTTTGGCTTAATTACCTACAATATCTCTCTTATACAGATCCGAATGGCGGGAGGTAAAAAGCTAGCTATAACAAAAATTTTAAGTCAAAAAAACTTAAAATGTAGGTATATCCTAGAAAAATTTGAAAAATATACAGAATGTACCGCAACTTAATAGCCATACCATAGTTTATAAGAATGTACTTCTTTGGTAATTTTAAGTAGAAAACGGTTAGGATTTACACTATCAATATTACAGGAGTTAAAAGCGTATAAAAACATATAAAATTGAGTTTTTATAATTACCTATACTAATTTTGTCTAAATATATCAGTTAATCTGAATTAATGTACCAAAAAGAATAACGAAACCTGGAAAAAAACTATTTGCTTTTCACAAATCACAAAATCAGCTTCTTTTCTTTGAAGCCAGCGGTGACAATCCAGGACATCAGAAGCTTTGGCACAATGTACAATCAGAACCTGTTGAAACATAAATTTGCATACGTCACCATTCGCAACAACAGTGTAGGCATAGTGTACGCAACGCGGCGATGTGACGCTCAGCGAAACACACTTTTTGATACTTCTCGCGCTGTGAACGCCATTCGAAATTAACGCTATATTCAAGGGGATTTTCAAAGACGCTATTGTGGGTACAATTTAGTCTTATTCATAACATTTTCTAAAGAAGCCAGTTTGTCGAGAGATGTCGAAATATTTTGAGAGCATACATATAAGGGCGGTGAGGCAAGGGTAGGGACGGGGTAGAAAACGCGTGCTGGAAAGGCAGATTTCTGACGCAGGAACAGTTTGGACAGGTGGAGATTCTGTTAATTTTTTAGTTTTTATGGTAACTTATTGTAGATAGAAATTAATATTTTAATTTTTAAAGCGTTCTGCTTCTTTTTAAATAGCTGTATCGTATTTCTTACTTTAAATATTAAATTGCTAATTGCTAATAATAAAGATCAATAGATTAATTTATTACATTTAGCAGAATAGTACAGTAGTTTATTATAAATACATTAGAAATGCGGTAGATGATTATTCTCAAATATTAAAATATCATTACAATAACACAGTCAGGCCCGACAAAAAAGGTGGCGGAAGCAGTAAAAATTGCCGGAATTCGATATTCAAGAACTATAAAAATCATTTCTTATTAGAAACATAAGTGAAAATAAAGTAGATAAAATAGCCCAAATTTTGATAGAATGCGTTGTCATCGGCGACGAGTCTGTGCCAATTTTCAGCTCGGTTGGATATAGCGAGAACAGGTTTATTAGTCCTCCAAAGACTATACCACAAAACAATCGAGTCTCACATTTTTCGATGCGGTTCTAATAATTATATTATTATTTGATTTACTATATAATGAAGCATAAGGATTTCAATCTTTAGTTTGATAATAAGGATCATAAGATCATATTGAAGTAGGGACATAATCATTATGGTACTAGTCGTGAAGACGAGGCGAAGCCGAGTTTGATAACACGACGTTTACCATAATAATTGGTTACGATCCGTATTGCATACAAAATTTTATCTGATGGCGTAAATTAGTCAAAAAGTAAAACAAATTATTTGGTATTGAACAAAAAATTTAAATCTAAAAAAGTATGCTATTTTTTAAACTTCCTTAAACGAATTGTTTTGTTATTTCATTATAAATAGTACTGAGTACCTACCATACTGCATTCATTATGGCCCTTGGCGTATAATGAACGTTATTATGGTCATCAAATTGAGGTTTATTATGGTTATTATGAGACGGCAATAGATAAAACTTTTTTATTTATTTTGTTAGTAACTAATCAATAAGAAAAACCCTTCACAGTGTACACATAGTAGATATTTAGTGAAATCCAAGCACTCGAGCCCAGTGATGTTTTTGTTTTATCGGTTGCAGATATCAAACTAGATACCTCTAACATGCTAGGCTGACACTATCATTGAATTAACCTGTATTTATTGTAAATCGGCCATTTGCTATATTATTATATTGCACTACCAATTTATCAACTCACAATATCGCCACATTGAAAATCAAGAAAAAATACGGTCGTAATCATTATATTCCATGCAAAATTAGAAATCTCATCCCTCATCCCTTAAAGAACTTCCATCTTCATTACTTTCCAATACTCACCATTCACACATTCACCCTGTACGCTACAGGCGATATGGGGGTGTAGTACACCCTCTCACACACACACCCTCACTCTCTCACACTGTCACTTTCTCTGTGTGTTTGGGTCGGTCACGCGCTAATGTGACACGTACATATGTCCCGATGACGCAACTTGTGTAAACATGACAATGCTGATGACCACTCTTGATGGATGTGCGTTAAAACACCACCACGTCAACATTTACGGAACTAGAGGAAGAAGAGGGAGTAGTGAAGAGAATATGGAAGAAAGTTAGTGGCTGATTGAAGAACGAAAATTTATGAGAAAAAATCAGTAAATTTAAGTATTTATTTTAACTCCCAGAAGAGGACTTGGACTGAATTGCTGTATAGTTATTTGTCATTTATCCAACTAGAGAGGAAAGCGCTTTTTTTCCCACTCGAGCTCGAAGTTTGTGTCACGAGCGGGAGTGGAAAAAGAGCTTTTTTTCGTGTTAGACACATAACTTTTTTCACGAAATATTAAAAACATTGTAAATTTAGAATAAACACATCGTTTAAAATCAACGACATGTTTCACTGCAGCCAATATACCAAATTAAATTTTAGTTGTAGAATCGTGAAATTGTATAGAAAAAGAAAGTATAAAATAAAGTAATTGTAAAATAATAGTTTACAGTAAGTATTTTATTATAAAATCCGAATTTTTTATTAAATAATAAAGTATTTCATCGTAAAATAACACTGGTGGTAACACTGCTTACTTTCCTCTCTAGAGAGAGAAAATTTACTTGCCTCATGCGAAATAAGAGATGACCAGGATTAAGAATTTTAAATTGGTAAACGATATTAATCGAGCGGACATAGATTATCAGCAAATTTGTTGGCAGAAACCGCATCGTTACCTTGAAATAGGTGTATTAAGAAGGCGTCCAGCTAGGTTTTTCTCTTGGCTCAATTGCGTTGAGGCATAAGTAATAAGGCATATTGCAGGAATTGATTTTAAAATAGAATATTTTGTTTTGATCTGTAAAATTTATTAATGGACTAAACTACTAATACTAACTAACTAAACAATTATTATAATTTTGTGTTTATGAGTTTTGAAAAAGTGCGAATAATATTTGTTAGCTTAGGGGATGCAATTTTTGTAAAACAACCCCCATTGGAAAATCCTATCTACGTCACTTCTGTGTAAATTATTTTGTGAAATATTTTAAATTATTTTTCTCTATTTTATTTGATTATTATTTTGTGATTTGCATTTACATATAATACAATAAAATTCGTGTGCCACAGAAAACTATTATGAATTATATTTATAGGAACTCTGTTTGTTATTTCGAATTTGTTTGTCGTTCGCAATTATTTAAAACCACGTATGCTGGTTCATCTAATCCTATTATTTTCACAACAATAGAAACTAGTTACATATTATTATGCAGTTTCATAAATAATAAATAATTTCCCCATTCAATAAATACGAACAATCATACAGTATTTTATAAAGGTATAAACATAAATTCAGACGTCACTAATAAACATAATTTATCAATATTTCATGCATTATGTCATTTGTCAATCCATTTGACCATAAAGCAGATATGAGTGCATGCCGAAAATGTGCACACATGCCTAATTTTCCTAAAACTACATTTATCAAGATTATAACAAATAATTTTTATAAATTGACCATGCATCCATTTAGCATTTAATTCGTAATTTAACCAAATAATTTAAACATACATAAACAAAATGAGCATCAAAACAGGTATCTGAAAATGTTATGCAGTGAGTAAAGTATAAAAAAAATTGTGATTAAAAATCAATCAAAATTGAAAGACTTAAAATCTGTATACAAATTTTTATATTCTGTTTTGATAGAAAAAAAATCTGACGTGGACACCACATGACTTCCTTGTACGCCTATTAAACTGTTCATACTTTTCTTAATAACTAAAATGTAGAATAATGTAAAAAATCTGACGTGGCCACCACAAGACCTTTCGCCATACCTACTTTATTCTTTTAACTTATTATACAAATATAATAATATATAAGTACTACTACTACTGCTACTATACTCACAAATATATTTTAGTCATTTTATTTAAACTGCAGAAGAAGATATAAAGCATATTTTACTATTGTCACTGTCATGTCATAATCATTTAAATTTTACGTAGTAACAAATGTTAATCGATCATGGACTACAAGATACCGAAATACTAAATTATAAATATATACTTTAATTATTCTTAAATGATACCAGATACAAAAATATTTATAAAATACCGATTGTAGGTAATAATCACATAATCTTTTATTTAAAATAAAAATATTTGTCATAAATTAAATATTTGTCGAAATATTTGAAAAAAGTACTACTTCCGGTTTATAGATTGAAACCAAAAATAGGAGGTGCACAACTAGATGCTAAAACAGTCCTAAATACAAAATTTCAACTTTCTACGTCTAACCGTATTTGAGTTATGCGACACACATACGTACGTACGTCCGTCCGTACGTACAGACGTCACGACGAAACTAGTCATAATGGATTAAGAAAAGGTCAAAACAGATATTTCCATCAAAATCTGAGAACCAAAATTTTTCGCGATTACAATACTTCCTTTCTCCGTACATAAGGAAGTAAAAATTGTCAAGTCGTTTTCTTAAACTTTTTGTCCCGATGCTGTAACAACCTATCCCAAGACTGGGGTAGGTTGTGACACCTGCCAATTTTTAAAAAAAACAACAATTTCCATCTACTTACAATTATATAAGCCTTCAAATAAATATCATATTGTATAGCCAACAAGCTACTTTTTAAATTTTATTATAATCGTTCTACCCCAAAAAATTTTTATTCGTCAAAGAATCTCTATGAACTTTTTTTTTTAATTCACCAGTAAGTAATTGTATAATGAATGTATTATTATATTAATTTCACTCAGCTTAGCTTTCGATTCTAGTCGATCAACCATTATAGATAGTGTATTTCATAACGAGTATCGAAATTGAGAAATATCGTGAGAGTGTAAACTGTAAAGTTTGACGAACGAGGTGCAACTGAGTGAGACAACGCACGAGCAATGCGATATTTACTTTCGAACGAGTCAGGAACGTAATTTTAGAGGAACTTAAAAAAACACATAATTTTTCACTATTTAATACACACACAACATTAAAATGACATTTCTACTGTCATTTTAAACAATCAATAAACAAAGCAAAAGCTGCCTGGCTATGTTGATTTTGTCTCACAAATACGATATGACCATATCGTGCTACTAGTTCATGATATTTTAAACTTTCTTAAGGGAGTTTAATCGCTCAGCGCTGCTAGCTCACGAATCCTCGCCACAGGTACCCGCGCTGACAGCCGATGTGCTAATAATTTACTTTTTATTAACCTAGATAAGATAATAGATAACCATAGAAAAAATTATCTAAATAGAAAAAAAAATAAAAAAATATTCTCAAGATAACTGTTAGATAGATAATATTTAGATAATATAAAAAATATGAATGACATGTTATAAAATATAGGCGGTACCAACTGGCGAGCCGGCAGCGCGTTGCATGCTTGTGCGTTACATGCTTTTTTCAAATGAAAAAAATTGGTTATAATTTTACTAAAATTATTATCTAGATAAGATAATAGATAAATAAGAAAAAAATTATCTAGGTAAGAAAATGGATAAAAATCTCTTAAGTAGGCCGCGATATCTATTATTTTTTGTATAGGTCGTCTAAAAAAAAATATCACATTAGACCATTAGAGTTACCTGTAAGTATTTTTTTCTATCATGTCAACAATTCGTACAAATTTATAACCAACCCCTCAATCAGCAGACATGTTGCACTTAAGAGTGACATGTGACATCACACATCAGTTGTCGGTAGTTTGGTGCACGGGGTTGCACAAGGTTGCAGGACTTGCACGGCGGTAGGAAAGCAGCAGCTGTTGAAGCATTATCACCGTGTCGCGCTTGCACTCCCGCATTACACCCCCGCACGCCGCCACCACCCGCAACAGCCTGGGCTTTTTCATACCTTCATCCAAACGCAGTTGTCGAGGGTCCGAAATCCAGTTGCCGGTGGTCGAGAGAGAGTTAATTAATCGAAAAGGTTAGAGTGGAGTTTAATATGGTTTAATGCGACATCTGCGGGGCGGGCAGAATTAATTTTGTTTTCTTATGGGGTGGCAAATTTAGATTACGTAGAAACAAGTCCAGTAAACGATTGTTTAGTGAAAAGAATTACTTATGAGAATCAGGCGCGGATACAAGGGGAGGGGTAATGGGGTAATCCCCCCCCTCCCAATAATCCTAAAGTTAGATCTTAAAATCGAATACTATTCCAATTTCTACTTAAGTTAATACTATTTTAACTTACGTGGAAGTAAAAATTAAGTTTTAATTTATTTTTACACATAAAAAAGAGTGTTATTCAAATCCGAAATTTCATATAAAGGCATTTGACCTTGATCTAAAAAAATTTCGCCTGCGGCGCTATTTTGCCATTCCATTTTTCAAAATTACCCCCCTAAGAAAATCATCTGGATCCGCCCTTGATGAGAATGAAAGTTCGCTGCATGAGACACAGGCATTATTATTGAAATGGGTAAATAATATATGATATAAAGCACACGAAATTGAAAATTTTCGAGTAACCGAAAAAATTAAGGAAAATATCGAATTGCAGTTTTTATGTTTTTTTGCATTATAATTATACAGGGTGTGGGTGTTTCCTTATCTCTGCACGAAACTTTAATGAGTTACAAACTACATAATTTGATATACTTATTATTAATTATAGAACAAAAAGGTTTTCTATTAAATTCGTAAAAACAAGTCTGAACATTTTTAAAATATCACTATTAAAAATATCCTTACTTTCGCGAATTTTGAAAAAAAATTCTATATAGGTACTCGTATAATCAGTAGGTAGGTGTAGGTACCTATATCAAATTAAATAACCTATATTAAAGTTTCATGCAGATGAGCAGAGGTAGGTATATACAAGAGAAACACTCTGTATAGTGCCGTAACTTCTTACATAATTGACTCGCTCCTGTCCTGGCTCTAGGAATAATTATGGACCGAAATTCCGCCAATTTCATTGATCAATTTTACTTGCGTTGCTATGAATGATTCTGAGGTGTATTTTCATGTGGTGGATTATAGATCTCTAGCTTTATAGGTTACAGCATTTAAAGATTTTTGAAAAACGTACAAATTGTCCTCGATCTCTTAAAAACGATGAAAAAACGATATATTGATAATTAAACAAAATTTGCAAATTCAATAACCGGTATTAGTATAGGAGCTAGGTATATCAAAACAAAATAATCCTTTTAAACTGCACACTGCATCTATTCTTTAAAATAATTCCTTAGAATTTTTTCAGGTTTTCAGTTTTCCGTGCGTTATGCCCTGTTCACCCAAAGATTCTTTAAAGATTTTTCCTTGCTTCTGAATTTTGAGTAAAATTATCCTATGAGAATGGTTTGTCAAATAGCGGCGCCCCTAAATTGAATCTTCAATGAGTCTTGGAAAAAATAAATTCTAATTCATTGATAGCTTGAAAACAAAGAAAAGAATCTTTAAAGAATCCTTGTGTGAACAGGACATTATATAAAACTTTTAGGATATATATTATCTACAAGAAATAAATACTAAAACTAGGCTAAATTAGTTTGTCTATAATTTCTGGTATTATAATCAGAGTTTCATGTAAATATGATACAAAATTCGTAAAAGCAAACAGATACCAACTATTAATATTTAAAAGATTTTTGACGTCATTGTGGTACAATTTGAGAGACGTTTGATAAACTTTTGTACAGATAAGTATTGCATTTTCACTAATCCAACTAGTTTTTCAGGCACTAAGTTTTGAAAATTCGTAACGTATCCCAATCTAAAAGTATGATATAATTAAAACATCGATGAATTGATGGCATGACAATATAGTGAAGAGCACTTGAGAACAAAACCGTTGAAGTAGGCTTTGGATTAGTATTGAGTTGGTGTATGTGTTGTGGTAGCTGACCGCTGCCCGCCCTCGCACTCGCACTCGCACATTCTCAACGAGAACCCAACTCGCCAGCCATAAATTAATTCTCTATGATATTCTATTGGACGAAGTTATTGAATATGACCGAGGGTGTAGGGATGGCCACTCGCCACTCACACACTCACTCAAGGGAGTGTACGGGGTCGAGCCACGAGATGAGATCCTTTATGCGTTCGAACGATAAAACAAAAGCGCGGCCACTGGCCACCATTGTTGTACAGAACCATCTGGTGGTCATTTCCAAGCTCGGAGCGTTAATGTGCACTGACTCTCTCTCCTTACCATCTTTGTTTTCTGTGCCCATTGTGCAGTGTCTGTACAGCGTAGGGTACTAACGTTATGGCATTGTCTGCCAAATTACGTTTAGCGCTAAATTAAGATTTCAAAAACAATGAACAGAACACCCTGCAATTCCTCACCTTCACATCTACATCTCTCTATAAGACAAGCATAATAGAATTCAAGCCTACCATACCCTAGATCTGGCTATATTATTTAAACAATAGTAGCAGTTCTAATTTTTCTATATTGATATTAAGATCAGTAAGATGTTGCTAAATTTAAGATTGGTTGTAATATATACATCGACATCAACAATCAACAACCAGAAGCGACTCTGGGTTCTTGACATCTTCATATTGCACATTATATGTTATTTATACGTTTTCCATTCATATTACTAATTATTAACCATGGTATGCATGGCATGCATACTAAACCTAAAAATTACAGTTTAAGAATTTTATGTTGGAAACATTGATTACCGGCTGATCAAGAAACTTCGAAGAAACTAATACAAAACTTGGATGTGATTCTAGATAAAAAAATATCTGATTCTAGTTTCTAGCCGAAAAAAGTATGATGTAAAACAGGCTTAAGTAACCAGTTACATACATTAGAACTTTGAGGCATCAGTTCAATAACTTTAAATCGAGCTTAAAATGGAATGACTAGCAAGAGTTCCTTATTGTAATTGACTATGTGATTCGGTTTTTACAGCTCAGGTTCAAATATAGTCGAATAGTCAAATACATAATTCAGTTTAGATGTACAAAAATATCCTGTACTATTCACTAACAACCGTGAGTATCCGTTAACTGACTTAACACACTTCAAAGTAACGCTAATTTAAACACTAAAAATCTGAAGTGGACACCACACGACACGACTTACTTGTACGCCTATTAAACTATTCATATTTTTCTTAATAATAATAATAATATTATGAAGTTATTTATTATTGATGTTCCATTGTTGCGCGCTAGCGCTATTGATATGCACTTATACGTGTCATTACAGTTCACTAGAGTAAAGTGCTCTTTTGTCACGGACGATCGCAACGAAAAATGGGAGGTGCCCAACTAGATGCTATATGGGTCTCAAATTCAAAATTTCAACTTTCTACGTCTATTTGATCTATGCGGAAAATACCACAAAAACCTAGAGTATAGAGCCCTTGTGGCACGGACGATCGCAACAAAAAATAGGAGGTGCAGAACTAGATGTTATAACAGTCCTAAATACAAAATTTCAACACACATACGTCCGTACGTACAAACGTCACGACGAAACTAGTCATAATGGATTCAGGAAATATCAAAACGGATATTCGTCAAAATCTGAGAAACGAAATTTTTCGCGATTACAATACTTCCTTTTTACTCCGTACATGGATGTAGAAAACAGTGTAAGTAGACCTGTTAAGACACTGGTTTTTTGTGTCTAATAAAAACCTATCTAATTTAATTTTATACGTAGAACAGGATTAACTAAAATCTATATTTATGCAGAGCAGGTATGTGCGTTATGTGATTGACTGTAATAATTCTGAAAGCTCATGTTCTAATTCAGTTAAACAACAACACATTTTCTTTCGCTGCACGAAAATCTTCCCTGAATATAAGTAATGTACCTACTGGCTCTTTATAACCATAAAATATTCGTACACCTGAGTAGGCGACTGCTAACTGGTAACCGTATACATAGTTAAATAGGCTAGAATACTTGCATGGTACCGAAAATGAGATTTTTATCACTGTACCTAATGTTAATGTTAGGTGGGAAGCACAGGTAAAAATATATAAATTTCATTTTAAAAAACTTTTATGTTCTTTAGTAAATTGAGAAGGAAATTTTTCTATGACGTCATTATTTTGTTTTTGGACTTGTTATGACTCAAGTTGAGTAAAAGGCGTGCTATCCATTTTTATTTAAAACAGGACACAACATAGAAATATAAGTTACTTTAAGTTTAAATCCATTTGAATGTTAAATCTATCTATACAAAATTCAATTCAAGATCTTATTCAAGTATACTATAATATAATAAGTAAGTATCAAATTAAGTTCAGCTAATGCATTACTATTTGTGGCTTAAAAACCATACTCCATCCATGAATTTTATAATCAAATATTCGCGAAAAAATCTCCAAGCAGAAACCACCAATTTGTCGTCTGCAAAGGTCAATTAGGTGTACCTTAACCTTTCCTGCCTTCCCGCTCCGAGGCAAGGTCACCGGAGTCATCAATCAGTGGGCGCAGCAGGAGAAGCAGGAGTAGCAGCAGGAGCACATCTCGCAGTCGTCAGACAGACATCGCATCACCGCATCTCGTTCCGGGTTCCGTCTGCGAGTCAACGCATAGCGGGTGCAGTGCACCAGAAAACAGATAACACAATATAATATATTGATAACGGTGAGGCAGTGGCGGTGCATGTAGGGCACGAGCGGGGGAGGGGTAGGCAGAGCCGGCTCAGATGGAAAGATGTGGGACAATCTTGTCGCGAAAGAGTAATTCATCCATACCTAGCTGAGTACGGGATAGTGCTAGGATCCGGATCCGGATAGTTTCGGTATCGGATCCAAAAAATCCGGATATTTCGAGATATAAGAATACTTTACTATTCGGATATTTGATCCGAATATTAGATTCGGATATCGGACCCGGATATAAGATTTGGATATCAGATCCGGAGAATAGAACCGGATGATTAAATCAATTTTAAATGTGAGTAGTAATGAGTCTTGAATCCAGATTAGAGAAATGAGAAATTTATCTTGGATCAGAATTAGGTAGGTACTATTCAATTGAAACATTTTGTTAACAACTTTTTGTATGACCTAGTACTGTAATAATAGTACCTAAGTAAAATTAAAAAGTCATGATTCCATTCGTGCTCTGCTTGTTTCAGTGAAGTCTGAAGTGTAAGTTTGCTCTATGCTGCAAAACGCTATTTATGTTTTTGTAGCTGTACTAATACCACTTAGCTGGGAAGAACAGAACTATGGACGGGAAATAAAATCTTTTGAATTTGATAACGTATTCATTGGAATAATACCCAATTGTATGTTCCTGTTTACTATTTAAAAAGGATAATTAATAGTTTCATTCCAATGAGCATCCTAGTAAAGCTATATCTTATTTCTGAGCATCCTATAGTAAAGTTTTATTTTTATTTTTCTGGTGGATGTACATATTTGCACTGTAAAAAATTCAATAATACTGTTGCAAATTTTTATTTATTGCCCTATATCATTCTAAAAAGGACTTAATACTTATTTTGATTCAATTTTATTGTGACGTTTTAACCAAAATTCTGGACAATATCAAGCTAAAGTACGTTATGTCAATTTATAATTAAAATAGTATACAAATACAAATATCAAATGATTTAGAACCTATAAGTATGAAGCTAGGTTAGATAGATATTTGATTTGTTGATTCTATTCCCTAATCTTGCATTATAAAGTCTAAAGTCCGATATTCCGGTATCCCCTGAACTTAATCCGATACCCGGATATCCGAATCCAGATCCGATACCCGGATATCCGAATCTAAATCCGATGCCTGGATATCCGGATCCAGATCCGGCACCCGGGTATCCGATATAATATACGGATAACGGATATCCGAGTAATCGGATAGTTTGAGATCCAATTTTTTCGGATATTACCAGCTCTAGTACGGAACGATTATGGTTCTCCTCACAACTCAGATTCCAATAATCAGGTACATATTTCAGTCTACTATGCATAAAAAACTACCCTCAAATTGTACTCTCTACCAATAGCAATGAGTACGAGTAACAGTGTAACTGCCGCAAAATTAATACAACCCTGTGCAAGAAAATTACTGAATGATGTCATATTCCAGTTTTATTGCTAAAAATATTCTCTATGCAGCTGTTTTCTCCACTAACATCCATGAGTTGGTGAGCTGGCGACTATACTATGTCCATCGAACACATAGAGTAATAAAACTAGTGGGCAGAGCCAAAACTGCGCAGTACAATGTGCGCAGTACAATGTGCGCAGAAGTAGGCTTCATAAGCAACAAATTTTAAAAAGCAGAAAAATTAAATAGCATCTACTCTATCTGTTCGGTGGACATAGTATAGTTATCTGTATCGATGACTCTCAGTATGTGAGAGTGCCACATTCACGTTGGACATGCATAAATAATGGTAACTTCATGTTTCTAACTCGCTTTTGGAAGGAGCATGATGACAAAATTCCACCGATTTCATTGACCGATTAAGAAGTGCAAGTTATCAACTCAGAACAGCTTCAAGAGGATTCTTAACCACTCCAGCACAGTGTTGTGTTTACGTGGTGTTCCAAACAATGGCAGAGGGGGAGGGGGAATCGGCCTCCTGCCTGGCGTCAAATATGATCACTAAATTTTGTTATACTTTAGAATTATAATAATTTCAAAGGCCTTAATTTTTTTTATTGATGCTCCCCCGCACCCTACAAAAAATTCTACCGACACCCATGTACTTGACTCAATTCGAACCTGAATATTTGTCACAATCACAATATTGGTCACATAGCGTACTCAGCACTCAGCTATATTCCCCTGCAAAATAAAATGTTCACCTCACGGGTACCGATTATTGTTAGTGGAGAGTACATAACAGGAGGGAGATTTGTGTGCAGTGAATGTGTACTTGGAGTATGTTTGGCCCGCAGTGTTCCTGCTCGTGTATTTCGTCCAGCCGTCCCTGCTTGCAGGAGAAGGCTGCTCGGCCACACAATAGCTTATGAAAATGGTCCAGCGGACTCTTTGTTAACGGCCATTGTCATATGAGCCATTACCAGGGTCGCGCATCACATCCCGACGCTATTGACGGCGTGGAGACGCGCGCCCGCCGCCGCGGCAAGAATGAGCCGACCATTGTCGAAATGTTGTCATGGATAAAAATGATGATTCCGAAGCAACGTGAACTGAAATGTAACGCACCCCGATACACTGGACCTTTAAACTGGAACGATTTAATGTTCGATAAACTCAACTTCGGAGAGATTCCGGGCAGACTTCACCTGCGGGCAAGACGACGCTACTTTCACCTCATTCGCAATCACTATACAATTCATTTCTTCAATAAGTTTTAATTTATACTTTATTATACAGGGCGATTCATCATAAATGCGTACCATTCAGGCTGTAAGGATCGTAGTGGGGAGAGAATGATCTCATTCGTCAGGTGCACTTTTAAAGTTTTGTTCCCCATCAGCTCAGTCGCCATCATGCGTTGGAGCACGGAGCAGCATAAGTTTTCATTTATACTTTATTATACAGGGTGATTCATCATAAATGCGTGCCATACAGGCTGTAGGGATCGTAGTGGCGAGAGAGTGATCTCATTCGTCAGGTGCACTTTGAAAGTTTTGTTCCCCACCAGCTCAGTCGCCATCATGCGTTGGAGCACGGAGCAGCATAAGTTTTCATTTATACTTTATTATACTTTAGATATGTACCTACCTAGGTACATTATAAAATAAAAATAAAAAGTTTCTGATTCATAAAATGGGCATTATTGCGTTTTGAAATAAGTACGTTACGATGAATCACCCTGTATTTTACGAGAAGGTGCTGCTTTTCAAGCACTATTCGTTTTAAGCCGGCCCCACACTACTGTTTTACATTATACTTTTTTGGCTAGAAACTGGAACTAGATTTTTCTGACTTTTTTGCCTAGAATCACATCCAAGTTTTGTACTAGTTTCTTGATCAGCCGGTAATCAATCTTACCAACACAAAAATATTAAACCGTAATTTTGACGTTTTGTTTATAATTTGAAATAATGGAAAATGTAAATAATAAAAAAAATACAAATAATTAAACATGAAATTTAATATTGGTGCAAATATGAAGAAGTCAAGAACCCGAAGTTGCTTCTGGTTGTTGATTGCTGACGTCGATGTATGTAGAGAAGGTTGACAATGCAAAATGCGCGTTTACTGCACGCTGGTCTAGTATGAAACATGGATGGAAATAGTACCAAAGTTATTTTTCAAAGTCGGAAAAAGACGTTTCTATTATGAAACTAGGATGGAGATTTTCGTGTTTTGTATATTATCATATTTCGCATTCTAAAATCTAGTACGAAACTTGTTAAAGCCGAAAAAGTATCATGTAAGTATTAACAAATAGTATATTAACAAGAAGTATCGACAATAACCAGTAGTCTCTGGAAGTGAAATTATTGGTATTTGACTGTGCTCTGTGCTGATGATTACTGGTACTGGCCGTTTTCCATCGGTTGCCGGTAAATATACCAAGTCGAGGTAGTAGCTGCGCGGGTTTGAGTACAGCTCTGCATGGGATGACCAGGAATGACGTACAAATCCGGAGTTCCGTGTGGTTCCGTGGTTCAAGTTTCTCGTCCGGCAGTGTGTGATTGTAAAAACATCTTGCAATCGCACTCGCGCGCTTCAATGCTGACCAACCACTTTATTATTTTAAATATAATCGATGACACTAAATAACATTTTAATAATAATAAGCCATGGCTTTTAATAATAATAATAATATTCAGCTATAGGCCAATTTCAGTGAAATATATAATATCATGTACAATATGACATAGATAAAAGATAAAACATAATAATAATAAAGTCGTTTTTAATCACGGGCTGAACATAGCAACCGACTTATTAACCGTGGACGGCGGGGTAAACTTGGCTCCTATATTTGACATTTAATTTTTGTGAAAAACTTAACGATTTCTTCATTAGTTGTCAATTTTTTTCAGTATAACAGTTAATATATACTTGCCTGTTGCCTAAGTAGAATTTTGTAGCAATGTATAATATTATGATTTAACCTAAATGTTCAAATTTATAAATGAAATTTTACATATTTGTTTAATTTGTGGTAGTAGAAAATGTATAGTATGTGACTCGTTTATAAACTCTCTAAATACTCGTTTTATACACTCGCTGCGCTCGTTCCTAAATAACGAGACTTAAATGACGTTTATAAAGCTTGATACATAAAGCCGGGGCCAGACATGCGGCATTCGGCGAATCCCGAACACCTGTTCGCCGAACTTCGCTCAGTGTGTATGTTCGTGATTCGGCGATTCGTTCGGCAAACTGTTCGCCTCTTCCCGCCCAGAGTCGGTAAACTAGCACACATCAAAGTGGGCGAACGTTCTTCTAGAGGGGGTTCGGACAATAGATCACACATTCAGGATTCGGCGAACAGCGAACTATCGAATCACTTCAGTTCCTGCTCAGTAGCGAGTAACTAAGTTATTAGACTTATTCGTAGTTAGCAATTTTTCTTATTAAGCCGCGTACTGACTTGAGCACTTTTGCGCGCACGTACGATTTGCGCGCACGAACGTTTGCGCGTACAGACTTATGGCTTTTAATAAAAATTCTTTACGTGCGCGCAAATTAGTGCTCCAGCCATTCGTCCAAAAAATATCTGAGACGGCAACAGCTTGCATTGCATAATAGAAAAAAAGAAGAAAAAATCAAAACGATGGTGGGTTACTCAACTATATAAAAGCAGAGAAATAAATATATGGCGGTAACTACTTTATGTGACTTAAAATTCCAAGAAAACAGTGGATCTAAATATTTAGGATCCCATAATATTGGGAATTTTTCATAATCGTCAATTAACTGCAGAGCCATACCATTTGATCACTCCATTGCAATTTCTTGTAACTTCAATCTTTTCCCTCTGCTGTCAGTTGCTACGTACGTGCGCGTAAACTCTTAGCTGCCAAATACACGTCCACACTGAGCAAGCATACGCGCAAAAATTCTTTGATGTACCGACAAGTGACGGATAGCGTTCGTGCGTGCTTAGACTGTGCGCGCACACAGACAAAACCTACGTACTGACTAGAGCATTCTTGCGCGCAAACCGTTCGTGTGCGCAAAAGTGCTCAAGTCAGTACGCGGCTTTATAAATACAAATTATTTCTATAAACAATTTTTAAAAGTACTGGTCTAGACTCCTACAAGGTCTCAATCGATTATCTATTATTGTTGTTGTTAATTTGATTGTTTGATATAGAATAGATTTATAATCTCGTTAAGTTCTTATATAGTCCTCTATTTTGTATAAATAAAGAAAGAAATAAAGACTTTTTGTCCCCTGACAAGAATTCGAAAAAATATGGAAATGTTGTTTTTGCAACTGAATATTCAACTAGGCGAACATTCGGCCTTTTCCCATATTTTTGTTCGTTAATCGCCGAATGCCGTATGTGTGAACACAAAGGCGAACACCGTTCGGCAAATCACGAACGTTCGGCATTCGTCGAATGCCGCATGTCTGGCCCCGGCTTAATCTGAATATACAATACTGACTGCACCAATACTAATCGGCGTAGAAGTGGTTGGATTTCACTATTGCGGGAGTAATCCTATTGCATGCGGTTACGATCAAAATTACATAAAATCGTTTGACGTTTAGTAAAGTATGTAGTGGTGGTAGGTAGGTACTTTACAATTGGTGGGAAAATTATAAATGTTTATAAGAAGAAATAACTGTTGAAACACGTTATATTTCATTAAAACGACAACTTTGGTTCGAATCCAGTTTAATTGCACAAAAGTTCTACCATAAAAACTGTTTTTAATTTGGCAGCGCATTTACAAAATCTAAATTGAAACCATTTCTTACAAAAGGATGAAACCGAAAGTACAATTTCTTTATAAAGAGTGATTCTCAGTTTTTTCCTAAAATTAAGTAGATCAAAAATTATAATAAAAAAATACAGCTACGCAGGTGTTTCGCATCAACTAATGAATAATGCAGTACATTTAATTATTGTTAATATGTCATAGCAAGTTAAATTATTTATATTATAATATGCTTTGTATTGTAATTGTTATAATAACTGACTCAACACAAATCGTAAATAAAGGTCTACCTATATATTAAGATTTCTAAAAAATGTTGTTATTGTGTAAAAGAACAAATCCAAACAATTCATGCATACAAAAGGAAAATAATCAATGCTCGAATCAATGCCACTTATAAGTTATAAACTGAATCAAAAAAATCACCTATGATTCCATTCTATAGTGTTAGTGAGTGTATATTTTATGCCGTTACTCTTTGTGAATTGAAAATTGCACAATTTATACCTACATAATCTATACAAAAATAATCTCTTTATTGCCATCTATTGGACATACATATTTGTATTGTTCGAATTGTAATACCTGTTTTTTTATATGCCGTGCATATTGTTATTTATTTACATAATGCACAACTAAATAATACAGATTCCTACACAATCAAAACAAATATAATATGTAAAATTATAATGTTAATAACAAATCTTTTATGTTAGTTTCTTTCAACCTTGCATGTATTCAGACGGTGTACATTGTACATGTATAGCACAATAGCAGCAACCTGCTATTATACTGTGTCATCAGGAATGAACAGAATCAAACGCAGTCAAAATAAATAAATAATTATTTTATATTTAACATTTGATGTTTATAATAGATATTTTATTTATGTTATAAGGATCGTAACGTCAATCATTATGGTTCTAATCGTGAAGATTATTAGACGAGGCGAAGCCGAGTTTGATAACCCGACGTGCACAGGCGTGCGCAGAATTTTTTATTTGGGGGTGCCAAAATGAATATTTATAATTATCTATCACAAAACACAAAATGCACTTTTTTCAAACGCCCATAACTTTGTGCCAAATCGTCGTAGGAATTTCGTTTGAGTCCTGCACAGGTAATTGAACAAATTTCAATGCCCTTTTGGATCGAGTCGACAAATTTTTTCCAACTCGGTACACATCGCCAAAGTTGGACGTGTTTTAGCCCAAAAACGTGTTATTTTTGTTCGGGTTTTGAAGGGAACGAAAACATCCTAATCTGAGTTTACCCCCTTAAAGTAGAGCCACAATTGGTTTTTTTCCCGAAAGAATCATCTAATTTGGTTGAAAAGTCGCTGAGTTATGTGCGAAAAACCTAAAATGCACTTTTTTTAAACACCCATAATTTTCATCGTAGAAACTTCGTTCTTTGAGTCAAAAAAAATTCAACTCCGTACACATCGTCAAAGTTGGACATTTTAAAAATTAAAAACATTTTTTTTCACAGGGGTGCTCGCTTTAAAGTAGACACTTCAAAGTTTTTCGCCCGCAAAGATTCATCGAAATCGATTGAAAATACTCCGAGTTATGGCGGTTTGAAAATGGTTGAAATTTTTACGAATTTCAAGTGTTTCAATTTTTGTCCACCAGTGTATAAATCAATATTATGAGGTTCTAAATTTGATATTTACCTACCTATTCAAATTGAAAACTTACAAAACAAATTTTATCAATAAGGCGGGAATAAAAAATATCTCTTTTCGCCGTCGTCGGCCGAAATTATTTCCACATTTCGTTATTAATATTATCATTATTACTATATTAGGGCATTAGGGGGTGCCGTGGCACCCATGGCACCCACCGTGCGCACGCCTATGCCGACGTGTATAACATAAGGATTGGTTACGATTCATATTGCATACTAAATTTTATCTGCTAGCGTAAATTAGTCAAAAAGTAAAATTAATTATTTGGTATATCCTTAGTAACGAATTGTTTGTTATTTCATTATGATACTGAGTACCATTATACTGGATCCATTATGGTTCATGGCCTATAATGAACGCTATTATGATTCTTAAATTGAGGCTTATAATATTGTCATTATGGCACGGCATCAGATAAAGGAATGAATGCCTATATTATTTAATATAGGTACACATAATTTTAAATTATTGTAGGTTCTAGTATTTATTTTTAATTTAAATTGCGTATTTGAATGTTGATAATGACAGCGTATGCAGAACGTTTTACACTCTAGTCCTCTTCTCATAAATTTTATTAATTTAAAATTTGGCGCGAACTTAAAGAAGGTATTTTTGTGAATAAAGCTGTCATCTATAGAACAATGTTCAATGTAGTACTTATATTATATGTAACATGAAATTCAAAATAAGATAGTTATAAGTAATGTTAACGGAAATGAACATGTTTGCTGGTGTAAATCCACCTCTCATCTCGATCAATCAGATTCAAGGATGTCATCGCCCTATCTTATCCAACGGTTTTTCTTAGCTGAAATGAGGTATAGTTCATTATTTATTTTTAAAACTGCCAGCATCGCAATTTATTATGCTATATTATAGTATGTATGTAGTTTTTAAAATTTACTGACCAAAATCCAAATTTTTTTTCACGACATGTGAAGAAAACACAATTTTCTTCTCGCGAAATAGTGAGTAAAGTAAGTTTTTGCACTTCCGGGAATAAAACTCTTCTTTACTCTTAATTTTTAGAGACTAAGGTTCTAAATTTGATCCCAAGGGATTATTTTTCATATTTAATCCCGTTGTCAAGGAATTGAATTAATTAATCCCGTTGTCAAGTAAATACGTGCTATTTGTTACAGAGTATCTATGGTAACAATATAAATATTTGTCATAAAATTTACTGTCAAAATTACAAAATGTGTATTCTTTTAAACTATTTTGCATTCGTTTGAGGATGAAGTGCAAAAAATATATAATATACAATTTTCCTCTCTAGAGAGGAAAGTAAGCAGTGCTAAAAAAATATACTATTTTATTGACAATTCTGATTTTTTAGTGATATAGGTAACTGTAAACTATTATGTTACAATTAATATGTTAAGTTAAGTTTTATACTTTATTTTTCAACAATTTCACGATTTTACAACTTAAATTTAATTTGGTATATTTGGCTGCAGTGAAATATTGCATTGTTTTTAAACGTCATTCTGACAGATGGCAGTTTTATCCTATCTTCGAGTTGTGTTTCTTCTACACCAGTTACAATATTTTACACCTCAGCGGAGATCTTTCGTACAATTATTACATACCTGACTGGATTCGAACCTGAGTTATAGATTACCTATAATAAATGTTCATGTAAGCAAGTTGAAACTAGAGGTATACTAAAAAGCTCCGGCCTTAGCTACTGCTACTGGCAGTATTTGAAATAAAAATTCTTTTCATTAATATTTTCTCAGTCTCGGTCATTGTAAATGTGAATAAAGAGCGACGATTTGAATGCAAATTCTGAGATTTTTGTATTACAAGAGGAGGATATATTATTGTGCTGAATATATTGGGGCCACAAAAGCGCTTTTATTGAATGCCTTTAAAAATGGACGTTCATTAAATTCCACGAGATTTTATTTGTTATGCATTCCTCCTTCAATCTGCATAAGCCTGGAAAGAGCGTCCGGGCAGCGAATCAAATAAAAGAATGGTGACGGTGAATACGCGAATTTTGTCACGCAGAAAGAATTATCCCCCAAGCCAGCCCTGGATGCTTTCGAAATTAATCAGTTCATTACGGCACTGTTTGTTTCTTTGTGCATTAGAATTAATTCAATGAGTAACAAAATGTTAATGGAGCACCAAAAGTCTAAATATTATAATTAAAATATTTATTTTTGGGTATGACTTCAGTACGCTGGGTTTGTTAAAAAAATACTTTAATGTTAATGTTAAATCAGTAATGTTGCCGTTCGTTTTAATATTATTACGAATTGCAGACGAGTCATAATTATTAAATTGAGTAAGAGTAATGGAGGTTTCCAAGCCTACGGCTTTTAAAGAATAGTATATTACATTACAAGTCATGAAAATGTTTCATTGCAGACGAGGAGGCGTTTGAAGAATGCGAGGATGCACAGCGTCCGAGCATTTCTTCAAAGCCTCCGAGTCAAGTAAAGACATTTTTATGACGCGTGATGTATTCTATTTTTTTTAAATCGGCAATTAAGCTTAAAATTATAAAAAAAATTAGGTTTGCATAAATCATCAGAGCTGTGACAAATCATCAGAGCTGTCACAAATTTTAGAAAAAGTTGTCATGACAAGTAAACAAAGTTGAAAGTAAAAATGACTAGGCATGAAAATTTTATTTTCATGCCTAGTCATGAAAATCTTACTTTCATGCCGCAAATTAGTCTGGAAATGACGATTTTCATGCCGATTTTGAAAAAATACTTATTGGATATCAATTTGCAGCATTATTATTAGTTATAGGAAAGCGATAATAATTGTTAATTTTTATAGATTGTTTAACTTTTTGTTGAAATGAAAATGTAACTCTTTTACTTATTGGATATCAATTTGCAGCATTATTATTAGTTATAGGAAAGTGATAATAATTGTTAATTTTGATAGATTGATTAACTTTTTATTGAAATGAAAATGTAGGTAACTCTTTTGAAACGTGCATTAAAATGCGCCGTGTGACGTAAACGGCACTGACACCGTGACACCAAACCGTGAGTAGATTTGTTCGCGTGAGTTTTTGTCGTTTTAATTGCGGAATGCACGACGGACTTATGTTGAAAAAAGGTAAGACCTACGTATTTTATTCGCTCCTTGTCAGTGCGGTGAACGTATGTTGTCAGTGCGGATGACGTCACACCGTCACTCACGGCACTGTATTTCGCGGCACCTATTTTTTAAACTTTTTTTTTCTGGCTTAAGCAACTTTATGGCAAAAAGAAAAATACGGGTCTAATATTTTAAAATGTATAGATTAACATATAAAATAAATTAAAAATCGTGGAAACTCCCATTGCAATATTAAATTTAAATACCTACCTAAAAAAATTTAAATATGTACTCGTAAGTACTATTATGTACCATGACTATATTAAATAATTAATTTAATTTGGGCGGGGTGAGCGGGGCTTAGACCGCAGCTACAATATTTTTATTATTTTATTAAGTTAGGTAGGGTACCTACTTATTTTTAAATTAGTTTTGCGGAATTTATTTATTACAATATTTTCTATTTTACATGAAATATTATATTCTTGTCATCTACAATTAGTAGGTATACTTTAAAATCTTGATCTTGAAGTCCATGATCGTTAAACATTTGTTACTACGTAAAATTTAATTGATAATGACACTAAGAGTAACAATAGTGACACATCGTTTATATTTTCTTCTGCAATTTACATAAAATGTATAGTAGGTATAGGTAATAGTAAAAAGAGTAGGTAGACACATGAGATTTTTTCGACAAATATTTTATTTCGTAATTAAATAGTTCTAAATTTAATCCTTATTAATAGTATTAAAAGTAACCATGGGCGTCGAGAGGGAGGGTGAAGGTAGGGGCACCACCCCCTGGAATCAATTATGATCACTAAATTTTGTTGTTATAAAATTATAATAATTTCAAAGGCCTTCAATATTTATTATTGATGCCCCCTCCCCCTCTTTACAAAAATCCTGCCGACGCCATTGAAAGTATCAATAAGTATTTAAATTTAAAATAATATAATTATTAAAAAAATATTTCAACTAGATAATAAAAGTGTTGCTCGTGCAAAAATAGGAATGTGGATGATACCTAGGTAAGTAATATAGATACTATCATAATTTCAAAAATAGAATTTTTCATCCTAAAATTAAAATTTATTGTACCTACTTATAGTTTAATTTAACCCGTAAATCGCATCATACTGCTGTAAATGTTATCTGTGAAATTATTTATTGTTGCTGCTTGGTGTACCTACTGCCTACTAATTTTCTTAAAAAAATAAAATAAATAACAAGATGAAATTTTATGTTTAATTCTTTTCTAAAAATTTCTTTCAATACTCCTTCCAACCGTGATTATTCCCGCCCGTAGAATTTATTGTTCCAATTGTTCGTATTAGATTCGCTCATAAGTAAATCTAATAAGAAGTCCACCTACACCGTCTTTACAAAATAAAGTTCCGTACATGAAAATACATTTCTAACCTTACAATAGAACATTCAAAAAAACCTAATTCGCAGTTTCTAAATGCATTATGTAACAATGCGCGTTCCATAAAGCCGGCTCCAGTGTTTACGCCACTTAATTTCCTACCGTACAAAATTTAAATATGAATAACTGAATGAAACGCGCTATTCTGTATTATGCTTATTAAATTTTCAATAATATGCAAATAGTTAATTACTATGGTATAAACTCCTTTAACACAAATGCTACAAACACAAAAATTATTATTTTATTTGACTTACCAAAAAATCGAAGTCGGTCCTTGTCCACGAATTGATCCAAAAATGTTTTTTATCCAACAAAAGTTTGCACTTAAATTCAACAAAACACTGCACAAAACAATTGACTATCTGTCAACCAAACTGTTACTGACAAAATGACAGTCAACTTAACCAAGTTTTCTGCAACAAATAAAACAAAACACACTCAAAACAATTATTTTCTTATGTTTTTGCACTGTTTTAAACTTGTTCAAACACTGACAGAAACCACATGGGTAAAGTTGCACAAAAGCAAGTCATACATCCACACTCAACACACCACAGCGTCGCACTGAGCGGCGAGCGCTCGAAAATTCCAACCCGCGCAAGTTGCGCGCATGCGCACAAATACAAAAACAAAAAAATTCATTAATTGTTGTATTTTAATTAATTAAAAAAAACTTGGGATTAATCAATTTGATTGTTGAGTCATTTTTATTCCTGGAAAAGATTTAATTCAATAATGTCTAAAGACGTTTATCAATTTGAATATGAATTTAATTGATGATGTTAAATGGATAATTATGATAATTGTTCCGATGAACAAGTAAATAAATATTTTTGTTTGTTTTATTATTTCATTTCATGTTTGTGTAGGAGTCTAATTTATTTCAATTTATGAGTAATTTCTTTTTCATTTGGCGTTCGGGATATATGAATAGATATCATTAAGAAAAATAGAAGGTTCATTCATTCCATGCAAACATAAATAAATATACTTGCATTTTTTAAATGACGAGATCCTTACTCGAATGCTTAATACAACTGGTGCCCACTTCATTTACTAAGATTATAAAACATCTTTTGCGCAACTATAAAAAAGTTGCATTTGACGTACCTAGGAATGTAATTCATGCCGCGAAATTAATCATATTTGAACAATAAATTGCTATAACAGCAACGTCCGCGAAATATACATGTTTTGTATATAAAATTTGTTTTTACTTCGGACATTAAGATCATAAAACAACTTTAATTTGTCGGTGTTTTCCATATTTTGTAATAAATTGAACTTATTTAAAAAAAATTCTTGTTAAACTTACGCCCCCAATACAACAAACTTAAAATTCAAGTCGATATATCTCTTGTTTTTACAGAAAACAGAATTGGGATCTCATATAGTCATATATTTAGAAAGCTAATGCCCTATTCACATATTACATATCACATATTACATTCTTTGAGGATTCTTTCTTTCAAGCTTCTGAATTTTTAGAAACGAATTCTGGTGAGACTTACCAGATATAGCGGCGCTAAATTGAATCTTTAATGGACTCATCGAAAAGAAGAATTTCTAATTCATTAATAGAAGTGTATTTCTTTTTTCCAGGATTTAGAAGCATGAAACAATCATCAGAGAATCCGATTAGGGCATAAAAGAGATATAGTTTATGAGATGAAAAAAGTCTGAAAACTGAAAAGGGTCATGTCATCTGTATCATGAACTAATAAACAAACGGCGTATTTATATTTACCTTTGTCATATACTTGCATTGTCTAATGGTATGCAATAAATATGGATTAACACGTTTGTCTTTCAAAAATTAATATTGTTGCGAGTAAATTACGACATGCGACATAATGCCCAACATTATTATTGTATAACAACGGAAGTTCAGTTATTAATAATTATTACTACTTGAATATGAAAATATGGGCGTAGCTTAAATCTTACTTCGTATTGTTTCATGATGACCTTTTTCAGAGTTTTTTTGTTTTTTCATCTCAAAAACTATATCAAAATGCGGTTTGCGCGGCATTGGATTTCTCGCATAATATATTAAGTGTCCGAAAAGTGCGACAAAAAGAAAATAAACAAAACATGCATAATTCATTATTTGAACAGATAGGTCTTAGTCCATTTGTAATAGTAATTAATATTATATGAATAGTTTTTCGAGTTCATGGCAGATCTAGTGATAATCTATTAGAAGTAGAAGACATATTTAATGACTTCTATACAAATCAAGAACTTAAAACTGCTGTTGGAGTCGGCAGCAAAAATTGAAAAATTAAAAAGTGGGAATGGTATAAAGAACTGAAGCAGAAGCAGAGAGTTCTGAGTTTGATTTTACAATGGGCCGGCGCTGCGCTCGCGGTCGCGATTTCTTTGCCGAATCAACAGAACAGAACCGAACAGAAAGAATAAAACATCTCGTCTCGCGCCAAGACAAAGCGCGATCGTCGCGCGATACCGATACTCTCCTCTCGCGCGCACTCTCGTGTTTTATATCGACAACTAACGACACAATATAGGCCGGCGCGCGATTAAATAGTGAATAGCCATTGTGTGAATCCACGGGTGTCTAGATTCATATAGAAACGACGTGCCTCGACAATAGCAGTCAGTGCAGCCGAACAATTGTGTACTCGACGCGAATTCTATGGAACGACACAAATAAAGGGGGATTTATAAATGCGCTCCGCACGTCTCGTTGATCGATACAAGATCGTTTCTCAATTGTTACATGTTCTTTGGAATTTGTTTGTGCGCACGCCAGTGGTATATTCCACGACACAAGTTCGGACATCCACAATGAAAAAATACTAATACGCCACATTCTTTTATAGTTAATTAACTCAAGAGTGCGTTATGTGACTGACTGTGGTTCGAATCCAGTCAGGTACACATTTCAGTTTAGCTGCACAAAAAATATTCCCTGTGATGTACTCTGTCCTTGTCCACCAACAACTAGTAGACCTGAGTTGACGGCTGGTAATTGTATATACAGTAAAATTTTATTATCCCGTTGGCTCTCAGTAAACCGCTGCCACCACATTCGACTGATAGATATTATTGTAGTGCATGGACGCCGACTATACATGAGGACATCGGGGATTGTGCCCCCCAAAGGAACGTGTCCTGGCCCACCCAAAATTTTATTAATATTCTTAAAAACATATAAAAAAGTCAAAATTAATGAAATTATTAGATTTTTAATTTATAGTTATGTAATTTTTCATAAACATTTGAATATTTTACCCAAAATAATAAAAACTTAATTATTATTTCAATATAAAAATTTTTACTGTTTAAATGTTTAAATTGATCCTTGAAAATTCTAATATTTAGTACAAGTAATGATCGCGCACATTACTACACCTTTGTAGAACACGGTTCATTTAAAATAATTTTCTTTCAAAGTATTATTTTTAGTTTCATTTTTCTCCATTCATTATCAAATCAAAACGTTTGCCCCTTTGGAAATTTTGAAAAGTCGGTGCCCATATTATGTTTTTTGACACTTATAAACAAATATTATCTTCATTTATTTATGAATAACGATTTATGATTTTCTAAATACCTAATATTAATAATTTGTGACAATTATTTAATTCATTAAGTCTGTTAGTTGTAAATTATGTTTACTTTAAATAATGTAAGTATTGATTTTTTAAATAATATTTTAGATGCCCTGAGAAGGCTACAATACGTACCTAGGTAGCAAAACGTTGGCTGTTGACAATTAATTTAAATAAATAAGCAATAATTTAACTGAAATCTGTATACTGCCTGTTATTACCAATTATACAGTCGCTTAATCCTTTTCTAATGGAACAAATCTTTTAAAAAAATTGATTCACCTGCAATTTCAATCATAGGCACCGACTACGTTGAAGTTTTTGAGCTCGAGCCTCCACATATGATCATATTCGTGGGAAATCAGCGGATCAGTCCACACACGAACATACAACATAATATGCAAATTTTATTTATTTTTGCACATAAGAAGGTAAGATATGCTATTATTCTTCTTTGAAAGTTCGATTTTAAGGTACCTATTTGATCTTCAACAACAAAAATTCACCTATGGCGCTTTCTTAAGAATTAAATTCCTGAAAATATTCCCTGGGATCCAGTCCTAGTGCATGACTGAAAAATAAAAATAAAATTAATGTTCTATTCTTCCTAAAACCTCCATACGGATTATCAAAAGTCGGCTCCTATGATTTCTATAAGCAAACTCTAAGTTCGCAAAACTCACACCCAACAAAATCAAGTCATTATAATTATATATTCTGTCAACATTTCATACAATTAACTTCGTAATGAACAATGACAATTAAAATCATCTGACAAATCAAAATAGGGTACTTTACCATAGTAGCAAATTAGCAATTCAGTCAATTATATTGAAAGGAGACCTCAAAAATGAGTTATTGCCATGAAAAAAGTTTTCAAAAAGTTAATCGTTCTTTAAATATTTGAGATTTTACGTATCGATACACCTACGTCACAATAATTTCCAGCCCCATGGTTTGAGAAGATTTTCAGCTATACATCTACGTCACACAAACTTTAAAAATTAATTACAGCTTTATTAAGAACAATTAAGGCTTATCAGTACTCTCAATCGCTTTCAAATAACATGAAGTTTCAATAAGAAACTTTAAAAAAAAAGGTAAACAACTCTATTATTAGGACAAATTTTCTTGCGCCATGTTTCATTTTATTTTGCTGGTAACCGTTCAAGAGAATTTTTCTCCCAATTATAGAATGGTATACTTAGATGTTATTGAGTTATTGTAGTGGCATCCAACCACTTCGACCGTTTCGTCTTGGTGCAGTCATAATCTCAATCCGTACGACGACCTTTGTCCAACGAAGAGAGAAGAGATTAATTTTGCAACCAAGACTACATTTTGAGACGATCAAGTGGTCAGCTTGAAGAATCCGAGTGCAATTTAATTGCAAGCTGTTTTACAATAATTCACTGTCAGTTGAGAGAATTGAACCACGGCATTCCTAAATATTTAAACAGCAACAACATTAGTTTTGTACCTATATTTAAGAAATAACTAGAAGATAATGTTGGTCTCAGAAACTGTGCGAATAAGATGTAAAGATAGCTCATCCCTTATTTCGCACCCCATTTAAAATCAAATCTATGAATATTGTTCCCCTTCCAAGGGTAAGAAAAAAAACAATTAAATCCCCTGGTACCCAAATTAAACAAGAGATAACAATCAAATAAACCCTACCTCTAGTATTTGAACAACTATCTTCGCATTTTTTTAATCACCCGCTGTAAGATTTACGACTTGTGCCCCTAGTTCATGACGTCACGCCGCGTGCCATCTCTGATAAACATATGTGCGTTCCGGCCGTTTGATAATGTTGTCGGCTCAGGATCTGCCACCGGAACTGCAGGGGATGGGGACGAGGCAAAGGATAGAGACGCGAAGGGGCACAGATGAAAATGGTGTCGATAAGACGGCGATAAATCCTACAGCACCAAACAATGCACTGACAGAAAGAATACAAGACTACAATGAGATGTTACATGCTGATTTGATATTTTTTCTACGTGGAAATTTATTTCTTGTAGTTGCGATTTTGCTACATTATTCGCGATAACGCAGTTTTATTTCTATCCATTCAGAGAGATTAGTTTTCCTGTGCACACACGGATTCTTTAATTTTATTTTTGCTGGTAACCATTCTACAGGATTAACTCCCAATTAAAGAATGGTAGATGTTATTATAGTGGAATCCAACCACTCGGACCCCATTGTCGGTTGCGCTGGGAATCGAACTGCTTCGAGTTTCGAACTGGGGACCGCTAGCATGCAAGGCGGATCCTCTACCGCTGAGCTAACCACTGGCTTCTGAATCCTGAGAAAAATAACCCTAGTGAGAATTTGCCTGTCAAATAGCGGCGTTACTAAATTGAATCGTCAATGAGTCTTGGAAAAGAAGAATTTCTAATTCATTGATAGCTTCAAAACAGAAAATTTCTTTTTTCCAGGATTCAGAACATTCAGAAGCATTAAAGAAAAAAAAAACTGGTTTTAAGCTATCACCGAATTAAAAATTATTCTTTACCAACTCATTCAGCTTAGCGGCACCGCTATTTGACAGGCGCGTGCGATTCCAATCAGGATTATTTTTTCTTCTGAATGAAGCATGAAAAAAATAATCTTCAAAGTATTCAAGTGTGAACAGTGCTTTAGCGTTTCCCACTGTACCAGGACTCAAGACTGGAACCAAATTTGAACCGGTTCTAAAAAAAATTGTAGTTTTTACTTCCTTGTACGGAGTAATAAGGAAGTATTGTAATCGCGAAAAATTTCGGTTTTCAGATTTTGATGGAAATATCCGTTTTGACCTTTTCTGAATCCATTATGACTAGTTTCGTCGTGACGTCTGTACGTACGTGCGTACGTACGGACGTATGTGTGTCGCATAACTCAAATACGGTTAGACGTAGAAAGTTGAAATTTTGTATTTAGGACTGTTATAGCATCTAGTTGTGCACCTCCTATTTTTGGTTTCAATCTACAAACCGGAAGTAGTAAATTAAAAAAAAAATTTGATAAATAATTAATTTTAGGCAATTTTTTTAATTTTAAATGAAAGATTATGTGATTATGATCTACAATCGGTATTTTATAAATTTTTCTGTATCTTCTATCAATTAAGAATAATTAAAGTATATACTTATAATTTAGTATTTCGGTATCTTGTAGTCCATGATCGATTAACATTTGTTACTACGTAAAATTTAAATGATTATGACATGACAGTGACAGTAGCAGTGACAATAGTAAAATATCGTTTATATCTTCTTATATATATATATATATATATATATATATATATATATATATATATATATATATTTGTGAGTATACTAGTATAATAAGTTAAAAGAATTTTTTATATTATTCTACATTTTCGTTATTAAGAAAAGTATGAACAAACAAGGCGTACAAGGAAGTCATGTGGTGTCCACGTCAGATTTTTTTAGCCTATCGAAGGATTTAAATGTGTAAATTTCAAAGTAAAATAGATTACCGTAATTGATCAAATTTTAATATCGTTAATTACTAAAGAAAAGTCTCATCGTTTAATTTTTGTTTGAAATTTTATTTTACATTCATTAGACTAAATAACTAATTCTTAAATTTTGTTCATGATTTTAAATTTCCTCGGTACTTTTTACCTCCCGCCTCATATTCTATAAGGGAGGTATTGTGATGGGTCAAAATTTTCGATTGTGAGTGTGAGAATATTAAACATTAAAATTCCAAATTTTATATTTAAGGTTTTAATACGAATCTTAATAACCCATTAAATTTTGATACCACTCCACACTCCGGAAGTAGTACTTTTTAAAAATATTTCGATAAATCATTAATTTAAGACAATTTTTTATTTTAAATGAAAGATTATGTGATTATTATCTACAATTGGTAATTTATAAATTTTTCTGTATCTGGTATCATTAACATTTGTTAGTACCTTCGACCATAGATACCTTAGACCCCGCACGCAGTCATTTGTTGTGAAGCCGACACTACTGTCAGTTAGCCCACAATTGGTGTAATGCGGGTTGCATTTTTGATTTGACAAGTGACAGTTCGTGATTCACATTATTGTTAGTATTCAATAAAATACAATCAAAATGCACAAGATAACTTCTAAATATACAAAATTGTGACATATGACAACAAGAATGAAAGAATCCAAGAATTAGCAATAAATGTCACTTAAAAAGTGTAAAGTATGCAACTTGCACTGCAGCATCTTTGGGATCTCTATCTCACTTTACACAGCCTCTCTGTCATTAGTGCTGGCTTCAAAATCCACTGTACATTTAAGGAGTTTCGATACCGATTATCTATCTAGGGGATCTAAACAAAAATCTATTGTATTTCTGCAGAGTGACAACTTCTACCCACTAAATTTTGTTGTAAAAAACACCGAAAATATAAAAAATCTTATAGCGAAATATATTTGTTTATAAATATTTTATTACTATCTTTCAATTAAATTGTATTTTTAAGTCCTAAAGATTTTATATTTTAAAATTCATAATTTTAAAAATCAATCGAAAACACGGCAACAGCGCTAGTATTTTAGCTGCTTTACGTTGACTGTTGGTTGCAGTGATTCTAACCTAACTGTCAAGTGTTGTCAGGTAGTAAATGCAATAGCTCATAATAATTGTTCTTTTGACGCTCCAAGATTAATGCAAGCTATAAGAAATGAGAACTTAATTGATAGTTTTCGTCCAGTCATTCATTATTTCCAAGACACTTTAAAATTATTTAAAAACATTTCCTGACAATTGGTAGAAATTCATCTTTCTGTTTCAGAAATAATTAGTAATGGGGAAAGCTTTGATCAAGTATATGACAAACGTACACAAAAGATACAGATATTATTATTTCTACTGTACAGCCTTTAAAAAGAGTCAGATCTTCTGGAATGATTAAAAGATTAGCGACATTTGGAATTAGTTACGAAATAATTGCAAACAAATTTAGTGATCATGGACCCGTCATGTCCCTTGTAGAGTTTTTAGTAGATGAACAAGAATAATTCTTACTCAAATAGTTCTTCCTACTTATTTTCGATAGTTTCGTAACGGTGTTTGTATGCGCATTGCGAAAGTGTGTCCAATTTCCTAAAAATGACTTGTGTATGTGTATTTTATTTGTTGTGAAAATATAAATATAATATTTGTTACAAACTTTATAAAATAATATGCTTCAACATAAACGCACTCTTACTTTCCAACAGTATTTTAAATTTCGCGCCAATCTATGATTTGCGACGTTGCCGTAGTTATCGCTCTTTTAGTTATGTGTCACGTTTTAAATTTTATTTATTTGAATAACTCAATAACGGTGTGGAAGAATCCACTGAATTTTAGTTTCATGATTTATTAATGTCTGATTTATAATTACTGTAAATCTCTTTCTGGTGGTATTATTTTTATAGATTATACAGCCCTTTAAAAATGTATTCTCATTTACTCCCATGTAAAACAGAAATTTTTAAAAATTTATTTTTAAAAAACGGTGTGGACGATTGATCTGAAATTTTAACAGTGAACGATAAATACATCCATCTTCAACTTGTAAAATTTTCAGATGAATGGTAATATTTTCAAAAACGGTATCGAACCTCCTTAAATAGGCGTTACGTGTCTAGAACATATATGGTCTAAGGTTAGTACGTAAAATTTAAAAAATTATGACATGACAGTGACGGTTACAATCTGACAACAGTAAAATATCGTTTATATCTTCTTCTGCAGTTTAAATAAAGTGACTAAATATATTTGTGAGTAGTAGTAGTAGTACCTATTAATAATATATTTGTATAATAAGTAAAAAGAGTACAGTAACTATGGCGGAAGGTCTTGTGCTGGCCACATCAGATTTTTGTATTTATATTCTCGGTAATTTACAGTAATTAAAATTTTATATTAGTAATTAATATTTCAGTTATTTTAATAACAATAAATTAGCAGTGGCAAATGATCAAAAATATTAATAAGGGTAACATAACATCCCTGAGTTTACCTTGTCAAATAAATTAAATATTACCAGTAATTTTAGTTTTAATTATTTTGCTTTTCTTGAATCGATAATGAGTGTGTTATATGCACAGTATGCAAAGATCACACTCGAGTTATGGTAAACAAAATAATAGATATTTATGTATATACATACATACGTAACCGAAACAAAAAATGTTAAAAATTTAATGCGAGTTTTAGGACTAAAGGACTTAAGAGGCGATCACTTAAGTAGTTATATTTATTATTTGAATCTAAAAACCCGAACCGAATCCAAAAAGATAAATACATGTTTCGGGTTCATATTTCATAGTCAAAATATTGATAATGAACTTACTTATCTTTGAACTTTGAAATAATATTCGTACTCTACCAGCAACGCATTGAAGTGTCATTGGATATAGACTTCAAAACTGCTGAAGATTTGCTAATCCCCCATAAAATAAACAGAAAGAAAAATAAAGTAAACGACTCATGAAGTGAAAAACTGGCCATCACACAAAACACTGTTTAATTTAACGATCCTAAATATGCAGAAACATGGCGTAGAGTTTCTAGTACGGCACCGGTGATGTAGTATTATATCCTGCATATTGCTAAAGTTGAGCAAGAGGATCAGAGCTCGGCAGGAAATTACAGTCGTTACTGCAATCTCAAGACCGCGACGTCGAGCTTAATTTCGCGGAAAATTAAAACACTTCTAAGATTCACGGCTTCATTAAGCGTTCAACACTGATACTGACGAAGTGAAACTTAAATTCATATCCTTTGTTTAATAAACAAAAGAGCACAATTTCCACATGCCGAACTTCACCACAAGTGTTCTTAATTTTTTTTAAACGATTCTTTTCTTTCTTCGACGTTGTTTTGAATTAATTTTTAACGTGTATTTCATATGAAAAATTATAAGCAAAGTAGCGCACAATTTACTCGAAATAATTATATCCTTAAATCATTTCATATTTAACAGTTTTTAAAAATATAAAAGAAATAAATAAATGCAGTTTGAATTAGATGGGACTCATTTTAACCAACTGAAACGTATAAAGTAGTATTCAGAATAGTTGAAGCATTCTGCTAAATTGCGAAATAACCATCATTAAGTAATCACTTCTTGCTGGATAACCACGGACAATTTCACAAGAAAATAAGCGTCACCCTACTCAAAAAAGTACTACAGGTTCGAGAGTTATATATTTTATTGAAATCTATGTTAAAATTATTCACAATACTGTGAACATACAGATTATAGCTAATTATGATACGTCAAAGAGGATTTATATACAAAAATCATACTGCTGTCAAACATGAATGAAATTGACAAAACATCACAAATCTAAAATAAACTTTACTATAGCAAGATACAAACTATACAAATTTCTTTTGAAAAGTAAGAAATAATAACTAACATACCTACGCGCTTGAGACAGATATCTAGAAATAACGACTAAAACAAAAAACTAGATTAGTCCGTAGCTGTTTCTTCCACAACAGAACCTCGAATCAAATGCCATCAGTTCTCAGTTTTACCTAGAAACATTTCAAAACAACAATTAAAATCATTCTCAAAACTCGAAATTGAAACATAAACAAATAGTCGGTAAGCGTTATTGAAAAGAGGGACAAAAAAAAACAGCTACAGCTTTGCGGGGTTTTACCACGGTTTAGTCTTGATCATATCTTTATTACGCTCAAGCATTTCCTCTTTCTTTTCTTTTTTCACTTTATTTAAAAACTTGTCCATTTCCTCAATGTTAGTTTCAGGGGGTATGTCACGGTCAGGGTCAGGGTTAAGGTCAGTTTTCTCACCTCCTTCAGCGGACTCTTTTTCCGCCCATTTACCGTCAAACGACTGACGGTCTACGAACTTGTCACTGGAGTAGTCGTCGCGGTCCTCACCTTCACTCAAAGGGCCCTCGTGACGAACTTGTTCTTCTCCCTCGCCATTGTCAAGATACTTGTTGATCTTCTCCTTCTCTTCGTTGACCTTCTTCATGGTATCATCATTCTCTCGACTGACGGACCTGTCGCGGGATTGGTCGCGGCTGCGGCTTCTGTCGTATCTGCGGTCACGGAAATCGCGGAAGTTGTTGTTGCCACGGAAGCGACCACGTGGTCTGCGTCCACGATTGTTGAAAGGTCGACCGCGTCCTCTGTAGTCGCGGTAATTACGATCAAAGTCTCGCCCGTCTCTGTTATAGCCACCTCTGCCTCGGTTATAACCGCGATTATTCTTAAACGACTGGAATCTGGGTTTGTAGTATGTTCCACGGTCGTTATATCTTCCTCGGAATCCTCCACGTCTGTCGTGAATTCTTCTGCGATCTCCGGAATAACTTCTGGAACGAGATCGGCTGCGAGAATAGTAACTTCTCGAACCAGAGCGAGACCGTGATCGACTGTAATATGATCTAGATCTAGATCGGTAACTTCTTGATCGAGAACGTCCGCGAGATCTGGAGGCGCTTGATGATCTTGACGATGGTCGACTATATTTGCCGCGACTGCGGGATCGAGACTTTCTTTTTGGTGATCGAGAACCAGATCTTGGACGACCGGGGGGTTCTGGCGGTTTGTTATTTCTACCGCCGGGGTAGGAGCTTTTTGGCGGAGCTCCAGGAGGCAAGGGTGGCAGATCATCATCAGGCATTTTCTTTGCAGATGGCGATAAAAGTCTAAAGCTACCAAATTTGTCCAACACAACCTGTCCAGGTGTGATGATAGGTTGTTTGGTAATTTGTTGTAAGAGTTTCGGTTTGGGTTTGGGCGGTTCTGGCGGCTGTTCTTTCTTTGGTAATGGTTCTTTCAGAGCCATTGCCTTGCGAACACTTATTCCCTTTTCTTCAGGTTGATTAGATTTCTTGCCATCTTCATGGCCGTCACCCCAATCTTCGCGTTCTACACGTTTCTTAAATCGAGAACCGCCTTGAACGTTACCAATCTGCATTTTCCATTTAGTAGGTACTCCACTGGCTGAAGCTGATGCAGTTGCCTCAGCAACAGCCTGGCGGGCTTTCTGTTCTCTGGTTGGTGACGGAGAATCTAAAATTATTCTTTTCGGACTCTCTGAACCGCTACCACTGCTGAAACAATATAAAATTAATACTAAAGATAAATTAAATATATTTCAAAATATATTACCGTTTGCATTCTTTTTCTAAAGCATAATAGTCTCGTAACTTGGATTCCAAATCTTCTAAGTCAGGAAGTACTTGATGGTCCAGTAATCTGAAAAGATTAAACAATAAATTAGTAAAACTATATAATAATTTAAAAAAAATTGTAACTTACCCTGCACTCTGTAAAGCTAAATAATCGCTCACATCCATATTCAGACTGCGTTTTTTGTGTTTATCCTTTACTCCTAGTTCTTTCTTTAGTGCGTCTCTTAATTTCTTATTTTCAATCTGCTCTTCTAAATCATGTAAGTCAAAGTCCTTGTGACGCAGTTTCTTCTCTTTGCGCTTTCGTTTGCTCTCTTTTTTTGCTTTCTTATCGCGCTTCTTCTTTTTCTTTTTCTCATAGTTCTTTTTATCTTTTTTCCAACGGGCAGTTTCCTCTAGGAATTTGCGAACTTTTTCCTCATAATCGGAATCACCTTTAGTTTGCTCCAAGAAATTACGAACTTTGATCTCATACTCAGTATCTTCGTTACTTTTAGCTGCTTCAACTTGCTGCTCGAAACCGAACTGGAATGAAGAATTAGGTTTATTAAACTGATAATTTGATGGAGTTTCATGTGACGGGTCCATCATCGCCATGCGCTTGCTTAAGGGAGACAAAGAGCGCTGCTTCTCACGTCTATGTCTCCGCTTTTTCTTCCTCTTAAATTCAGAATCGCTAGATCCAGAGCTAGATTCAGAACTGCTAGATGAAGAGCTGCTGGAACTGTGGCTACTTCCAGATGAACTACTCGATGAAGAAGAGCTAGAATGATGTCTCTTCTTGCGTTTCTTTTTCTCCTTCTTTTTCTTCTTTTCCTTTTTCTCTTGCTCCTCAGGTTTCATTAATTTCATTAAGTTATCTTTAGCTTCAAATGGTTTATTAGTATTAATTTGGGGTAACAAAAGTTCACCTGGTTCAATCAAATTCTTTGGAGCGTTTGTTTTGTTTTTCAAGAAATCTAAAGAATTCTGAGCTTCTTCGTGGAATGGAATAATTGTTAAACAACTTTGATAGGCTTTTCTAGCTTCATCGAGTTTGTTTTCATCCTCATAACTGCGTCCTAAAGCAACTAGAGTCTCACCCATGTATTTACGAGCATTCGCATGGCTCGGGTTCAATTTCAGAGCAGTTTCAAAGTCCTCGATAGCTTTCTGAAAATTGCCACTGTTCGCATATAAAGCACCACGTGCTACTAATCCTTCTACATTCTTCGGATCAATCGTAAGAGCTTTATTTAAACATTGGAAAGCTTCAGTGTGTCTTCCTGCTTTAAAATGATCAATACCGTCGGCTACACTTCTAAATGCCCATTTGCTGGCTTGTACTTGGCGTAATTCATTTGCATATTCTGTTTCTGGGAATCTTCCTCTGTGAAATAAATATTGTATAAATATATCTGAATTGTTGAGAAGAAATTATGGAACTTACCTTAATCCAGGCATCAAAGAACAATGATCCACTGAGATTCCCATTTGTTTGGACAAATGTGCAATGTTGTTGGGATTGTTAAAGCCAACACTCTTCTCAAGCACAGCGTCGTAGTTTTCTCCTTTATTGTCCAGTGCTTTCCTGTCAAAATCGACAAAATCAATTAGTCAGAGTTGTATGCCAAACAACAAAATGGAGCAATCTATAAAATATTCTAATTATACATATCTACATTATAGTATATACTTTTTTATATAATACATATTTGTAACTACGACTCATTCGTAGAATATTATAATCAGGGTCGGACTGACCCGGTCGGCAAGTTGGCAATTTCGACGGAGCCAAGATCTTTTGGGAGCCAAATTGTAAACTGAAACTTTTTTGCGGATTTACCTACCAATAAATTTAGAAAAATGTGTTTAGTTACATTTTAAGGCAGGTACGTATGCAAGAAGGTGTACAGAGAATGTTTCAATTATAAGGCATTTGACCTTGAATGGAAAAAAATTTTCGCCTGCTGCGCATATTAATTTGCTTTTGTTCAACCTTTATTGCAATACAACACATTACCCCTCTCGTAACTCCAAGCAGTCTCTGATAATTTCTTTATATTATCATGAAAATGATTGACTTTTTTTAAATGAAATTTGGGAGCCAAATTACAATAATTGTTCCCTACGGGGCCAAATGATGCCAGTCCGACCCTGATTATAATCTACGAGTGAGTCGATATTATATAAAGAAAAGCATGAAACATTAGATTATGACTGCTCCCCTTACAAATATCACCAAAAATCCTGAACCCTGTAAAATGTATACATACCAAAGATAAAAAATACTGTTTACATAAACACATTGTGTATTGCACTTTTACAGCGCTCGCTTTATATGCTTCATTATGGAACTCTGAAGAAATGTAATATTCTTCAAAATATTTGCGTCTGCTTATCATATTGTCAATACAAAGAGATTCCAAATTTATTATAATACCCTGATATCTTTTTATTTATTTTTATTTTGGAGATCACTGCGAAAAATATCTTGTGTCATCAGAAGTTCATTGCTTTCATTTGACTTATGCAATCTTCACATCAAATAGTGAAGCAAGAGTAAAGAAATAAATTAGAAAGAAAAAAACGAGTGTTGATTATCGTTAGTGAACTTTTAAATAACTGACTGAATTTGAATCTACAAAATCTCACCTGTAACAATGGCCGATAAACACATAAATATTGGAAACAAGTGGAAATTATGTTAATTATGTCTCTGTAAACATTATAAATTCTGTGCTACAAAACTCTGGTGCAAAGAAACATGATCGGGTTACAACAACTTCAAGAGACTGTATTTTATATCCCTCCAACTGGTTTAAATTATTTTATAACGTCTATGCTGTAATGTAACAATTTCAGTTAACAACACATTCTCCAATTGCATGCACTGTATTGTGTCTCTCTATCATCGCTTTCTGCGCTTTCTTCAATATATTTCAATGATATTTCTATCATAACTGAACAAAAATCAATTCACCCGATCCGAACTTGCTGATTGATCACATTATGTTTAGTGCTAGAATTGTGGCGGCTCATAAAATCACAAACTTTAACTGTAACAAAAATCTTACCAATATTTTTGTGCAACGGAATAAATGAAATTAGCAATCGTGCTCCGGCAGTGCATTCAACGATATAAAATCCGTAATTTTGTCCACACTAAAGTAGAAGGATTAAAAAAGCTACTAATGTAACTAGTCTCTTACTTGTACTCCAATGGGAAATCTTCAGCGGTTATTAATCCCAATGTCGGTCGTGGTTCGGGGTCTCCAGGTTGTCGAGTGGTTCCCTTCATACCACACACCATTTTGTCAGTGTCGGGAATCACTTCCAAAACTTCGCAACACACTGAATCATTCATCATGTAGCTGCGACTAACACCTTTACGATCCACTGCTGGAATTATATTCGCCACTGGGCAAAAAGCCTAAACATACAAAATCATTACTAGTATTAAACTTGAAAGTATTTAAAAAAACTAACTTACCTTGACATTTATATCTGCTACGTATCTCACAGTATTTCCGCCACTTGTCGTACAAAGAACTTTCAACATCATTCCAGACGTTGTTTTGCTCACAATTGTTCCCAGTAATAGATCTCCGATTTTAATATGCTGTAACAAGTTTCAAAATCATTAGTACAAGGTTGTAAATTTAAATAAATTGTGTAATTCACCTCAAAAAAGTATCTCAGTCTATTTTGTTTATCAACACTCAGGAATGTTTCAAATGGTGGCATTATAGCAAAGATGTCTTCGGCGGTCTGAGGTTCAGTTTTCGCTATGCCGTCCAACGCATTGGGAGAAAATAACATAGTAGCTTTCTTAGCTATAAACTGATGAAGCTTCAATCTTTTCCCTCTATCTTGGAATGATAGATGCTTTTGCCGCTGTGCATATTCCATAAAATCTAAATCTTTTATGTTATGACGGGCAAAATCATTTTCTCCACGTTCGGCTTCCCATATTTTCTGAAGCTGCTGTCCATGGAAATTCATGCTCCGCGTTATTAAATCGCCGTTTAACGACTCCATTTTGGAGTCTTGTAGATAAAGAACTGTTTTGATTCTTCAGTTGTATAACCTATTAAAAAATTAATTTGAATAACTCTTCTCTTTATCAAAAAAGACCTTACTCACGTATAAAATTAAAATACAAACTATATTGTTTTATTGATCAAGCTATAATCCCGGAAATTATATGCCAATTAAACGTGGGAAATAAAAAGTATGACAAACACGGAGACCTTGAATAAAATTGATTTCTTGCTTAGTAACAAAGAAATAACTCATTTATTTTCCACGATAATAATTATACTTTTATCTATTAGTTCAATATCCATTTATAGTATTTAAAATTAATAATAAAATACAAAACAACAATTATTGCAGTTTACTGATAATTTTGCTATCGCACCATGAACGCATTTTCCAATGGCGACCCAAGCCAAAATACCTCATGATAGTTTTTGACATTCTACACCATTTTCATCAAGTCCAATTGAAATATTTTGTTGTTCACTTATGTAATGTCAAAATACAATCATATATACGTATAAATAATAATGAAAACATCAATAAAACACATTATTTTAATAAAATAATAACGAAAAACTTACCTCACGGTTCAATGAAAATCTTCAACGCCCAGTCATGCCGGTTATCGTTGCGACTAACCTGCCACCTACGACCAATGTTGTAACTCAGCTATTAAACTAACCAATCAACAAATAGAGCGCCATTATCGGATATTTTAAAAATTTAGATTTCTTCATAAGATCTGTTTTATAAATAAATATTATTAATTCAAAAGATGTTTTATGTATTTAAATAAAAGTAATTTTAGGTCAAGATCCCTGCTTGTTGTCAAGCAAATAGTATAAAATTTATAAATTATGGGATAAATAATACGATTACAAGATTAATATTTTAAATATAAATAGTTTGTTAATTTAAAAATAAATATTACGTATTTTTAAATAACTATAATAAAACAAATCAGAACATAATACTAACCTTATTAATAAAATATACTACAATAATTAATTTTGTTCCTATTTAGAAAAATATGTTGAAATAATGATGGGATACATTTTATACTATTTTTCTTTAAAAATATTAATAATATAAAAAATAAAACACAATTCTGGGATGCAGTCAATTTATTAAAAATTTAATGAACCTGGGTACCTATTCTAATTCATAGCGACAGTCGCTAGCGAAGTTCAGTTGATAACTTCGTGACGTCATTCCGTTTGTAACTATATCAAGGGTTAGGGATATTTGGCCTCCAGTTGATAACGACTGATAGAGATTTTACATTTACTGTGAAATTTGACAAGAAAAACTGCTAAACCACCATTTTACCTATCACTTATCATAAACGTATTATTTGTTTTAAAATAAGCCATTTTTTTGAATTTCAAAGTAAATTATTTTTTCAAGAAAAATGTCAATTTCTTATTTCTAAAATTTGTAAGTTGAATTATTTAATAAACTAATCAAAAATATTAAATACATATAATGAACCCATAATTTATTGGTATTTTATATTTATAAAATAAATATTTTAACCTCCTAACGAACAAAAATCAATGCAACGCGCAAGTCTACCGTAGCGAGGGTTGATAAGTCGGAGCGACAGTCGCTTGGCTACTACGTCACACATAGTGGGGGGTTATCAAGACAATCCAACTTATCAACGTTGATAAGTGAAATAGAATAGGACCCCTGGGTGCCTATTCTAATTCATAGCGACAGTCGCTAGCGAAGTTCAGTTGATAACTTCGTGACGTCATTCCGTTTGTAACTATATCAAGGGTTAGGGATATTTGGCCTCTAGTTGATAACGACTGATAGAGATTTTACATTTACTGTGAAATTTGTCAAGAAAAACTGCTAAACCACCATTTTACCTATCACTTATCATAAACGTATTATTTGTTTTAAAATAAGCCATTTTTTGATTTTCAAAGTAAATTATTTTTTCAAGAAAAATTTCAATTTCTTATTTCTATAATTTGTAAGTTGAATTATTTAATAAACTAATCAAAAATATTAAATACATATAATGAACCCATAATTTATTGGTATTTTATATTTATAAAATAAATATTTTAACCTCACAACGAACAAAAATCAACGCAACGCGCAAGTCTACCGTAGCGAGGGTTGATAAGTCGTAGCGACAGTCGCTTGGCTACTACGTCACACATGGTGGGGGGTTATCAAGACAACCCAACTTATCAACGTTGATAAGTTGGGTTGTCTTGATAACCCCCCACCATGTGTGACGTAGTAGCCAAGCGACTGTCGCTACGACTTATCAACCCTCGCTACGGTTAGACTTGCGCGTTGCGTTTCTTTTTGTTCGTTGTGAGGTTAACATATTTATTTTATAAATATAAAATACCAATAAATTATGGGTTCATTATATGTATTTAATATTTTTGATTAGTTTATTAAATAATTCAACTTACAAATTGTAGAAATAAGAAATTGACATTTTTCTTGAAAGAATAATTTACTTTGAAAATCAAAAAAATGGCTTATTTTAAAACAAATAATACGTTTATGATAAGTGATAGGTAAAATGGTGGTTTAGCAGTTTTTCTTGCCAAATTTCACAGTAAATGTAAAATCTCTATCAGTGGTTATCAACTGGAGGCCAAATATCCCTAACCCTTGATATAGTTACAAACGGAATGACGTCACGAAGTTATCAACTGAACTTCGCTAGCGACTGTCGCTATGAATTAGAATAGGTACCCTGAACTGGTTTCGGCCCCACGTGGGTCATCTTCAGGAGGTGATATATCGTGAAAAGTTACAAAAGTAACCATGATATATAAAGAGAATTTATAGATAAATAAGTAATTAAAACATGAAATAGTTTAGTTAGAAATTAAAAAATCGTGCACCTCAGTTTTTTAACGTCTATTGAAATGTACGATTTTTTAAAATTATTTATTTATCTATTTATTTTTTTTATATATCATGTCATACTTTTGTAACTTTTCACGACATATCACCTCCTAAATATGACCCACGTGGGGCCGAAACCGGTCGAGGTTGATTAAATTTTTAATAAATTGACTTCATCCCAGTATTATATTATTAATAATATGTCCAGTCCAGAATAACAAATCTAGTTTCAAAAATTACTGCATAAAAATAATTCATTATATATTGTTTCTTAAATTTGCTGATTCATAATCATAACATTCAAATTTTATCAAATCAAATTAATTCATGTATACAAAACTTTAAACATCTAAATTTTCAAAACAATATAAGGTTTTCTTATCTAATCAGTAGTCAATTTAGTCAACATTATTATTAAAAATAAAAGAACAAGATAAACTAACAATATAATCCACTATAAATGTTAAACGGAAAAGATTTATTTTAGATATTTTATATTTATAATTATTATTTTTATGTACTAAGTAATTAATTATACAAACACAAAAATATTTACATAACTAGTATGTACTAATAAAATAAATACCCATTTATTTTTAATTGCATTATTATTATTTGCACATTTTAGCTAATCTAAAATTGATAGATTCTGTGTCAGTATAGCATATTTTTAAATTTACTTCAAATTTTAATTCTGATCTCCACTCTTGTCTCTCCAGCTTATAATAATGAAAATGATGATAAAGTTTGTTATGTAAAATAATCTAATAATAAATATAGCGTGATGTTATGTATGTGTGTAAATCACATAATCCTAGGTCAATAATATTATTGCCAATATCTTGTTTTCAACAAAATTACTCCAAATTTGTAAATATATGAAACAAATATTTTCTAATATTTAATCAACCATCTATAAATAACATAATTAACTAAAAATAGGTAGATTTAAGTAGGTGAAATTAATTATAAATAAGTATCTTTGTAATTAACTTTCAAGATAAACACAAATAATATGTATGTTTCATACATATTATTAACATTATATAAAAATAATGTTTGATTTACTATATATCTGTTTACCACCGATAATAAGTAGTATGAAATAATTTTTACACTTTCATCATTAATTATTGTGTTTTTAATTACAATTCCAATATTTGATTATCAATCGGTAAAGGACCTTAATATCAAAGGATGTCGAAGGTTACACATCTGTTTCCTTTATAAACGCGCGCAGAAATTATTTTTTCAGAGTAGAAGAGAATAATCAAAAAAATGTTGTCAAGACTGGGTAAGTTATCATTTATACTTTAAAAAATCATTTTTATAATAAAAATCTAAAATAGTTTATTTTCGCACAGTATTTCTAACGGCATTAGCGTTTTCTACGGCTATTCCTATTCCAACTCCAGGAAAAGAATTAATCTACAATTGGAATGCTCAAACTCGCGTCGGTTCTAATGAACCTACACCATTTGCTTCTCAATTTAATTTAGACGGTAAACTTCACTTACAACGCGAAAATGAAAACTCTGTACTTGTCCAATTATCTGATCTCACTTTCAATCTATACAACGGTGAATTAAACCGTCGCAGAGAATTTGAATCGAAAGCTTTGCCTTTACCACAAGAGACAACAGATCTTCTCAAAACTTTCCGCATTGAATACGACGAAGATGGAAAATTAAAACAAATCACAACTGAAGAAGGAGAGAAAAAATTCGTTAGAAATATGAAAAAAGCTATCGCGTCTCTCTTGCAATTAGACCGCAAAAACTTACAACTGGAAAATAATATTCCGAACAGACGCGCATTTTTAACTGAAGAACGTGGTATTTACGGACGAGGTGTGGAAGAATACAATGTCGAATTTCAAGATGGTCAAATACTTGTCCAAAAAATGCGTGATATTAAAAATTCTCATCATTGGCTCGCGTTTTCCAGTTTTAATGTAGAACCTTTGAACGGTGTAAGATACGAACCTGTTTCTGCAAGTACTCACAAATCGTACACTCTTGTTAAAAATGAAAACGGAGGTTTTGATATTAAAAGATTAGAAGCTCAAGGTGGAGTTTACCTTCATTTACTTAAAGGTTCCATAGATCCTCAATCTATTTTGGTAGATCAAACTCTAGATTTAACTGAAACAATTCCTATTAAAAATGCTTTGAAAATGACTAATGAAGAACGCATAGATAATCTAGAATTTAGATTCAACACTGAAACTGAATCAGGCACATTAGCTGATTTGTCTTTTGGCAGACATCAAGCAAGTCAAGATCAATATGTGCGATTAACTCAACGAGCTCTAGAAGATGCTGTATCATTTTTAGAATCCAATCAATTAAATCTAGAAGCCCCAGATCTACGTAAAGGTCAGGCTGTCAATCGTTTACAACATCTTGTTGGACATTTAGAATCCTCAACTTTGGAACAACTTTATCCTAACTTAGAAGAAAGAACTGGAGAGCGCGACAAACAGATTTTAAAAGTATTCCAGCAAATTCTTCCTCAGGTAGGCTCTAGAGCTTCGGTTCTTTTTATTAAAGATCTAGTTTTGAAGAAAAAACTTGATGAAGATCTTGCTGTTGATTTGTTAAACAAAATGCCAATGAATCTGCAAATGGCGAGTGAAAGATTGTTGCAAGAAGTTGAAGTTTTAGCCGATTTAGGGAATGAACATAGTTTGAATGTTCGTAGAGCTGGTGTGCTTAGTTTTGCCTCTTTAGTTCATAAAGTTTTTACTCATAACCAACACCAACAACATTCCAGAAATAAGAGAAGTTCTATGTTAGAGAGTGTGAAACATCCGGGTCATTTTAGTATACTTCGCGATGTAGACATCAACAGAGTGCAAAAAACACTGAAACTGAATCCTATTTTGGATCAATACATCAAGAAATTTTTGAACCGTTTAGAAAACGCTCAAGATTACCCAACTCAATTACTGAATTTGCAAGCTCTTTACAATATTCGGGTAGGAGTTAACAGATACTTAGAAAAATTCGTTAGAGGTGAAGGGGTAAGTCGTCATGTTCAATTCCAAGCTATGTTAGCATCAATGGCAGAAGATCTTAAAGATCCTGAAAGAGTCCACCAAATTTATTGGCCTATTTTCACTAACAGAAAATTACATGTTGAACTCAGAGCTGGAGCTTATTTCATTTTAATGTCTTCAGAAGTTACCATGGGCAAACTTTGGAATATTTACTGGGTGCTTCAATCAGAACAAAATCCAGAATTGTATAACTTTGTTTACACTAACTTACAATCACTTGTTGATTCTAAAAATCCTGCTCTTCGAGAGCTCAGAGTCAATGCGGCTCGAATTCTAAGATATATTAGGAAGCCTTTAAATAAATATCTTTCCAGCAATTATATTTTCGACTATGAAGATCCTAAATTTGAATTTGGAGCTATAATTCAATCTATGCTGATTTCAACAAAGACATCTAAATCAATGTATATTGATGTCACAAGTAATCTAATGGATGTTTCGCTCCCCCTGTATTCATTATATTTGAAAATTGATGGTTTGGACCCTGCAGTAGCAGACAGATTACCAAAAGAAAAGATTGTTCGTATGAATATTGCTGAATTCGAAGAACTTGGAAAAATTATTATGAGCTTACCAGAAAATAAAGATATTCATATTGAATATTCAATTTTGCAGCAAAATCAAGTTATACGAAGCGATTATTTCGATCAATCAAACATAAGAGACTTGGTGAATTGTATTCAAAATTTCCAAATTGAGAACTTAAAATTATTGAGAAACTCTTTACAAATTCAATACAACGTATTATCACAACTAATAATGGCAAATGATTTAGGCTTCCCAACTATTCTTTTAATTAAATCTCCGAAATTAACAAATAATATATTTAATATTGCTCGTGAGGTTGCAAATAAAATCACAAATATTCAAGGAGACGTAAGACTGCAAACAACAATTCATACCACGATTAATATGGAAATCTACAATCCTATCGCTGATGTCTGGCAAGGAGTTAGACGCATCAACTCTTATGACCAAATAATTCCAGCAAATTTCAATATTGCTATAAACTCACAACAAAATACCATCAAGCTAACGCTCAATGCTAATCAAGATCAACAAAAAGGAACCATTGGATTGAGAAACTCAGTTAAAAACCAAGTTTATATTATTGGAGATGAAATAAACAATTTCTTGAAACAATCAAACAGTCAAAACAATGTTATAGAAGAAGTAACTAGAGGACAAAGAAACAAAAATGTTGTTAGTTTATTAAATTTCGAAAGTGAAATTACTGGACTTAGATATGAAGTGTCAGTGTTTGATAATGAAAGACCAATTTCTAGAAGAAATTTAATTGACATGTTAAACTTAGCGTTAAGACTTGAAAACAGAAATGATCAAGGGTCACCTTTTATGGGATTATTGTTATCACTTAGAAACGTTTGGTCCAGAATCTTCATATCACCTGGAATTGGTTCATCAGGAGTAGTTATTCGTGCTGTACCTAACAACAAAATATCTCAAATTGACTTATCTCTAAGATTGAATACCGAAATTAATCGTGAAGAAAACGCCCAGCTCCCTAGTACTAAAATAAATTCAAGAGCTACGTTTTCTTTAAAACAACCCGGAGATAAAGTATTAAAGACTTGGGATGTCAACGCAATTATTGAACTGAATGCTGGACATACAATTAACAATCTCAAGGTACAAATTAGCAGAATTATTCCAGACCAAAAAGACCTTAAAATCTGCATTGATGGTGACAAAAAATGGGATCGAAATGGAGTCACAGGACATTTGAGGATCGCTTCCGGACTATCAAATGACAACAAATGCGAGAAAGATGATGTACTTATTGATATCAACATAAAAGGAGAAATTTCAGAAGAGCAAAGAAATAAAATCGAAGAAGTACAAGAAGAAAGTTCATTAACTACGTATCCTCTTAATCTTCTTGAAATAGATTTACCTGTAAATTATATTCAAAGACAAACTGCTATTAGAAAATATGAATACGATATTAAATCTAAGAGAATTCCTCAGGAATTGAGCAACAGTTTAGAAACACTGATTAAAGTTATCAAAGAACTTACCAGATTAAATATCAACCAATATCAAAGAGAAAGTCAGACTCAAATTGAAGAAAATAATTTAAAAATAGTTTTGAACTATCTTCCAGATAACAATGAAATAGATTTGCAGTTTATGAGGCCACAAGAAACATTCAGAATATCAGGAGTTCAGCTACCAAATTTTGTTTTATTCGCACCTGATAATTATCATTTCTCTAAGAAATTCTTACTTCTCAGAAAACTTCGTTTAATTAACTCATGTATTGTAAGTCAAAAACATATTTTAACCAGCCAGAATAATATTATTGAACAAGAGAATATTAGTGGAAACCAAAATGAGTGGGTTGCTTATCTCAGAGACAAAAACGACAATCTAAAGTTTAACGTTGCGATAAGGAAAATTGTAGAACAACAAAACCAGTTGGTAAGTGACAATTTAGAAATATCAGTCTACCAACTTTTTTTAGTTTTAATGTGTTTATTTAACATATCAGAATTAGATTTATTAAACAAATTAGATAACTTATTAAAAACAAAGTTATCAATTTTAAATAAACCATGACGTTATAATTTTTAAATACCTTTGTTTATTTCCAGGGCATTCGTGTTGTTTCTCAAGATCAAAAATTAGAAATTCAACCTTTCGGAGATCAGAATCAAGTACATCTAAATGGCCAACCCCTTACTGTAGATAGAAATATGTACCGCCAAGAAAACTGGTTTTCGATTGGAAGTTTAAATGCTGGACGAATACTTATTTTGAATGTTCCTGAGCGCAATTTGCTTATCACATACAATGGCAAAAATGTCATTTTAGAGGTTGCAAAACCCGTTTCATCCCTTGAAGGAAGATGCTTGGATGACTAATTAAAAGATGTTTATGACACATGAACTTCATTATGGACCAGTCTTTGATTTTGTTACTATTTCAATTATATTAATGTAGAGTTAGAAATAAAGCAAGTTTATAAAAAATAATATTGATTATCTAACTTACCTATCCCAGTAAAAAAAATCGTCACAAATATTCCATTTCATTGACCTCAGAATATAAAATTTGCAGATAACTGGAAGGTGTTTCAATGTCAAACAAATAAATTCTAGGGTCAAGGAGATATTATTGTATCACCCCACCTCGATAAAATGTTTTCAGAGTAGAATGCACTAATCTAATAATATTTTTTATTGTTCAAAAAGAGTATAAAGTGATAATATATAAAGAAAGACAGAAGTACTGAGAGTCAGTAGTGACCATGGCTCGTCGCGCTACAGTTCTTGGTAAGTTGTCTAATCATTTTTTAAATAACAAATAAAAGGGAATTGAATAATCAGAAAATGCAGTCTGAATTAAATTATTTGTCTAATTCACCGATGTTTCGGCACACCCTAATGCCTAGTTTTATGTTACTAATCTACGATACATTTTATGTAGATACTATAAATTTAACTTCAGTGTATTTTGTATATTATACATTAAACCTGTCTAATTAACCCTGAAGAAGGCACTTTCTGGTTCCAAACAAGAAAATGGCCACTCGTTGCTAAGGTAGTTGCTATGCTAGTCGATAAAACAGTTTGGTTTGACAATCAAAAATCATTTATAAAATAATTTATTACGGAACTAAACTTTATTACGTGTTTTTAAGCCACTTTAAAACAATTAAATCTGAAAATAAATTTAAAGACGTAGTTATTGTCAAACGGCAAACGTCAAACCAGCCTGTTTTACCGACTTGCATAGCAACGGTCTTAGCAACAAACGGCCAATTTCTTGTTTGGAACCAGTGTGACGTAAACACTAAACAAGTCTTAACTGAGACTTGCTGAGACTGCATTTCCTGATTATTCAATTCCCCCTTAACATTTCACCAGTCGATAATAAAATTTCTTTATAACAAATAAAATATAATTATTATCTTTTACATACCTACAAATACTTGCATGAACATTTTTAAATATTTCTAAATAAATATCTATTCATAATACTGATTATAATAATCAAATAACATTTACTGAATCCTGTTTGGTGCTCTTTGCAGTCCTGGTATCGGCTCTGGCATTATGTCAGGCCGTCCCACTCTTCACTCCAACTGGAAAAGAACTCATCTATGATTACCGAGCACATATCAAACTGGGTACATACGAACCCGCCCCATTCGCATCAGAATTCATGCTCCATGCCAAACTTCACATGCAAAAATTAGATGACAAACACATTGCAATGAAACTATCAGACATGACATTCAAACTCCATAACGGAGAAATGACTCATGATCGTGAAGAAGATTTAGTACCATTACCTCTTCCCGATGAGGCTCATGATCTGTTGAAACCTTTTGTCATGACTTATGATGAACATGGCGAAATTGTTAAGATTATCATGGACAAAGATGACCATAAATTCTCCCGTGATATGAAAAAGGGTATCGGTTCTTTGATGCAACTTGACATGGAGCACATTAAAATGGATGCGAAGGAAGGCTATGCTTTTACTACTCATGAAAACAGTCTGTACGGTAACATTCATGTTCGCTATTTCGTTCTTCCTGAGCACGATGAAATGATGGTTGAAAAAATGTTGGATATTGAAAACCACCCCGGACAAGGCAAGGCTTATATTGGAACAACTGACGATACTAGACCTAATGAAATTTGGGAGCGAGATCCATTAACTACCAGCAGTCAAAGAAAATATACCTTATTCAAGCTGCAAGGAGAAAAAATTATCAAAGAAATCAATTCTCTGGGCAGCACCTACCTCGCTATGATGAAAGGAAAATCTGAATCCCAATTTATGCTGGTCGATCAAGATTTAATTTGGTCAGAAATGGCCCCAATTAAAACTGCCATGACTAAACCAGAACATGAATTAGTAGAAGATTTAACATACGACCTTGGAGTTACTGAAGATGATGAAACTCTAGTAGATTTATCATTTGGAAGAAGTAAAAAAACAATGGAAGACTATGAAAAATTGGTTTACGAAAACTTGGAAAAAGGAATTGAACATATGAATATACATCACTTGAAGATGGAATCCGCAGATTTGAAAACAGGACTTTGGATGCATCGTTTGAAGACATATATGGGTATGTTGGACCTAAAGACTCTTGAACACATGTTTGTTTCCATGGAAGAAAAAACTGACGAGAAAGATAAAGAGATGTTTGAAATGTTCCAAGAAATGATGCCGCTGATAGGAACTAGAGCCTCTGTATTATGTATGCGTAACTTGATCAGAAAACAAAAGGTCGATGATGATATGGCCACAACTATGATGTACCAAATGCCCTTCCATCTGCGTATGCCGAGCGAAAAACTCTTAACTGAACTCGAAGATATGATCCACATGGAAAAGGTTAACACCACTGTTCAAAAGACTGCAACTTTGACCTTTGCTTCTATGGTTCATAAAGTATTCAACCACAAAATGATGATGACAAGAGAAAAGCCAGAATCTGAATTATTAGAAAAATACATCAACAAATTCATGGATCTTTTGAAAAATGCTCAAGATTATTCTTCACAATTTTTGTACATGAATGCTTTGTACAATATTCGTATTGGTAGCGTAAGGCAAAAATTGGAACCCTATGTAAAAGGAGAAGCAACCACTAATCGTCATCTTCGTTATTTGGCTATGTGCACTTCTTACACTGAAGCTATTAAAGATAAAAAGATAGTTTTCGAACTCTACTGGCCCATCTTTGCTGACCCATCAATGCCTTTGGAACTCAGAGCTGGAGCTTACTTCACTATCATGGGTACCAAGCCATCAAAGACCAAACTCATGGATATCTACTGGATTCTGAAGAATGACCCATGCCCAGAACTCTACCATCTGCACTGGTCGTTCCTTAGATCTATGGAATTTTCAACCGACACCGATTATGAAGGATATAAAGAAATGGCCACTGAAATGCTGAACTTTATGAGAGAACCCATGCACCACCCCTTAACCGGACATTACAGTATGGACTTCATGGATCCCAACTTTGGATTTGGGTCTTTCATGAGCGCAACTTTCCTGTCCACGAACACCTCAAAAGCAATGTACCTGGATTTGTTTAACGATATGTACAACCTCCCTGTTATGGATTGGGCTGTATGGCTGAAGATCGATGGTATGGATCCGACAATCATGAGCAAAACCAAAATTGACATGAAAATGGGAAATAACTTCATGTTGGAAGAGATTATCAGAATAGTTATGTCGTTGAAGGATCAAAAGAATCTTCATATTGAATATGCTATCCTCCACAATGACAAAATCATAATGATGGACTTTGCTGATCACTCAAATCTTGAAAAACTACAAACTGATATTATGAGCATTTTAAATATGCGTGATATTGACATGGCCTTCGAACAATTGACCCAAGTTATTATGCCGAACGACATGGGTATGCCAACTGTTATGGAATTAGTAATGCCTATGATAAGTCGCAACAAATTTGAAGTCACTGATGACAAAACAGAATCATCAAATATAAAAGAAGGAGACTGGAAAGATATGACAGCCTCTTATACTACTTTTGGCATCAGAATGCACAACCCAATTCCTGACGTATGGCAAGGAATTGAACGTATGCAGGCCAATGAAATGATTTCAGCTATTAATTTCAAAATCAGTATGTCGAAAGACTTTAAACTGAAACTTACTATCAACCATCAAGATGATGACAGCATGGATAAATTCGCAATGAAGCTGTACACCACCAATGTAGCATTCATCCAAAAAGATTTACACAATATTCTTCAGAAATCTTGCAAGGACTGCTATAACTACGCTAAAGTATCCAGAGGAGAAGGCTACAGACACTCAGTAAGTTTTATAATAATTTTTATATTTATACAATATTGATAATTCAATGTTTCTTTTCAGAAAATGCTCTTTGAACATGATTGCCCTCACACCGGCCTATTTTTCCAAGTAGGAGTGTTCAACGCTGAAAGACACATTTCCAAGACCACTATGTTTGAATTAATGGAAGATCTGAGACAGAGATATTTCAAGAACTACCAAACTATGCCTTTTGGATATTTCCTTTTAACTCTTAAAAACTCTCTTCATTATATGGCAATTTCTCCTGAAGTCGGCAACTTTGGCCTTCTTATTAGTGCTACTCCCAGCAAGAAGTACCAAGTTAATCATATTGATGTAACTCTTCGTGCTTCCATCGAACACCACAAGGAAAAGGATCATCATCTGCCAAATACGAAGTTGAACGGTAGATTCACATGGGCAACTAAATCTAAAGACGACAAATTGATGCATAACTGGGAAACAAACGCAATTTTGGATATGAATCCTGGACATACCCTCAACAACTATAAAATTAACTTTTCATCAATGACACCTGACGCGAAACAATTCATGATGTGTATTGTTGGCATGAGAAAATGGCTGAACACCAAAATGATTGGCCACATGAACATCACAATGGGCCACAATGAAGGTGGTGCCACGACCTGCGCTGACAATGAAGGTCTTATTGAAATTGACATGAAGGGAGAATTCAGCGATGAACAGAAAAAAATGTTGACCCAAAAACTTACTTATGATGAATGCCATACTGAACATATGCACGAGCCAATTCTTGAAGATCTTAAGGTAGATTACGAAGAAGATATTGAGTGCACTTTAAAACAAACTTCAATGAGAAAATTCGAATATGACATTAAAATGACCGGTATGTCAGACAAAAATAAAGAAATGTTAAAGGAAATCGACAATTTCATGACGGGAATGATGAGACCATTCTACACACACGACAAATCAAACATTGCACTTGATGAGGACACTTTAAAACTTATTATCGAATATCCAGTAGCTGGCCATGAAATGGACATGGATTTCATTACAAAGGAGACACATCATAAAATTACAGAAGTACCACATATGATGACAAAGTTCATAGGATTCAGACCAGAAAGTTACCATTATTCAACTTTGGCCATCTGGATGCACATGATGGGAATGACCGAAAGTTGTATGATTGTTGACCAACATCTTTACAATGATAACTTCGAACTTATGGAAATTAAAGATGAAGAGTGGATGATGGTTGTTCACAACAACCCTGATATGCATTCAGAGCACACCTTGGACGTCTTTGTGAAGAGGATGAAGGACACAAAAGCAATGGTATGATTTCTTATATTTTTTACTTTAAATTAACCCCATAATAGGAATTTCGCAATTGCAAATTCTCAAGATTTTGTAGAGATACCTAGAGGTTTTGTGACTTTTCCTCAAATAGGCTTTTAAAATTTTTATTCTTACTTCAAAATTGCGTACAATGGTAGATGAGGGTTTAAAGATGAGGTCGTGGGTTCAAATCCGGGTCAGGTATGAAATTTTCATTGTCTGATTTGGATCGGAATCTGCTCTCGTCAGTAGTTGGCTGAATCTCGCCCATTGTCAGAAGGCAATTTAATTAAAGTAAATAAAATTTTAAAAAATTATAAGGTTATATTAGGTTTTCCTAAAATTGGCTCTAAATATTTTAATGAAATATTACTCTGGAATTGTATTTATATGCCTCATCAATTTAACATAAAAAAGTACACTTAAAAAACAGATTGTTAAGTTTTTTACTTCTTCTTTTATAACAAATATTTTTATGTTCTCAGGGTCTCCGCGTAAAGATGGACGAGAAAATGCTAGAAATTCTTCCAGAAGGAGAGACGTACAAAATCACCTGGGAGGGTAAACCCATTACAGTCGCTCCAGGATCATACCATGATGAAGAGATTTTCTCCATTGGAATGATGCACGACAAACACCATACAGTCATCATGCATATGTACCATTATGGCATGTACATCGATTATGATGGCGAACAAATCAGAATGGACAAACGCAAAATGGACATGCATTTAACTGGACTTTGTTTCATGAACTAAATATTGTTATGAAATTTGTTGTCTAGTATGAATTCATAAGTATATTTTTATAAAGCAAACAAAAAACAAAAAAATTATAGAAAATAAAAGTATTAATTAATTATTTGTGTTTTTTAACCATACCTTCAATTAGAAGTAGGTGGGTTTGTTAGCTCTATTGATTCGGCTTTTTTTCATTTCTTCAATATAAGAAGTTATTAAATCATCCATTTTGTAACCAAGAGAAGTTTCACACAAAATTTTGGAAGCTCGCATAATGTTGCCGAGAGTCATATGGAAGAATGTGTTTCCTGAAGACCAGTTGCTTAGTTCGGAGAATCCGTGTACAGCCAAAATATCCTACAAATTATTACAGTTAGTTAATTTTGTTGAGTTTTTAAAAAGAGCACAGTTAAAAAGCGCATTATAAAAAACAATTATTCATTTATCCATGATTTTCGACCATTTTTAAATATGCTTTTCTGACAGCCCTTTTTTGAATACGCGCCCTTTTAAGTTTTCTCTCTGTGCTCATTTAACTTCCTACTCTGCGCTCTTTCGTTTGCGCAAGAAAACCTTAAAAAAAAAATTTTTATACCTACCTTAGTGACAGGATGAATAATATTAACACCATTCTTATTAATTGCAATAATAACAATCTCAGGGTAGCTCGGTTCAGTTGTCTGCTTAACTTCAAAGAACGCAGAACCAAACGTCGGCCATTGGTAAATGTGTTGTAAGAACTGTTCTTTAGCATCGGATGCACTTATTCCAGAGTGAGAATTATACGCAGCAGTAATCGTCTTCTTCCAGTCTGAATTGCTTTGTGATTTTATCAAATTCATGGGTACAAGTTCATTCAGCATGTGAGAGACTTGAGGTAAGTAAGACGCATCATCATCAAATTTAATGCGGTAAATATATGACGCCAGCTTGATGGCATCTTGTTTGGAGCATTTGTGATAACCGCGCAAGTATTTCGGTAATTCTTGTGGGTAGTAGAAGATTTCATCGGCGTTTAAGTCTTTTCCTGGAATTGTATTCAGCCATAATTTCTTCATGAAGAATATTTGGTATTGGCAATTGATTGGCGCAGCAGCTATAAAAGAAAATACAAATTAAAGTTACTTTAATCAAATTTGAACAGTAAATCTATTTTAAATCTAATTGAAATATAAATATTTTACACCATCTTTAAACAAAATGGCAATGATCTATTTCAGAATCAACTTGATTTGGATGATGGTTCTTCTTTAAGTTTAAAATATTAATGCACATTAAATTTGCGTTCACTCTTTTAAATAATCTCTATTATGCATGAAATTAATTAAAATTATATTACTTACAATTCCAGTTTGGTTTAGATTTTCTCAGCCACTCAATAAGCTCATACATAAAGTCAAAGAAGTACGAATTCTCTGGAATAGAGAATACTTTGTCAGAAATCATAACAAACAAGCTAAATCCTTCACTTGATTTCAATTCTAATCGTCTGGTAACAGTTTCACATAAATCTTTAGCTTTAGTCATGGAATCAACTTCAAATGCTTCATCTGTATCATCAGGGAAATAAATCTTGTGATAAATCTGCAAACTGCGATGTTGAATAGCTTCAACTTCGATGGTATAAGAAGGATATTTTCTTTGTCCACTCTTTTGAGTCCTTGTTAATCTTTGTAGACAATGCTGCGACACAGGATGAAGCCTTGTTTTTAAGAATTCTTGCAATTCTTTCATCAAATTCTGACTTGGAATAAACAGCCCTGTTACTAACCACATTAATTCCCAACCCTTTTCTTCACTTAACTGCAGGCGATTATTTGTTAATTGGCGCATAATTTGACAGTAAATTTCGTCTTTCAATAAATCATTATTAAGAGCGCCGCTGAATATTTGGTTGGTGTATTCGTTGCTTGATCTTGGTTTAGCTGCAGGCAGATCTCCCATGTATTTTAAGATAGCCATGAATGCCAAGCAAGCTTCTTTTCCTAGTTTATCGTCATGTTGAAGTTTTTGCAATAATGGAGCCTGTATTGGTTCATTTGTATGACGCCATAATTCTTCTCTTGAAGCTCTTCTAGCTGATTGAATACCTCCTCCGCGCGCGACTGTAAATCTTCTTCCAGTTCGGAAATTATCACCCGCATATTTCGCCAGAGTGTGCAGTTTAATTCGCTGAATCGTTGTCATTGTTGGTGTTTCTGATTTCTGTGTAGCATCAAACACTCCTTCTTTTCTAAATACAGCTAGAACGGCAGCTGCTGGAGGCGCTAAGCAAGGAAGAATATGAACATATTCAGTTGGGAAGTCACCAGTTTTTCCATTACATTCTCCGTATCCCCAAGTTGCAGTCATCAACATTTCGCCAGTTGTTCCATTCTTCAAATGGATTAAATCTCCACGTTTTAACACTAAGAATGACGCGGCATCACCTGGATGTTTGTAATCCTGAGTAGCCACAACTATTTGAGTACGCTTTTTCAAACCATCAACCAAATACATGACTAAATTGGTAAGTTCTTCAGCGTCTGGACTGTTAAACACAAACTCTTCTTTCTGAATAGTTCTGATAGTGAAATGATGTGAGTTTGTTTCAGTAATTTTGTGGTAACGTACAAATAAAATTTCCGCAAACGAAAGTTCTAGCAGTATTTGTTCTTGATCGTCGACCATATATATTCCGGTCCAATTCACCGCGATTATCAAATTGTCTTTTGTCAGTTGTGGTCCAGACACTTTGGCGGCTTCAAAAAATTTCGAAAACAAAATCGGCCATGATAACTTTGCATATGTAACAATATCCTCTTTCGCTTTTGAAACTGGAGATTTATTTTGCACGCTTATGCTCATTCTAAACGCGTCGACTATTTTCTTTTCCCAACTTGCGACTTGTTTATCGCCACCTTGCAAGAAATATGTAGGGATGTAATTACCAATATTTTCATGTAAATGTTTTGGGTTCATATTAGAACCGTTGTCAATGTAATATTGTTGTGCCGCTAACATAGCAATGTCGCCTTCATTAGAGCAACGGTATTCTCCAAACTTAACTCCGCGAATAATTTGATGATACATTAATTCAGTAGCAATGGGATCATCGGCAGGGTTATGCCAAGGAGTGAATATTTCTTTTCTGTAGAATAATCTCCAAGGAGCGTGTCTTTCTTGTGCGCCCTGTTCTTTGGCATATTGTTCACATTGTGAAATAGCATCCAAAACATGATCCGATCCGCTGCCTAAAGACAATACTTTATCAAATAATGTAATAAATAAAGAAAAGCCATATGTATCTTTTAAGTTTAAATTAGTGGCTAATTGTTGGCAAACTTCTTCAGATGTAGTAGCAGAATCCGCCTGAACGCTGCGTTTATTTCCATCCATAAAAGTCACCATTAGTTGAATCGATTCTTTATTTTTAGTTGCTTGTAGTTCAAGCCAACTTGGAGGCTGACTTCTAGAGCCATTTTTGAAAGTACGGTTTAGTCGTCCTTCACAGTATGGGGCATATCCAGGAGGCCCTTCTCTTATAAATGCACGAAGATAGTTAACAAATCTGTCAGAAGGCGCGAAACAGCCAACACAAAGTGATAATAGGATCCAGCCACGAGCATGAGATGCTTTTGTAGGATTATTAGTAAGTTGTTTACAAATTTGACAGTAAATTTCATCTCGTATTTCTGCTCTCAATATTCCGTGTCCGATAATGAAATGAAGTTTTTCTAAATTGCTAGTTCTACGACTGTGTAACCAGTTTTGATAACTTTGATTTGTAACTTCATCTTCTTGAATATTTCTACGCATTTCATTCAGTTTTGTTTTGTGTTTTAATGTCATGTTTATTAATTTCTTTCGCTGTTGTGGATTCATTGATTGTTCTTGTTGTAAAGCTTCCTACAAATTAATTTTTTTACAGTATTGTTATGCCCGGAATTTTAAGATATTTATACTTACTTTATATTCTTTGCTGTGAACGAAGTTGCGGCTCAATGTTTGTGTAATTTTTGTCATTACAGATTTATTATCAGTAGCTTCTGTAACATAACGAGGTTCGGGTAGATCTCCCATGAATCTAAGAATTGTGACCCAAAGAGCTTGAGCTGCAATAACATCACCAGAAGTTGGTAAATCAAGTAAGGATTCTTTCAAAGGACGTTTTGAATATTGATGATTGATATTTGCCAAAAAATAGGTGGCTGCAAATTTGCGGAAGTTGTACTGAGACAAATCTTCTTGGACCTCTTCTGCAGCGATTGCGTTTATTACTTGATGTTCGCCCTTTTTGTTCAATACATCCTATAAATAATAGATTAGTAATGTAAATATGTAAATTTGGGTAGAACAATTAATACCTCATATAATGCGCCTCTCTTTTTGTGAATCTCCCGCAAAGTTGCAATCTCTTCAGGTTCCAAGAAATTAAATACATCATCCAAAAGAGCGTCAGTTTTTTTATTGTCTTCATCTCTGACAAAATTTCCTTCGATTTCATCCATGCGCTTGTTGAAATTTTGTTCTGCAACTTCTTTGCTAAGTTCAGCTTCTTCTTTCTTTTTGATTTTGAGTAATTCTTGCATTTTTTTCTTTTGCCAAATAAGTTTTTCTTTGTATACTTTTCTGAAAATGTACCCTTTACAAACAGATTGAAGTGACGTAACTTTTTCTCTTAATTTTTGGAACTGATGTGATAAACTTCTCTGCCTTAGTTTTGATTGTAATCGAAGATATCCGCCTCGTATCATAAGATATCTGGATCGGTATCCTCTTGCGCGCCAATGTTTCTGGATAACAACTGCGGCTTCTTTAATTTTTAAATATCTCCTGCGATATATCCATCCCCTGATTGATTTCTGAAGGACTATTATATATTTTGCAAGAATCTTGCTTCTTTCTTCTTCTAAATATGCATCTTGTGCGTCTTTTAAAAACACTTTTGTGTGGCCGAGTTGATAATCTTGGCCGTCAAGAATAGTTGAACAAATTTTTTCTGCAGAAGCTTTACAATCTGTTCTGTGAGATGGTTTTATACCAGGAACAAGATAACGATATCGGTCTACAAATTCTACAAAAGTATGTCGAATTGGATATCCAGCTTTGCGTATATTTGCTGTTTCCATTAATCCTGAATAACGTAATTGGCGGCAGCACAAACTTCGGTCAAAAATCTGCATAAAATACAAATATAAGCATTTGTTTATAAATAATATAATTTATACGTACTCCAGATTTTTTTAACTCATTTGGCTTGATACACCTAATAAAATACGGATGACAAGCATTTAAAGTTTTCATTAATACATCCAAAGAATTTTTAAACTGCGATGCGATTGTAACAGTTTTTTTGTTAGATTCAGCAGCAAAATCTGATTCAAATAGCTGCTTTAAAAATTGATTACTAGAGTTTTGAATTAACAGTTTGAGATCAAAACTAAATGTATCACGATTTTTTTCCAGAAATCCTAAAAATAAATAGTTTCATAATTTGTAACGTAATAAATGGTAAAAGTGTTACCTGGAACGTCGTATGTAACTGACCCAGCAAAATGTTTGATTCCAAACGATGGACTTAAATCAGATTTTGGTTTTATGTATAAATTGTTAGAGCCATGTTGCGAGTGCAGTTTTGATAACATAGTTAAATCAGTACCTTTTGGAAAACGTGATTCCTCATCAATTAATGCAAGTACATTTAAAGGTTTAATTCCAATCATATCCAAAACAAACTGATTATCAATAAATTCAATATGCTTCCAGTTAATTCCTTCATTAGTGTAATATTGTTGCTCAATTTTAAAAATATGATGAACGAAAAACTGTTGCAAAGTTTCATTCGCATAATTAATGCAAAGTTGTTCAAAACTGTTTGTATCAAAATTCTCAAAACCAAATATATCCAATACGCCAATTGAGGTCTTTTTTGTTAGTTTTGTTTTAAATATGGCATTGTTAATTTTCTCAACTATCAATATAAACATTTTTCCATACATACTTTTCGCAAACGCGTCTCTTACATTATAAGCTTGCGGTTTAGTTATCGGAGATACAATTTTGTCTCCGTGAGCAAATATTGTTTTTCTTGTTAATGCTTCTGTGAGTTGTTGTTTTGAAGTTCCCAAAAATGTTGCGATCTTTGCAGCTCCTGCAGTATCATTAACTTCTGATCCTTCCATGTTGTTGACAGTAGTTGATTTGTATTTTAAATTACCAAGATGTAAAATAGCTGCAAGTAATTGCAGAATATCACCAATTTCTTGATCGGTGAAGTTTAGAACTTTCATAGCAGCGCGGACATCAGCAAAACAGGATGATTCGTTTCTTCCATCGCAAGTTATCATTTTACCTCCTGTTAAATAATTATATTGCGATGCTTCTCCTAGATCCAATTTCTTTTTTTCTTCTTTACTCAAGCCAGCCAATAAACTGTAAAATATGTGATAATTTCTCTCTCCTGGATTTTGTGAAACGATGCGGCTCTTTTCTAATAAATATTGTTCAATATTAGCACCTTCGATAGCGCCTGATTTATTGAATATAATATCGATATATTTTCCAAAACGGGAAGAGTTGTCATTGCGCACAGTTTTTGCGTTACCGAATGCTTCAAGAATTGGATTTGCTTCCAGGATTTGTTGTTCTATCCAGGAATGTTTGCCACTTATTGCTGCTAAATATTGTAAAATCAGTTTGGTACTTTCTGTTTTTCCAGCTCCACTCTCTCCACTGGAAAAAAATTAGTTGTACTTTCGAAACTAAAACATTAATTTTGTGAGTACCTACCTAATAACAATACATTGATTTTTTCTAAATTGCTTCATTTCTGCAAAACTGCTATCTCCAATTGCAAATATATGCGGTGGTAAATCGCCAATCTTTCTTTCGCGATAATCAACAATTTCTGTATTTCGGTAAATTGGCAAAACTTCATATGGATTTACTGCTACTAACATAGTACCGGTATATGTCTGAAAATATTAAATCGCGCATAAAAAAAATTAACAACAAAAATATTTTTCTGCTAAATATTTTTCTTACGCGTATCCTGCATTCATATAAAAGAGTTTTTTTGAGTTACAAAGGATAATGACGATAATGATAATGAATGTTAACGAAGTAAAAGAAATGTGTAAAGATGTTTGGCGAAGTTTTATTACTGGTTTAGGTAAAATCAGTTAAAATATTTCAATGGCTGCATGTAGAAAATGTACATAGGTACATACTTACATACGGTTCTAGGATATATCCACAAAGGATAAATGCATACAAAAAATATTTCGCACACGGACAATTGCGTACACGGAAAATTACGGACGCGGACATTTACAAACACAGAGAAGAGCGCAAATGGAAAATTGCGCAAAAGTGTTTAAATTATTATAACTGAACTAAATGAACAACCCAGTACCATTCTTGAGTCCCACATACTCCGTTTTGCAAATAACTCTGATAAAAATTGCCTCTGATAAACACTTGTGTACCTACACTTCTCCATGTCCGCAATTTTTCTGAGCGGATATACCCGGTCACCCTTTTATACATAATATATCATGCCTTTTATTACCCAACTTGGATGTGACAGTCTCACATATTGTGAGTCATTGATAAAGAAATTTAGCGTGCGACGATTACCAGTTGGCAACTCATGGGTACATGATTGTAAGTGAAAAGTATAGCACATGGGACATTTTTATGCAGTTAAACTGAAATTGTTCCAAACTGAATTCGAATCTGACTTGTCAGAACCACAGTCGGTCACCTAAAATACTTGGATATTTTTTTATTTCGGGCAATGATAAAAACAAATTTAATTAATATATAATCGTAACCGTATGGTTGTTAACACTTTCCATTCATAATCCTTTGCATATAAGCTTTTTCATTCGCACCAATTAAAAAATATAAGTAATCATACATAAATAATTTTTTTCATGTATCTCATGTGAAGATTTCGGAGGATAGCATATTCTTGTAAGTCCCCCAATGTAATCATATCCTCCACTCCTTTGATAGATGAAGTGTGCATCTGTTTGATGACCTGATCTGCACTGATCCATGTCTCACGTCCGTCATCGTCTAAGAGACGAATCTTTTTGCCATCAATTGCCACAACTTTTCCTCCGAGCGGTACATCGAATTCAGATTGTTTAACTGCGGTGACCCATATATAGTCGCCCTAATAAAGTTTATTTAATTTAGCAACAGTAAGATTGTATTAACTTGTGTTTTACCATGGCTTAAAGTTAAACAATATGTGACAGTAATTCTAGTTTGCAAAAATGCCTGATAAAGCTTTGTACAAGGTTGAGTTTATCAGCTTTGTGCATGATTAATAGTACTTATTATTTCAAATTATGTATTTAAAAATATACTTACTAGTACAACTGATGATATTTTACTCATTTTGAATATTTAAATTGACTAAGTTACGTAAATTATAATTATATTAACATATTGAGAATAAATATTTTAATACCCAATAATACCTATACACGAACTATATTAAAACTAATCAGTACAGTAAAACAAAAATCAATTATTCAGTTATCATATAATTTATCACACATATGTCCCATAATCCAGGTATTTTATCGCTTTCCTGATAACATATCTAATGATATCACCGATTATAATAAATTAATAAATACAGGAATTAGTGAAATAATTTATTTCATAAAACTATATACATTACTCATACATAATTTACAGGATGTACCACAACTTCGAGTACATAAGTTAAGGGTAGTACGGATCAAAAAGAATTTTTCCACAATTCCAAAAATATTTTCTGTTTCTTAAGAGTACCTACTACATTTCTTGTGCCACTAATAATTTAATTAAACTTGTATAATGAGTTAATGGTATATTTTAATTGTTAATTATATGAGTCCAGTGGCACGAAAAACTGCCCTTAATTTTTCGAATTACTTAAAAATTATTTTGCCCGGGAATCAACATATCAAACTGTATACCTTTAGCGTATGTACTCGGGGTTGTGGTACAACCTGTATATCATGTTTATTTAATTTGGATATTTAGTCAAATATTGAATTAAAGCTCTACTTGCGCTTCAGATCCAAAATAATCTTGTAAAGCTTTCAAAGCTTTATATCGATGAGAAATAGAATTTTTTGTAGTTTTTGGTAATTCAGCATAAGTTTGGTCATATCCATCTGGTAGGAAACAAGGATCCCAACCAAAATCTCTAGGTCCGCGAGGCGGTATAATTTTTCCTTCGGTTCTGCCCTGGAAAAGTTTTACTTCTCCTTTGCCACCAGGATGATACGCAAATGTACAGATAGCAACAGCAGATTTATCTTCGAATCCTGCTAACAGGGTATGTAGTCCATCTGGACCCAATTTATCTAGGAACCATTTAATGTACGGACCAGGAAGACCCTTCAAAGCATTGAAACATAAACTTGTGTCTTCAACTATCACTGGACCATTGACGTATTTTGCTGCTTCCTTACATTTCTTGGTACATATTTCATCAATTTCGCCCTGTAGCTCAGGTAAATCAACTTTCTGGCTAATAATTTCCCGAGGAAATGTCTTTCCAAGTATTGCTATTAATTCTTCTAGTTTCTTTGAGTTGCCGGTTACGAACGTAATTGATTTAGACATATTTTTGCACTGTAATTCTAAAAAATAAATGATAATGTAATTATATATACGATTGTTTATTAATGTGATTAAATAACTATCCTTACTTTGAGAATAGAACGTTTATTTAACGACTTTTTATGTAAATAACCTTAAATTTTCATGAACGAAAACAGTGGATTTGAAGTGTGGGTTATGGGTTGGTCACAGACGGGTTGGTAGATAAACAGGGGAATCGGGGGTTTCAGTTCCTTGAAGTTCAATGTTTCTGATAATTCTTATTTATTATTTTAAAGAAAATTAAATGTCGGAATTATCAGTTCATTATTGTAATTTAAAGAATTGATACGCATAATTGCGCATAATTTATATAAGATATTCTGTCAATGTACCTAGTATTTTTTTGTTTCTAGTAGTTGTTGGTTCTGTTTCATTGGTTCTGTTGGTTGAACAAGTAGAAGTAGGCGTGGCGAAGTATTGGAAATGTCAAAATGACAGCTACATGTCAAATTTTTAGTTTATAATGCATAATAATAATAATAATTACTTTTAATAAGATATGGCTGTGCGTAATGGTAATTTTATGTTTTTAAAAAGTTTTAAAACCAAGTGATTCATATTTTATTTTATGTCTTAAGTATGGGAAGTGCTTACTTATGGAGCATTACCGATATTATCAAAATCTGTGAAGAAATTAATGATGATATTATAAAAATTTGTAATATTGATAACCATATTTTTTTACTAACCAATACTAATACTCTATATCACGGCTGCATAGAGAAAATAGATAACATCCTTCAACTCAACCTACTGAAGTACATAGAGCATCGTTTACGAGATATAGACTGCTCAGAGGGCCATGTATACATTGTAAGCTTAGAAGGTAAAGTTTATAAGTTAACTGAAGATTTAAAAGTGTGTAGTGCATTTAAACTAGCAGAAGAACCAAAATGTTGCTCACACGGGCATGCCATAAGCAAATCCAACCTGCGAGTAGCAAACATAGCTGTAGGGGCATTTGGTATATTGTTTATTACAACTTGCGGGGAATTATGGGCCTGTGGTGTTATGCCACAGATTGGTATTAACAGTGACTATCCAAAGAAAGTGGTATTCTTTGAGGGTCGCACAACTTTAAGTGTGTCCGTCGGTTTTGATTTTGCAATAGCTTTAGTGTGTAAACAATTAAAAACAGACGATACAGACAGCGATGAGTGTGAAGAAGATGTGTTCGTCTCAACTTGCCCACGATGTATCTCCAACACACGAATATCATCCCCCAGTTCACAAAATTCACTGAGCGATACATGCCCTCTAGGTATTTCATTAGAGAAATCATCCACTACATCGGCACCTAGTAGCAGTAAGGAAACAGAGAGTTCTGACTCAGAACAAACTAGAAAATACATCCATTATGATGGTGATTCCAGCGCAGACTGTGATAAAATAGAGAAAAATATTATATTTCGCAATACTGAAGCAGCAAAAGAGTTCTTAACGCGTCAATTTTCATGGGTTTCGGCGGGGGAAGAGTACTTAGCAGAGTGCACAGAAAGACCCACTCGAATTATAAAAGAAAATGTATCCAACATGGCAAATTTGGTCTATGAAGGAGTCAAAACAGTAGGTGATAAAGTAGTAACGTTATCTAGACATGTTAGTGGAAGTAGCGACAACAACGATGTAAATGAATGTTTTGAATTTGTTTCTATATCCGGTGCTAGTTCTCGGGACGATTTTTTACTTTCTTCTAGTCAAGCCACTTCAGAAAAAGATTGTCCTGAACAAGATTTTCAGGAGAAGTGCAATGCTATTTATAAAAGCGGGGCAGCTTTGTTAAGCACTGAATTATGGACATGGGGAAATGTATCTCATGGCCAATTAGGTATAGGAGATACAATAAAACGAGACAAACCTATTTTAATATCAAAATTGTCGAATATTGGTGTAAGAAAAATTCATGCGAGAAGTTTCCATACCGCAGCGTTGACGTTGGATGGCCGGGCTTTTCTTTGGGGTAAGAATGATTTTCATCAAGTCTCTGTAGATTGTAAAGTCGATATTAGCGCTCCAAAACTATTTGTAACTAGTTCTGGTGATAGAATAAATGACGTATCTTGTGGAGATAATCATACAGTAATATTAACTAGTAATAACAAATTCTACTATTTTGGTAAACTTCATATCGGCTCTACTGAAAAACTTATACATATAAAGATACCTAAAACTGATTACTACTCAAGTGACATAGAATTGCAATCATTTACCCGCGGCAGACATAGAAATAAATTGTCAACTACCTCAATATTCAGCTGTCTCAATGTACACTCAAATTTAGATAACAATCCATTGTTAGAGGATATTGCATTAGAACAAATATTTCTAGAAGAATTAGTCACTGCTCAAGCTTTTCTGATTAAACCATTACAGAGAAAAAATCCTTGTTCGCCTGATATGAATGTGTATGAAACTCTATGCCGTATTTACAATGAAATAAGTTACTTCACTGCTGTAAATATATCATCTTTAATCGAATTCTGTAATGGCAATACTCCTGATACTGAGATAATTATGATTAAATATGCTGAAGAACATTTATATTTGTACAAAAAATATTTAAAAGTAATATGCGACGTTACGTCTCTTGGCGGATTCCAATACATATCACAAATAATCGATCTGCCACAACATTTATACAAATTAACTTCTCAAACATTTTCAAAGCGCGACAAAAAAGCTCCAGAGTATTTAATAGAATGGATTTTTTTACATCCACTTCAAAGATTATCAATTTATAGTTTAATTTGTCAAAAACTAATACGTAGAAAAATTACGCGTGATTCGCGTTTGAATGAATTAATGACAAAGTGGGACACATTGAATTTTGAGCAAGAACAAAAGCAAAATGAAGCAGATACTACAAGAAAATTCTGGGAAAATTCAGGAAAGTGTGTTGAACTATTAAAATCTCCAGACAGGAGACTAATTCGCGAAAGTAAATCATTTCCTTTATTTTTATACAATGCTGGAAGATTTTCTTCTCATTGGTTTATTCTTCTGTCGGATATTTTCATTCACATAAACGGAACTTCTTCAGCAACGCACAATCTTACTACAGTTTGGGTTGAATCTCAACAAAATACGGAAAACATTCAAAATTTAATTCTCCTAACAATGCCTGAAGAAACCATGCAATTATACACGACCGAACCCGAACAGAAAACAGAGTGGGTACAATATTTACAAACCGCAATTAGACATAATCTCAACAAACTTAACGCTCATCAACCACCAATGATAAGAACAGCTTCATATACTTATACCAAACATTCTACTTACAAAGATGCTAAATATACAGGCCGATGGTTAAATGGCAAAATGCATGGCAGTGGAAAACTAGAATGGTTGGATGGTAAACTTTACATCGGACAGTTTCAAAACAATATGATGCATGGTTATGGCAGGTTAGAAAACCCTTCTACAGGAATATATGAAGGGCAATGGCGAGATAATCTTCAAAACGGAAAAGGAACCATGAAATACACTTCAGGAGATATCTATGAAGGATATTTTAAAGATGGTTTACCGCACGGGCATGGTGTTAGAAAACAGGGCCATTTCATGGCTTCAGCTGCTTCGCTTTATATTGGTGAATGGGTAGCTGGTACCAAATATGGATACGGCGTTATGGATGACATTGTTACCGGTGAAAAATATTTGGGTAACTGGTTGGATAACAAAAAACATGGTTGCGGGCTTATAGTTACATCAGATGGAATATATTATGAAGGGGTGTTTAGTGCTGACGTTTTGACGGTAAATATAAAATAATCAAACTTAAAACAATAATAATTTTATCATTCCGTAGGGCCACGGGCTAATGATATTCGAAGATGGAACGCACTATGAAGGCGAATTCCGAGCAGCTGGTAAATTCAACGGCAAAGGCATACTAACTTTAAACTCAGGCGACAAAATCGAAGGCAGTCTCAGCGGTTCCTGGAACGAAGGAATCAAAATATCAGCTGGAACTCTTCATCTCGCTACTAACAAATCAACGACAAGCACAAAACCCAAATCTTTTGGGAAACTGTGCGTCAATAGCAATCAAAAGTGGAAAGCAATATTTCGATTATGTTACCAATCTCTTGGAGTTCCTGAACCAAACTCTAAGAATAATAATAAAGTACCTGAAATACAAAAGATTTGGCAGAATGTTGCTGTTGGCATATCAAATTCTAGGCAAGGGACACTCATGAAAGGAGATAAGAAAAATAAGAAACAAATGCAAAGGGAACAACTTGATTTGATACCGCAGTTTTGTAGAGAGAAAATTGATCATGAAAGCAACCGGGAATTAAAACAATACTTGATAAAGGTAAGAAATTCTTTATTTTTAAATCCTTTATATTAACTTCATCGTCTTGTCTGTCTGTATGTCTACGTAGTACGTACGGCAAAAAACAAAAGTCAAAAATGACCCACTTCTCGGGATCCTATCGAGCTGAAATTTTGTAAATAAACTTTTGTCACCCAACAATGCACTTTGGCAAAATTTCAGATTATTCGCCATCTTGAAACTAAATGGCGGCTAGCTATATCTCAAAATGTACTGCACCGATTGCGGTCAAATTTGGTACAGTAATAGTCAAGAATCTAACTTATGATATAGATATATTAAAATGTCAGTCCGCCATCTTGAAGCAAAATGGCGGACAGATATATCAAAATGTACTTTAACTATTGCGTTCAAATTTGGTACAGTAATAGCCAAGAATCTGTCTTGAAACATAGGTATATTAAAATGTTAGTGTGCCATCTTGAAACAAAATGGCAGCTAGCTATCTCAAAATGTACTGCACCGATCAAAAAAAACAAAAATTTAAATGAATATCGATCGAGTCTCATATATAAAGGATTTATAGTGAAAAACTTTGTTTTTACAGGTTCGTTTTTTTGTACACCATATCACACCTTTTACCCAATGTATAGTGGGATTCTGTGAAAATCTGTAGTTGCTACAGATCTATAAAATTGTAAATAGGTATTAAACAAAATCGCAATGAAATTTATAATCATATGAACCTTTTCATATTTGTCAACAAACTTTGATGTGATTTTGTTCAATATTTAAAGATTTACAAATTTATAAAACTTACAGATTTGCACATAATCCCACCATTAGGTATGGCAGCCTCATATAAGTCATCAATTTATTGTGCAGTTAAACTGGAATGTGTATCTGACTGGATTCGAACCTGAGTTGACAGTAATACAGTCGGTCACGTTAAGCGGTCCGTCTACCTTTTTTCCGAAATCCTAGAACATTCTCGTTTTTACTTTTTACTTCCCCGACCTATGTAATAAACGGAAGTATTGTAATCGTGATTTTTTACAGTTCGAGATTTTGCTGAATGTTCACATTTTAGACCCTACTGAACCCAAAAAACATTATTTTAAAAAAGTCGGTCTGTTAGTTTGTCGGTCTGTCTGTGTGTTGGATAAGTTAAAAACGCGTTGGAATTTTTGACTGAAATTTTATATTTAAGATCTTGAGCCAAAATCTGACTTTAAGTTCGTTAATGAGCTTTATTCAACTAGTGGTACCAACTAAAGCTGTCGGGTTAATAATTCTAAAATAAAAAAATCTGAAGTGGCCTGCACACAACCTTCCGCCATATCTAGACTTATAAACATAAATGTATACGTATATAATCCGGTGTCCCTTTAAAATATACAAATAAAAATCAGAAATATTCAAACACAGAAATTTGCATCACCTGAATCAAAAGATTCGTTCACAGGAAAACTCTTCTGTGTTGAAGCCATCCTCCGTTCAATTACTACATTTAATATCTTACTTATGACTTATATGGCGCTAGTATGTCAACTTGTCACCCGTCTCACCTGTCAATATTTTTTACGCAGAAACAAAAATCAACCCAACATGGATTACAAGATTTCAACGTTTTATCTGATAAATTTATTACCTCTCGCCTCATATTCTATAAGAGAGGTATTGTAATGGGTCAAAATTTTCGAGTATGAGTTTTTGGTGGATAAGCACGTTTTAGGATCTCTAGAATACGAATTTAATATTTTCACGATGATGTCTGTGTGTGTGTGTGTGCGTATGGACGTATGTGATGATTTTTCGTCCACGATAACTGAAAAAGTATCAAACCTTTAATAACCAAATTTCATATTTAAGGTTTTAATAAGTATCTTAAGAACGGATAACATTTTGGTAGAAATCCGCAAACCGGAAGTAGTACTTTTTGAAACTTGATAAAGTTTTCCTTAAATATATTGGTACATTATTTATTTATGACAATTTTTGCAATTAAAAATAAAAGAAAATATAATTATCTATGGGTACAGATAATTATAAATACAATTTGCTGAATCTGGTAGTATTTAACAATAAAATAAAGTACAATTAATATTCTATTTTTTTGAAATTCCAGTATCTTGTTGTCCATGATATGAAATTTGTTTCTACATAAAATTTTAATGATCTTTTGCTTGGATCTTGATTTACATTATCGTTTACATATTACTTACATAAATATGAAACTATTAAAATGTAAGTAAAACTATTTATTAGATTAGTAGAATAAGCAGAGTTAGGCGAGAGGTCGTGTGGTGGCCACAGCAGATTTTTTTTTAAATTTTATTGCAGGTCTTTAATGCTACCAGATAAAGACAATTTTTTTATATAATACCATTAGTGACTATGATTTTGCTGGCAATTTTTGCCTTCTGGTCACGATTGCTTGTTGCGTCGAAAATAAACACTCGTGCTACGCACTCGTGTTTATTTTCTAAAGCAACAAGCAGGAGTGACCAGACGGCAAAAATTACCAAAAAATCATAGTCACGTATGGTATTCGGCTTGACAATTTCTCGAATTGGTATTTAGTACCTTTTCTTCCAGAAATATTAGTTTATAAATTATTACTGAAATGTCAAAATAAAGTCAACTGACATAATATCTATAGCAACGCTTCGTGGAGTGAAAATTGTCAGTGTAATTTTCACTAGTGAAAATTGTCAGTATAATTCGTCTGTGATTGGTTCAATTCAGCAAAATACTGTGTTTTGATTGACTGAAAAACTATGAGTGGAATTGTCTCCATAATCGTTCAGACAAAGTTCATAAAATTTGAATTGGTGTTCTTGGGACATCATACTACAATTTTGAAAAAAATATTAATAAAATCCATGGAAGTGACGTGTATCGCTCGTACTACCTTAAGTATATAATTCTTGTTGACATAAAATTGTACCATTCTTGTGTTGGCCAGAAAACACTCGCTAATTTAGTTAGCTAGTTTATGCTTGATTTTAGGAGGTAGTCGGGGCCCTTCATCACATAGGATTTTATTGATGCTTTTCCATGTGTGAACAAGGCTTTACGCACTTATTTAAAAATTTATTTCAGGCTTTCGATAGCCCACATCACCCATTGGGCAGTTTATTAACAGATATAACAGAAGCTTATACAGCTACTTACGGTGGTGTTCGAGTTCATCCTTTATTACTGAATGATGCAGTTGCGGAATTACATTCCATTATCATGAGAATTTATGAAATTGTTAGATTATTATTTCCCGCACTTCCTCTATATGAAAAAGAGATACCTTTAAATGAAGATGATGAAAGGTACGTTTAATTTATTTAATGTTATGGTTTTAAAATAATTTCTATACTTATTTCAGTGACATTGTGAGCTGTGCAGCATTGTTACATCCAATTCTTTTACCACGCGTCTATTCGGCATTATTTATTCTTTATGCTTTACACAACAAACAAGAAGATTGCATTTACTGGAAGAGGTTGTTGGAATGGAATAAACAGTCTGATTTTACACTTATGGCATTTTTAACAGTTGATCAGTAAGTATTTATTGTTTTATTTAATACTTACCCCAATTGTATATACAAAATTTTAGAAAATTCTGGACTTGTCAAGACGTTAAAAATTCCCAAGAGCCTCCATTTTCTCCAATAAAAGACCAAATGTTCACAAAAGCGGTAGAGACTCTTCAGCAATTAAAAACAACATTTTCACCGTTTGAAAAGTTACTAGTCATTCGTCAAACATTCCAAAAAATGACTTCTACTGTCCAGTCACAATTAGGAGCGGACTACAGATGGACAATGGATGATCTATTTCCAGTATTTCATTTTGTTGTAGTACGCGCACGAATTCTTCAACTAGGTTCCGAAATTCACTTTATTGAAGACTTCATGGAACCAAATCTACAAAATGGAGAACTGGGGATAATGTTCACTACCTTAAAGGTAAGCACTTCACTATTTTATTTAGTACAATATTTATAAACAATGTTTCAGGCATGCTATTATCAAATATTGCAAGAGAAAAGTACAATAAACAATTGAATGAATAATAAAAATATTAAGACATATCAGTGTTAGATTTTAATTGTTAAATTATATAGGTAAAACAAATATGGATCAGTTATTATTATTATAAATTCTATTTCGCGGTGTTTTACCCACAACTTTTGTTATTCCTGTTTTTGTTTTATAAAAAGATAAATTTTAAGAATATTTTTATAAGATAAGAATGATTTAAAAATGATTTGTAGTTGATGTACGTATCTTAACGTAATACATACAAAAGTAATGAAATAATTTATGATTTACTGTAGTACCTGATTTTTCTGTATTCATAATTTTATGTATATATCATAGTTTATTTCATCAGAGAAAATAAACATGTTTAAAAAGAGCACACAATGTTATTTTTACTAGATGGGAAACCGGCTAAGGAATTGGAAAGTGAAACCTCGTATAGGTATAAACTGGAGGCATTTTATTTACAAATCAAGGCATATTATTTATATTTCACAAGACAATTATGAAAACGGTCATCCTGTACAAGTATCAAATGTACAATAATATTCATTCTCCAACTGGGGAACATGACAAGTGTTATAACTTACATAGAAAGTTATATTGACATATCATTAGTAAATTACATTTCCATTGTTAGCTTACATACAATTTCTTTCAGTATAGAAATAATATTTTATACACTATTCTGATGTTGCACCATCCCATTTTACGGTAAAAAATTCGTCAACTGTCTCAAAATTGTGCCCTTTTTTTAAGTCCACTAGAAGTCTTCGTTTAGATTTAGGAGTTATAAATGATTTCATGATATAATTGTTTATCTCTCTCATGATATCAATGTAAAAAGTAAAAACAACCAATTTGAGCAACAATGCCAAAGTTTATCCCTTTACGTTCTAATTTAGAGACGTAAATAAAATGTGATGTTATATTATTTTAATTTCATTTTATCATCTTACAAAAAGCTTTTTACAAATTACTAATCAATTACATTATGTACATAAATTTTAGGTATCGCTTTTCAAAATATGAGGCGTATTTCATAGTAAAATACATTTTTTACAAAATGATTGTATTTCACATCATTACAAAATAAACAATATATATTATGGGGGTGTTTGATAGCTCATTTATAAAATTAAATGAGCTACCAAACCTATGTATGTATATACCTGTACAATCAATTTTATATAGATAAATTATTCTTAAATATTATCCTGTGTACATAATTTTAATACAAATAAAACCTTCATAATTAAAAATATATTATAATGCCTACGTCGTATTATTTTGCTACTATGTGACCGGTTTAAAATTATAATAAAAACAATAATTGTACAGTTTTTATAACATACACAATGTTATTACACAACAACTAGGAACCAACTGCAATTAATTAATAGTAAAAAAAAGCTTTAATTAAATACTGATAACTAATTTCAGTAAATTATACTGAATATAAAAATCATAACATGCTATTTTCATAAGTTATTATCTATCACACAAAATCACTTTTAATATAATTAAAATACAAATTAAAAGCGACTTCGATTGTAGAGTAATAAATATTTTTTAATAAAATGAGAATAAAATACAATGCTACCATTGTAAATAGATAAAAAATTTAAAAAATATCCGTATTAAAATAGGTAAATCGGATATTAAAATGGGTCATTTCATGTTCTAAACCTATTCAAATGACAAAATACAGTCATTATTACCTGGAAATGTATTTTTAATGGTTCCCGTTTTTGAATTTTTAATTTGTATAGTTGAGATATCAAGGTAAGGCCACTCATTGATATAGGAAACACTAACGTTCCCACATTATTTATACAATTTCATTTTTACAGAATAATAATTCGATAGCTAGGTATAAATTTAGTCATGGCAAGTGTTATTCAGTGCAGTTCCAAAAATGAAACTAACAAGCCACAATGATATCATAAAGAGATGAGATAACAAAAATGTGCATTGACATAAAATAAAATGCGCTACGAAAGCATCGCAATGTAAAACAAACACATTTGTGCACAGAACAAATCATAAAAATTTTGCGACCTTAAAACTTAGCCAATAGAGTAGAAAAATTGACGAGGCGAATTGGCACTTCGGTCATTATCAAGCGCGAACGATCAGAAATTTGGAAGTGTAACTAGATTCGTAAACCTAAATGTTCCATTAATGCAACAAATTTTTAAGAGTATTCTTTGTACGAATTACAGGAAAACATATTGCAAATAAAATATGATAATGTAATAAGCACGTATAGTACACAGAGGGTATCCAAAACCACGGTTGTGGCTTATATACCATGCTGAACATTTACACATTGTACATAAACACTCACAACGCTTTCTCTCTCGCACACATTCACACACGTACACGTACCGTTAGGGTCTCAGTCACACGTCACACCATATAAAATTTTCACTTACGGTCATTGCTCTACATGTGAATAGCGAGACAAACATTACATGTTTATATTATATTAATATATAAATAAATCAAAATATATATATAATTATTAATAATAAATCTAAAATACAATATATTACATAGATAAATATAGCACTGTTTTTTTAATAAATGATTCATCGTAACATAAATACCATTTGCGCGTGTCACTGTTCACAAGTAGTTTAATTTCTTATTTTTAAACTTAATTTGAAAATATATTCGCCCGAGGTCAACCTGCATTTATTCTGAGCCGCAACTCATCATCATCACAACATGCACACCCGTATTCCTAGTCAATATTGCGTTATATTATACAAACGTCATCCAATATAAAATCATCATTCTCACTTTTAACATTCACTACGAACACGGGTGATAAAATTCAAATCCGCACTATTAAATATATATAAAAATCTTGATAAAAATGAAAACAGAACAACAAGACTCAAAATAAACCGGGCCGCCTGCGCTCTGCATATGTATAGTATATACAACCGTAACAGCTCTGTGGCTCTTACCGTAACCAAGTAGTTCCTAGGAGGATGTGGGCGTTGGTGAGGGTTAGCAGGACGAGCGTGACCTTCTGCAGGAGGCGGCGTAGTGGGCGCTACGAGCCCGGCGTCGGGCTGGCGGGAGGTGGTGATTGAGAGTTCGTGCTGTTTGCCCCTACTGGACTGTTACTATTATACGGCCGGTTCGAGTTACACAACACCGTGTACACGTTATCCATCTTGCTTAGTTTCTCGAAGAATGGGATCAAATCCAGTAGCTCTGAGTCTGTCATGTCATCGAACCATGACGCTACTGGCACCTATCATTCATTTACAATCAAAGAAATAACTCATATAAATCTCTACAACCTCAAAGTGATACTTACAGCATTATCTGGATGGAATATGTAGGAGGCGGGTGAATTATCAACAATAACAACTTGTTGCAAATCCCGCCCTAATTTATTCAAATCTTTGACGTAGTTTCCGCGATGAAATACACAACTCTCTCGGAACAACCGAGCACGAAACACGCCCCATCGGTCTAACAAATCAGCTACGGGATCTGCGTATTTTGCCAGCGATGCCGTGAACAGCACACATTCGTACAATTCTCCCATCCGCTGCAAGAAATCGTCTACGTACGGTCGCTTCAGCACGTATACTTGGTGCACGGTGCCGTCGATTTCTACTGGCACCACGAAGTCTGCATTGCTTATGGGCTAAACAAAACCATTTTGTTAAAATTAAGTTGGCGGGAATTTACTAGCTGTTTTACCTTGAAACTGCTGTGCACTAGAGTTTCATCCAGGTCTATAACCATGCACTTTTTGTGCATATCCTGGTGTCTGACGGGAGGTAGAAGGAAACGGGGAGCTGAAGTAGACAGCGGCGGTGACCCCCGGCCATCAATGCTTGGCGGCCCCGCATTTTGGCTCTTACTACGCCCTCGTCCCAGGCAACACAACAGCGACCGCAACAAACCACGTTTCGCTTTTTTTCCAGCACCCGCTGGTGGCTGTGTCGATATGTCATTATCAGTTCTTACTATGCCTAAAAAATTCAAATATTTTACTGATAATGGAAACAAATGAACATAGGCACATAATGTCAGTAAGATATGACAATTGAATTATATTATGTTGTTGACCGTTAATTGTTTTGATTTACTTCAAATTACAGATAAGATAAGTACTACCAAATCCGGATATAATAAGTTTACCTTTATCAGAAATCAGTGTTAATCGTTTTATTTTTCTGCAAAGGGATTTAGTACAGAATGGAGAAAATTGAAAGTAAAAATATTTGTTTACAATATGAATTGCATAAAAAATGTTTACTATTACGACGCATTGATATGCTTATAGGAAAATAATAAAGTTTATCATCCAATCCCATGGTCGAGCTCAAGGCCAGCAAGTCGAGGGGCGCCCGCGGAACCCGTGTCCGTGTTTACCTTACTATAGATACACGCCTACTTCTCACACAGATGCATCGAAAGTTTCACGTTATCACAGTTTTAAATCCAAAGCCCTTTATCAAACACAGTATATTCCATTGCACAACACTTCTGTATGCTCCATTACGACAGTAATATCCGCCTTTAATTAACAGGTGCAAACCTATTTAACTTTAATGTTATATTTACCATTTTCGGGTTGATAACTGTTCAATTGTTCGTCATCCCGTGACACTTGTGTAATAATGGACGATGCGTCCATTTAAACATTTGTTTATGCTCTTTAAAGTTATTATTGTAAATATATTTAAGAAACACTAATACACCATAAAAATAGTTACATTCAACACAAGTCTTCAAAATGGCAGATGCTTTTACTTTCTCTCCGCTGATCTACTCGGTCATGTGGCATGTTGTGTTATCGACTTGCCACTGTGCGGAAACAAGCGCCATGTTCAAATTATCTGGTGTTTGGCATTGAGAAAATAAAAAACGGCATAATTTACTTTGTATTTTATTGTTATCGTAGATGTGAACTGTATAAAATTATTTTAAATTTACAAAATATAATAAATTATAATTTTTTTTCATATTTTTAAAATTAGCTACACATAATCCATAACTGTATTTCGAAATTTCAGATAAGTTAGAATTTATTATCACACCTTGTTGCGTCTAATTATGAAGACGCACCAAAGAATGATTTACAAAATTATATGTATATTGCACCATGTTTGTTAGTCTTTAAAATTAATAGTACGTGATTGAAAACTACAGTGCTTATTCCATTAATGACATGCCAAAAAGCTAAGCTAATTTTATTTAAAATATTAATGTAACAATTTTCTTTGTTTATCAGTTAGTAGGTACCTTAATTTTACATAAATCACAAGTTATTATAATTCTAATTAAAATTTTATTTATTTTTCAGTACTCGCGCTCTTCTAGTCACTCGGCCGCAGAATAAACCCGTAAAGAAAATAAAACCAAATAAGGTAATGGCGGTTATCATGAAATAACGTTTCGCTGGAGATGCTACAACTTGCGCGTAGAGTTGTCCTAAATCATCGGGAGGCCTTGCGTCCTACAGGTAAGAAAACAAAATCATTATTTTCCTATTAAAAAAAACACGAACTTAAACTTACCACTAATGCGGCAGCGTTTCTGAACATTTCCAACCGTTTTGTCAACATTTGTTTACAGTTTGATTCCATTGGTTTATTTATATCTGACATTGTGATTTGTAAACATTTTATCAATTTTCCACCTCCTTGCTTAACATCGCCACAGTATTGTAATAAATCTTTTGTGCATGCTTTTTGTAACAACGGGTCAACATGAATATCAGCTTCAGATTCTTCGATTAAGGTAGCGACTTCATTTTTACAACTAGGGGACATGATTCGTTTTTCAAGTAGCGCATTTTTTAAACATTCTTCAACTGATCCACTATTTTGCTCGTCCGCGTTATTTTTACATAGAATTTCAATATCATATGAACACACAGCTTTTAAAAGTGGGTTCAGTTGGTAATTAAGTGCTTGCTCACGCAAAATATCGGTCATTTCTGTTTCACATTTTGTTGTTAGCATGGATTTACGGAATTGTTTTTTCAAGCATTCGGTAACTTTGCCGTCTAATTCATGATCTGGCATTTGAGTTCTTAGAATATGAGAACAGAATTTACCAATTTCTAAATTGCAAGCAGCCTGTAATCTTGGATTGAAACGATAATCCCTGTTTTGCTCTATTAAACGATGGATTACAACATGTTTACATCTTTTATCAAAACTGGCATCATCTTTGTACTTTTTCAAGCATTCCAGAACTCTGGATGGTTCTGCAGAGTCGCAGTATTCTTTGATCATACTCTGGCACATCGTTACTAGAGTATAATCCACAGAATTATCAATCATATCTTGAGTTCTGACTTTAAACATTTGTTTTTGACATTCAGGAGATAATTTTTCATTAGGTTGTTCTTTCAAACATTCCAAAACCTGAGCAGAACCGTGTTCAGTATCTTTACAAAATTTGTCAATATCTCTACTACAAGATTTTTTTAGTCTCGTATCAAAATCAATATTTTCACGTAGTTGTAAAAGCTGAGATCGTAATTGTTGTCGACAATCTTTCAAAATTCTATTTGTATGCTCCGAAAGAGTATCGTTTCTAACAATTTCACTTAAACATGCTATTACGTCCGCTTTTGTTCTAGATTCTTGACAATATCTAACTACGTATGGTTTGCACGCCAGTTTAAATTTGTATGTGAAATGATAATTTTTTAAAGAAATTAACTGGAAATGTTCAATTGATACTCGACATTTGGTATCTGATTTAACATCTGGATCATTTTTATGCTGAATCAAACATTCCATTACATCTCCTTCATCTTTTTTAGTTTTACAGTGCCTGTCAATAATAACTCCACAATGCGTCATTATAATGGGATTTAATTCAATTCTTTGAGCTTGTAATTCAGTGAAATTAGCAACAGAAGCTTTACACTGTTCTTTTAAGTCTTGTAAATGATATTGTAAACAATTCATTTCAGCACCCTTTTCTGTTTTATCGAAACAAAAGAGGGATAGATCATCAATACATTTTTCTTCGACTTCAGGTTGTAAATCAACACTTATTGCTCGTTGTCTCATAACGCGTCTAACTTGTTCCAAACAAGTTGGTTTTAATTTTAAATTTTGCTCTTCATGGTTCGCGTACCGATACAAACACGGGAGTATAAGCGGTGAGTTATCAGGATCATAGTTGGCGTCGCTGGACCAGCTTTTCTTAGCGTGACACAACCTGTAAGCGTCTTCTCTACATCCACGGTATAATTGTGGATCTAGTTTGAAGTCTCGCGCAACAAAATATTGTATTTGTACTAAAGCACTTTCGCAGTTTTCAGTCATGATATCGGTGCCTAAATTATCCATAAGGCAAGACATTACTCGAGCATCGCCTCCTCTGATGTCCCGGCAAGCACGATTGACTATTGGTTGGCAAGCTTCTCGGAGGACTGGATCTACGCGCCAGTCTTCACCCGCGTCGGTTTTTTTGATGAGGTCTTCCAACTAAAAAGTAAATTATTATTATTATTAATTGAATCTTGGCTGTTGAAATTTGGATGTTGGAAGGTCGAAATAATGGGCATACCAGTCACAAAGTTGTAGATTTTGTTATTTATTCATAAAGTCGAAGTTTCGGCTATGTTTTTAACCTTCTTCAGGCAATTTCCGATGACCATTTGATAAGAAATAAACCTAGAACTTATAAAATTAATGCTCGACGTCAGTCATTTTCGTCGTTAAGTTAAGATTATGTTACGCCCTGATCCATTTTTTGACTCAATTTTGCAACTTTTAATTTGTCTTTAAGAAGGCTAAAAACGTAGCCGAAACCGAAACATCGACTTTATGAATAAATAACAAAATCTACAATTATTGTGACCTTCCAACATTATTTTTATATCTTTTACTTTATCATTCATACTTACGGCTCTTTGGCATCTGTCTGAAATTTTTCGATCTCGATTTCTTGGTTTCGCATGTTCCATCAAACAATGGATAGTTCGACCGGTAACTACTTGGTCACACAATTTGTGAATATCATTCGAACAACCGTCTACTATTTCGGGAGACAGTCGATAGTCTTCCATTAATATTTTCCGTTGATCAATCATTTCTCCTTCACAACTTGACGATACTTTGGTTCCATTACGAACATAGTTTTCTAAACATAATAAAATTTGTGCTAAACGAATAGTCTTATCGGTTGAGATTTGTTTTCTGCAATGAGATTTTCGAATATCTTCTCTGCATGCTTTCATCATTCCTTTACTGATTTTAAAATCTTGTAATATAAGTTTTTGTCGTTTCAATAATTTTTCCTCGCAGTTGGCGGAAATTTTATCACTTCTGTGCTGCATTAAACATTTAAAAATTAGACCTGTACCAGGTTGTAAATCTCTACAATATCGTAATCTTTCGGCAGAGCAAGCAGTGTATAAGTCGGGGTCCAGTCTAATATTATCTGCTTGTAATTCAGTCAATTTGAGCACCTGTGATTTACATTTTGATTCCAATTCTTTGATATTTTGTTGCAAGCAAATTAAAGATTGTCCTTTAAATAAAAAGTCTACGTTTGCTTCTTGTCTATTGCATTGGTAAGTATTAAGATCATTTTTACAAGCCTGTAAAAATTGCGTAATCCACTGTAAGTCGTAAAATGCTATTGCTTCGAGACGTTGAATATCTTTAAGACAATAATCATTTTTAATTTCATCACGGTTTTCCAAAATGCACGCAAAAAATTCATTAGCTGGAACTTTGCAATCTAAATGCTCTATTTCATTCCCACATGAATCATGTAGTACACTGTGTACATCTTGAAGTATTCTTTCTATGTGAAACCGGATAACCTGTTGGCAGTCTTTCTTTATTTCATGAATTTCAGTTGTGCTAATTGTTTGTAAACATTCCAAAACCGAGATATCATCATCATTACCATCACCGCACCATTTTTTTAACTTTGGACACTTTGGATCATCGACAAGTTTATCAATTTTTAGGAATGAAGGTACTTGATTATTTCCACTGTCACCTGTTACGTATACGGCTAATATAAAAATTAGTATAAAATAAAAAACATTATTAAATAAAAATATAGATTTCATCGTTACTACATAAAGTTTCACACTACGTTGTATTTTTTAACTAACGAACCATTTAGTAAAATAATTATAAGTTTGGTTATATCGTTATCACAAACATGTAGAAACGTCATAAACGACTTTGTTGTTACGTTGGTATTTGGGGTATTTGTTTTATGTGTTGGCGCTACTGTCTAGATGATTTATGAGGAATAAATAAAAATAATATATAATATATTTTGCGAGTTATTTTGGTTATCATTTGTTTTAACAGAACAATAAACAATCAATATATTTTTTTAACATAAACTATTTAATAAATGTGCAAATAATTTGATTACAAATATTTTAAAAATAATAAAAATGAATCGTAGTTCGCGTAATTGCCACGCCATTTAAATACTGTCAGACAAAATCAAAACAAATCAGCATCTGCGATGCTTGCTGCGATGTGTCTGTGATGATCATATGATCATAGACCATAATCATAACGAACTGATCATAACCTCGAACCTCATCAACTGAAGTAAAAGAATTTTTTGTGAGAATTTCGACTTATACTAATTTAAAATACTTATTATAAATTATGTTGTGCGAAATACAAGTAGATGTCGAAGAACTATTACATGTTAACAATTGTGACGATTTTTCAAATGTGCCAAAAATTGATTCTAATCTCTCATACTCCGAATTTTTTGAAAGTTATTTATTAAAAAATAAGCCATGCATATTATCAAACATATCGACTTCATGGCCATGTTCTAAAAAATGGGTGCAAAACAATTTGCCAAATTTTTCTTATCTTAGAAATAGTTATAAACATTTAGAAGTTTGTATTTCTGATTGTAATGTCAAAAGTTACGATTCACATCAAACTCAGTGCCTTAACTTCAATGAGTATTTAAATTATTGGGAAGAGTATATAAAATGTAATTATTCAAAACAAAAACCTGTTCTTTATTTGAAAGATTGGCATTTAAAAAGATTGACCAATGAAAACTTCTACATTGTTCCAATATTCTTCGCTTCTGATTGGTTGAATGAATATTTCATGGAAAAAACAAATGACGATTACAAATTTGTTTACATGGGACCTGCAGGAACTTGGTAGATTGTACTATTTTCATAGTGTGCATTTGTTTTTAAAGTATTATTTGTTTTTTGTTAGGACACCATTTCACGCGGATGTATTTACATCATTCAGTTGGTCCGTCAATATTTGTGGAAAAAAGAAATGGGTATTATTTCCACCGAATGAGGAAGAACATTTAAAAGATAAACTAGGAAATCTGCCCTACGATGTAACAAAAGTGGATCACCAAAGAAAATTTTATGAAATCATCCAGCTTCCAGGTGACGCGATATTTGTTCCTTCTGGATGGCATCATCAGGTATGGAATTTAGAAGATACAATTTCTGTAAATCATAACTGGGTAAATGGATGTAATATTTTAAATATGTGGCAATCTTTGACGTATAATTTATACAAAGTAAAGAAAGAAATAGCAGATTGTAGAGATATGGACGGATGGCCAGAACATTGTCAATTAATGTTGAAAACTTCCTATGGTTTAGATTTTTATATGTTTTACGACTTTATAAATCATATAGCTATTAAAAGAATTAATTTGATACGTAGTAATATAGAAATAAACCAATTTGATACTTGGTTATTAGGCGAAAATCATGCTAAATTTGATATATTAAAAATTAAATACGTACTGGAATTATTTATAAAACATCCAGATTTTAATGAAATTAATTTTATAAAAAATAATTTAGCGCCACAAGAATTATTGTTAGTTATCAATAAAATAAACTTTTAATTATAAAAGTAATTTTATTACGTACATTTTACCCTATCCTGATTAATTTATTTATAGTACTCGATAGTAGTTTGTCCTCATTAAAATTTTTTACATCTTTGATTTTCTTACTACTTCTACAACTCCTTCAATTTCCAATTGATTTATTTCTTTTTCTGAGTAATTCAAATTTTTCAAAATTCTTTCAGTATGTTGTCCTTTTATTAATTTTGGTTTCATAGCTTGTGAAATTCCAGGAGTTCTGCTCAATTTAGGAGCAGGTCCTGGAATTAAATTTTCTTGATCACTGCAAGGTACAAATGTTTTTCTTTCCACATTATGTGGATGCTGTGTAGCTTCTTTTGCTTCTAAAACTGGAGTTACACAAGCATCGAAATTATTAAATATTTTGGACCATTCAATTTGAGTTTTTTCCAAAAATCTTTTCGTAAAAATGTTTTTAATACTGTCTGAATCACCGAATTGCGGACATTCATCTTCTGATAGATCCAATCCTTTTAATAATTCATTATAAAATTTAGGTTCGATTGCTCCAACAGCCATGTATTTGCCATCTTTTGTTTCATACACTTCATAATAAGGTGCTCCACCATCTAGAGTATTTTGGCCAGTTTTTTGTCCCCAAATTGGCAGAACTTGCGATCTATATATCCAGCTACCCAAATATGCAGTTCCTTCTACCATATTAGCATCAACTATTTGTCCTTTTCCCGAAACTGTTCTTTCGAATAAAGCCATTACAATTCCTAATGAACACATTAAGCCTCCTCCCCCGAAATCAGCTAATAAATTAATTGGAGGAAATGGTTTTTCATTTGTTCTGTGCAACATAGATAGAAGACCAGTTACGGCTACATAGTTTATGTCATGGCCTGCACTTCTAGCTAACGGTCCATAGTGTCCGTATCCTGACAAACGAGCATAAATTAATTTTGGATTATCTTCAAGTAAGACCTTTGGTCCCAATCCTAAAGTTTCCATAACACCAGCTCGATATGTATCTAGGAGAACATCTGATTTCTTGCATAGTTTTCGGAATATGTCGATACCTTTCTTATCTTTAAGATTCAATGTTATTGACTGTTTTCCGTTTGCTAAAACATCAATGTCCATAGATGGACCAGTCTGTTTGAAATTAGTTTATTGCATAATTTTGAGTAAACAAAACTTACTCTGTCAACTCGAATTACTGAGGCTCCAAAATCTGAAAGTATTAAGCCACAGAAAGGTCCTGGGGCTAAGCCCGCTAATTCTACAACTTTTATTCCACGTAAAGCCATGATTGAACAAAATTATCAAGTCAATTTTTATCTAGGACATTGCACCTAACATAACCTATAACTTATATGTGAGGGAATTTAATTATTAATATCTATATAGCACTTTGCTTTTATCAGTAGATACAAATGAACTGATATTATAAATTTAAAAAAATCTATTAAATAAATAAATATTTATTCTAAAAATAAAGTACAAAAAAATCTTAATCGCTATTGCTACTTTCTGATAATTCAGCTTCTTCTTTTAAGGGCCTGTCTATTTTGTCTCTCTTTTTAACGTAACCTGGTCCTTGTTTTGATTTACGAAATACTTCAATTGCTTTCATTTTGTTTTTAAAGGCATCGATTTTATCTCTTTCTTTTTGTGGAATATAATCTGTAACACTGCTTTCTTTCTTAGTTGGTGGTTTTCGTTTTGGAGGTGGAACATTCTTATTTTCCGCACTAGAGGTATTTTCAGTTTCAGTAGCTTTAGTTTTTCGCGGTGCTCTTTTTCTGGTTGATTTCGATTTCGCTTTTTCTTCGCTGTTTATGTCAGTTCCCCCTTTCCCGAGTTTGGTAATTGCAGTTTTAACACGTTTACTTAATTTGTGATCTGGTAAATCTGCATCTATTTTGTGTTTAGAAGCAAAATAATCTTTAATTGTTTTTTGAATATTCTTATCTTCTAATTTTCTCATAACTGGTTTTAAAATTTCTTCGCTTTTTAATCTGGTCCAGCCAAATTTTTCTTTCGCAAAGTCTATCAAACCAACTATATCAGGCTTTGCCCATGTAAATCTATCTCTACAAGTTTCGACTTTTGGTTGTAAATAAGCTTGAACAACTTGCAAACTTGGAAAACCTTCGGCAAGAGAGACATTTCTAAGTTTACTACGTAATGCAGTTCTTCCTACTCCTACTGTACGGCCATCGGACAACCATCGTCGAAATTCTGATAACCCGGATATTAATTCGTCTTGAGTTAGCACGGTGACGTTGGCATTTTTTGCTGGTGGAAAAGCTGCTAATATTTCTAAGGCAGTTACTGGACCAATTCCCTGGAGACCAACTGTGTAATCGCTTCCAACTAATAATGCTAGAAGGATTAATTGTTCTCTACTTAATTCTAAAACAAAATAATTGTTAATATTTTGAAGAATAATTCTTGACTGATAATGGAATTTGAGAAGGAAGAAATAATGAGTGCGCCAGTCAATATAGATATTATTATTTGTATTATTCCATAATGCCTATGTCACACCGGTGTGACATGAAGCACGGTGTGCAAGAAAATTTTTTGCTCTCTTATACAAAGTATTGTTTTTAAATTTTTTTATTACACCAGGAATAATCTCTGACAAAATTTCTACAATTTCCCCGAAATTTTACTTTAAAATTAACAAGAGATTTTTATTTGGAAAACTTTTTACTCGTGCACCGTGCTTCCTGTCATACCGGTGTGACATAAACATAATGTCGACGTTTCGGTTCAGTTTGAGACCTTGTTCAAGACAAATGAAAGTCACATAATATTGTCAATAAATGAATACAAAATAATTTTGAATTGTATTCATTTATAGAGAATATTATGTGACTTTCATTTGTCTTGAAGGTCTCAATCTGGACCGAAACGTCGACGTTATGGAATAATAGGTACCTACACATATCTATATTGACTGAAGTATCCATTATTTCTTTCTCCTTAAAAGTAAATATTTTGAATGATTTTAAAGTTAATTACGTACTGAAATGATGTTCTATGCTCTCAGATCTGAATTCTAAAACGTGTTTGTTGTGATTAAAAAAATTTTTGTATACAGTTTTTCCTCCAAACAACCAAATATCGCTATCATCTGTTATAGTTCCGTCTGTAAGGTCAATTTCGTTTAGAAATGCGCATTGTGCTTCTGCTTCCATGGGTGCAATAATATAGGGAACTCCAAATAATTCCAACAATTCCTGCAAAACATGACATTTTAATGTAGGCATTATCTATGTATTGTTTATTTTTACCTGAGCTTCCTGGTACATTTGGTCAGTTATGTTTCCTGCCATTCTTTCTTTCGAGTTTCGCTGCGTCATTAACTGTTGTTCTTCAGCAACTAGATTAGATTTCATTATGTTTAATTCTTCTACTGTTAATCGCGGTTTCTCAGGTTCTATTATTTTTTCTGTTTCCTTGATAATTTCTTTATCTTCCATTATTTTTGTTTCTTCTTTGTCTTTCATTATATCAGGTTCGGGTTTTTTTCTTTCTTCGGTAACATTAGTATTTACTTCCGGAATATTTATTTCCGTTATTTTTTTTGTTTCTGATTTTACTTCAGCAAATATATCGCTAAAGATATCATCCTGTAAATTGACAACTGGATTAATTACAATTTCTAAGGCAGAATTTGTATTTTTATTGGAAACTTTTTGTTCCGTTTCAATGTTTACTTCGACAAAATCGGAATCATCTGAATCAGATAGATCAGCTTTTGTAATTTCTTCTATTTTGTTTTTTTGTTTGCAATTATCCTTTGTATTTTCTGATACATCGACAAAGCTGTCGTCTGAATCAGACATTATTTCAATTTCACTTGTTTTTGAATCTTTTATCTTACTGATACTATATTTTGTTTCATTTATTTTTGTCTGATTTTCCTCAGTGACCATATTTTCTGTTTTGTCACCTATATCTTTAATCTGTATAGTCTCTGATTCTATTTTATTTGCAGTTTCATTCTCATTAATTTCGGGTATAATTTCTATTTGTGGATAAAATGTATGTTTTTTAGGAACTTTAGATTTTTGAACATTTAGATTTATAATTTTAGAGATTTCATTAGGCGTAAGTCCACTGTATTCCATCATGTAATTTTTTGCAGAATTTAGACGAGATTTTTTTTGTTCTTCATCTGATTCGGATTCGCTATCAAAATCGGCATCTTTGAAGTTTTCTAAATATGAAAATTCTGTTTTATTTTCTGCATCTTTTGATGTTGAAGGTTGATCTTGTAATGATAATTGTATTGCTGCCGCTAAATCTTTCTGAAATTCTTTATCTGTACCGAGTTCTTCATTTTCAATAGATTCTGCAATTACTTCTGCAGGTATTTCAGGAGGAGTTTCGGTAGGACTAGATTCTTCTGAATTATTTTTCTTTTCTTCATCTTGTTTCGCCTTTTCCCAAGCCTTCTTTACATCCTTGATTAAAAGATATCTTGCATTTTCATTAGATGCTATTCTTTTGCCTTCTTGTGAACTTGTAACTACTCCTTCTTCATTTAATAATTTTTCTAATTCACCCAACGATAATGAATGACCTCCCATTTCTTTTTCAGCTTCTTCTAACGATACTTGTACAGAGTAACGTTTCAACAATCGTTTCATCTGGTAGGATGAAAATTCGCCACTTTCAGTTGGCAATTCATGAATTCTACCCCAAGAAGATTGTTTACGCGTCCCTTTAAGTTCTGTTAAGATTTCGTGCCGTACATCAGCAGGCAGTGTTCTGAAATGTTTACTTTTCTCATCAATTGTGTGTAAATCCCATTGTTTTGTGGGACTAGAGCTACTAGATTCATAATCATCACTTGTACCACTGGAATCCAGCGTGGAATCGAGTTGTTGCTCTGTTGTTGCAGGAAGTTCAGGTAATTTAAACATATCTTCCTTGACGTTCTCATTTTCAGGCTTGGTTTTAGTTTTTAAGGAGGCAGCTGCTTTTTCTGATATAACCTTACTTACAGCGGATTGCTTAAGTAATGTTTTTAATAATTTTGTTTGAATATCATTAGCTTGATTTAAATTCTTAGCCTTTTGCTGATTTCTTCTTGCCTATAAATAATAGAATGTTTTATAATTTTGAACGTATTAATGAGTTTAAAACTTACGATTGTCTGTTTTTTAAGAGCTGGCACACCTCCATCAAAAACAAAAACCGGCTTGACACGGAAATATAAAAGTTTGCATACTCTGTGATAAATTCCGAGTAAATGTGCATTTGGCAAAGGAGCACCACGAGCATCTTGAAATCCTTTGATCGCCTGATGTAACCAAATTGATATATCTGCACGAATACAAGGTTAATTTTGCGTTGTGACAACTTGTAAACAAATCGCGACATACCAACGGCTAGTATTTTATTTTCAAGTGTCTCCAAAGGCACAGGTTTCCCCGATGGCTCTATTAATCTCCAAAGCCCATGAACTCCCATCTTTAATAATTTTGTTTACCGCTACTGCTAAAATAATTAAAAAGACTAGTGGGAAAAATTCTCAGGCACTCAAGTGCAGCGAAAACGCGACGCGACTAGCTTAACCGCATACCGAGCAGTTCCCATGGAAGGCTGAGAATAATGAAATCAAGGAAAATGCTCTACTCGACTCCAATCTCGAGCGCTCGTCTGAATTACATTGCGACGTATAATATAATAGTATCAAATGTTTTAGAAACGTCGAGGCCACCCACTCTTTCCCACACCATGATTTTCCCACGCCCTAGCTATAACCCCAACATCCTTTTGGGGCATTATGATGGGTTGCGGGACAGGGGGCTATTATCATAGGCGTACATCATTATTTAATTGGGTGCAATTGTATTAAAAATGGAACAAACACGGCTATTTATGTGCGTACAATTAAAACAATGATTAATTAATCTTCATGATTAGAGCTCAACTAAAATCACATGAAATTAGTGTTCACATATTGACTATCTCTTAGTTATTTAGAAATAATTTATACTTTTTGTCTTAATTTCTTAAAACAACAATAATAATTAAGGGGCGTTACTTAAGAATATAATAAGCAATAAGTTAGTATGGTTAGTATACTTACAAATTGGTTGATTTTATCCCTGATTTTACTATAATATGTCGGTTTGGTTATCAAATATCTTTTAATTCAAATAAACTCAATAACAAAGTAGATTTAATAAGTATGTTTTTGCTCCCATTAATTAAGGTTGTTACGGCGCCGCTGTTCATGGGGACAGTTGTACAGTTGTACAATAACAAAAGTAACATACAGTTATTACATAAGTACGCTAGTACATAATATGATAGTTATTAAGCCAAACCAAAATAAACAAAATGTTATTTGATTATAAAGTTATCAAAATCAGCGGCAACTGATGTTTTTAAAGCGGCTAATGTAAATAAGATGAATGAAGTGGAAGATACAGAGATGTGTTTGGCTCTGTGCCGCATGCTTTGTAAAGGTTAACTGTTGGCCGGACTGTCGGAAAATTCTCACCGTGGACAGGTGTTTTTTGAATGGAATGAGGTAGCAGTGGTTGGGAGGGAGCAAGTCGAGTAGTCGCCAGTCGGAGTTGTTCTCACAGGCACAGGCGCCGAGTACGAGCAGCGAGCAAACGCAACGCAAACGCCAAACGGGAGCTGGCAGACCGGCATGCCACTACTACGCTGCTGCAGCAGTGCCCGCGGGTCATACAACACACTCGCACTGTCTGTGTTTGTTGACGTTGTCGTACTCGTGCTATGTGCTAGTTCATGTAACGAATTGTTTTAATTTAAACGTTCAAACGATAACCAGGTGTGCGACATGCGTGTGTAGTGCACAGTGCCGGACTCAAGCGAAATGCCTCATCAATACGGACTGCCGGGAATTGCGCACGGGGCCCAGTCGCCGCCGACGCCGCCGCCCCAACACGCTGCTATGTTCCCACGGTTCTCGGGAGCGGTGGTACCAGGCGGCTACCGAGGCGAGGATCGCCGCTTGACCCGTGAAGCTATGGAACGATACCTCCGAGACAGATCTGACATGGTCATCGTTATTCTGCATGCCAAAGTTGCCCAAAAGTCATACGGTAACGAGAAGAGATTCTTCTGCCCACCACCCTGTATTTATTTGTTTGGCGATGGCTGGAGATTGAGACAAGAACAGATGCTACGAGAGGGTGAAAGTGATCAAGCATCACAACTCTGCGCTTTCATAGGAATTGGTAACTCAGACCAGGATATGCAACAACTCGATTTAAATAATGGTAAACAATATTGTGCAGCGAAAACTTTATATATTTCTGACTCTGACAAAAGAAAACATTTCATGCTCTCGGTTAAAATGTTTTATGGATCTGGACATGATATAGGTGTATTTCACAGTAAAAGAATTAAAGTTATTTCAAAACCATCGAAGAAGAAACAATCTTTAAAGAATGCAGATTTGTGTATAGCAAGTGGGACAAAAGTGGCATTATTTAATCGGTTGCGCTCGCAGACGGTGTCCACCAGGTACTTGCACGTAGAAAACGGCAACTTCCACGCTAGTTCTACACAATGGGGTGCGTTTACGATTCATCTCCTGGATGACAACGAGTCCGAGAGTGAAGAATTCCAGGTGCGCGACGGTTACGTGCATTACGGCTCCACAGTGAAGCTTGTATGCTCCGTCACTGGCATGGCACTTCCTCGATTGATCATTCGCAAGGTAACAGTATTTATTTTATCATAAAATAATTCATTTAGTGACCTTTATTATTTAAAATGCAGGTAGACAAACAACAGGCATTACTAGAAGCGGACGACCCAGTGTCACAGCTCCACAAATGCGCATTTTACATGAAAGATACCGAGCGCATGTATCTCTGCTTATCTCAGGAGAGAATAATTCAATTCCAAGCAACTCCATGTCCGAAGGAACCAAACAAGGAAATGATCAACGACGGTGCTTGTTGGACAATTATCTCAACTGACAAAGCCGAATATCAATTTTACGAAGGTATGGGTCCAGTTCGATCACCAGTTACGCCTGTTCCAATCGTTCATTCTTTACATTTGAACGGTGGAGGTGATGTAGCTATGCTAGAACTGACAGGAGATAACTTTTCCCCGAGTTTGCAAGTATGGTTCGGAGATGTAGAAGCAGAAACGATGTACCGATGTCAGGAATCGATGTTGTGCGTTGTTCCCGATATTTCACAGTTTAGAGGCGAATGGTTGTGGGTTAGACAACCAACGCAAGTACCAGTTTCGTTGGTGAGAAATGATGGAATTATTTACGCAACAGGACTGACCTTCACGTATACACCAGAGCCTGGCCCAAGGCCGCATTGTCCCCCAGCTGACGATATCATGCGGACGACAAATCAGAGGATGTCACAACCCGCAATTTCAGACACATCGTGGAACCCCCATTCAGGGATGCATTAATTTGTATTGCAGTTGTGAGAATCACAACGAATGGTATGTGAACTTGTGATACTTGAATCTCTATGTGATTTACACCTTTCGAATTTTACTTGCATTTCCACTGATTTTAATATTCACTTTTGGTTGGAGAACCAAGTGTGCTAGCATAGACAACGAATGTATTCTTGGTTTTTATTGATTATTGGAGAATGGAGTTTACACGAAGTGTTTCAACAGCAACAAGAAGCCAAAGTTTAAGTGCAGTATTTTTGCACGGACAGAATAGAAGATGAAAATAATTTTATATAGAAACGATATTAAGATTATTATTTTAATTAATGAAAATGTCGAAGTGTGTTAAAAAGGCCTAGTAATTACGCCTTTTTAAATTATATGATTTTGTTCTCAGGTTAAGGATATGAACAAAAAATGTATATATTGTAGCAAACATATTTTAATATTGTATAATTGATACATAAAAGTATGACATACATCTGTACAATATATTTAATAATTATGCAATTTTGTAGAAATACACATTTGAAATAGAAAAATTTTAAAATATAAAATCTGCTTTAATTTTATAAATATAATCTCTTGTTTATTTTATGATTACAAATTACAATCAATATTCAATAATGCACTGTATAGCACAAGTCGATAGATTTGCGATATATAATTTATATACAGAAGTTTAAATAATAAAATAACTACATCATTGATACATTGATAAGAGCGACATGTGTATTTTCCTTGATGCTGAGATTCAAATTACTTGAAACCGAGGAAACCTGTTGTTATTTTTATAAAAATAAGAAGTGTTGACTAAGTGTTTCCCACAGAAAAAATATCTGCATTATGACATGATTACTTATTCTTTATTGTGGGAAATATTCGAATACAATAGTATTATTTTTAAATAATTAGGTGTCTACTGTATTTTAATTAGAGTGTCCCGGTTCCCATAGTTACTGCTTTATGGCAGGAATGTGGACGAAAGATTCGTTCCGTGAGAAAAACATATCAAGATAAGGAAATTACACATGTACTTGAGGACTCCACAACGCAAAATTATCTTTGTTTCTCTCATAAACACCACCACTGTTGTGATTTTACTTCCTCAAACATTACCATTAAAAATACATCCTATTAAGATACTCAGTTACTCCTCCAGTTAGTATAAATACACACATCAACTTACATTAGTATATATTGATTCATTTATTTCTACAAAGTTAAAACAATAACAGTAATAATAAATAAACAAGACACACTAATTGGACGGATATAAAACCACATTAATATTTAAAATAACAATTTCACACTGGCATACGATACAGATACTCCTCATAATTATATAAACATCGTTCTTTCATTGCTCTTAGTATAATAAATAATATTCCTTCATATTTAAATATGAATTTGTCTAATTTGACGATTTACCTTATTTTATTCGAATTGTTCGTTGCTTGTTCATATTTGTCAACATTAGCGAAATGTAAGATGTTAAAAGATCATCCATTTTATATCCTAATGATGTTTCGCATAATAATTTTGATCCTCGAACTAAGTTTCCTATTGTCATGTGGAAGTACGTATTTCCTGACGACCAGTTTGATATTCTTGTAAATGGATGTGTTACTAATATGTCCTGAAATTTAAACAAACATTAGGTATAATTCGGGTATAATATACTGTGGGAATTCAATTGATAAAATTCGCGTTTTAATTAATTTGTTTCGTGCTTATTTGTATAAACAAAGATTTAATTTCAATGTCAGATTTAATAATCAAAACACATTCAAGTACAAGAAGAAAAATATAATAATTAAAAATATTATGTTGTGAAAATTCGTTACATAAATGCATTGTTGGATTTTTTTGGTTTTTATAAAAATAACACGTATGCATAATTTATCTAAGCTAATTTAAATCGAATGGAATAAGTGATGACAGTATAAAAATTAAAAATGCATTACTTACTTTCGTTTGTGGATGAATAAGGCTAACTCCATGTTTATTTATAGCAATTAACAACATTTCAGGATAATTCGGTTCAGTGCTTTGTTTTACTTCGAAAAATGCAGATCCAAAAGTTGGCCAGCGGTACACTATTTTCAAAAATGTAATTTTGGCGTCTTCTGGACTCATTCCTGCATCTTGATTATACATGGCAACGATAGATCTCTTCCACTCGTTTGCACTCTGCATTTTTACTAAATCTGCGGGTATTAACTCGCGCAACATTTGTCTAAAACAACCGACAATCTTTAAAAACAAAAACAAACTCAGTTTTGAGAGTACTTACGGTATGGCTTGCAGTTCTTGTTTACTTTCTCCAAAACGAACACGATAAACTAAAGCAGCTAGTTTTGAAGCTTCTTCCTTAGAGCATTTGTGATACCCTCGTAAAAGTTTGGGCAATTCTTGGTGGAAATGGAAAATTAAATCTGCGTTTTTATCTTTTCCCGGTACTGTGTTAGTCCAGAGTTTTTTCATAAAGAATACTTGATAAGTGAATTGTGGCGAGATGCCGTCTCTTGTTGGTCGAGCTTTACGGATCCAGTCTGTAAGATGACGGACGAAATCGAAGAAAAAATCGCCTTCTGGCACTGAAATCACCTGCAACGAAGTAGGTATGTAATCTCGATAAAATCTAAATAAAATATTAATTTACCTTGTCAGCAATTTTAACAAACAAGCTGAACCCTTCACTCGATCGCAAATTTAGCCTCTGACTGATGTTCTGACAAAAATCTTTCGCTCTCGTACTGGAATCAACTTCAAAAGCTTCATCGGTATCATCAGGAAAATAAACTTTATGGAAAATTTGTGTAGTTTTATGTTGAATAGCTTCAACTTCCACTTGATGTGGCGGATATTTGCGCTGGCCATTTCTTAAAGTTTTTTGCAATCTCTGTAACGAATCTTGCGAAATCGGGTGTCTATGACTACGTAAAAATATTGTTAATTCCTTGAGCAAACTTTGACTACAAGTAAATAATCCGGTAGCAAGCCACATTAGTTCCCACCCACGTTCTTCTGATAATCTGTTTCGGTTATCAGTTAATTGTTTCATGATTTGACAATATATTTCGTCACGTAATATTTCGTGCTTTAAAGGACCGTCGAAAATGTGGTCAGTGTATTCGTTTCCAACGCGCGGTCGTTTTGATGGTAAATCGCCCATGTATTTTAAGATTGATGTAAAAGTAAAACACGCTTCATCTGCTAATTCATCCTTCATTATTAATTTTTTTAGTAACGGTTGTTTAATTGGGTCTCTACTATGTCGCCATAAATCATCAGTATTTCTCCGCGCAGATGTTAGCGTCAAAGTTTTAGACATAGTTCGTTTAAGCGGCGGTCTAAAGTGATCCAATGCATATTCAGACAAATTATGCGGCCTTTCACGTCCTTCTGTTCCGTTTACTGAGTATTGTTGACTTAATTTTCTACCGTGTTCTGCCCCTTCTAAAGAAAATAGCCCTAATATTTCTGCTGGCGGTTTTGTCATGCAAGGTAAAACATAAACAGTTTCTGCAGGAAAATCTCCTTTGTCTTGAGTTCTTTCGCACCTTCCAACACACCATCCGGAATTCAAAACAGTTTCACCTGTGCTGTCTTCTTCTAAAATAATTAAATCTCCTTTTAGGAATGTTAAGAAGCTGGAACCTTCTCCTGGTGCTTTGTAATCTTGTAAAGAAATTACGTATTTGGAACGTTTCTTTAATCCTTCAAGGAAATATACTACTAAATCTCGAATATCTTCAGCGTTTGGACTTTGGAATGTAAATTCTTCTCCCCTAACGGTAGAAAGGCTAAAGGTTTGTGTGAAAACTTTGTTGGTTTTCTGACTGGATACAGTTGTTATTTCAGGGAATGATAGCTCCAACAAAACTTGTTCTTGGTCATCGACTACATACACACCAGTCCAGTTTACAGCTATAATTACATCATTCTTAGGTAGGTTTGGTCCTGAGTTTCTGTAGGCCTCGTAGAATCTTGAAAACAGTAACGGCCATTTATATTTTGCGTAACTAACTACGTCTTCCTTTACCCTTAATGCTAGAATATTTTCTTTTAAATAATAACTCTTTTTAAATGCTTGAACGACAAGAGCGCCCCATCTATCTACAGCTTTTTCAATACCAGTCAGGCAATAATCCGGAATGTAATTTGGTAGTAATGTTAAGAGTCTTTCAACGTTCATATCTTTGTTGTATTCTATGTAATATTGTTGAGCTGCTATCATAGCTAAATCTTCCTCTTTATCGCAACGGTATTCTCCAAATTTCACTCCTCGAACGACCTGTTGGTAGATTAAATTAGTTGCTACTTGATCTTCTGTTGGATCATGCCAAGGAGCGAATATTTCTTTTCTGAAAAATAATCTCCAAGGAGCGTTTCGTTCTTGAGCACCTTGTTCTTTAGCATATTGCTCACATTGTGATATGGCATCCATAACATGGTCTCCACCACTACCTAAAGAAGATACTTTGTCAAATAGAGCTATGTATAACGAAAATCCAAACTGATCTCTAAGCGCAATTTTGTCTGATAGTTGATTGCAAAGTTCGCGAGCAGTTGTAGCTGAATCTGCCAGTAAAGTTTTTGTATTTCCATCCATGAATGTTATAGGAAGCATAATAGGTTTTTTAGATTTCGTAGCTTGCAGTTCCAACCAACTTGGAGGTTGATTCCTCGTTCCGTTGTTGAAAGTTCGTTTTAATCTTTCTTCGCAATATGGAGCATATCCTGGTGGACCTTCTCTAATAAACGCTCGAAGATAATTTACAAATTTCTCTGAAGGAGCGAAGCAACCAACACATAAAGACAATAAAATCCATCCTCTGGCATGAGATGATTTGGAAGGGTTGTTTGTTAGCTGTTTACAAATTTGACAATATATTTCATCCCGTAGTTCTGCTCTCAAAATACCATGACCAATAATAAAATGAAGCTTTTCTAAATTAGAAGTTGGACGGGATTCCAACCAAGATTGATAACTATCGGCTGTGTATTCTTCATCTTGTAGTTTTCTTCTTACATCTTCGCCTAATTTGTTCTTCCTTTTTAGAGTTAAAGAAACCAATTTGTGTCGAATGGAGCGCGGTTTTTGTTTTAAGAAAGATTCTGGATCTAGACCCATCATTTGTGCTTCTTGAAATTCTTTGCTTCGGATGAAATTACGTCCTAATGTTGCAGTTACTTTGGACATTACAGAAGTGTTGTCTCGATCCATTGTATGGTAGCGTGGTTCTGGTAAATCTCCACAGAATCGAAGAATTGTTACCCATAATGCTTGAGCGGCCTAAAATAAAAATCAAATTAATTTATTTCAAAATAGATTTAAATAAATCTTACCAATTGATCGCCTTGAGTGTGTAATGGTAACAAAGGATGTTTCAACGGTTTTCGAGAATATTGATGAGTAATATTGCCCTGGAAATATGTGGCAGCAAATTTTTGGAATTTAAATTCAGACAAATCTTCTTCATCTTCTGAAGTAACTTGCATCGGACTAACAATTTCATTTTCATTTGGTCGAGATGGAAGATCATTAAATACTGAAGTTTCTCTACCAGGAGTAGGCGCTTCGCTAGAGCTGTCTGGAAGAAAATCAAACATAGCTTCAACTAGTTTGGAATCATCTACAGGTTCATCTGCTTTTCTAGCCGCATCGTTGATTAAATTTTTTTTTATTTCAACTTGTCTTCTTTCTTCTATCTCCAATTCCATTTCCTTTCTTTCCAACTCGTACATTCGTTCTCTATAATTTTGTTCTGCAATTTCTTTTGCTCGTTTATTGCCTTGATCTTTTAATTCTCTTTCTTCCTTCTTGCGTAATCGTAATGCTTCAATATGATTCCGATATTCAAATTTGAGTTTTTTGTATAATTTTTGAGCAATCACTCTACGAACATGAGATTGTATTTTAACGATAGCCCACATCTTGTGTCCGTATTCTCTTCGTACTAAATATCCTCTGGAATGTGCTTGGAGTCCTACAATGTGTCCTCGAAGATGTCTAAATCTATGCGACAGTACTCTAGCTCTAATTAAAGCTTGTAATCTCATGTACCCACTACGCATACGTTTATATCTTTGGCGTTGAATGTACCCTTTCCAGTATTTCTGGATAATCATAGTCGCAGCTCTTAATCTCAAGAATCTTCTACGGTAGACCCATCCACGAATTGATCGTTGTAGGATTAATATCTTTCTTGTTAACACCCGATCTCTTTCTTGCTCCAAGAATAAATCATGAGCATCTTTAAGGAAGACTTTTGTGTGCCCTAATTGATAATCAGATCTACCTAAAACTGCCGCACATATTTTGGAAGTAGCAGCTCTACAGTCGGTTTTGTGAGATGGAGGAACTCCTGAAATGAGGAATCTATATCGTTCGACGAATTCCACAAAGTGATGTCGAATTGGATAACCGGCTCTTCGAATTCTAATTGTTTCCATCATTCCGGAATAACGGAGCTGTCGACAACATAGACCTCTATCGAACATCATTGGCTTTTTGAATTCATTTGGCTTGATACATCTAATAAAGAATGGTTGACAGTTTGATAAAGTTCTCATGAGGCAATCTAAACTTTTCTTGAATTGAGTGGATAGTGTTGGTGCTCTTTTTCTAGTTTCTGATCCCATTCCGATATCATCCGCGAATATTTGTTGCAGAAATTTATTGCTAGACATGTGAATTAATTGTAATAAATCTGCGCTCAAAGTGTCTCTGTTCTTTTCTAAAAATCCTCGAGTATCATAAAAGACTACACCAGCAAAATGATTTAATCCGAAGCTAGTATTGATATCTGATTTTGGTTTTAGGTAATTTCTGTGAGTACCATGTGTTTTATGTAACTTTGCTAATAAAGTTTGGTCAGTACCTTTCGGAAATTTACTTTCTTCATCGATTAAGGCCATAATGTTTAATTGTTTAATAGCTATTAAGTCTAAAGCGTCTTGATTATCTACGAACTCAATATGTTGCCAATTAATTCCTTCCACATTATACTCCTCTTGTTCTAATTTAAAAATATGTTGCACAAAAAATTGTTGAAGATTCTCATTGGCATAGTTGATACAAAATTGCTCAAAACTGTTATGGTCAAAATTTTCAAAACCGAAAATGTCTAAAACGCCAATTGCGCTTCTTGTTGTACCTTTTGGTTTAAAAATCGCGTTGTTAATTTTTTTGACAATATGAATGAACAGTCTTCCATAAATTCCTTTTACAAATGCGTCTCTTACATCAACACTTTGAGCTCGAGAAAGAGTCGAAACGACTGTTTCTCCATGTGCGAAAAGCGTTTTTCTTGTTAGAGCATCGATTAAAGGTTGAAGAGGGACTCCAAGAAGTTGAGCAACTCTGTTAACGTTCGTGTGATCGGGAATTTCAGTTGCGTCTAAGTTGTCGACCACTGTTGCTTTGTATTTTATATTGCCAGTGTGGAGCAAGGCAGCTAATAATCGGAGAATTTCCCAGATTTCTTGGTCGGTGAAAAGGAGGACTTTCATGGCTGATCTGATGTCTGCGAACTCTGCTGCGTCGTCGCGACCTTCACATGTTATGCTTCCGCCCTAAAACAAAACAAATCTATACAGTATTTTCAGAAGCTTACTGCCTAATTGTTTGTATACTTTTCTTGTATGGAGCTACAAATTTCGACTTTGAATTTATCAGTTAACTATACAGGGTGATTCACAACTTCGTTTATATATTTTAATGATATAGTACTCAAATGACTGACTATGAAACAGAAAGAAATTATTCAAAATTCGCAATTTTAATGTACAGGTTTTTTAATCAAAAAGTTTTGAGCCACTGTTTCCAGGTTTCCACATAGAATTTAATTAATTTATTTATTTTTTAATTGTCTTGCTATTGTATAATTAATTAAAATTTAATTTTATTTCATTTATAGTTAGTCAGATATCCGTTATGCTTATACAATCTTCAATCTCGTGGTTTCAAAAAGGTGTTCCTTGCATAAACTGTCCTTAAATTTACGAATTTACAAAAAAATATTTTTGTTCCATGGTCAGTAAATTGAGTACTATATGCGAAGTTGTGAATCACCTGTATAGAGGAAGATACGGGAGTGAAGCAACTTTTGGCAACTAAATTTGATGTATCGAGCTGTGCTTATTATGTTCGCTAAAATTTCTGAATAAGAATTTGAAGGGGCAAAACAGGACGACTATAGGTTGTTACTGCGGGTGCCCATTGAACACCCAATTTATTTATATATATATATATATATATATATATATATATATATATATATATATATATATATATATATATATATATATATATATATATATATATATTTATATATAATTTATAAAATACTTGCATTTAAAAATTATTTCATAGGAAAATTCAAATTTAGAATTTTAGATTTGGCATAAATGCAAACACGGAAGATTTAAACGAAGAGGAACATTCAAATTTAGAATTTTAGATTCGGCAAAAATGCAAACACAGAAAATACAAAGGAAGGAAAATTCAAATCTAGAAAACTTGTTCGTCTCTTCAACGCAAGGGTGTGATAACACAAATAAGGTTGAACTGAAATAATGAACAACCCATTCTCGACTCGAGTCCACATACTCGGTTTTGACTATAACTTTTGATTTGCATTTTGTGTTTGCTTTTAGGCCGAATGTGCCGAATCTAAAATTATAGATTTGATTTTTTGTGTGAATGAAAAAATAAAGGTACTTATGTAAAATAATGGTAATTTCCAAAACTTATCATCAGTTGGTAAATTTATATGTTAAAACGTGTCCTCAGATCATTTTGGTTGATTTTCGATAATATTTTAAAGCAAATATGGTCATATAAATAAACAATTGCATAATATGTGAATAGGCGCGTAGTACAACTATTTATCTTTACTTTTGATTTTTAAACAGCCATATTTAGTTAGTTAGCTTATTGAAAACCAACATTCTTCGCTCTGTATAAATAAAAAATAACTTACGCCTGTTAAATATCGGTATTGGCTAGCATCCCCAAGTTCCAATTTCTTCTTATCATCCCGACTCAACCCAGCTAACAGACAATAAAATATGTGATAGTTCCTCTCATCTGGATTCTGCGAGACAATCCTGGACTTCTCCAGTAAATACTGTTCAATCTTCGCTCCTTCAATGACGCCCCCTTTGCTGAAATGGATATCAATGTACTTCCCGAACCTGGAGGAGTTGTCATTGCGAACAGTCTTGGCGTTGCCGAAGGCCTCCAGGATGGGGTTGGCTTCCAGTATCTGCTGCTCTATCCAGGAGTGCTTCCCGCTGATGGCGGCCAGGTATTGGAGGATGAGCTTGGTGGACTCGGTTTTCCCTGCACCTGATTCGCCGGAGATGACGATGCATTGGTCCTGGCCGTAGCGACGCATGTGCGCGTAGGAGTTGTCCCCGATGGCGAATATGTGAGGAGGTAGTTCGCCGATCTTACGCTCTTTGTAAAGCTTGATTTGTTCCGCGGTGTAGATTGGCAGGATCTGGTAGGGGTTCACTGCTACGAGGATTGAGCCCGTGTAGGTCTAAAAACAAATATTTAATAAGATAAGAAAATCAAATACTAAATATTAAATCTACTTTTATCGAGATGCGAGAGCTACAGAAAATCTGCAATAAGTAGGTAAATACTGCTTTGGATATACAGGATATTTTTATACTTCGAAAAAAAAAATAAGGGTATAATACTAGTATGTTCATGACGTGTTGACCGTGAAAAAGAAAGAATTTTTGAAAAATTCGCAAAATTAAGGAATACCAGCGTATTTTATTGAATGAAACATAATTTAACTGAATTATCAACATCAGACATTTATTTGACGTTGTGTAACGAATTACTTTTGGTATTGCAGTAGATTTAAATTTAAATGAAATATTTAGAAAAACTATCTACCTATGGTTTCTCATTCAGTACGTCATGTTATATACTCTTCAATTTTTCCCCGAAGAATAGAAACACCTTATATAAAGGGTAAAAATTAAATATAACCATTTTAAAACTGTGCAGTCATGAAAAGTTTTAACTATTCAAAATATTTAATATTTTAGAAGAAATACCAGTCTTTGGCTAGAAGCATTATCAACTGATTTATGGTTCATATTTTCTTTACATAGTAACCATCGGAATTTGATCTGGTATCTGCCAATATCCAAATGGAATTTATGCCAACAGAACTATGGTTTATGATCATAATTTCTAGTTTTAGTCCTAGCCATCATTTAAATTTATTTCTGTTAATTTATACAATTAATAATATAAATTAAACAATAATGATTGGTATACGCAATTTAAACCGCAAGAAAATATATTTTAGATCTTCACAGAAGATTTTGATTTTTATCTTCAAAGGAAAAATTTATAGAATGTGAGTTTTTGTTTGAAGAGATCTAATGATTTTCTGACAACTGACACAAATTTGAGATCTTTTGAAAAATAATTAACAAAAATAAGTATTTGCTTCTATTATAAATTTATTTATCTTTTTGTTATCTAACTGACAGTACAATCAGGCTAGCGATGTTTTTTTTTGGAATATTGCATATATTTTTAGAGCAAACTGTGTAAAAGATAACTTAGGTAATAAAGTGAATTATGAAAGTTGTAATAAACAAATTCTATAAAAAAAATACATGTGGGTATGATAGAAAGTGAACGTCTGACTGTTATTCCCATCTGTAAGTGGATTGATGTGTTATATGTTCGCTTTTTGTTGCGGAATAATAAAAGATTTTTATAAAAATAATAATTAATGAGAATGAAGCAAAAAATAAAAAATCTGACGTGGCCATCACACAACCTTCCGCCATATCTAGACTTTAAACAGAAATGTATACGTACAATCCGGTGCCCATTTGAAATATACAAATAAAAATCTAAAATATTGAAACACAGAAATTTGCATCATCTGAATAAAAAGATTCATTCATAGGAAAACTCTTCTGTGCTGAAGCCATCCTCCGTTCAATTACTACATTTAATATCTTACTTATGACATATAGCACTAGTATGTCAACTTGTCACCCATCTCACCTGTCAATATTTTTTACACAGAAACAAAATTCAGTCGAACATGGATTACAAGATTTCAACGTTTTATTTGATAAATTTATTTTTTAAATTTTACTGCAGTTTTTTGATGCTACCAGATAAAGACAATTTTTTTATAACGTAAGTTGCAAATAACTTTGCCTCTTATTCTTATTACAAATAAATACTATATTTATCCAAATTTATATAAATTTTTGACAATTAATCTTTTCAATCTTCAAAAAATATCACTTCCGGTGAAGATATTTGTACCAAAATCTAATGAGCTCTTCCTATTCGTATACAATTGTAAAATACCAAATATCAAAATTTTTGGGAAATTCGTATTTGAGTTATGCGACATCCGGCATCGGCCCGGACCACACACATACACACACACACACACACACATACATACAGACATCATCGAGAAACTATCAAAAATGAGTTGTAAGGACCCTAATTCGTGCTCATCCACTTAAAACTCACAACCCGATTTTTTGCATGATTCCAATACCTTCCTGTACAGGTAAGCGGAAGGTAAAAATGTTCGGATGAGAATCACTATAGCAGTTAGATTTGAATATTGTTTGGTAGTTCACTTTTGTGTGTGTGTATTTTCATTACCTCTGTTATTTATAATATATAAATTATATATTGCGTAGTAAAAATAGCTTATCTGCTATTTTCGATACAAATCAATTTACAAATCAGATATTTTTAATAAAGCATAATCTATGTTTACACTGTAGTACAACACTATCAATGAGTACTAATCAAGATTTTAATCAACTATAGAATTATTAATAAACTTATACTGCAACGTCTAAACTAGGGACTCGAACCACACAAAATAGTGATTCAGTTTCTATTACCGGTTCACTGTGATTTATAGTGTTCAGTATTGTTCCGGATTTCATAATTCTATTTTATATGAAGCGGTAACCGGTTTTTAAAAAAGAGGTTCAAGGTTCAGTTTCGGTTCTATGAATTATTAAATAACAATCAATTAATTAAAAATGTTCTTTTCAGTTTTCAAAATCAATTAAAATTTGACTTAATTACAGAAAATACGACATTTTTCCTAAAAATTTAATAGCATTTTGATGAAATACACCGATTATGAGTTTACAGTATACCACAATATATTTAACGTTTCAGGTTTGGTTCACTAACATAGCAGCGGATCGTTTCGGTTTTCGTTCCTGTTCCGGTTCGGTTCGAGGCCCTGGTCGCGAGACAAACATAACTAAAAGTAATAAACTCACGTAGATGAGATTCTCGTTGTACCGGATGAGCAGGTTCCTGAGGATGCCGGCCTCGTGCAGGTCGCCGAGGCCGATCATGTCCTCGACGCCCTGCACGGAGCTGGCGTGCATGGCCTTGATGCGGCGCTCCGGCGTCAGCCAGTGCTCGTGGCCATCGTCGTCGCGCACCTGGATGCGACGACCTTCTGCTGACGTCACCCGGCCCCCGATCGCCACGTCGAACTCGTGCCCGCTGATCGGCTCGATCCATATGTAGTCGCCCTACACACAAACAAATAGTGAGAATTACGAAATAGTCATAGTTCCCAGAAAAGCACAATTATCCGAAAGATATCACTAGGATTTCTTATAAAGGATATCTAAAAGATAACTCGAAAAAGATATCATTTTAGGTTTTCTTATAAAAGATATCAGTAAGATAATTCCAAAAGATATCTTATTGATAACAATATAATTAAATTTGTAGATATCTTATGTACTGTGATCATAAAGATATCATTATAAAGTCATCCATTTGATATCATCCAAAAGATATCATTTTGATTTCTTATTGAAGATATCAATAAGATCTAGTTTCAAATGATATCTTAATATATATCTAGGCTGCTGTAAAGAAGGATTTTTATTACGAATGTGCAATGTATATATTTTTTATGAAATCGCAAAATTATTTTAAATTTGTAACAATAAAACAAATGAATAAAGGTTTTTATCGACCAGTGATGAAATGTAAGGAAATTGATTTAATCAGGAATGCAGTCTTTAAGATTTTTCTAATATACCTATTAGAAAAATTTAAAAAAAATCTTTAAGACTGCATTCCTGATTAAATCAATTTCCTTATTAAAACAAATGGTGATCACGGGTTGCAACAATAATATCTGGTTCTGGCCAATTCTCATCAACGATAGAGTGCACAGGCGCAGCGTTTTAATTGGTCGAAAAATGCGGAGCACAAGTTGTAATTTTCACTACGATTTAGCGGAGCTAAAGTAACTCATTTTTGTACGATTTCATAAAAAAGGTATTGTACAGTAACAAAACATTACTTTATTAACATATAGTTGAGAATTATAAGCAGTAATCCAAATGAAATAAATTGTTGCCAAAATGTAAATAAAAACATGCAAATACTGTATGTATTTATTATACATCATTTGTGATTTAAGATAAGTAGTTTAATAAGATCTATTGATTAAAGCGTCGATATAGGTATACCTTCAAAATGTTATTATTTTCTTTTTTTTTAAATAGTGGCAGTACAATATTGACATAATGTAGGTATTACAACTAACAAAAGAGTTATTGGCATAGACTTTCTATTAATTAAAATAAATATGGAAAATCAGAAAAAGCTAGTACAATATTACCTACATTTGGTTCAAAAAGTAAACGAAATAGACGAGTAAATAATAAGACTACATTACTTACTATAATATTGTACGTTTAGGTACAACGAGCCCTTAAATTGAACAACAAATAGATGTTTAATTTTAACAAAATGTGGTACTTGCTGGTCCTTTTTAATTAATGCTTAGTTTTTACTTATTTACTTTAAGCCCTGTTCACACAAGGATTCTTTTATGCTTCTGAATCCTGAGAAAAATAATCATAGTGAGAATTGCCTGTCAGATACAGGCACCGCTAAATTGAATCTTCAATGAGTCTTGGAGAAGATGAATTTCTAGTCCATTGATATTTTCGAAACAGAGATTTTTTTTCCAGAATTCAGAAGTATGAAAGAATCCATGTTGTGTGAACAGGGCTTTACTTAGAGTTAGGAAAGCATTTATAATGACATCCTGAAGGATTCAATTTGTTTTTCTTCTCGTCTTGGGTTATATTTTGTCTAAATTAAATGGTTTACTTCAATACAATATAAGTTAAAACTGTAGGTAGGTATACCTAATTTGGTATTCTATACTTTCGTGTAACATTTTAAACAGAGCAAACTGATTTTAGTCCGGAGATAGATAACTTCATCGTTCACTGAATCAGAACGTTTAGTAGTAAAAGTTAAGTGATTCAATCATACAATAACAAAGAAGTGATCGGGTTCAGATTCAGAAAGTAAATTAGATTTAGAATATAACTTAGAACTTATTCATAAACGAACAGTTATAAGTAAAATATAAAAATTGCAGATAAGTAAAAATAATTTGTTCACAAAATAAAGTCAAATAAAAATTCTTCTGAAGGTTGCTAAATATCAAGCGATTAAAAACAACCCAAATTTATTTCTTAATTGCTTTTTGGGTTTTTTTTCTATGGATCGGCTAATAAAATAAATTGATGTTGTTCGGACATTCTGAGAATCGAAAGGTATCTAAAAAATTTGTAGAGAGCGGATATGAAAAAAACGTTGTCTTAAAAAATAAAAAATCTGCACGATCCGCAGCGATTAAAAGTAACAACAGTGGGCGTAACATTTTAAAGAAATGACATTCATATCGGATTTGTTCTACTTTACAACAAAAACTAGAAAAACTAAGGACAAACTTTTATTTATTTCACAATTTACAGTATACTCGTACTCGTACATTATTATATTAAGCATAAAAAATAAATAAAATTGTTTATATAGGCATTTAAATCAACAGTGGGTAATAATAATACATTGAACTTTATTGTTGATGTTATTTGCAATCAAAGGTTGATGCTCGAAAATTAGTGCCAATCCTATTTATTCTTTGTTTTGTTAATTGTAATTTGATACGCGTGAACACTTCAATATTTTTTAATCTAAATCAGTTGAATCACTCAACGGAAGAGAATTGCTCATGACGAATCAATTTCGTTTTTTAAAAACTTTTTACAATGCGACAGGACAGAATAAATAAAATAAAACACTTAAAAAATCAGCGTTGCGCATTCGGTCTTTCATTACTGTAGTTTTAATAACATATTAGCAATTAAAAAAGAAGAATAAGTTGTAATATCTACCGGTGTTTCAGTTTTTATTTTAAGTTTAAAATTTTTTTTCAGAACTCACAATAATAAATCATTTTTTATTTTAATTAATTTATTTATTACTTATTTCCAATATTTTGAATTAATAAATAAATACATTAGTTTTTTCACAACATAATTTATTGAAGTATTATGTTTCGCTATAGATGATTTATTTATTTTCTTCTCTGAAAAATTTATTTAATGATTAAAATAAAGTTTGTTTTATAGAATGCGGTTTTCCGTGAATTTGCACAATTCAGTATCACGTAACATGCAAAAATTACATCCATCGTCATCCTTGAACAACGTAAAAAACATTTATGAAAGGCACAGCGCATCATTCTAACTAAATGTGAATTAAACGTGTTGATATAAACATGCGTGCAGTGACAGTTTTTCATGCTAATTACACCAAAAAAGAATATACATAACAAACTAAATTAATTAACAAATTCTCAGATTTGACAAAGTAAATTTGGGTCACCCACCCGTGAAATTAAAATTTTGACACAGAAAGGGAAACAATTAAATTTTTATAATTACATATAAAACCATATTTTAAAATGACAAACTTTTAATTAATGGCCAGTTGCACCTACAAAAAGGCTTACAATGAGAAAAAATTTCATGGGCAAAATATGTTACCGGTGCTGTCGATATTTGTATAATACTGCAATACAAAATTAAAGAATAAAATTATGTGACGTTTTCTTATTAAAATTTTATTTTCTAAAAATAAGTTTTCAAAAATATTGAACCAACTTTGAGGTTACCTAATCTTATAAGAACGTAGCCAGTTATGGAACTGCGGTACTGCGGTTTGCGGCATTGTATTTTGTCCCCCTGAAGTGTAAAACAACAATCACACATCGTTGACATCTATTATGCTGCCCTCCTTAGGAAGAATGTCCTATCTGCAAATTTTGAGATTTTTGTAATCTGCATAAATTATTACAAATATACCAAAATAGAATGTCCAGCTGCCCTAACAAAAGGTAGAATTTATTATTCATGGTTATTATATTTATATAAAGCAATTTTAATAGTAAAAATCCGCATAGATGTTTCCACACAAATTTTTATATAAAATAATAGGTAAAACAAAATTTTTGCAGATAGGACATTTTTCCTAAGGACGGCAGTATGGTAGTTGCGATATTACACATGCCATGACTTTATCACATATTGTCATCACTTGCCATTTCTGAGATATTAAGGCTGAAGAATATTTAATTTTTGGCAACTCATAAATTTTAAAAAACTTATAAATTAAATTGGAGAGCGAGAGATACAATTTCACAATTCGCAGTTCAATTTCTTGGTTAGTTTTTGAAATATGCTTCTTCAAGCTATTTGGAAAATTTTAAAAATCAAGATAACTCGTAAACTAAACGATATATCGAAATGCGGAGCGTTTTATGAATCTGGAACATATTTTAAATTTTTTGGCGTAAGAATTTAATTCAAATTCTAGACTTATAATAATAATAAACTGTATAAAAATTTGTAATTTCGCTTCTATTTACGAATAATAATTTAGAAGAAGCACATCCTATTAGCGTCCAGAGGCTGTCCAACCGGTCATAATATATACAAATATAAATGAAAACTTAATCATAAATAATGAAAGCAGAACTCATTTTGAAATAAATGTCATTTTAATTACTGAAGGAGGCAACACATCGTTCTACAAAATTTTGAATTTTAATTATACCATAAATAAGCTTGTCAAAAAATTAAAAACATTCTTTAAAATGGCAGCAAAGAGCAATGTTTTAAAACTTTAAAACCTCTATTTATGTTTTTTGCTTCATCGGCAAATCCAGTTTTGGTTCTAGAGATTAATTTTTTATTTGGACATAAAATACATACAACTTTTTGCTCTTGTCGGCCATTTTAATGACGTCACATCTAGAAAAGATTCATGCAAATTCTTACCGTCAAATATCATCCTTGCAAATGACTGCATTTGTAAAACATTCGCAATTAGTTTTAAAACTCTTTGTAATTGTTTTTAAAATTAGAATTTGTCATTTGTGTGAATATTATTGGATGTTAAAAATAATGTAATTATATGTTTCATAAGCTAAGTAAATATTTACTTTTTGCTTAAAATCAAAACAATGTTTTTTTGAGATAATTATTGTTGCGCAAAGTTTGGGTTCACCATTCAAACTTTTTTGTAAATAATGTCAGATTTTAATTAATTAGCTTAAGGTTAAGCTTGTATTTGTTTCAAAAGAAACCTTAGTGTTCGAATTAATGCGTTTTAGTAACTTTAGACAATTCATCTTTTATTTAGCGTTTTACGAAATATCGAACCATCTTAATTAGATTAATTTTCTTAATTTGTAAAATGTAAAGTAACCGAAACCGATTATTCTTCCAACAACTTAAGTTCAAATCCAGTAACGTAAGTATACTTTTTAGCTGCACAAAATTTTCCTTGTGGTGTACTCTTCAACTAACACCATGAGTCCCCGTGAGATAACGGCTGCTATATAACCACACACACAGTAAAATATACAGGTTGATTCACAACTTCTTGTATATACAGGGTGTACCATAACTTGGGGGTACAATGGCATAGTATTTAACGTACTGATTCCGAAACAAAATGATTTTTTTCGAAATTCCTATAAATTAGAATAATTTACTTAAGGAGAACATTTTGAATACCACTATACTATTTATTTTGAATAAAGAAAGAGTTATGTGGCGTGGCCGGCTACTTGAAACTAAATTCAATTATTGTATTATGCAAACATTCATTAATAATTAGTTACAACGTAATATTTAATATTAAAACTACTTATCAACCAGTGGCCCAAAACTGTTTCCTTTACAAACCTCAAAAACTAATTATTTTCGAATTTGGAAAAATTCTTTTTGTTCCGTGATCAGTACGTTTAGTACCTACTATATGACATTCTCATATGTGATGTTATGGTACATGCTGTATTTTCATATGATCATAAAACAAAAAGTATTTTTTTAAAATTCGTAAACTTAAGGGTTGATGTAATATTTGCCAGAACCACATTTTTGAAACCACCGGATTGTTGATTGTATACCTAATCAATGGATACAATTAACTATGAATGGGATAAAATTAATTAATTGTACAATGCAAGAATATTAAATTTATGAAATTTCATACGAAAATAGTGACACAAAACTATTTGATTAAAAAACCTGGAAATTAAAATTGCGAAAAAACTCTGTTCCCTTGTTATTAGTAAGTTGAGTACCTACTATTAAATGCCATTCAAATTTGCAAGTTGTGGGTCACGCAATCACCCTGTATATCTATACGGAATGTTTCTATATACCTCTGTACGAAACTTTAGTAGGTTATATAATTTGATATACTGATTTTATAGAAAAAAAAGATTTTTTTTCAAAATTCGCAAAAATAAGGGCAGTGAAAATTTGAGGGCCACTGGTTTAAAGGCATATAACTGTTTATTTATTATGTAATTAACAAAATAAAACTATAAATACTTTCTACAAACAGTCCAGTGATATTTCGTAAGTTTATCCTAGTCACATCCTGAGTACTATCAAAAATTACATACCTACTCAATACAAACATTTCTGAGGGACACATATTAATTGGAATATTATTACTCGATTATTACCAAATTACTAACATTGCGGGAACATAGATAATGTTTCTAAGGGCGGACATTAGCAATCGCTAGGATATTAATAGGATGTTAATTATAGGCAATAAGTAACAAGTCATGAAAAAATGTTCTGGGGATTTTATTTTGTAAAGTGGGTATAGAAACACTTTGTAAATCGATAACTCACAATATGGTCAATATGTGAGCATCTCACACTCAAGTTCGGTAACGTGATAACATGTAAATTTAAAACATTCTGTCAACTGTGAGAGTGTCACACCCAAATCGGACAAACAGCGTAGAAGACATTTTTAAATTTATTCTAATAATTATATAATGTAATTAAATATCAAATGACATTGACCTTCTTTCTAATGAAACGAATTCAATTTTATTTCCTAAAAGTAATAAAAACGTTATAATTACCATTTACCAAATAGTATTCCTATGAGAGCTAGTATTGAATGCAATAAAAATAATATTACAAATTAATTTCGTACTTCGTTCAGTAATTATTCCTTGTATGTGATTCTTGCAATTCTAAACATGTCACGAAACTGTTCTGGGTAATTATAGGATATTTACTACGTATAAGCCTACAGTAGGAAAAACGATAAAGTGTCACTAGTTTACAGTTAAATATCTTCTAGAAACTTCGTTAATCGTAAATAAATATCTTTTTACTTACTACAGATATGTAGAGAGCTGTCATCTTTCACCAATAAATGTTCAATATTATCTGCTTAAACTATCAGCGAAAAGTCAGAGGTGTTAATTTAAAATGAACAGAGTTGGTTTATTTTAAATATTATATTGTTCAACGAGAATTTATTTATCGATGAGAATGAAAGTTTAAATTGCACTATAATTCATTTAAATTAATAAATTTCCATTTTAATCTTGAGTAGAATAACTTTATCTGCGACTATTAGTCCATGGGCCAGCTAGCCAAATTCAAGATTTCGGTATAATTTGGGGGTACTAAGTTTTCTTTTAACCATAGTTATATATGAGTATAAGGATAATTAAAAACCATGATTGCCATCCTCAAGTGGTAGCTAATAGAAATGGCGGCCAATACAAGATGGCCGGCGTTGCTTTTAAAAAACGGCTATATCTATGGAAGTAATGGTCCGATTTCAACAAACTTTCGATCGTATCATTTTTAAAGTACATTAAATTTGCAACAATTTAAGCCCAATCGTAGCTCTGTACGTCCAATAGTTTCCGAGATATGGCACTTCTAAAATTAGCACTTTTTTTCAAAAAAATGAAAGTTGAGAAATTTTAGCTTTTTTCGTAATTTTTGTGTTTAATTAACTGTAATTTCTGAATGAAAAAAAAATTGTCTTCCGGTTTCTTTCATTAAATTTTACGAACATTTTCCCTATAAAATATGTTATTTTAGAAACTTTTGAAAGCGTTTATTAAGCCAAAATATCAATTTTTTTCGTGAGAAGTATTCAAATATTTTGTATTTATTGTGTTTAATGAGCTGTAACTTCTGAACGGATAAAGTTATCGACTTCCGCTTTCTTGCATTAAATTCTACAATAAGATAAAGTATTTTAAAATCTTTTTTAGGTATTCATTAAGCCAAAATATCAAATGTTTTTCCGAGAGAAAATGGAGAAATTATTAAATTTTTAATATTTATTGTGTTCAATGAGCTATAACTTTTGAACGGATAAACTTATCGACTTCCGGTTTCTTTTATTACATTTTACGAACATTACTCTATAAAATATATTATTTTAGAAACTTTTTAGGATGTTCATTACGCCAAAATATCAAATGTTTTTATAATAAATACGAAAAATTTTAATACTTCTCAATTTTCTCTCGAAAAAAATTGATATTTTGGTTTAAAAAAACCGGAAGTCGATAAGTTTATCCGTTCAAAAGTTATAGCTCATTGAACACAATAAATATTAAAAATTTAATAATTTCTCCATTTTCTCTCGGAAAAACATTTGATATTTTGGCTTAATGAATACCTAAAAAAGATTTTAAAATACTTTATCTTATTGAGAAATGTTTGTAGAATTTAATGCAAGAAAGCGGAAGTCGATAACTTTATCCGTTCAGAAGTTACAGCTCATTAAACACAATAAATACAAAATATTTGAATACTTCTCACGAAAAAAATTGATATTTTGGCTTAATAAACGCTTTCAAAAGTTTCTAAAATAACATATTTTATAGGGAAATGTTCGTAAAATTTAATGAAAGAAACCGGAAGACAATTTTTTTTTCATTCAGAAATTACAGTTAATTAAACACAAAAATTACGAAAAAAGCTAAAATTTCTCAACTTTCATTTTTTTGAAAAAAAGTGCTAATTTTAGAAGTGCCATATCTCGGAAACTATTGGACGTACAGAGCTACGGTTGGGCTTAAATTGTTGCAAATTTAATGTACTTTAAAAATGATACGATCGAAAGTTTGTTGAAATCGGACCATTACTTCCATAGATATAGCCGTTTTTTAAAAGCAACGCCGGCCATCTTGTATTGGCCGCCATTTCTATTAGCTACCACTTGAGGATGGCAATCATGGTTTTTAATGATCCTTATACTCATATATAACTATGGTTAAAAGGAAACTTAGTACCCCCAAATTATACCAACATCTTAGCTGGCCCATGGACTATATATATATATATATATATATATATATATATATATATATATATATATATATATATATATATATATATATATATATATATATTAAATAATTAATTCATTTTATAAAATTAACTTGAAATGACAGAAGGCAGAAATATTATTATTATTTTTGAGCAACATATTACAGGGTGTATCATAACTCCGAATAAATACGTTAATGATACAGTTTGATATGCTGATTACGAATTAAAAATAATTTTTCAGAAATTGGGTTATGAACCATACTCGAAAAAAGAGAAATTAATATTAAAAATCAAAACATATTGGTAAATCGTAGTCAAAACATAATGTTAAAAAACCATTTTCTTAAAATTTATAGACTCTTGAATTTTTTAATTTACTGAAACGTGACGTCAGGATTGTAAACTTTTTCATTTGTGGAGAGCACGATAGGCAATGAAAATTAGAGGCGGTGCGCGGAACTAACCTGAAAAAGAAACTATCATTATGTACGTTGTATCTACCTTCAAACTCGCTTCAAATATATATTTTAATCAATCATTTCTTTTAAATTTCTGATCTTGTATGGCCCATCATTTGGGAGCCACAGCCAATCAAAAATTCAGATCTTTATTAATAGAAATTTTTCAGTCGTGTTTTCACAGGACAATATAAGTAGTTTATCCTGTATTTTAAGAAAAAATAATTTAAACCCATAACCCTATTCGAAAAAATAACAATAAGGGTAGTACCTATACGAGTAGTTTTTTACACAGCTCAATTTAAGTATGTATCACAAGTAATTACAATTAAAAATGGCTCAATGCTTAATAAAATTACATTAATTTAGAATATAGAGTTATGTTAAAATAATTAACTATTCAGTGGCAAGAAAAATGTTCTGTTCAGATATTTTGAAATTTATTTTTGGAATTTTTAAAATTTTTTTTTTATCCGTACTCACCATAGGTATCAAACTGTATAATCTTAAAGTACGTACTCGAAGTTATGATACATTCTGTACTATCGAGTTCTATATATTAGTCAACCATAATTCACGATTATTTTTTTTAAAAGCAAGTTGAGTTATGTTATATTATTACTCACTAGTGACGAATTAAATGTAGTATTTTATAATAATTATTGTACAATTAAATAAATTTTTGATTTGGATTATTAGGTAAAATAATAATAATTTGAATTGGTATAGAACAATTTCTGACAAATATGAAATATAGAACTTCATTTTAAATGATCATATAAAAAATAGTAATTATAGGTATTATAAAAATTATATAAATAGGTATGTATTTTGAAGTACGGTTCTGTCTGTAGACATGTTTTGTTTACATATTTATTAGAAGTGTATATTAAATTCACACTTTGAATAATAATGAAGAGGAATATAATTTAGCTAATTAGAACTAGTTCATTTTACAGTTATGTCATAACCAAAAATATTAAAACATTAAAATTTTCAAATATGGAACAGTACCTCCTAACACCAATCTGAATTTGTGTTTTTCATTTTTATGTTTATGTTACAACTTTATTTATGATAATGTTTCGAACGAATAAATAATTGTATTTTATATTGCGGTGAATCATTCAACAGGATTTTGCATCTCAAAATGTAAAAAGAACGAATGAAAAACTTACAGGATAAAATTTTTACTAAATTTACTTTTAAATGTGCTAACTGCTTGGAAAGATAGTTATCTAGGAATTTTAGTAATTCTTAATTTTTAATTTCATTTTTATTTAACAGTAATACCGGTTTTGATTTCAGTTTTCACCAGACAAAAATTCTAACACTAATATGTAGACTTGCTAGGACACTAACTAAACATTTATTATACTCAAAAAATGTACAAACAACAACACTATACAATAAAAATAGTGTAAATTTAAATACAAGTTAGCGTACTGTACTGATTACAAAGTAAAACTTTTACATTTATCTATGTACAACTAATTTGGGTGAATTTTATGTGACCATCAAATCATTTAGCCATTTAGGGTTGTGTGTGTGCTATTTTTTATTATTACTCATAGTCATAGTTAATATTTATATTTTGTGCTTTATGTTAAGGTGATCCTCGACCCATGGTAGAAAACAGTCAAAAACATTGATTCCGCACGCTATTCTATAGCGTTTATTGTTTTGTTAAACATATAATAACAAATAATTTATGTTATTTTAGAAAAATAATTTTGGCACAGCTTTTATTAATAAGTGAATTAACTTCAAATTTTAATGTTGTCAAAAAAGCTTGAATCTGCGAAATAACCGATCGAATTCTTTAAATTCGTTTTAAAATAGAAGATTATTTGTGTTAAAAAAATAACAAAAATTGTCAAAATTCAATTTAAAGCCTGTTTTACATTCACTAAATCTTGAACAAGATATTGTTCAATTTTTGAAACAATCTAAATTGTGTAGTATCATACAGCAAATTGTGTGAAATATCGCATTGCTTCGTAAATTGCCTGAAAAAATAGATAAGAGCGGCTGTCAAATTATTATTATATGCGTACTGCGCAGAATCACAAATTAAATATTGTAGGTAGGTATATAAAATTGTCTCATTATAAAACAGAGTTTATTAAAAACAAAGCAATTTATTGCTCAAGATATTGTTCAATTTGTTGCGCAATTTCTAGTTCAATATTTAGCGTAGTGTAAAACGGCTATAACATATATTTCTATTTTAAAGCAAAATTTTAAAATTCTGCATCGATCATTTTGTAGATTACTTTTATTTTCAACAATATCTTTAGATTATTATATTTAACAAAACAATAAACGCTGTTTAGTGGCGGGCGAAATCCATGTATTTTTTTGTTTTCTGGCACGGTAGAGGATCGTCTTAATAGAAATGTATAAATATTTTTACTTTTTAATTGTATCTTACGTCTCACGTACTATTTAATGGTAAATCAATGATAACTGTGTTACCTACAAAAATAAAAAATTTGCAGACCTAAATTCTATTTATTGAGACCATACAAAAGGTCCTCCTGATATAGCTATCATCAATCAGTTATGGTCATGTACTACTTAATTATTTTCATACTGTTTTACCGTTATATCATTACCAAAATTATAAAATTCGCATGTCGTAATTTTCACTTATTGCGCTACTGCCCTGGGCATTGTTTGAATTTATAATGAATCGGCAATGGCAATGGTATACTATCCTTTTTGATTATAGTATAGTAAGTAATACTGGTTTTTAATTAAACAACTGAAATAATTAATATGATATTTTATTAAAAATAATAAACACAATTATCTTTGCAACCGATTTATTCCTCAAGACTTCTCAATAAACACTCTTTCAAAAACTGAAATTACAAGATTAATTAAGTAGGCTCTACTTACATAAAGAAATAGGCAATACTAATTAATCAACAACATTAATAATACATCCAATATTGACATTTCCGCATGAAGCTAATTGTAACAGTATCTGGTATAAAAAGAATTAAATTTTCGTTGATATTACTAATTTTGTATTTTTTTAAATGGTAAATTTTTACACCAATTAAACGATTGTGGTGCTTTTATATAGCAATGGCTATACTTTCTTAGCATCGATCTGCAAAGTGCTTCTTTTAGTTTTAACCTTTAAGATAAATGAGTTCGTAACGTGACCGACTTACATTTCTGTTTAACCCCTGTGGTGTACTCTCCACGAACAACCCAGGTTCGAAGCAGGGGCGGACTGGAACTTATTCAAGGTTAATTGCTTTATAATGGAAGTGTTTGGGCAAAGCTTATCGTAGATGGCAGCACCACCGACTTGTACTGTCACTTTACTGTACCGGCATAATTTAAATTTAAACTAACTTACTAACATTTTCATAGGGTGAGGGTGTATTTTTATTTGCTTACAATGAATTATTATAATGATCGAAACAGACAAATATATGTTTTTCTACTCCCTACTGGATATTGGCAACATACCTTCATACTATCATGTGTGGATAGGGATGTCATATCCACACCAGGTGTGGATATGAAATTCAAAGTCAAATACGTCAAAAAATTGTTAATGCGTGCAAATTATGTTTTTGTTATGACAAATAATTACTAAAAACATTAAATCAACTGTTATTTAATAATTAATTATGTTTAAAAGCATTATTTTATTGCTAAAAAAGCAAATAAAATTTAGAGATTTTACGTTGGCAACAATTATTCAAATGTCATATGTCACAAAATAATTGATGTAACCCTACTTTTAAATAATTTTTGGCATCACATTGAGTGCATTTTACTGCAAAAACCATATTTCGTAGAAAAAATAGGCTGTACAACTCGAGTGGATTGCCTATATCGCACGCGAACGTTTGCAGACACTCCCCCTGTGGGGTCGTGACTGCAAACTCGTTCTCGTGCGATATAGGCATCACATCCACTCTTGTTGTACAATATACTATTTTATTATTTATATTCATATTTAACTTATTTATAGATAGATAGGTAGATAGATAGATTTAATTCCTGCAACCATAACTCGCTTAGTTTTTTTTTGCACAAACAATACAAGAACGCATTTTAAAATGAAAACCTATCTGCTGCTCAAACCTCGAATTTAAGTAACTGTCACTTTCAGGAATTGATTCTCCAATTATGTACCTATATTTTAATTTTACGCTAGCTCGCGCCTTTGTAAGTTCTCAACTTACTATACAAAGTTCTGAGGAGTACAAATCGGTAGTGGCGCCGCGTTTGCACCATTTCGCCACCGAACACTCCCAGTGAAAGGTATTATTTTTCAAGGCATATGTGAAACTGCATGTTTTTCACCCATTGTGCAAAAATAAATTGTCAAATCACAGACGTAGAATTAAATAAAAGTCAAGGCTCATTTACACCCCCTTGTATACGTGTTTGTTTGGCAGACTTTAAATAAGTACTGCTTCGCTTCATACTGCACTTCTGATAATTTGATTTTATTTCAATTTTATTATAGGATTAGGCATTGGCCACTCTGCCCCCCTCCCTTGATATGGCTCAGTAACGTAACAAACGTGAGTACTTGTAAGTTGGCGGTTAATAATAGTTATTTATGTTCATCATGATGATGTTTATGCTCATCCGAGGACAACATGTTTACAATCCCAAGGGCCTCTGATTCGAGGGTCTGTAAATCGCCCGAGGGTTATAAAACAATGATGCTCGTGGTGCATATAATATTTTATGAAGAAGGAAAAATAATGGGTGCACCAGTCACTGTGATTATTATTATGAGTATTTATTCATAATGTCGACGTTTCGGTCTTAATTGAGACCTTCCTCAGGACAACTACAAACAATACAAAAATTGGAATGTCTCATAATACAAGCAAATTTTTTAAATTAATTATTTAATATTGCTGTTTTGTCAGTTATTGTAGAACTTATGTCGACATTGTTTGATTGTTGCTTGTATTATGAGACATTCCAATTTTTGTATTGTTTGTAGTTGTCCTGAGGAAGGTCTCAATTAAGACCGAAACGTCGACATTATGAATAAATACTCATAATAATAATCACAGTGACTGGTGCACCCATTATTTTTCCTTCTTCAAATTCCAAATTCAGTCAAGAATTATCTTCCATAATATTTTATGTCTTACTATTTTAATTAAAATATTGCGGGCGCGAAATTTCGATTTGACGTTTCAAATTTTCTTAATATTTTTGGTATCATAGCAACGGACAGAAAATATATTAATTTGAGAAGAAAATCATTTTTTGTGATGTGTCAATATTGCCATGCTAATAGATAACCATTGAAAAAATTATCTAGATAACAGATACTAGATTAATAATTATTATCTAGATACTTATTAGATAATTTATAGATAACATAAACAAAAATATTCATACAATGATTACAATGGGGTTATTTTAGATGATATTTGAAAAATAGATAACGATGATTTATAATTTTTATCTACATAAGTTAAAAGATAAATAAGAAACATATATCTAGATAAGATAATAGATAAAAATATATTATCTAGATGATTTATGTAGATAAAATTATCTAGATAAGTTAAAACACTGCTAGGAAGACGTAAAATAAATAAATAAAATATATCTACACAGTATGTTGACACTGCATCACTCACACTGCGACAAGACATGATACTCGTATGATAGATAATGTACGTATTTTTGTAATTTAATTTATGTGCTAATGTGTATTTATTTAAAAAATAGGCTATTGGATTTAATAATTATTATAAATATTTCAAAACACCTTTTAATAGCAAGCTTCAATGTTATTTCCAGCAATCATCACTTAGTATTTCTGACTTAATACAAAAGAATAAAAATTCAGGTCCCCAATTTCCAGCTACAATCTCCGTCACTGCCCAGCGCATTGTTCAATATCGAAAGAGTCAATCGCCGATCGCCAATTATTTATGGGATATCGGTCATTAATCCTAGAATGGGCAGCACCCAAAACAATGACCTAGCCTGTGCCACTGGCCCTAGCCTCCTTGATTTTCATTTTCGATGTCCACTGCCTAGTGATGTGTGTAGATGTACCATACAATGGATTGTACACCAGTGGCGCAGCCACCGTGAGAGACGGAAGGGGCAAGGCGTGGATTGGTGGATTGCGGTCAGAGGCTGCAACATGTCCGGATGTCCGGTTCGAAACAACGACGCAACGAAAAATAATTGCTCTCGTGATGATGGTTCACGTTTCCTGCCTTCACGTGTGCGGTTGCTTCAAATAGGAAGATGAGTAAGAATTCGCGAAATATTCGAGTTTTTACTTTTGTCGTGTTTAGTTTTTATTAGTTTATTTTACATTCTTTTAATAGGGATCTAGATTAGTGATTAGATTTAAATCTTTCTGTCTATAACGTTTGCAGTAAATTATTTTTAAATTTTTAATGCTTTATTGGTTTATCGTAGGTGCGTAATGGTGTATTTGTGTTTACTGGTATATTTATTCATTAACGCGAATTTTTAGAAACAAACGAACGAACTGACTATTTTGATTATTCACATCACATCATCTGTCATCTGTCAAAAAAGATCAATGAAAATGCAGAATATTGAATTTCACTGGCAATCAAAATGAGTAGACTTGATTATTTTATACTAGTAAGTTGGTGTGTCGACTATTCACTACTATATAATTATAGTACTTTTAGGTGACTATTTAACAAATGAACATTTTTATAATAATCTATATTTCTATTGCACTATTTCTATCTCTGGGTTTTCTTCAAAAGTCTATAAAATTTTTCACTTGAAATTTACTATTTTATTTGTAAAGAAACACATTTGACGTTACGTCTAAATTTTATCAAAATATTTGTTTTCTGAAACGTTGGATAACTGCATTTTTTATTTTTGCCATTTTAATTTAAAATTGGATCTGATTTCATGAATAATCTCCTGAATACCATTCGTAGACATATAGTTAAGTAGATTATTTTTCTGGTAGTTATGTTATACACTCACGTACCTTGAGCTTGCGAATATTACTCGTGCTACGCATTCATATTTATATTTTTTGCCAAAAAGGTTGCTAATAAGCCAGAAAAAAAATTATTAACACAGGTCCGTCGTCCATTCCGTAGTCAAAACGACAAAAAATGAAAAAATCTACTCACGGTTTGGTCTCACTGCCGTTTGCGTCACACATTTTAATGCACATTTCAAAAGAGTTACATTTTCATTTCGATAAAAAGGTAATCTGTAAAAATAACCAATTATTATTATAATTTTCCTATAATTTATATATGCTGAAAATTGATATCCAATAATTAAGTATTTCTTTAAAAGCCGTAGTCTTGGACATTTCCATTATTAGGTTCATATATATTGATGAAAATCTCATTTTCAGTGCCGTGCAAGTAGCCTATTGTGTAATTGGCCAAAATCTCTGTTAATTAGATATTTTTCACTATCGTGCGAGTAATAAATATCATTATAATTTATAATAGAAATACAATAACATAATAATATTACTATATAAGTAGGTAGTGTCGTGCTCGTGACTGATGTGAAATAAAAGAGAAAAAAAAACAATTATTATTGTTTTCTAATAATCACTGGATATTCAGTCAGAAGTCTTTAATTAATATATTATGTCTACGGAAATTGAGACCTTCTTCAGGATTCTAACAATATTATATTATTATGTTATGGATTGTTTCGATTTCCAAAGGGCGACAGAGATAATATAAAAATTGAATCAATACAGTAGTATAGAATGTAGAAAATGGACAAAATATGTTTGAACTTGAACCAAATCTAGTATATTAGTACTTAATATTTTTATATCAATGACCAATAAGTACGTTATTATTATATTATATTTCATGTTTCTTAAATTGAGTGATATTTTATTTAAAGTCACGTAAAAAATATTTGTCCCATTCCATATTAATGTCTACAATTGTGTTGTATTGAATTAAAGTGATTATAAAGTAGTAAGTACTTGCCAAATAAATAAAAATCTGATGTGGCCAGCACACGACCTCCCGCCTTAACAGTAATTTATGTGAATTTGGTTTTAGTTTTTTTTGCAATAAATTTACAAACTTTTTGAAAATAATTTTATAGTTCTTAGTTCTTTAAATTAGCTTTATTATTACCTTATTACATTATGTTCAGTTAATAATATTTACATTTCTTTTAAAATGATGCCACAAACATTTCAGAAATTGTGTATACGTCTGTTCATCTGTCACATTGACATATTCATTTTTGTTTTTAATTTTTTTCCTATATTGTGATTTACAAATCGTGGTAGGTAAAATTATATATCTTTGAAAAATAATTTTCCTTTATTGGTAAGAGATATAGACAAGATGTTAAATAAATATTGTAAGATATAATTTGTTCTTTGAAATGTCGTATGACAAATTGTAATTATCGCAGAATTTTCTATATTTTTTGCAAAAAATGTTAAAATGCTTCAAGAAAATACCTTTTCCGGTTGGCAGATTTTTACCAAAATCTAATCAGCTCTTCATTAACATGTACAAATATATAATGCAAAATATTAGAATTTTATGTTCAATAGAATTTGAGATAATGAATAAGAACGAAAGAGCATAGTAGGCACACATACAGACTTTCATACACACACACATACACACAAACACACACACAGACATCATCGTGAAAATAGTCAAAATAGGTTCTAAAGGTGCTAAAACGTGTTTATTGACAAAAATCTCGACATCGAATTTTTTCACGATCCCTATACCTCTCTAGGCGAGAGGTAAAAAGTAACTATCTATATAAAACAAATATTGGCCATTTGGTATCTTTCGAATTTTGAGTTTTTGATAAAATATTTGAAAAATCTTTGCATAATGCGCAATTTCGTATTTTCATTTAAAACATATTGAGAGATAAGTTAAGTTAAGATCTGTTAATTTAATCGACACTAGTGTTAATTTTTATTTAATGAAGGCTTGATGATGATGATGATGAAACCAATGGCTACTTATTGTAATGAGTTATAATTAGACCAATTTAACAATACACTAATCAAGTGTTCAAGTCTATATTTATTGATGACACGTCAGATAATTGCAATAAAAATAACTTTTCCTTAATCAATCATCTAGAGCTAGCTTCTAGAAATGGTAGTTTTAACTTTTAAGAGACCTGTTTACCTCCTAAAATCCAGCATAAAATGTAGTAACGTAGCGAGCGTTTTGTGGCCAGTACAAGAATGGCAAAATTTTATTTCAACAAGGATTTAATAGAGAAAGAATGGATCTACAGTTGTGAATTTTTATAATTTTGATTAAAAATTGTACTTACATGATTATAAAAATTCCGATAAATTAAAGAAAATTTCACATTTATGCAAACTTTATACGGTTATACCTCAAGACAGAAATTAATTTTTAAAATTTCAAAAAGGCACATCTGTAGATCCATTCTTTCTCTATTAAATGTTTATAAAAACATTATCCTGAAGTCAATAATAATCTCACAGTTTACTCGCAACGAAAACACTTTTACAGTATTTTTCAACTTCAAAATGACATTGTATAGCTACGATGTGTTAAAGTACGAGTTTCGTGTTGGTTTCAGGTAGCCGTAGTAGTGGGGAAAAGAGTGGAATAGAAAAAAAAGTAAAATCGAGAGTATTCTAGGAATTTGGAAAAACAGCTAGACGGACCGCTTTTAAAATGCAGAAAAAGACGGTTAGGTATTAACATTATTATATGTGAAATTATTTTTTCGTTGGTTATTTCTTATTGATTATTTTTCTTTTAATCCGAGAAAACAAATTTCAAAGACATTGATTTATTGTCATGAGATATGCTGCAATAAAACAACCCTTTCTTACATCTTTAAGTTGCGTTTTGTTTTAATTTTTTGCTCTAATTCCACTATTTCCTCATCCTAAAGTATCTCTTTCAATTCGCACGAGTTTATTTCGAAAGCAAACTTAATTAGCAAAACAATAGGGAACAAATTCAAGTGTAATTATTTATTTACAATTTAAATGCATTTGTAACAGCAGGAGGGATCATGATGCAGGTTGATATGTGTGTGTATGTTGCGTGATGTGATGTTGAAGTTATAGAGCTAGTTGCCAGTGCTAGAGCACACATGCCTCGTTAGTAATTTATTGTTAGTTACTGTAACGGTTCTAGCTGCTCCTGGACCCGTGACTGGCTTTTTGCTTTCGTTCAATGAAAATGATTTCAAGACGAGACTGTCTGGGAGTTCTTTAAATTGCTGCTGAGAAGATTAACAGGATTTTATTTTTCTGCAATATTTTTTATTAAATTTTGACATACGGTCAGTGGTTCGCTTAAAACGGTAGTGTCCGTTTAGTTTGCTATCGGATTCAATCCCAGCTACTGCAAAAATACCACTGGGTCCACTATAATAGCATCTATGGATGGTAGTAACCATAAAATAAGAAATAAATAATTAATAGCTGCAGATGAGGTGATACGTCAAAACTCACAATATGTGTATATGTATGTGCGGTTATACCAACAATAATTAAGGAAAAATTTTCTTGACTGATGTGTATATGAGGATTGAAAAAAATTACTGGGGCGCAGTCAAATATTTTTATTGTCTCACTCTTGACTTATTTTCTATATCCTTATGGTTTAGTAAATATTTTGAATCCAGACGACTTCCATATGAGAGCATCAAACCTACAAGCAAATTTGTATTATTTATTATATGTAACAAATTATTTCTTTTAATCTCATCTCCTGAAGAAGACACATGGGGTGTCGAAACTAGTTGAGTGAGACAATAAAAATATTTGACTGCATCCCAGTAATTTTTTCCAATCCTCATACCAACAATAGTTCAGTCAGGAGAGTCAAAAATTGATTGAAAGCCAAGACTAATACATAACCAAGTGAAATTTGGCATGTGAGTAGTTAAGAACATACAGAAAAAAAAAATTCGCTCCACCTCGGTGCTCCGCTTCCCAAAAATTTTTCAGTAGAAACTAAAAATTTTCTTGTAGGTAACGCATTTTCCTTAAATACTATCAAAGATTTTGGAAAACGGTTTTGACAGGATGAAAGCTGAGGAAATTTGCTATCAAAATGGCCATTGAAAATTTTTCATGTCTTTGACGCTGAAGCTTTTTTTTACCTAACTTGGGTGTGACTCATTGGTATACCTGACCTATTGGTATATATTTTACCATTACCATTTCCATAGCACTCCATGCATTTAATAAAACATTACAATATTATAAACTATTGTTGCTAACTTTAAAACGGCTTATTCAAATATCACTTTTATTGACATGGCTGTGTAGCATTTTTCAAGAGCTATCATTTGATATGCCACAAAGGATATATTGCCATTTAAGATTTAAAAATTGGGAGTGGTGGGGGTGAGATGAGTGATTTAAAAAAACATTATGTGGCTCCCTAGATGTTAAAACATGTAGCGCAAACCGGGTATGTCTATCTATCGCGCCAACCTGTATAGTTTAATATAATAAATTACCGTTCGCATAATGAAGAACATGCGTAAGTTTAAGAGTTTGACAGCTTAAACTAAAATTTTGCATTACGTTCTTTACATTATTTACATACTTTACATATTTTACACATTTTTTACGGTATAAAACAAAAAACTCTTTGTTACGCGTAAAGTCCATCCCTGACTTTTACTATAAGGATAGATGGCAATTCTTTGGCACTTGTTTTAGTGCAGTTAAACGCTGGAATGTCTGTCAAACTGGGTTTGACCCTGAGTTTTCTGAACCACAGTTGTCACCTAACGAAGTTGAATATTTTCCTCATAAATAAATTAAATAAGCAGCAAAATTAGGTACTTAGTGTATTAAGATTATTTGCACTGAAATAAATACAGTGTATAATTACGTGGTAATCCAGATTTAAAAGTATCCGGAGTCCGGATTATAAGGAAAAATAAATGAAAAACAAAACTGATCGAAATACAGTTGTGACGAAAATCAAAATAATCGTATGTGCCTGACTGCACTGTACACTGTAGGCACTCTTGGCAGTTAATTGAATTGAGAGTTTACCACAGGAAATTTTTTACGAATTTGAAATGGTTTCAGAGTCTTGCATCGTTTTTAGTGCTTTTCTTATTATTTCTCTAGTGTTTCACTTCTAATAATGTAATAATAAATGAAAATTTCACTTTTTGTTTCATGTACAAAAGACGGACTTTTTTTGTCTAAACAAATACGTTGTAATAGTAAATAAGGCACCTTATATTCAAGTATCTCATTTATCTTCTTGTTTATATTATTTTCAATTCAAATAAAAATAATGAACAGTACTTTGCGCCAGCTGTGTAAATGTAGAACGACAGTAGAACGTTTACGTTTAATAACATGTGGGTAACATAAAGTACCTATGTAACGTTATTCTATTGTCTTGATCAGAAATAGGTCCAATTGACGATCACACTGAAGTGGTGATCGTCTTTTTTCAAGTGACTCACTCGCCGTAATCATAGCTATCTAGACAGGGGACAGGGTCGTAGCCAGGATTTTGTTATTTTCTTTATTTTTGCTAACATGTCGCAGAATTCCGGTTAAAAATGGAATGACTTCTGACTTGCCAAATAAACATATTATTGCATTTGGAATTTATTTTCTTTGGCATACATCATTTGTTTGGCTATTTATAAAATAATCGCAGTATAATATAGATATAGAAATTGAAAATGGTTCTAATTTACATGCACTCATGATGTACCTATACACAACATTTTTTCTACGATTAATTAATTTTTATAAGCTGATTTTTCATCTATAATATTATATCATCGTGTATACCTATTAAAGCTAAAATTGTAAACGTAGAAAGACGATACAATTGATTGAAAATTGAAATCAGAATTTAAAGTATACTATTTGACTTGAATCGGATATTTAGGAGTGGCGCTAAAAATTAAAAATCGCTCTAGCGGACGCAATTTTTGTTTTGTCTCTTTTGACCAGATTCAGATTGTCTTGTATTTTTAATTCGATCGGACCATTAAGGGCTGGGGGTGAAACAAAACCGATCAAAATATTATTTTATTCGGGCAACTTAGATATATCAAATATTTGATAATTTGATATATCTAGTAGGTACCTGCTCAATAATTCGATATATCGAATTATTCGATTATTTTTTCTTGTGTCGTTTATTTGGTAATAGGTTATAAAGATATTCAACAATTTAATACATCGATGATTAAATTATACACGTATTAAATATTGTGTATAATTATGAAGATTTATATGATAAACCGTTTTTTGTGGACTATTGTACTAGAGTGTTTGCAGTATTATGTGTACTTTAGTGACTATGCCCTCTGCCGCATAACGTCCCAATGATAAATTTAACTTTGTTCGATATTTCGGCAATCGATACATCGATAATTTAATTGAAGGTATCGATAATTAGATATATCAATAATTCACAGGATAGTTCGGTAAGTTGTATCGATAATTCGTTAAACCGATATCGTTACCTCAGAGTTATACTGTTGTATGTGCAGTGAACCTTGTTTTGAGATTGCAAAAGAAAATCGTGGTCTTTGTAACAGTTTTATACGAAGCTGTAAGTATTTTTGGTTGCAGACATCACTACCTACATTTAAGATACACGCTTGTAACTCTGTGGAGATGTAATTCAAGACACATACGACTTTGTGGCACCCTTAACTCAAAAAATGACAAAAATGTTACATACAACAGTATAACTCTGAGGTAGCGATATATCGATAAATCGATAATTCGATAAATCGATGTATAGATAATTCAATATAAGTATCGATAATTCGATAAATCGATATATCGATAATTCGATAACTCGATATATCGACAATTCGATAATTCAATTTAATCGATACCTATATCGAATACATCGATCATTTTTTCAATATCTATATTTTTGATATTTATTTCAATATCGCCCACCCCTAAAACAGTACCGAACAAAGCTATCAAAACAAATTATTCACTAAGAGATGCAAGCGTCATGAGAAAATTCCTGACTGATGTTTCTGAGATAGAGAGTAGATAAGTTTTCTCTCTTTTTCATCTATACCTACATCTTTCTCTAAGACCAAAATTAGTAGTTCGCCCAACCGACTCTTCAGTTCAATAGTATTATATTTTAAATTATTTTACCAGAAGTTAGCCCCCTGATTACGGCCCTGGATCTAGAATGTTACAAACGGCCATCACGAAAGTTGTGTTTGCAATTTTCAAAGTGTTTTGCTTGAAGAAAGTGTCGCTAAGTGTGTTACTTGATAATTTGTAAAAGTAAGCAGTTTTCGATAACTCACTCTTACCAATATTTAGCAGATGATTTTGTATTCCGAAGTGGGCTAAGCGATTCATTTGCATAATGGATAGGTACAAGCATATTGTTTTCTAGGGAATTTAAATAATTATTGTTTGTTTTTTCTGTTTCTTCCGATTGCAGGAATTTCTATAGTTTCTAATCACATTTATTCGGCACACATTTTAATCAGCCGTACAGGGAGTTTCTTATAAATGTTTCTAGATTTAAATAAAGAAATTAGAAAGTGCGAAGGAAAATCGGAAAAATTTACAAAAATAGAAGATTACACTTTTGATAATACTTCTATTAATAGGTAATAGTGAGGTCGTTCACTTGTTGAATTATGAATTCTACATTTTAATAAAACTGAGACTGAGAGGTTTTGTATTCTGTGCTGTAGGCTTAGATATTTATTTATAACAGATTGAGCGAAGCGAGCTCAATCAAAAAAATCGTTCTAAAATTTTATCTATAAGTACAGTGATATTTTCATTTTATTTAAAAAACATAGTATTATTTAAGTAATAGTTATTTATGTTATAATGATCGTAACTTCAATCATTATGGTACTTTACTCTAACAAATCTGAAGTTGGAATGCTAAAACTGATCGTTTTTGATTGGTTTGATTGGTTTTACACCACACAAACTTTGTAATGTGAACAAACGAATGTTCTCGCCAGCTGTTGTCAGTTTTCCCGCTGAAACTTAATTTTGTCGTAAAAAAAAATTTGTGACATTTTTCTCGTATTTACACAGTGTAAATATGGCTCAGCGAGACAATTTCAAGTTTGTCCGTTTAGTTATTAAATCAAGTATAGTGAAGATTATCAGACGAGGCGAAGCCGAGTTTAATAACATGGCGTGTAACATAATAATTGGTTACGATCCGTATTGCTTACAAAAAGTAAAATAAATTATTTGACATTGAACAAAATAATTTAAATCTAAAAAAAATCCGGTACCTACCTCTATGCTATTTTTGAAACTTCCTTAGTACCGAATTGTTTTTTATTTCAGTATGATAATGAGTACCATACTGGATTCATTATAGTCCTTGGTCTATAATGAACGCTATTATGGTTCTCAAATTGAAGACTATAATATTGTCATTATGGCACGGCATCAGATAAATGTCTTTATCTTTACTGTTTTATGGAAGTTATTCTGGTTTAAGATTTAAATTAAAAAGATGCATTTTTGGAATCAAATAATGTGTACATTGTAGAAATATGAAAAAATAAATAAATTTTTATAGACGGTAGTTTACAAAAAAAAACAATTATCTACCAAATACTAAAATACCACCTAGTAGGTACCTACTTATAAAACTTTTATCTAATAAATATTTTTCAAGTAAGTATTACTTGACTTTTAAAGCTTATTATTATTATGATTATTTCTACATTATTTATTTATTAATTTACTGATACTTACTATTTAAAAAAAAGATATTTCTTTATGTTCCCAGTTTTTTTTTGTTATTCTGTTTCTGCTTACAAACAGATTTATATCTGAAATACACGGAAATTTTATTTATTTATTTTATGTAAACTCTGTATACTGTTTTTATTTTTACTAAATGAACATACCTAAGTTCTTTAATGTTTTTCTTATTTCCGGAAACACACAATTGATAAAAAATAACCATACGTAATGCAATGTACCGTACAGCTGAATTATTGAAAAGTACAGATCCCGTTCACATTATGCGTACAATCTAAAAAAATCTCAATGCTGCAGGCTTTAACTCACGGTACATAGAGAGGTGTGTTCAATGTTTATAAACCTATGTATGTATATTCACGTGAATACAGGTGCGTATACGTGTGTGAACGTGTGCGAGAGCCGAGAGGAGGTCTTGCAGCAGACGTTGGTACGAGACGAGATTTTTAGGTCATTCATGATTTCCCTGCATTCCAATCAAATTGTACGTGAGATGAGAATCTTACGAAGAATTTTACTAATATGACTAAACGTTTCATTTCTGTTATAATTTGATTTCTTAAGAGGCCCGTCTATCTTCTAAAATTCAGCACAAAACGTACTAATGTAGCGAGTGTTTTGTGGCCAGTATAAAAATGGTAAAATTGTATTTCAATACGGATTATATACTTAAAGGATCAATTAACAGTTGTGTCTTTTTAAAATTTTAATAAAAAAAATTGTACATGATTATAAAAATTCCGAAAAATTCATAAAAATTTCCAGCAAACTTTACACAGTTATATCTCTAGATACAAATATATTTCTAAAATTTTAAAAAGGCACATCTGTAGATCCATTCTTTCTCTATAAATGTTTATAGAAACATTATCTTGTAGTAATCTAACAGTTTACTCGCAACGAAAACACTTCAACTTCAAAATGACGTTACATTGCTAGGATGCGGTAAAGTACGAGTATCGGGCTGGTTTTAGGCAGTCGTAGTGTTGGGGACAAGAGTGGAATAAAAGAAGTAAAATCGAGAGTACAATTCGAAAAAAACGTAGACGGGCCGCTTAATGTTGTGGTCTAGCGAAACTAGTGACATCGGGCGGTGGGCTTCATGAAGTATAGCTTATTTCGGAGATGGTAAAAAAAAAATTTGGCATTACCGCAGCATGGAGGCACATGTAGATTTTATAGTATTAGTGAAGAAATAAGTTACGTTTGAAATGCTTGGTATATAGAAATATCGTTGCTTTTTGATACTTCATAACCTCAATTCTTCGATAAATTGACTCTTAAATTAAATATCATTTTTATAAAACTGACGATTCTCTTCAAAATGTAATACAATATTCTTCTATATTCAATTAATATTGTGTTAGTATTTCGTTAAAATCTGTCGTCTGGTTTAGATGCACTAATTTAATAACGCACGATTTCAAGTCACTTTCCTATGCTTGCAATGTTAAAGAGGTCAACTTTACAGCTTCATAATTACCAAACGAAATTGTCGATTACCCTGATAATTTATTTTAAAGTGTATTATTATGATATAAATACCCCATAAAAATTTTATTTATTTTTCTCGTCATTGATTTTGTTACACAGAACACAGCAACCTCAATTGAATGTTATTTTGTTACAGGTTCCGAACTTACCCTTGTGACGATGACCATGGTGAATCAGGCATGAAATTTCGGTAAGTCTGAAAAATGAAAGTACGATTTAATTTATTTCTACATTTACATAAATGTTTCTATGAAATATTATTTCTCTTCAACTGACATTGACTTATGATATTTCTTTTTAAATGAGTAATGCGTGAGATTTTATGTGCGGATTAGCGGATTTTAGGTATATTATGTGGAATATCATGTTTCAGAATGAACATAAATTAAATGAGTAGCTAAACTATTAATCAACAAGCACTAATAGGCTATTTGCAATTAAACGAGTACTATAATATAACATAATTAATATTACTCATTAATCATGACTTTACCTGTAGTGGCCAGGCTTTAGTCCTTTTAGACAAGAGCTTAATTTATTTAATACTAAAAATGATTCTACTTATAACAACGGATTGAGTAATAAACGTTTTGTATACGTTTGCCCTCACTCATAGTTAAACTGTTACTGATTTCGCGATTTTGCAAACTATATGTATCTGTTTTAATTTAGTCCATTCTATTTAATAAAATCCCTATTAGATTCAACAACATTGTACAAATATTTATTATCAAAAGTAAAAAAGTATTAAGTACAAATTATTTATTTGTCACCAAAGACGTATTACGCACGGTAAAATTCAAATATGTTTTGAAAAACAGTGCAATTCAAATACCCAATGAAACAAACGCATTTATAAAGCATAAATAAGAAAGAAAGAAAATTGCAATTTTTGTTTGTTACCTGATAATGAAAATAAATAACTTATTAAATATAAAGTCTCATACACATAAGCATTATTTAGTTTAAAGATTTACATTTATGTTTACGTTTGGTAAAATTTGAATACAACTAAATACGCGCATTTATGCTTAAAAGTGGGATTGAGATGTGTGAATAGTGATGCCGCCGAGACGAGAAATTTCTCGTCTCATTCTCGTCTCGTAATTTCGGGGCGAGACGAGAATTCATAATTTTGAGACGAGAAATACTCTCGAGAACTCGAGAATTCTCGAAATTTTTACTTAAAAATATCTTTTTTTAATCAAGAATGAAGAAAAATTACTGGGATGCACTCAACAATATTTTATTTCTCAGTCGACTAGTTTCGATGTCACATACGTCATCATCAGGAGCTACATTATTAAAAGAACAATCAAGAATAGTGAATAGTTATTTACGAACCAAATGCGGGAAGATTTTGATCCCACATGAGGGGTTTTTTGAAACACGAGCGAAGCGAGGGTTTCATTTACGCGAATGCTGGGATGGTGTCTTCCCGCAAGTGGTTTGTACAATGTTTTTTGTAACGAATAAAACTATAATCAAATACATTCAAGTTGTAGTTGTAGTCTGATCATTAAATTTGAGGTTACGATGTTCTTTCTACTCACTACTACCGACAAATGGCGTGCTGCACACAAGTTTTATTTTTAAATATTGGCGGTTTTCGGTGGTCTTCACTAATTATAATTCAGAAACGGTGGCTATTGTAACTTATTTAATTATTCATTTAGAAAATACGAGTTTAATAGAATTACTAAAATAAAAAATCTTTATTATCCTAAGTCGCACACCCATGAACTTGGAAATCAAACTTTTCTTCCTAGAAGTCTAGTTTTAATAGCATTTAAGAAAATTGCGGGTCACGTGACTGTCAGTTTGTTTTGATCACTCCGATCACTCTGTACAAGTATTACATGTGTGACATGGGCATGACGCGAAATCGTTAGGTGGCTCTAATTTTTTGTCGAGAAATTTGAGACGAGACGAGAATCGAGTTCCTTGAGACGAGAAATGAACAGCTGAAAAATGACCGAGACGAGAATACTAAAAATTCTCGCCTCGAAAATTTGTGATGAGACGAGAATTGACTATTTCTCGTCTCGTCTCGTCTCACGGCATCACTATGTGTGAATGCTCGTATTTAGTTATTTAAACTTTCTTAAACGTTAACATAAAAATGTAAACCTAAAAACTAAATGCTTATGTGAATGAGGCTTAAGAAACATTGAAGTAATCGTCCAATTATTTTTAAATATAATTCCTTATTATTTTTAAAGAAGTGAACCGTAAATGAAACACTGATTCAAAAATAACTACAATAATTAGGTACGTACAAAACACTTATTCTGATCAAATAATTTTTGGTCCGTTTTCTCAAGGATTCTATTTGCTTTGTCTTGTATTTTTATTTTCTAGCTAAATTACAGGCACTTTGCATAAGAAAATAACTACCTATAAAGTTGTAAAAAAATAATGATACACGCACAAATAATAATTTCATACATGGGCGTAGTCCAAGAAATGACTTTAGGGTTGAATCTCAACATATATTTTGCTTATTGTTTGATAAGCAAAAGGTAATATAATACGAATAAGTCATTTGATTATTAATTAATTATTTTATCACATGGACTTTTATTAGAATAAAATAACGTTTTGCTAAAACTAAGGTTTAAATAAATGAAATAATATGAAATTATCATCGAACTTATAAATAATATCATATAATAAGTATGTGATGTGTAATATTTACATCTAACAAATAATAAACAATAAGTAAATATTATTGTTTATTATTTGGTATATGTAAATATTACACTAATTCTAACATTCTAAATTCTAAGTATGTAATTAAAATAAATTATATTTTTGTACTCTATTCTGTCTCATACATTTGGGGTTCATAAAATTTATATTTGGGTCAGGTGGAAGATCAGCTTTAGCTGAACATCGCCTTACCCTTTACCGCATAGTGTGCCATATATGGCACATTCCTATTTTTAATTTTTTTTTACCTATAAAACTAAATCAAGACGTTACTTCATAAATGGTCATATATAGCACATACACAGAAATGGATCTTTAGTTTTTCCTCCCTTATAATATCAAATTTAGTACGACTTTACCCCGTAGTAACCTGTAGATACTCGTGCGTTAGTTATTTGTAATAAGACGTTAGTTCTCGGTCGAATATTGCAAGTAAATAAACATTATTCCTTGAAGAAAAAATTATGTAGTGGTTGAATATTGTATGGAGAATACATTCGGGTAAGATATGTTTATATAAAACACTTATAAAAATACCAAATACTAAAAAATGGTTTGTGCCATATATGGCACACCATGCATTCATGAAGAAGATATTCATCTAGATGGGGTAGACCATTTACCTGAATGGAGTGAAAACAATAGATCCAGGTGCAAATTTCCAGGATATGAAGGAAAAACTTTTACATTTTGTTGTAATTGCTAAATTACGATGGCGTAGAAGGGTCAGGGTAAATATTTTTTTATATTAAAAGTCGGGATCCCGACTTTTAATCTCGGGATTTCGACTTTTAATCTCGGGATCCCGACTTTTAATCTCGAGATTAAATAACTGAAATCCCGAGTTTAAAAGTCGGGATCCCGAGTTTAAAAGTCGGGATCCTGAGTTTAAAAGTCGGGATCCCGAGATTAAAAGTCGGGATCCCGAGTTTAAAAGTCGGGAATTCAATATAAAAAAATATTTACCCTGACCCTTCTACGCCCTCGTACAAAATTTGTCTCGAATTTAATAAGGATAGGAATTTTTTCATGAGATTTCATACGGAATAAGTGTTCGTAGTTGCATAATGTTCCATATATGGCACAAACTCTTTTTTCACAAAAATAAAATTTGTTTATGCAAAAATATTTTTTTAAATAATTTTCCTGTTAATAACAACAAATTCCTAATGCCCATGAATTATTTCAGCCAAAAATAAAAATTCATGCAGTAAAGGGTTTTAATATGGTGCATTTAAAAAAACACACATTAATAAGGAATTTATAATAATTATTATTACAATAATATAGAACATTTTGTATAACTGCCAAGAGTGTCAATGTATCAATGTATTAAATCTGTGCACCAATATTTGATTTATAAATATTAATAATAAGATTATTAAGGTGGGTTACTACCGGCGTAAGTATGTATAGTTTATTCCTTAAAATTGAAGTAAAAATTCACATTTTTAGAATAACAAATAAATTTTTGAATAGATAAAGGTTGTCTCCAAATGCGTCTATTGCCACTTTTTTCATTTTTGTACTCTATTTTTTTAAATTCATGGTTAAACGTGGCCAATTTTTGCTATTTTGTGAGTATTTTATGCGTATTTTATCACATATTTAAAACATAAAATTTAAAAAAGTGGCATTAGACGCACTTGAGGACAACCTTTAGCTATTTAAAAATATCCTATTTGTTTGAAAAATTTTAATATTGATCACAAGTTTTAATGGAAAAATCGTTTTTCGCTATTTGACGGCTTGTGTTAAACACCATATGTAATTTAATTTTCTGAATTAAATAGTTCATAAAGAATAGTATTTATTTATTTAAATTAATAATTTTATCCTTTGTTTATTTGTAACAAGCCGCAAAGTGAAATCCAGCATTTAGGTATCGACCCTCTTAATATTGATTACCCAGCAAGCTTAAACAAATTTCAATACTTCCTGTGTAGCCATACAATTTCGTTTTTAATTCGCAAATACAAACAGCAAAATCATGAGTAATTCTTCCGCATCTATCACATTAGCAATCTAACAGCATCCTCTTGTGCACATTTAGAGCAAAACAAATGAAGTAAAACAAACAACAAATAACAAGTGGCATACATAGTGTATCATTCACTTCACACAGACATAGTGTAGATAATGTAAAATAGTTATGAATGCGTAATGACAGTATCGCATCGCACACAAAAAGCCGCAAACAGAAAGAAATTCTATGCGATGACACATTTTCCCACACTCATCGCGTGTCATTTACTTATAGAGCGGCACAAACATACACCACTGTTCCCTGTAATTTAATTGTTTATTTAAATATAGTACAAGAAATGTCATTTGTACCTATTTAACTTAATGAACAAGGGAAAATGCATATTTTTATATATTATACAAAACTTATTTCAGTTTTTATCGAATAAATAGTTCGGTAGATTAAACAGATTCGTTCTCTAAAACTCTATTTTGCGTTCTACATAAATATAATTTTTTTTGGCAAGTATAAAATGAAACAAATTTTGTTTAATATAAGTATTACTATGTTATTCTGTGTAAACATAATAACATTATTATTTAATGCCCTGTTCACAGAAGAATTATTTGAGGATGTTTTCATGCTTCTGAATTTTAAGAAAAATAAACCTGGTGAGAATTGCCTGTCAAATAGTGGCGCCGCTAAATTGAATCTTCAATGAGTAGTGTAGTGAAAATATAGAATTTCTAACTCATTGATAGCTTTAAAAAAAAATTTTCTAGGAGTCAAAAGAATATTCAAAGAATCCTTGTATGAACGCATAAAGAGGTAGGTATACTATTACCATTTCTCCTCAAAAGCAAAATTATGTCTTCATTGATTCTACGTATTAAGGGTCCCGTCTCTGTATCAAAATATTGCCTATTTCTAGGTCTAGTATTAGTTTCTGCTTTACTCGTTGCGCATATTAATTTGAAGGAAAAACAGGTGCTAATAGATATTTGTGAAAGAATTAATCTAGGTTTATGCCTATTTAGAATAATTATGAAAAAATCTTTGGAATCCATTAAAAAAATTAATGAAAAAGTGTGTTCTAAGCCAATTTTTTCATGCTTTATCTGATGATTAAAAGAGATTTATTAGGAAATGTAACTCAGCATAAACCTAGTTCCATTCTTCGTCTGTAAATAAATTTTTGTATTTTTTTTACGTAACCATAGGACAAACGCGATGTTAAGCTACTACGTCGATATCCTTAACTCACTGATGTTATGTAGGTTTTTTAGTTTAGCATTAAAAAAATTGAATTTTGTGAAAAAAATGATCGTCTGCCATAGCCTTTCTTTAAACATGTTTTTATGAAATTATACTGAGGGAAAAGTTCACCTAAAGTGAGCTAAAATGCGTTACATTGTAAGGACAATATCATTTAAATCTACTTTAAATTAAATTTAGTCCGACCCTGCCTATTGCATTTAAAATTGCCTTTTCAAATGATTTGTGTATATTTCCCACAATATTTGCGTGTCATTTATTTATAAAGCGGCACACATGTTTAAAGTTTTTATTTTTTAATTGAAAATTTAAATAAGCGAAATTTCGATTGTTCCAAACTATCCCATATGAAGATGGCTTATTCAGTTATTATTTATGTGTTTAGCTTTTGTTTTCGAAAGTCTTTGTCGTCTGTTTTGAATTATGGGAAATTTTATGGCTGTTTGAAAAGTGACTGTAAAATAAGGCAGGTGTAACTTTACGATTTGTTTGTTGAACACAATACAGAAATTATAGACGTCAAAATAAATATGTCACACGGTAGAAATTGCCTAATTGCCTATTTGAAGAAGCTGTGGAAAATTTACCGGCTTCAGAATTAAGGCTCCACACTTGTAAGAAATATAGCATTCTTTCAAATTATATAATAAAGAATATTAAGAACTTGAATTTATTTGATGAGAAATGATAAATCATTAGGCAAAGTAATCAATAAAATTAGGTATACCATTCATTATTCCGACAAATATTTAAAAAGTATACGGAGTGTACCATATTTTGAGGTACATATTAAAATGACATATAGAACTTGACGTACCGAGTACGGAACAAAAAGAATTTTTTCAAAATTCGAAAATTAATTTTTGATGTTTGTGAAGGAAACAGTTTTGGGCTGGGCCACTTGGTCGAATAGGTAGTTTAAATATTACATTCTACATTGTACCAAATAATTAAAAAATAACTATGTTTGCAAAATACAATAATTGATATTAGTTTCAATAAGTATCTTTATTCAAAATAAATAGTATTCAGTGGTACTAAAAATATTCTCCTGAAGTAAACTACACTTATTTATAGGAATTTGAAAAAAATCATTTTGTCTACAATCGTTGTACAATATGAACATTGTTATTTATTTTTTAGTTAAGGGTATGTACAAAATCGTCACACTAGGGCAACAAAAATATACAACTATTAAATTTATTGAATCAAATTGGCTCCAAACTACGATTTTGAACATTTTGTTTGAATTTTTTTGTTTTATTTATAAACGTTGTCATAATGATGATCGATAACCACGATTTCATTGAATTGTTGTAAGTGCGGCAAATAATAATAATTTTAAAATAAGCTATATTGCTGTTATACGATTGTAGACAAAATGTTGTGTGCATCTCGTGGGATAGAGCTTGTTTGTTGCCCTTTCTCGCCGCGTGCAACAAACAATGCTCTATCCGTACTTGATACACAAATTACTACTGTTCCAGAATCAGTATGTTAAATACGATGCCATTACAATAGTCTGTAAGAGCTCAAACGTTGACGTTTAAATTATTTTATGGTTGTGGTTCCCTTTTATAAGTTTTTAAGGTTTCTTCCAAGTACCCATCTAATCTAAGCACTAAATTTGCAAATCCCAAAGTAACTAGCTTAAAATAGATGGCCCACTGTGACTGTGTCTTGTTATTCTGTTTTCGCAAAGTAATCCAACTATTTTAAGCTAGGAATGCTAATGTTACTATGGGATTTTCAAATCCAGTTCCTAGCTGGGTATCTGGACTGGATTTTGGATTTCTTACAAATCTATCCTATAGCAGAATACATAAAGGGCATATTGCATTAACATTTATTTCATAGCAGAAATTTATGAAAGAGAACCAAAACCATAAAATAATTTAAATGTCAACTTTTGAGCTCTTGCTAGACTATACCTCAAGTTACGATACATCCTGTATAGGTACATTTTATTTTAACATTTTCATATTGTATATTAATCCTTTAAAAATGCATTGATTTAATTTTGGTTATAACTAATTATTTACATTGTGATAATGGTGCCAGAATAATTTCTTTCTTTTGATAACAAATAATATAACAGGAAATATTATTTTATTTTGATTCAATAATCTGTTGTTATTCTTATTCTAGAGGACTATTATGTTTTTCAATATTATCCCCTAGAGACATTATTAAAGCTCTTATACCAACTTATAAAATAAAATAATGAGTTGATACATAGATTTCAAAAACAAAGTCACAATACTTCTTTGCTTTGAGTTTCTTATAAAGTGTAATGCCTTTAAATGCATTGTAAATTGTCTACACGTTCTAGTATAGTGTAAAAGAAAAAAGTGTGAAACAAACTTTAATGAGAAATGGGTAAATAGTTTATGTTGTTCTTTTTATCATAATATTCATCTTTCTGCACCGATAGCTGCAAAATTTTATTATATAAATTCTTCAAAATTACAAGCTGTATCAAACGAAATTAACACTTATCTTCATAAAAACAAATATGTGCTTAATTAGATTTGTTAAATAAATTGGACTAACAGATTAAGCAGACATTACTCATAAAATACATAATTTAATACGAAATATGCATACATAAAAATTTTCCATGAATAATGTTGTGGGCAATACTGTGAAAGCTTAGAAGGGCCCTGGAAAGCCATAGAAAAATTTATTTTAATCTTGAAATTCAACTTATAACTTTAAAATATGAAAATTTACCTTTTTTTATTGAAATTTTAACTTTTAAAAAAGGTAAAATTTCTACATTACTACTGAAATTTTAACTGGTAATCTCGAAATTTCAACTATTAAAAGCTTTAGTTAAAATGTCACCTTTTTAAAGTCAAAATTTCAATAAAATTTGTAGATTCAGGCACTTGATGAAACTTACATAAAGTGTTTTATTATATTTAAAAAAAAATCTAAATTTCAAGTTTTAAAAAGGAGAAATATCATCTTCAATCTTGAAATTTCAACATTTAGAAAGATAAACTTTTAAAAAGTTAAAATTTCAACTTTAATCTCGAAATTTCTACTTTTAAAAAGATGAAATTTCAACTTAAACCTTGATATTTTTATCTTTTTTTGAAACTTAAAAACTTTAATTTTGAAATGTCATCTTTTTAAAAGTTTAACAACAAAGTTGAAATTTCCAATATAAAAGTTAAAATAAGGTGAAATTTACAACTTCATAAAAGTCGTACCTATTTTAAAAGATTAAAGTTAAAATTTCATCTTTTTAATAACTTGAAATTATAAGATGTGTACAAATTTCTAGATCCGGTCCTGATCCTGATCAGCGGAAAGTAAATGTCATATTCATTTTTAGAAGAACAGGAAAACAATTGAATTACGCAATTACGTTCATAATTTTTATCTAATGTACAAATAATCCAAAAATTGCCCCATTTTCATTTTTTCTAAAAAATAACATGACAGGAAAATTACAGAATTGTAACTTAAACTTGATAAAAATAACAAAAGATTCCAACAAAACAATCGCAAATCTAAACAAGATAACAACTAATGACTCATCGTAGTTATTTTCCAAAACAATCGACCTTTATGACGTCACAATCCCACTGCCAACAACCACAATCATTGAAAGACACCTTACAATCTTCATCTCTAATACGTCATAACTGCGGAAGGTGTGACACACCTGCTGATCTTAAATAAATGCATGCGTGAGGGGTCATTGACCCCTGCAGCCTTGACCATCATCATCAAAGTGTGCGGTGACTGCTGCTGGACTGGGCGAAGAAGTTATGTAGTGGTAGTGGTAGAGTGGTAGTGTTGGTAGCTAGTCTAGGAGATGTAAGTGATGTTTTGTCACCGATGTGTCAATGTTTGTTTGAGATAACATTTTTGACATTTTTTGATGGGTGTAAACGCGTCTACGTGATAGTGGAGTTATGGAATTTTTTGGCTATTATTGTTTTTGAAGATATGAAATGAAAAATGTAACTTGTTTTAAGTGTTGAGCTTATTCAACAATTTTTATTATGATTTGTATGGGTTTTCCTACATACTCGTACATACATGAAATCACGCTCTTTATTATTTATATAATTCTATGAAATTAATTTCAATTGAATATTGAATCTTGAATTAATTTAAAAACACATTAGTTTTGACAGTTAAAGAAAAAGTTGGCTTAAATTACCTACGCTAATGAAGAATCAGTAAACAAATAGGTACACTAGGTGTATTTTACCGAAATTAAAAATAAAAACTTATTAAATTTAGGTATATTATATTTTGTTAAATTCAGCCAAATTCTCTGTCACTTTAAAATTTTTAATTTCTTACAATTTTTAATATTTCCATGCATAGGTAATACGTTATTTTTTAAAGACTGTACCTATACTTAATTTAATTGTTGTATGCAATTAATTATTTATACTTATCTTATTTTAATGGTAACCAACCACTCAACAGGACTAACTTTCAATTATTGAATGGTAGATGTGATTATAGTGGAATTCAACAACTCGGATTATATCTTAATCTATTTTATCCAACACCTCTTAATAAAAGTATCATAATTCTGGTGATTTTAAACAAGCAAAGTAAAAGATTGCCCACTAATGGCTTTGATCAAAATCAAAATTATACCCCACTTGTGGGTAAATTGTTACTTTTCTTGTTGGAAATCAGGAAATCACTAAAGTAACGATGTTTAAGGCTGGAATATTTTTTTAAAATATTTAAACAGTGGGCAAAAAGAAATGACCCACTCGAGAAAATTATCTTACTCAGCTTTCGGCCTCATAAGTTAAGAGTTCTCTTGTGGGTAATTTCTCACTTTGCCCACTTGTATAGTAAATAACTATTATTTCCACCTTCTGTGTAAATGCCACTTCAGCACTTCACAGGTATTATGGTAACTTAGTAAATTTGATATTAAAGGTTTAGACCTGTAATACATTACAAGGCTTATGGAAGTGGCATTACAGATCTATTTTCTCAATTATTGTCCTACGTCCTACCACCAACAACCTTTGATTACAAAATGTGATGTATCTTTTTTTAATTATAAAGTAAATTTATTTTATAGAAATAAAATTTTGTACGCGGCCCGCTCCTTAAAATTAATTTTGAGATTTAAACAAAATTTATTTTGATTCGTAATCAGCATATCAAACAACATATAGGTACCCTTAACGTATATACCTAAAGTTATGAAACACCCTGTATAATATAATAGTTTTAGCATTCAATTTTCTTTTTCTTCCATTTTCTTTAGTTGAAACTTTATAAATTTAAATTACGTACATAATTATATTTTTAACAGTTTGGATAATTATTTATTTAAAACAAAGTTTAATTAGGTAACTAAAACTTTTATTGGAAAATAAAGAGAATAACTACGCCCTCTAAACCTAGTTTGTTTGAATGCCTTTGGAATGGTTTTTTCAAAAGAGTTATTCTTATTTTATCTGAATTTACATTTTGATAACAACAAGAAAGCTACACTATACACAGTTACTTATACGAAAGTAAAATAATACGTACTTTTATTAACTTATTGTTACTCCATTTGTTATATGACTCAGATTAAATTGTTGTGCACATAAAAGTTTAAGTTTGCATAACGATAAGAACTTAAGAACAGTACTTACTCTAATTATTTTATGTTTTGTACTACATATAAATTAATATGAACATTGAACTGTCCGAGAAAAAATAGGTTACATTTTATTGCATTGTTTAATAAAGCAGAAACAATATTTATTATTTATAAAATTGGTGAAAACGACAATTTGATTCTTATGAGCACGGAATTTACACCCGCGGGGCTTAATTTTATGATGATTTCTCTAATGGATCATAATTTATTATCATTCGACATAGTTTATAAGTTACCATTCCACCACTCGATAATATAGATTATCAGCACAATTTTAGTGATGAGTTATACCAGAAAATTGTATCAATCGTAATATCATTTTAAAAACGCCTCTGCTTAAAAAAAACTTATGCAACAGAATGATTTGCACAAATTTGATACAATTACGTTAAAATGTATGTCATCATTAATCGTTAAGATTTTTTTCTTATTTTATTTTTTGTACTATAATCAAATATGTACAGATGTACACTAAATAGTCATTAGTATTATTGGTATTATGTACTATACCGTGTGTGTGATTGTTGCTGAAGTATCTAAACATGCATCTACACATTTTTTATTAAATATATTAAAAAGAAGTGGTTCCAAATTGTATTGAAATAAGTCTAAAATTCTTGAGACACAACTTCCATTGGCTGGTTGCATAAAGGCGCATAAAAGGTAACTGGAAGAGCAAAATAAATAAATGTTTGACTAACATTTTCGTATTGGTTTAACTGTTAAAGTGATTTATTATGAGTAGAAATCGTCAGATATCTTATGTACCTATCTTATGTATCTATTTATATTTATGTAAAATTGTGGGGAATATTTTGAATCCGCCTCTGATAATTTTCTTTCGGTATGACAATTTTACATGCTTTGCAGATAATAATTTCTACGAATACTACATCATATTCAATTTCTACAAATTTTGCAGTCTATTTGGAGATAATTGAACTATTTATAACAGTTACATTTTATGCTCGTAGATTAAATATTTGCCGATATAGTTTACATTCTACTTTTTGTGTGAGTCAATATAATTTGTTTTGTTTAAACATTTGACAAGTTACGATGTCAGGGCAAGTAACGGTTAAACCATAAAAATATAGCAGAGGAATTTTAGTATGCAGAAGGACTGCTGCGTTAAATCCTTGAAAGATATGAAGTTATTCTAAATATGAATTACAAATTAAATATGTAAAATTATGAAAAGGAATTTAATTTATCAATCTGTCACACATTGCTTATTAAGTTTCTGAATACAGGTGTTTTAATAGTCATTATGCAAAGGCAATATAATATTATATTTTTATACTGTCTAAAAGTTATATTACATAATTATTAGTACTATTTACAGGCCGAAAAGTGGACTTTTCTTGTCCTGAGCTTTTCAAGTAAAATAATTATTGTACCAACGTTAAACAAGAATTTAAAATAATAACGTATTACTATAGCTATTGGGTAAACATACGGTTAATTACGTAATTTATATAAATAAATTATGTTCCTTTTGCTATCCATAAAGCTTCGTTTTTCGTCCTAGGTATATAAATTTACTTACTATTTTAGTAAGTATTGATTGGCTTGTTGCAATTCTGATAAACTACAAAGAAATTAAGAAATACAGTATTTAAAAATGCAAATAAATTATTGAATTACAGATCGATAACAAAAAATGTATTTACAACCGAATAATTGGAATGAGTATTGTAGGATTAGGGTCCACTAAATACGAATATAAATAATTATTATTATGGTGATGGTATTGATTAAAAATATGCTGCTCATATAAATTATTAATTTGCCCTAAGATAGTATTATAATTTGTAGTTTAAATTGAATTCAATAATTTGCTTAATACATATCAATTAAATTGATACATCCTGTATAAGAGGCAAGCTCGACTAATGCCAGGAATGACTTAATACACAATTATTTAAATTTCCGATTGATGTTTACAATTTTTTGTATGACGCGGTACATTTTAAATATAAGGAACTCGTATGTCTAGCATGTTTAGATTTTATTTGAATGCATGTTCAATGTGTGTAATTGAATAGTAAGATATTTAATTAGAAAGAATGAGTTTGCTGAATACATCAGGAAGGATTAAAAGCTCTTTAGAATAAGAAAGCGGAAAGATTTTCTAAAGGGCTGAATGAAGTGGGAGTGTCGCATGAATTGCGATGACGAAATTTAAACGAGAATTTGTCCACGTTTTGCTCTGCGCTTTTAAATCGAAAATTAATGAAAGTATGAGAGTTTTTAAAGTTTTATAATAGGTATAGGTATAAATTATAAAATATACATCGTTTTTTAAAAATAAATAGCACACGGATTACCAGTACAAATATCTCTTTTATCTTTTATATTAAGAACTAAAGATTATTACTTAACTTTTAAATAAAAAAATCTGTTATGGCCAGCACATAACCTCCCGCCTTGACACTGTAATTTATGTGAATCTGGTTTTAGTTAAGTTTTCTTAAATTATAATTTTGCAATAAATTTACAAACTTTTTGAAAATAATTTTATAGTCCTTAGATCTTAAATTAGCTATTCGTAGAAAAAAACTTAACTTTATTATTACCTTATTACATTATGTCCAGTTAATAATATTTATTAATATTTATTATATTTATATTTTTTACCAAAATCTTAGCATCTCTTCCAATTAGTATACAAATGTAAAATACCAAATATCAAAATTTTGAGTTGTAAGGACCCTAATTCGCGCTCATCCACACTCACTACCCGATTTTTTGCATGAGTCCAATACCTCCCTTACAGGTAAGCGGAAGGTAAAAATAATGAAATTATTTATTTTTAAATATCAATTATAAAACAGATTCAATATTGTAATGCATTACAGGTCTAATCCTGGTAATAACCTAATAAGTCATTTACTTAGTTACCATAATACCTGTAAAGTGTCATTTACACAGAAGGTGGAAATAAAATAAATACATATAACATATTTATGATTAACAAGAACAAAATACTTATTTATATTGAGTAGAAATGTTGAAAACTGATATTAGGGAAAGGGATTACTAATCTAACAAATTAATTGGGATCTGCAAAAATATATTTACACAGCTGGTTACAGCAGGTATAAGGTATAATAATCAATTAATTAATAAAATATCGATAATTAAAAGATTATCGAGAATAATAATTGCTCTAATTTATTGATCATGAGGTTTTTTTTAATACTGACGGCTAACTATAACGGCTTGAGTTAGAGACGTTTTGAGTAATGCTTGGTCACAATAATTTAGTGTTAGATGATAATTTATTTTGCAGGAAAAATGTATTATAATTTACTGTAGAAATCCAATAATTTGCGGCTGGCTGTAATATAAGCCAATAACTATTTGCATACTTCATGTATGTGCAGTTTATAAGAAATATCCTATTACTGATGTTTTGCAGATTTTGTGCGGTGCACATTGATTGAAAATATTTTATTGAAAATAAATAAGTGTTTCTTTATTTTGTGTGTTGGCGGAGTTACCAAAATGAAGTCAGTTCTTCCAAATGAGTGAACTGGTTCGTAAATACATTAATTTAATTTTTGATTAATTTATTCGAATTACTTTCTAAAAGTATAAAACTAAATTTATGCAGCAGAAATGATGAGAAAAAGGACAATACTATTTTAATGAATAGCGTGTTAATTAACAAAAAGAATCGGTTTAAAAATAAACTGAAGTGCTTAACAATTATGCTGAAACAATGAACCGCTGTCACCGGTTATCAGTGCTCCTGCATACCAGTTAATGACAATGACTGTCCGCCCAATGATGCTGCTCATAAACTCCTGATAAGATAACAGTACATCATCAACAAATGCTGCAGACTGAGTTTACCGGTATTTGTTAGATTCGAAGCGAGAATTTAACTCGCCAAGGACAGACCATAAGTGGGCGAATTATCCACAAGGAAAGACAGTAAAGCACCACAATGGAACAGCAGGGCAAGACCAACGCGACAACGCGGATTTCAACTATTTTAACTGGCTAAAGATGAACGTTTGAGTGTTCAGTCACAAGTTTACTTTTAACGGGTGGCTTAACAGTTATCTGGCTGGAACGACCGACGTGTATGCTTTATAAGGTGTTTTCTGTAATTATTTAACTTAACTTAAGCAGGATTTACCTGAATGATGTGTAATTAGGTCCTATAAATCCATAACAGAGCGTTGAAGGTAAAACTATGCACTAAACACACGAATATTGTGACACTTTACAACACATTATAAATCCGGTACACCTGCACACATAGTCAGCACTACATCGGTAGTGGTCAATTTCGGTCTCTTACCTGTAAATTACCTTGCTTACCTGCGATATAAGCGCCTCTGTCGGGTTTATTATAAACTACTTTATTACCTGTTGATTCATAGTTGGCGCACTTAAAACCAATTCTGCGTCTCGATGGTAGATGGCAGCATTTATTGCGCGTCAACACATTATAAATCCGGTACACTTACACACATAGACAGCAATTTCTTACCTTAAATTACCTTGGTTTTCTGCGATATAAGTGCCTTTGTCGGCTTTATTTTAAAATACTTACTTACCTGTTGATTCACAGTTAGCGCGCTTAAAACCAATTTCGCGTCTTGATGATAGATGGCAGCATTTATTGTGCGTTAAATATATGTCAACGCGATGAATGCCATTTCTGTCAGTGCGCCTCTAACATCCGCAGTTGTCGTGACGTGCTCATTTAATACCCTAGGTTTAGCTTCTCCGGGGTTCGAGTTTAATATATCGTATATATTTAACAAGGAACAAACATGAAAATTTGGACTAGTGAACACACATTTAAGTGAGTATCTCTCAAATGTACTTTATTGATTATTTCTGGCGGACAATGCATTCATGTATGCTCTTTATTTTAGTCATCCGTGGGAAACCGTAGCTACTGCGGCCTGGAGAAAATATCCAAACCCTATGAATCCTGCCGTAATTGGTACAGATGTAGTCGAGAGGAAAGTAGTTGACGGCGTTTTACACACACACAGAATTGTCAGCACCAAATGGGGCTTTCCTAGATGGGTACAAGCGGTAAGTATCAGTTGAGTAATTATATGTAAGCATCTAATTATTCGTGACATCAGAATAAGCACATTCCACGCGTTCTATAATATGTTTCACTTGGGCGGGAGATGATTGTTGCAACTAAAATAAAGGACTTTCACTTAGAAACAGCGTTATGTCAGAAGTTAAACCTACCGCATGGAAATTCGTCAAAAACTTTGGCTTGTGTATAGTATTTGTGGTTATTTTTATACATGCACGTGCCGTGACGTCATAGAGGACAAGTTAAATGTTTTGACTTAAAATTACCTTTATGTTACTCAATATTAAACTGATCTATTCATGTTTAACCCTTATCATTTCATGATTTTGTCATTGACAATTATTTTACGTCACACTAAAGTCCAAAGTTCTAGAACGTGAATGGAATGTTGCGCATGAAGTACGATGCAACTTTAAACCTTATGTACATGGTGCGTAGAGGCTAGTGAAATGTAAACCTTGAATTTTTTTTGTTTGATTTCAGTGCATAGGTTCTGCCAAAGTATGCTACGCCAGCGAGCAATCAGAAGTAAACCCGAGCACACGTCACATGATCATGAAGACAATAAATTTGACCTTCTGCAGATACATAGCCGTGAACGAGACCCTAAAATATGTTCCACACCCAACAAACCCTGACCAGACCTTACTGAAACAAGAGGCAGTCGTAACCGTCCAAGGTGTGCCGCTCACAAACTATATGGAAGACCTTTTAACGAACAGTATTTCCCTGAACGCCGGCAAAGGTCGACAAGCTATGGAATGGGTTATTGGAAAATTAGATGCAGAGGTAAAAGACCTAACTAATTCGGCAGTAAAAAGCACCGATGAGATATTAAATCAAACCAAGAAATCCTTTGATGGAATCACGAGTAGCGCTAAAAAATCAATGGACGATATCTCAAGTAAAGCAAAGAAGTCTCTTGATGACATACATAATTTAACGACGGGTCCTATACCGAAATTTTAGTAGAAATATTTTAATTTATTTATGTAATTTTAAATTATTTCATCATTCAAGGTCCAACACACCGTTAGTGCGAGTAAAAGAGTATTATGTTGCTCATAAATCATATTGAACTTTGTTTTAATTTTGCGCCTTCAATCACAAAGTTTAGCTTCCACATTGACTGTAAGAATCTGTGTGAACCTGAGATTTGGTCAAGTCGCAGGCTGGCCTGTAGTGATCAAAAAAGACTGTTTGTTTTATTTGGGGCGTCGTGATTTTTGCCTCACGTGATCTAATTTGCAGGGAGAATTATTTGTCATTCGAGGCAATGAATGTACATGTGAATGTTATAAAGAAATTATAGAATATTATTTAATCATCTCATTGTATAAATCAGTAAGTGTGTAATGTATAACAACTGAATAAATAAAGCATTCCTTTTATAAGAAATGTTACAGAACACTGCTGTTAATATAAATAAATAATGTTTTCAAGTAACTATTTATTTTATTGTATTTACAAATTCAATTTAGTTTAATTGGATGTCTAACAGACGTAATAGCAAATAATTTTTATCTTATCGGTATTATCGTAGTACAAAATACAAAAATTAGACTTTAGATTACCAGTGATCTAGATAAAACTGCCCGGTTTTTGAGGTAATTATACTTTGGGCAAATTGTTATCATATCATTCATGTATCAACTAAAAGCAAATTTTAGTACTTTCAATGGCAAATAGCCAAGTCAAAAATTAACCAGAGTTCCAGAGTAAATATAAATAATGTATTATTAAGTGTGTTTTGTCATTTCGAGAAAAAATATGAGTGCGTTTGAAACAAAGGGTATTATAAATTCATAAGAAAGCATTTTTAAATATTTTATATGGGAATTTAACTTCAGTAACATCTGCTTACGTACTTATTAATCTCTTTTAAAAGTAAATGTCAACTACGCAAATTTTAAAATCAATAGTAAATGAATGAAACATTATGTTGTGTAATAGTATTCTAATAAGATTATGATTTCTTATAGGCCTTTATAAATGTTTAATAGAAATATGAAATAATAACTGCTGTCATTATTTAATTATAGTGTGTATTGGAATTTTCAGAATAAATTAATTTTTTATTACATGTAGGTTTGTGAAACATTATTACACCTGCTTAAAATAATTTTTGTAATATCAACTACTTTTTAAGTGAATTTCAATTCATATGTCATCCTTGTTTTTATACATAAAAGTTTGTGGTCCGGAAATTAAAATGTTTTCTAAATTCTGTTAAATCCGATTTAAATTAGTAACCGCATTTCTTCTACGAAAAAATAATCTAAAATCCCGTGAACGGGAACGGGGACAATGGTTATTGGGTTTTATATCAATCCATATGAAACATAGTTTTGGGTAATGTTTTGAATTCCAGGACTTGAATTTAATTTTTGAACTCAAGAATGGTACCTATTGAGTTGTTCATTTTGTTTAGTTCAACTTAATATTTGAATTTTCCTGTGTTTGCATTTATGCCGAATCTAAAATTCTAGTTTTGAATTTTCTTGTGAATGAATGTTATTACTTTTGTGTGACAATTATTCCTATTACCATGTATTTGTTGGTTAAATGAAATAAACAAATTATTATTAATATTAAATTTTCTAGATTTACATCTTTTGGTGATGCATTTTTCTATAAATAAATTCACAGGAAAATTCAACACAAGAGGATTTTCTAGATTTGCATCATCAAAATACCTGCTCCAAAAGATTCCTTCATACATTAACAAGGAAATTCAAATCTAAAATTTTAGATTCGGCATAACATTAAACACGGGAAGATGCAAATCTAGAAAACTAGTTTGTCTTTTTAACGCCAGGGCATACACAAATTAGGTTGAACTGAACAAAATGAATAATGCAGAACCATTCTTGAGTACCACATAGTCGGTTTTGACAATAACGTGTATCCCCTATAGTATTGAAGAGACAATCTAGTTTTCTAGATTTGCATCTTCCTGTTTTGCATGCATTTATGCCGAATCTAAAATTCTAGATTTTAATTTTCCTGTGAATGTGTGAATGCATTTTTTGAAGCAGGTATTTTATTACTTACTTATACATTTTCTAGTTTTGCATTTTGTTGTGATGTATTTTACTATTACATATAAATATTCTAGATTTTTATTTTCTGGTGTTGAAACCATTCCCACTTTTTGGTAGTCAATGTGCAACAAAAAACAGTTTTAAGATAAAATATGTATTTATCGACATAACTTAGTGTAGTAGTTACCGTTAAGAATCATTTAAGAATCCAGTAAATCAGATCAGTCTACGCCACTGGAAGTCACCACGCATGCGCACAAGTACAAATCTCATGCGTACAGTCGGCATCCTTGTTTATAAATGTTCTTTACGTTGTCTTATCATAAAAGTGTTTTTAACGAGATTAGAGAAATAACGAAAGTCGTGTCTCGCAGACACGAGCGTGTATTAGTGTTTCGGTGTCAAAGTGATCATGTCTGGCGACAATGAAGCCGAAGGGCTGCGACACCGGCGTACAAGAAGTGTCACCACTGCGGAGGAAATTCAAAGTGTGGAGCAGAAAGTAAGAAGAGCGCAGCCAGATCACCCGTAGGTGAAAAAGTTTTTTATCTGTTTTATTCAGTTGTTTCTTCCTTTGTTTTTTGCGAATTTGGTTCGCGATTAGCAGTGTTGTCAAGTTTGGTTAGGATAATATTGAGTCGAGACATGCATAATATAATGTATTAGTGTTTTCGTGCTTGTGAATAGTACTCGAACCAAAATACTATATTTAGATTTGATAATTTTTTTGATAACGCTGCTGATAACGAAAAATATTTTATTATATATTATTTTGTGGTTCAAACAACTAAAAGTTTTTGGATTATTGTATTTAAAAAAAAATATTCAATTTTGAAGTACCTATAAATTGTTATTTTCAATTCTTACTACAACTGTAAATAAAAGTTTATTCACTTGTGAATTAAATTTTCTTTAAATAATTCAAATATTTTTAAATTACTGCGAAGTTTTATTTTCACAACAATTTATAAATCCAATAATAACTTGTTATTAAATTACGCTCAAAATAAATAATTATAATTTATATTTTTAAAAAATTATTTCGTTAAAATTGAATAAAATATTGTATAAACCAGGGACTCGAACTGCACAAAATATCGGTTCAGGTTTGGTTCAGTTCACTGTGCTTTATAGGGTTCGGTTTTGTTCCGGTTTTCATAAAAAAAAAGTGGTTTAAGTTCCGGTGTCGGTTCAATGATTTTTTATTAAATAGCAACTAACTAATTTAAAAAATTCGTTCCAGTTTTGGACTAATAATAATAATAATAATAATAATAATAAGTTTCTAAAAAAATTAAATTAAAATTGAATTTCAATTAATGCATGAAACCGTTCCAAACCGGTTCACAACTATCGGTTCGGCTCTGGTTATGGGTTATTAAAAATATTTTTTAACGGTTCAGTTTGGTTCGTGGTTTTGCTAAACTAGCTCGAGTTCGGTTCGAGTCAGGGACTACATGAGTTAAAATGTTATTCATTCGAATAAATTATGTCACTCACTTGTTGTATAAACATCCATTATAATTATTATAAAGTCCGTCATGTTTTTTTATATCAGAACACGTGTAAATAATAATTAATCCGAACTGTATGATAATTTGAACAACAATACGATGAATCATTTCATTTAAACTGAAAATATTGTTGAATCAGAATTACCAGTCAAAAAAATTAAAACATCACTCTGTTATTATATCTCATTATTATAATGACATGAACTTTGTATCAAAAATTTATCTTTTAATTTTAAAGCGGTTTTGCTACAATATTAGTAGAAATCATTACTATTCATAAGTTATCTAAAAATGATTTACAAAAACTGGCTTACAGATTTAGAAAGTACATAGTTCAAAGCAATTTGTTGCCAATAAGTTATTTAGCAATTTGCAATTTTATTAAAGGTAAATAAAAATATTTTGTTACGCTACTGGCGAATAGTTAATTGTTTGTTTTAAATAAACTACGATTTCATATATGTTTACCTTTGATACGTATTATGTAATTTTATGTCACTTGATCCGTAAGCAATCAAACCGTTGTTCTTGGTAATTACCTATTCGTGTTAAGTTTTATGGATCCATTAGAAAGAAGGTATAAAATAAACAAGTTTTCTTGGAAGAATTTTGTGTAAATAAAAGTATCAGTGTTCAAAGATTATTTTATTTATTTTTTAGCTGCCACAAACCGAGAGATTCCTTATTCTCATGGACTTCCGGATTTCACAATTTCACAGGATTGGTCAACTGGGCCTTCCTTCTTTTGTTTATGGGTGGATTCAGACTCCTTTTAGAAAATTTTATAAAGTAAGTATATAAGTATAATTACCGATACATAATTACTACTTCTAAACACTAATTATCTTGAATGCTCACTATACGAGGTCAGACATAATAAACTACGATTGAATTAAGCAGACAATTCACGTATGACCTTTGCAAATTTGATGTAAACAATTTTTCAGATATGGTATCCGAGTTGATCCAAGGCAATGGTTTATTGTACTCACAGGGAAAAATGAGGGTGGTTCAGAACATCCATCTGTCGTATTAGCTCTTTGTAAGTATTTTTATTTGAATCATAAGAAAAGTTTAAAATATTATAAAAACTTTTCTTGTGACGCCTTACATTCAAGTGTTGGTAGTTGCGGGTGAAAAAGGAAAATAATTTTGTAAAATCATTTTCAGATTCTTTAATGCCTGTAGTATTATGTTTATTAACGGAAAAGGGTTTAGCAATAGTAAGTTTATTTATTTAATAAATATCAGTTCATTGTTTTGCTAACTTAAATTTATTTTTCTAGGAAATCATTCCTCATGGCCCAGGAATGGCAATACACATAATAAATTTGATTGTATTACTTTTAATTCCTATGGTTGCGATTCATGTTAAAGGTGCTGCCTTTAGCTTAAGTAAGTTTTACATATTAATTATTTTCATTTATATTGTACATTGTTATTATGGTAATAAATGTATAATTGTTTTGAAATTTATTGCGAAATTACAATTTACAAGTAGCTGCGCGTGTTTAGGCACAGTACTCAATTATGTGTATGTGATGACGTATGAACCCGGAGCAACCCGGAGTTCCGTGGTTCGAGCCTCCCGACTGGCAATGTGCGATTGTCGTTAAAATTGCAAAACATCTTGCAGTTAAAATCTCACTCGGGCGTTTGAAATTGATAACTTGAGTGTCTTAAGGTGTTCGTCTACCCCAAAATTTTACAGCGTTACAGAGGTGTACGCCTCCCACGTTTACTTTAATTGTAATTGAAATATATGATGCTTTTACATATGAATGTATTAACAAAGGATGTCTTAATGCTTCTATATTTTTATTTTTTGTTTTTGGCCTAGGAATTTGAAGTAAAAAATATTTTAAAATGACGTTTTTTGTGGTTTTTTGTCATTATTTGATATTATTTTTTTCGGTCACTATAAATGGCAAGAAAAATTTAAAAAACAAGAAGCATGCAGCTAAGCTTCCCTTTTCGAATAATTGTTGTTTTACTTAATTTCTTTAAAAAATACAGAAGTTATTATGGGAATCTGGAGGCATGTTTATAGTATTTTTCAACTTCAAAATTACATTGCATAGCTAGGATGCGGGAAAGTACGAGTTTCGGGCTGGTTTTGGGCAGCCGTAGTAGTGGGGAAGTGAGTGAAATAGAAAAAATAGTAATATCGAGAGTATTCTACGAATTCGATAAAAAGGTAGACGAGCCTCTAAATGTAATCCTGTAAAAGAATCTCTCCGTTGTCACTTTCAAAAGGTCGTCGAGGTTCTGACTACACCAAGATGAATCGGTAGAACTCTACTATTCTGTAATTGGGAGTAAATTAAGATGATAAAATTAAACTTGTAAACTTTTTTTTGTGCTATGTTAATAATAATTATAATGTTTCTTTTAGTGGGTGCTACGACAGTATGTTTTATATACTGCGTCCTATTTTTGAAACTGTGGTCTTATATACAAGTGAATATGTGGTGCAGAACAAAATCTAAAACGAGCAAAACTAAAGACAGAATGAGGAGACAAAGTTTATCATACAGCAACTTGAGTAAGACATTATTTTAAATTCGCACAGCCCTGTTCATACATGAATTCTTTGAGGATTCTTTCATGCTTCTGAATCTTGAATCTTCCATTAGTTCTTGAGGAAAAGAATTTCAAATTCATTGATAGCTTCAAAACAGTTTTTTTTTCTAGGATTCAGAAGCATGAGAAGATTCGCAAAGAATCCACCTTTGAACATAAACAATAATATTAATTTTTTTGCAGAATCCTCCGACGATAACAATACAAAATCAACCTCCACTCAGAAAGAAGACGATAAAGACAAAGAGCTCGTTCATTATCCAGACAATCTGAACTTGAAAGACGTTTTATATTATATTTTCGCTCCAACTCTTTGCTACGAACTGAACTTTCCACGAACTTCCAGAATTCGTAAACGTTTTTTGATTAAACGAATCATTGAAGTCGTTGTTGGCGTCCAGTTGATTTTGACCATGTTCCAGCAATACATGATACCTTCTGTGAAGAATTCACTTATTCCGTTTTCTAATATGGAGTTTACTAAAGCTACGGAAAGACTTTTAAAATTGGCCGTAAGTATTGGAAAAGAAATTTGTATTATTGGTAGTAGGTAGTTGGATCTGGTTCATATTTAAAGGAATATTTTACTGTTGAAGACATATGTACAGAAGAAGTTTTTGGCTTGGAATGTTAAAATATTGCTGTTTTTATGAGGTTGTCTGGTTCTCAAATTTATAATTAAACAAGTTCTTATTTTTTATTTAGTTACTATTTTATTTTTATTACCCATGCTTACTGCAAAGCTTTTTAATGTTTTATTTTTCTTTCTTGTCACATAATTTTGAAAAAATAACTTTGATATTACTGATTTTACTATAGTTTCATTACTTTTATAGTGAATGAATATTTGAAAACAAAATATTGAGTCTAAAGGAGTATAGCTATAAAATTTTAGTTATTAATTTTGGAAGCTAAAAAATATGCCAGATATTAAAAAAATGTTTATGCCACTTTAAAAATTTATAAAAAGATAATCTTTAAAAATATGAAAAATGTTTTAAAGTTATATTTCATATTGCAAAACCCCTAGATATTTATTAGCAAATGTTACGTAAACTAATTTTATCTTGTCTGCAAACCTTCAAGCTTAGTATTAGAAATTTGTTTTTTTTCTAAACACAAATATAAAGAACAAATTAAACTTTTTTACGATTATTTTGTTGTTAAGCTTAAATAAAGGTTTATCCTTGGATATCCCAGGATAAAATGCTTCGCCAAGAGGTAAAAACTTGTTTTAAAATAGTTGTTAATATAATTATTTCTCTTTTAGATACCAAACCACTTGATATGGCTGCTATTTTTCTACTTAGCATTCCATTCGTTCATGAATCTAGTGGGAGAAATAATGCATTTCGCTGATCGTAATTTCTACTGCGATTGGTGGAATGCGAATAATATTGATACGTTTTGGAGAACCTGGAATATGCCTGTCCATCGCTGGGCCGTCCGACATTTGTATATACCGATTGTTGAGATGGGATGGGGCAAAATGACTGCCAGTGTTCTTGTCTTCTTTTTTTCGGCTTTCTTCCACGAATATTTGGTAAGAAATAGAAAACATAACAATATGTTAAATATATTTTACTTAGTAACTATTTTATCGACTGTTGTGTTGGTAAAGGTGAAAACACTACTCGATATAACATAAACCGATATTTGGTTTACACTTATGGTGCATTTCTTGCTAGAAAATTAAAAGCAAAAAAATATGGTACAATAAGCATTTTGTGACATTGGTTTTGCAATTTATGATCTGCTCATACTTTACAATGATCTAGCTACTTAAAGGTTGTGCTTACACGACTATTGAATGAATTTCTGTGATATTTCTAAAAATTACTAAAAAGGCAGTAAAATTTGAATAACAAGAAGAAGACACAAAAACTTGTGATACGAATTTTTTTATTAACAATCCCAAAAATATTTAATGAAAATTGTATATTTTATAATGTGACGTAGAGTGCTTCAATTTCTTCTTTACAAAATAATGGTGTCGCAGAAAAATTTTCTTCTCAATTTACCTACACAAATTTTTACCTTCCGCTTACCTGTAAAGGAAGGTATTGGAATCATGCAAAAAATCGGGTAGTGAGTTTTTAGTGGATGAGCACGAATTAGGGTCCTTACAACTCATTTTTGATAGTTTCACGATGATGTCTGTGTGTATGTGTGTGTGTGTGTGGTCAAGGCCGGTTGTTAGTCGCATAACTCAAATACGAATTACCCGAACATTTTGATATTTGGTATTTAACATTTGTATATAAATTGGAAGAGCTCCTTAGATTTTGGTACAAATATCTTCATCGGAAGTGATATTTTTTGAAGATTGAAAAGGTTAATTGTTAAAATTCTATATAAATTTGGAAAAATATAGTATTTATTTGTAATAAGAATAAGATGAAAAGTTATTTGCAACTTACGTTATAAAAAAATTGTCTTTATCTGGTAGCATTAAAGAACTGCAGTAAAATTTAAAAAATAAATTTATCAAATAAAACATTGATATCTTGTAATCCATGATCGGTTGATTTTTGTTTCTGCGTAAAAAATATTGACAGGTGAAACGGGTGACAAGTTGACATACTAGCGCTATATAAGTCGTAAGTAAGATAATAAATGTAGTAATTGAACGGAGTATGGCTTCAGCACAGCAGAGTTTTCCTGTGAATTAATCTTTTTATTCAGGTGATGCAAATTTCTGTGTTTGAATATTTTAGATTTTTACTTCCTTGTACGAAGTAAGGAAGTATTGTAATCGCGAAAAATTTCGGTTCTCAGATTTTGACGGAAATATCCGTTTTGACCTTTTCTGAATCCATTATGACTAGTTTCGACGTGACGTCTGTACGTACGTACGTATGTACGTACGTACGTACGTACGTACGTACGTACGTACGTACGGACGTATGTGTGTCGCATAACTCAAATACGGTTAGACGTAGAAAGTTGAAATTTTGTATTTAGGACTGTTATAGCATCTAGTTGTGCACCTCCTATTTTTGGTTTCAGTCTACAAACCGGAAGTAGTACTTTTAAAAAATATTTCGATAAATATTTAATTTTAGACAATTTTTTTAATTTTAAATGAAAGATTATGTGATTATTACCTAAAATCGGTATTTTATAAATATTTTTGTATCTGCTATCATTTAAAAATAATTAAAGTATATATTTATAATTTATAGTATTTCGGTATCTTGTAGTCCATGATCGATTAACATTTGTTACTACGTAAAATTTAAATGATTATGACATGACAGTGACAATAGTAAAATATGCTTTATATCTTCTTCTGCAGTTTAAATAAAATGACTAAAATATATTTGTGAGTATACTAGTATAATAAGTTAAAAGAATTTTTAATATTATTTTACATTTTAGTTATTAAGAAAAGTATGAACACACAAGGCGTACAAGGAAGTCATGTGGTGTCCACGTCAGATTTTTATTTGTATATTTTAAATGGGCACCGGATTGTACGTATACATTTGTGTTTATAAGTCTAGATATGGCGGAAGGTTGTGTGATGGCCACGTCAGATTTTTTTATTAATAAAAATTGCATTTTCAGTACCATGCTAGTAGCCTCTTAAAAATAATCTTTCTATAGCAGTCATCCGACAAATGTAAATTATTGATTTAATACGAAAAAGTTAATTATGTATATTAATAAACGTATAAATTGGTTTATTAAATGATATAAATTAATAAGAAGTTTTGCTAATTGATGTCACAAGTCACAGCAATTTCAAATTTACATTCATCTATTCACTAATTATTTATGCTTCTTTATGTCGTCTGAAATTTTTATTAATAAGTATATTGTGAAGCTTCAGGATTTACAAGTGTTGCGCCAAACATTACAAAAACAGAGAAAAAAATTCCGTACAAAATTTAAAACTGCTTGTTTGGAACATTTTCGCGATATAAATTTCGAGATGTAGACAAGCAAAATTGGGACAAACTGTATGTGACAGGGTTTTATTATTTTTGTTGCAAATGATAAGCCGAAGACTAAACAGAAAATGATGTTAATATGCTATAATGCTATATTTAATATTTAAATATAAATTGAATGCAAATCATTTCATTGTATCGTGATAAAATTATTTTTGTTTATTTTAAAATGCAATTGAATATCCTTATTGCTAACTATTGATAAAGTAAATAAGGAAGGTTAGTAACATTTCACACTTTGCGATTTTAGAAGGTCAAGGGTAATAATGATAAGAAATCTGCTTAGTATCCGGTTTAATTTAATTTTCTTCTTATTTTAATTATTTCTTTCTTGTTTCTAGGTGAGTGTCCCGCTCAAAACGTTTAAAATCTGGGCGTTTGTGGGAATGATGGCCCAGATTCCTCTCTCGTTTATTTCTCGAAATATGGAGAAAAGTTACGGTTCGAGATGTGGCAACTGGGTAGTGTGGGCTTCTATAATTCTGGGCCAACCCCTATGTATTATGATGTACTACCACGATTACGTGATTACCCATTTTGGAGAAGCTCTCTTAGACGATTATAGTCATGTTTAGAGTTTAGATGATCGCCGTGCCAGAACAAAAATTGTGATGTTTTTTTGTAAAAGAAGTACATTTCGTATTCTACTTATTCATTACGTTGTACATTTTTTCATATACGTTGATTTTACAGGTCTTTATACATGTATTTATTGTTTTTGTATGTGTTTACACTTTATTGAGTAATATCATGTTTTCTTCCAGCCAAAGATTTTTAAAATGTTGAATTTGTATCCAAATTATACAGGAATTTAAATAAAGTTATATAAAAAATGACAAATATCTTTTTATACTCTAAAGTTTTAATTACTATATTACTACTGTATTTCAATTAAGAATAGATTATTGTTGCAATTTTTTCTGCCCTGTGATTGAGAAATCGTAAATTAAGTACCTAAAATAAATTGACAAATTGAACTGCTATCAATTGTCCGACGTAGTATCATGTATATGTTAGTGCGTAAAACCGATGTTCAAATGCTGACATTTTAACAAGAATGATGTATACTATTCTATTATATTTATTGCAAACAATCGAATTACGCGCTCATAAATACAAATGAATGTAAGCTACAGCAATGCCCTCTACACTGTAGTTCGAGCCAGAAGCGTAACTTGTAGTTTGGCCTTCTTGCTAAAGATGGCGATACCAGTATTAAATTGCGTGTCTGTTCTGTTATTATGCTAATTTATTGTAATATTGTTGTTTATAATTATAACATTAAGGTGTATGTTCTTAGAGCACTTAATTTTTATTTAAAATATATGGACTATGATTGAGTATTATGATTAAAATGAGCATTATATTACATTTTATTTGGAGGCTTGTTTATCGATGATTTGGAGTAACTAGTTACAAACTGTTTAGAACTTGTTTCTAATTATTATTGAATTATTTTTTGTTTGATTTCAGTAGTTCCTGGAATTTGTACGGTGAAGTGGCTTTTGTTTCTGTGTTGTTTCATCTAGATATTCTTCATGTAGCCGATCTTTCAATAAGGTACCTATTTACTTAATTTATTTTTTATTTAATAATAAAACTAGTAATCCAGAAGTAGATATACATATTTAGAGATTATATAATGACATCATCTATTAGTTAATGCGAACTTTCTTTAAAATTGTTTTAGGTGAACATTAATTTTAAGAAATAATACCTAGGTAAGTATACTGCTTATGTACTACATTATTTTTTAATGATATACCTACCTAGTTAAATTTAATAATATCGCCTTTCAGCTGTTATAATCGGCAGCAATATGTGCAAATATTTTAAATTTAAATAAATAAAATATAATGGATTTATTAGCTTATAACTTACAACTAAAAATATAATTAGTAATTATTCAATTTGGCCATAATATAAATTAAATTATATCGTCTCTCCGCTGTTATAAAATTAGTTAAGTTTTCGACAGCAATACCTATATGCAAATGTATTAAATAAATAAATATATAAAATATAATGGATCTACTAGCTTACAACTAAGAATAAAATAATCATTTATCTTGGTCATGTTGAAGTACGAAAATAAATATATAAAGTATATTATTCAGAAAAACTAATAAGAAAAATAACACTCCCTATTTAGAATTTCGTGAGTAATTTACATATCCATTGATTTATTTATAACAATTAGTACCGGTCTATTTACGTTAAAGCCTAATACAGAACATACACAAGCTCATGGCGTCAGCATCATATTTTATTTGATGCAATCTCATTGTTACAAAGAACAAACCGTGTCTAATTCACCTAATGATTGTAGGTAGTATTGTTAATTATAAACATAGCGTAACCATAACGACACGGCGTAAACAGTACATCAAAGTGGAAAAGTATTACAAACATGAACAGTTGACAAATCGCTTTAACACTACTTGTTGGAAATTCAATTAAAAACAAAGCGCTGTTGTTGACTTATGACAATGAGCTTAAGATTAGAGTTTATTATTTCATTGTCGTTGGAATCGGATCTTTTTTCTAACCAAAAACATATCTTCCACACTTCCACTGCTCATTAGAACACCTTAAAATAAAACGGAAAAATAAAATAAAGAGTAAAAATATCTTCCTCCAAAATAAATAAATTAACTTAATAAATATTTTTCAATACGTAGGCACCTGTAGGTACAGTCCATACAATTATTTCGTTAGTTATTGCCTTATTGGCATTTTGGCTTCTAAAATGCCCAGTTTCGTTATACAAAAATAGAGGTTTCTCTAATTTTTATAAGTATTATATCTACCAATAATTTGTACCTACTTAAAAATATAATACTTAATATACTAACTACTCTTAATACGCATACGCGTATACATAATTCTAGTAAATGGTAAAAAATAGAGATGCAACGAATAATAAATGTGCCGAATACCGAATATTATGCAGGACTGTCTGCCGAATAAACGAATATTCGGCAAATATTCTGCATCCTTTTATAAAAAATTTAAAAAATCTGAATTTTTCGTAAAATATTTGTATGTACACCTATGTAAATCTACGCGAGGAATTCTACGATAAGAAAATCAAAGTCCATTATCTTATTCCATTTTCAAGATATCAATGGTAGTTTAGTTATAGAGGGCCCGTAGCTAGATCCAAAATTTTTAGAGTGGGCAACTTGGAAACACAATGCGCTGCAGGAAAAATTTTTCTTTTCACTCAAGGCCAAATGCTTCATAATGGAAAGGTATTTTTTAAAAAGATGTGAAGCTGTAATATGTTTTTCAGCCATTTCTTGTGCAAAAATAAATTGTCAGAGCACAGCAGTAGACTCAATATAATTTTTTTAAATTTTGGTTCATCCTTCCGATTGTATTAGGTATACTATATTTAATAACTAATCGGACAAATCTGAAGTTGGAATGCTAAAACTGATCGTTTTTGATTGGCTGATGTAACACCAGTTTTATTGCCACTCTGCTCTCCTGCCCCTGGCTACGGCCCTGGGTAGTAATTTTTGGTAAAAAATTAAACCTGAAAATTTGATTACAAGTTCATTGGAGAGCGAGAAACAGTGTCGCAAATTTGATTGGGCTTAGTTTTTGAGATATACTGACATACTTCATCTCAAAGTTGCGATCTGGAAAATGTGAAAAATGGGATTAACTCGGAAACTGAAGTAAATTACTAAAAAATATCGAACGGTTTGCGGCATTGGAGTTGGTCAAGAACCGAATTTATTAGAATAAAATTCCGGTGACGTTCTCAATCAACGACGTTTCGAAGCAACAAATTGTCGTGTACCAAACCCTTCAGAATTGCTATTAATCTGTTTCTGCCTCGTCTAAAACCCCATTATTCTGCACCATCGGCAGCAACAGCAACTGACAATCTTCCGCGAAGTTAACAATTGAATCCCACATTGTCGCCACGAAGTCGTCGCACTACCACTGTTGTTGTTACATATTCCAAGGTTAATGTAAACGCCACGTCTGCGAGCCGAGCACGAGCCCTCCTCGGTTATGTAAGGTTACTACAGAGTGGAAATTAATGTAGCAAGTCTCAGGAAGAGAGGCAGATTGTGTAGGACGCGATAAATGTGTCATTTGTAATTACATGTCCCAGAAACAAGACAAGGCGTTGCCTCCAAAGAAGTTCAACACTTGATTGATGCCGTAGTAAACTTTACTATCAACACGGTTTTATTTGATTGGAATTGTATTATTGTTGGCGGCGTTTGATACAAATGCAAAGGGCGGGTATAATGATGGTTAACTAATTTGTAAACAATATAACCTATAAAATGGTAAAAAATTATCATAAACGAGCGAAATTTCTCAGCTGTCTCGTAATAGTACAACGTATACACTACACAGTGTACAGAAAGATTAAAAGAACGATGATAAAACTGGAACCGGAAAAATTCACCCTTATCGCATAATTGGAATAAGGAATATGCAAGGCTTGAGAGAAATTCGAATAGTGGAATATAGTAAATACGAATAATTTTTATTATGAATGGGTGACGAAGTATAAACTATATGGTATAATATAAACACCTGAAGTGGACACTGCGTATCTTAGCAATACTGTCGATTTGTGTCATTTTTGTTTAACCTGTGTGAGAGAGAAAGATCACTACTGGACCTGTGAGTTACCATCGTTACTGTTGTTTATCGTCTCAGAATGCATGCTCCGAGTTGGCCCGTATTTTCTGTCTCTCTCTACAAGGTAAACAGAAAGACCACACTCACGGTTAAAGAATAATTAGGTTTACCGACTGACCATGTTTTTCATTGACAACCCCGGTCAGAAGTTGTAATTAGCTCATAGGTATTTCTAGAGTTTATAGGTGTCTCTGCTGGTCACTACCGATCAGTGGCGGACTGGGAAATTTAACAAGCCCGGGAAATTTAATAGTAACCGGCCTCTTAAAAGTTCGAATCTCACTTTTAATTAGACTGTTAAAATAATTCTAAAAAATTGGAAATTTTAAATACACAGGTAATTCGTAAAAATTTCGACCATTTTCAAACCGCCATAACTCGGCGTATTTTCAATCAATATCGATGAATCTTTGCGAGTGAAAAACTTTGAAGTGTCTACTTTAAAGTCATGCATGCGAACTTAAGGCAACCCCTTTCGCCCCCCTCTAGCACCAATGTAAAAAAAATAGTTTTTAATTTTAAAAATGTCCAACTTTGACGATGTGTACGGAGTTTAATTTTTTTGACTTGATCCACGAAAAGGGCACTAAAATTTGTTCAATTCCTTGTGCAGGACTCAAAGAACGAAGTTCCTACGATGATTTGGCACAAAGTTATGGGTGTTTAAAAAAAGGGCATTTTTTGGTTTTTCGCACATAACTCAGCGACTTTTCAACCAAATTAGACGATTTTTTCGGGGAAAAACCCATAGTGGCTCTACTTTAAGGGGGTTAGGATGATCTATTTTCGTACCCTTTAAAAACCGAACAAAAAAAACACGTTTTTAGGCAAAAACACGTCCAAAAAATTTGTCGACTCGATCCACCAAAAGGGCATTGAAATTTGTTCAATAATTACCTGTGCAGGACGAATTGGCACAAAGTTATGGGCATTTGAAATAAAGTGCATTTTGTGGTTTTTTGACTCATAAATCGGAAGATTTTTGACGAAATTGTTTTTTTTTTCACGAATGAAATTTTCTTTCGTCTTTCTATTCACATATCTATTTACAAAAATTTGACCGGCCACCGGCCTCGGTACCTCCGGCCTACCGGGAAAGCTCCCGTACTCCCGCCGGAGCCAGTCCGCCACTGCTACCGATACAAATTCATTCTGTCACTTGCTATCACTGAATAGTATTTTTGAAATTTAATAATTTGTGCGTTATATAGTGATATAGAAATATATGTATAATATAAACAACATGTAAGTACAGGAAAATATGAAAAGTGATTCAGAAAAATTGTCAATAAAGATATAACGAGTAGGTTATTTTAATTTTAGGAGAAATGAGTAAAAATCGACATGTTTTATAAACTGAATAATGAAGAAGTCTGTGTATATGTTGCAAGTATTTATTTATAACGACGATCTCCTTCGTAGAAAATGGAGGATTTTCAAACACGTTTTGTTATAATATTTTCAATCTAAAAGTAAATTATGGAACATAACCGCTTAGATATATCAAAATTACAATTTTTGATAATATATTTATAGTATTAAAGTGTATTTTTACAGCCAAAGATATCTAGATCCATTCAGACGTTCATATTGACTAGTCTGTTTTAAATTATGAGGTGTAGGTAATAATGAAATCCTAAACTGTTTTCTAATCTTGTGTTTGGCTGGAACACAGTCAGTTTTACACCGAACGTTTTTATTATAAACCCACTAAAATAAATTATAATTTTTCATCTTCTGAACTGATTACTATTATAAGTCTTCTTGTATACATTTCAAAAACGATACAGCTATTGACTCGTGTTTCTAGATCAAGTTTTGTGTAAAAATCCAGCCACACCCCCAGCTCAGTTCTAAATAAAAACAAATAGCAATCTTGCGCGCGCATCATAAACCCTTCATCTTGTTTATATCCCAGCATGCGATCCGATCCAGTATCGCAGCATCCAAGGCGGCTGCGGCTGCAAGGCCCTTGCTCTGATTTAAAAGCGCACAAAAACGTAGAAGCTGCTGAAGACAACGTACGGTAGTGCAATGCGGGGTGGTGTCCTCTTGTTTCATCCGGACATATTCATGTGAGCGCTTTCATACACACACCAGCAAAACCGGAGCCGGTGACTGCGCCGGTCGTCGGATGTAATTTAATCAAATGAGAGCTTTCATACATAGCCCGGTCCAGTTTCCATTTAATTACATTGTATTCGGCGCCGTCGCCGTTACCGACTCCGGTTTTTTCGGTGTGTGTGTGAAAGCGCCCGGATCATCGCCCGGATTGTGTCCCTAGGAAAACGACACATAATTTTTTGTTTATTTTGGTCTCCTGGGATACCTTTCGATTCCATGGACTATTTCCCTCATTATAATTTAACAAATTAAAATGCACTATTTTTCACAAAAACCATAGAAACTATCTATATAAACAACTATTCCCATGCATATTTTTGAATATTGACATAGTATGCGTATATTCAACCGTAACCATGACACAACAATCAATAATAAATGTTTGTTTATTTTTCACCAAATATCAAAATATTTAAAATTAAATTAAAAATTATGCTAATAAATAAAATTGTGTTATTTAAAATTGTTAAATTTGATTTATTCATGAAATAGTCAATGCGTATACCACTCGATCATCAAAAATAATAGAAAATACTTTTGCCTCCTCTCGAGTTGTTTCTATGGAAATATGTCTCATCAATCGGCAGTATTTTCAATTATTTTCGAAGCTCTTGTGGTATAATAACTGACTATTTCCCTCATATATTTATTATTTGCAGTAACCATGACAATATCGATTATACAATCCTTTGTAATCACTTTTTCACTATATTTTTGGCACAAGTGAAGCGCTTTAAGAGCAGGTTATTAAAAAAACTTGTTTTATACTAATAAGAAAAAGAGCCTACAAAAATGCAAATTTACAATAGAGTCTGAAATAAATAAAACAGATTTCTTAAATTTGACATTTGCTGGCGCCATCTATTAGTAGTTGTTCAGTGCAAGTGTCAAATGCATATCATACCCTAAAACAAAACTAAGATAATTTACGCATTTCAGAATCAAAATTTACAAATTATTGTATATTTTTATGACGAGTTTGTATAGTAACATTTGAAAAATAAAGTATTCTCGTATTTTTTATTTTGTACAAATTAAAAATTTCCACTGCACATTTGGCATTTGGTCCAGCTGCACGTTAGAATAATCTCTGCAACGCACTACTTACATAATCCGTATTTGATATTAATAAATAATACATTTGGATTTTAAACTAGGAGAATATAAAAAAGTTATTTATATTCTAAAAAACCAGAAAATATTTTTATTTAATATTTTTAAGCAACTAAATCTTAATAAGTCATAAGTTATTTTAATTATATTTATTTCAAATTAGAAGAACGAATTTCAAATAAAATGACAACAGTGAGTATAAATCTGAGATAGGTATTGACTTTTTGGGTGTAAACATGGAGTTGCTCCAGCCAATCACAAATATAAAAATCATCCTAGAAATTTGACTCGTTTTAGTTTAAATAAAAGCACAAGAAACTAGACGATGCTTACATTCGGATGAATAAGTAAGGATAAAATAAAAAACTGCATCTGCACCGTACGGTAGTGCATTGCAGCTCAGTGCAGCTCGGTGCAGCACGGTAGTTCGAGCAGATCCCACCTGCAGGGAACGGCGGCGCCACGGGCGTGGCACGCTCACTTGTTTTGGATGAAATTGGCGCCGAGAGTAAAACAACAGAAGTTCTGATGCTTTTGTTTTGTTGTCGAAAACCTTGGATTTTGTCGTTTTCGATTTCGTCATGTTGGCATACGGAAATTGATGTTGAAGTAGTTATTTGGGTGTAAACAGAATATTTAAATTATCGGTTATCAAGATCAAGAATACAATAATAAATTGTAGTCTTGTGATATATTCAAATCGAATGTTTTAAGTAACTATGTAGTTAAAGTAACTTTGTAAGTAAGTTACAGAACTGAATAACTCACATTTACATTTGTTTTGTTAAATTATGAATAATTTCAAATTGGTGCCTATACACAAGGATAGAATTTGTTAGTTATTCTCTTCAACTGTATTATATTGATCACGAATCAAAAAGAATGTGTTCAAAATTCGCAAAATAAATTGCATGAATGAATAAAAAATATTTATATCTAGTCCTATTTCATTTAGAGTTGCAATTTTTATTTTGCAAATTTTAAAATTTCTTTTTGATTAGTGATCAGAATCACTGATCAGTATGTCATGTTGTATCTCCTATCTGCCATTGAATTTTTTTCCTGAAATTGTGATACACCTTGTATAATGTTTAAATTTAAATATACATTATCAAATGTAAATTTAAACATTTATAACCTCGTGTAGCTTAATTTTTAATTGGTTATAATAATAGTTATAATTTTCTTTTGTGTTCTGGTTGTAGAATTAAAAATTCCTCTCATTGTTTATTATTGATTATGCATGTCACCATGGGTGTCTTGTCCAATTGCTATTAACATTAGTACATTAGACATTAAATATGAGAGAAAGCAATATAGAAATTTTTATCTTCTCATTATTTTACTACGATTTTAATTGCACCAATAATGATAAATTAACAATCACACATAATTAAACCTACAACATAACATGAACCAAAACTATAACCACTTTGATGTTGATGAAGTAACTTTACCATGAAGAAGTTGTACACTACTCGTAACTAATAATCGAATAGCAACACTGACTTGCCAAAATTTGTGATTTTGAAAAAAATATTTTTTAATGATTTTCTAATTTTACTATATGCATATGTGAAAGGTTTTTAGAAGAGGACCTACGAAAAGTTGAATAAAAAAAGGAAGAAATTTTTTTTTCTGAGATAGTGTCAAATACTTTATTTCTCGATTTGAGACTCTCCACTCTATTAGTTTCGACGCAACATACGTATTCCTCAAGAGATGAGAACACCGAAATTTGTAGTCGAGAAATAGAATTTGACTGCATCCCAGAAATTATTTATCCTTTTCTCATCATATTTCAGTCAATAAATTCTTACACATTATGTTTGCACCTCATTATTTTTGATTTCATTTTCTTAAAACTAAAAAATTAAAAAAATTAAAAAATTAAAAAAATATATGTAAAAGTAGTCCCACTTTGTATCTACAATTTCTTATGGTACTTAAAATATATCAAAAAACTTGTTTTCAGTAATGTCCTTGTTATAGATGAGTTGATTCTCGTTCTTGTAATCAGAGAAACTTGCTATACAAAATATTCGTTTGGTTGAGTCTTGAGTCAAACTCAAAAAGGTAGAGGTGTTTCAAAGAGATTTTGAACGCAGTAGCGGCCATTTGTGTCCGTTCTCTGATTATGGTTTTTAGAAATGTATGGAATAGATATTAGCGTCCGTAAAAAATTCTATTGAAAAGAGTGGTGGTAAATTAATATTAGGTGACTTATTATCTACTCTATCTAAGGATAGAGATACGACACTTGGAAAATGTCAAATTAGAGAAAAGTTTCATAATTATAGGTTAGTTGTCTTTTGTTTTAAACAGATTTCCTACTATTTTTTTATCGCATCAGTATCTACATCGAACCTTTTACTAGAATATGGATTAAAAATCGCCGCCATTCGTTAGTTAATTACAACTAGTGTACTGCAATATTCTCTCATTTGTGTGTTCCGCGAGCACGTGCAGTGTTTGAGTGTTTTTAGTCGTATATAGGTTAAATATAACAATACGGCACTGAGTGCGGTAGTTGGCACTGGCACTAGCACCGGCACCCACTGATTTACGGCGACGGTGACGGTTGCATGAACTTTCTATTGTTTCAAGAGTTGACGCCAGGTATGGAACAAATGGCGGCCGCGGTCGAGGTGCTTAGCGCCAGCTAGACAGAGTTCAAACATACATGTATGCGGTTGTTACAGTTAAATCAATTGTATTTTTAGCGAGTACATATCAGAGTGTCGACAAGTCATAGTTCCGACAAGCCACAGCATCTAAAAGTCATAGCGTATAAATGTCATAGCATCGACAATTACCCCCACTCCTGAGTTCATAGCGTTTAACTGTTAAACAGTCATAGCGTATAAATGTCATAGTGCCGACACTTACCCCCACTCCTGAGTTCATAGCGTATAACAGTTTTAAAAGTCATAGCGTATAAAAACCATACCGCCTAATAACCACACGTCCGAAAAACCACAGCATATAAAAGTTCCCCCACCACAATGTCACGCTACCCATATACCAATTTTCACACTTCGATTTGCACATTTGTACCCAAACTAATCAATACTAACAAAACCATAATTGAGTCCAACAGATCTCCGTTTTTTTAAAAATAAACTAATCAATACTAACAAAACCCTAATTGAGTCCAACAGATCTCCGTTTTTTTAAAATAAACTAATCAATACTAACAAAACCCTAATTGAGTCCAACAGAACTCCGTTTTTTTTAAAATAAACTAATCAATACTAACAAAACCCTAATTGAGTCCAACAGAACTCCGTGGTGTGGCATTTACTCGATTCTATGACATTTATACGCTATGACTTTTAAAACTGTTATACGCTATGAACTCAGGAGTGGGGGTAAGTGTCGGCACTATGACATTTATACGCTATGACTGTTTAACAGTTAAACGCTATGAACTCAGGAGTGGGGGTAATTGTCGATACTATGACATTTATACGCTATGACTTTTAGATGCTGTGGCTTGTCGGAACTATGACTTGTCGACACTGTGGCATGTTCCCTTTTTAGCTAGAAAGTCGTAATATAAAATCGTGCCTGATTTTACCACTTGCCAGAAATGACTTTTTGTGTTAATTCAAGTCTTATTACTTCTAGAATATGTACAATATAAAATTTGCTCTATATTAAGTGTTTTAACATGTACTATGTAACTTATTTTAATTAATACTTCTGGTACTTGATGTACATAATGCCCCTTGCATTTAAAGAAGTTATTAAGCGCCACGCCAGAAAAATTTACCGGTCGTACATGCTTCAAAGTGCATCGAAGTGCGCAAATTGAGGGACGTGATGGTGACATGAGTGTCAAAAAATCTGACGTGGACACCACATGACTTCCTTGTACGCCTTGTGTGTTCATACTTTTCTTAATAACTAAAATGTAAAATAATATTAAAAATTCTTTTAACTTATTATACTAGTATACTCACAAATATATTTTAGTCATTTTATTTAAACTGCAGAAGAAGATATAAAGCATATTTTACTATTGTCACTGTCATGTCATAATCATTTAAATTTTACGTAGTAACAAATGTTAATCGATCATGGACTACAAGATACCGAAATACTATAAATTATAAATATATACTTTAATTATTTTTAAATGATAGCAGATACAAAAATATTTATAAAATACCGATTTTAGGTAATAATCACATAATCTTTCATTTAAAATTAAAAAAATTGTCTAAAATTAAATATTTATCGAAATATTTTTTAAAAGTACTACTTCCGGTTTGTAGACTGAAACCAAAAATAGGAGGTGCACAACTAGATGCTATAACAGTCCTAAATACAAAATTTCAACTTTCTACGTCTAACCGTATTTGAGTTATGCGACACACATACGTCCGTACGTACGTACGTACGTACGTACGTACGTACGTACGTACATACGTACGTACGTACAGACGTCACGTCGAAACTAGTCATAATGGATTCAGAAAAGGTCAAAACGGATATTTCCGTCAAAATCTGAGAACCGAAATTTTTCGCGATTACAATACTTCCTTACTTCGTACAAGGAAGTAAAAAACAAACGTCACATGACGTTTCCCGATATTATGCGCACTTCGAAACACTTTAAAGCTTCTAACAGACATGTACAACGGGTAAATTTTTCTGGCTTGGTGCTTAATAATAAATGTGAAATATAGGAGCCAACTTCATCACTTCATGCAGTTGCTATGTTCAGCCCGTGGCTAAAACCGGCCAAAGCCACGGCTTGTCTAACGCCGGGTGAAGTTGGCACCCCCATGTTGGAATTTCAAAACGAAAACTATTGCATAATTTTGCCCAAGTTATGCCTAGTTTTGCCCAATAGTCATTTCGTTTTGCCCAGCCACCGTTAACCCATGTCAATAATCGAATTTCTATGGTGTGGCACCCCCATCTGTTTGTTAGCATAGATTAGTTTATGTCAAAAAAACGGAGTTCTGTTGGACTCAAGAAGGGTTTTGTTAGCATAGATTAGTTGATGTAAAAAAAAACGGAGTTCTGTTGGACTCAAGAAGGGTTTTGTTAGCATAGATTAGTTTATGTCAAAAAACGGAGTTCTGTATATGCGTGAAAGAGGATCGTCTCCTATAAATTATATTCCAAACAAAACATAGATGTAGCAGGACTGCCTTAATAGTAAATAATATTTTCGCCTCCTGAAGAGTAAACATAACAATCACACATCGTTAACATCTATAGTAGTCGTGATTTTACACATCGCATGCGGAAAAACATGAAAATTTTGAGCTTCTACAGATTATTAAAAAAATCTGACGTGGACACCACATGACTTCCTTGTACGCCTTGTTTGTTCATAATTTTCTTAATAACTAAAATGTAGAATAATATAAAAAATTCTTTAACTTATTATACTAGTTTACTCACAAATATATTTTAGTCATTTTATTTAAACTGCAGAAGAAGATATAAACGATATTTTACTATTGTCACTGCTACTGTCACTGTCATGTCATAATCATTTAAATTTTACCTAGTAACAAATGTTAATCGATCATGGACTACAAGATACCGAAATATTAAATTATAAGTAGGTATATACTTTAATTATTCTTAAATGATAGAAAATACAGAAAAATTTATAAAATACCGATTGTAGATAATAATCACATAATCTTTCATTTAAAATAAAAAAAATTGCCTAAAATTAATTATTTATCAATTTTTTTTTTAAATTTACTACTTCCGGTTTGTAGATTGAAACCAAAAATAGGAGGTGCACAACTAGATGCTATAACAGTCCTAAATTCAAAATTTCAGATTTCTACGTCTAACCGTATTTGAGTTATGCGACACACATACGTCCGTACGTACGTACGCACGTACGCACGTACGCACGTACGTACAGACGTCACGACGAAACTAGTCATAATGGATTCAGAAAAGGTCAAAACGGATATTTCCGTCAAAATCTGAGAACCGAAATTTTTCGCGATTACAATACTTCCTTACTCCGTACAAGGAAGTAAAAAGTGGCTTTGTAATAAATAAGGGAGCCTATAAATACGCTAGTTTACACAATTTATTATTCAATAGAGTCTGAGATAAATAAAATATATTAATTTTAAATTTGACATTTGCTGGCGCCATCTCTTAGCAGTTGTTCCAAGATTAATTGACAGAAGCCAATTTTAGAGAAAATATTTTTCGAAAATTCTGTTTATTCCATGCCCAGCACATAATGAAATGTATACCCTTAACTTTTTTCCCGAAGTATCTTTATAGTGTCACATTCTGTATGACCGAAAACTCACAGTTTGTGCGGCTGCCACACCAAAGTTTGATAATAGGCGCGATAGATATAATATTAATATGTATGTTAAAGTACCATACTGATTTGCACATAATAACATTATGATATGAGTAAATTCTTTAGAAACAAAAACGTTGGTTGCATTCTGCGTTATCTGACGGTTTGTATTTTATAAAGTATATAAATATGATTTTCTCTCGCAGTACACCAGACTTGTTATAAGATAAAGTAGATATAAATTCACGTACTCATTGTTATCCACATGTTGGTCGTGGCGGGGCCAGGTTGAACTGAACAACTGAAGAACGAACCATATCGTACTACACCGCTAAGGCTTTATTATATGCAAATGACCTGGGTGTATGTATGTACAGTTCCATGTAACAGCTAACAGGACTCACGATTCATAATGCTCAACTTGCCGCAAATTAAGGTCATTACAATATTTTATATACTGTTGTATTATCATAAATAGCTACGATGAATTTTGAGGAAAATCGTACCACCAAATTATAGCCGTAATAGAACCGCGTTAAACTTGGTAGAAATACAAACTTTTTTTACGATTGGTATTAAAAGTAGGCTTCTGGGACTTCACTTGGTTACTGAACAATGACTGAACATTTGTTGACCAATATGCTTCTCCTTCTTTGCAGACCGTTGCTTAAGTAGTCCGGTTTGAAAATATTTTATCTGTTCCAGTAGTAATTATAATAATAATTTATTAAGATTTGGTTAAATTTATACTAATATTTTAATTTTCAATAAAAAACAGTTTATTTACATTTATGTTAGTTGTATTGTTTTTCTAAATTCAAAATTTTAGCTTCCGTAGATATGATGATATATGAAAAATGAAAAAAATTCTGTTGATTGTTAATAAAAATCAATTAATCGTAGAAAAAATGTTGTGATACGTCTGACTGAAAGTATTTTTGCAGACTGACTATAGTTGCAGCCCTTGCTGCGCTCGTCATACAATTTCTAGACTCAATCTGCAAAAGGCCCTTGGCATACACATAACGAAATAACTACTTTTTCTACTCCCTACTGGATATTGGCAACATACCTTCATACTATCATGTGTGGTTAGGGATGTCATATCCACACCAGGTGTGGATATGAAATTCAAAGTCAAATACGTCAAAAAATTGTTAATGCGTGCAAATTATGTTTTTATTATGACAAATAATTACTAAAAACATTAAATCAACTGTTATTTAATAATTAATTATGTTTAAAAGCATTATTTTATTGCTAAAAAAGCAAATAAAATTTTGAGATTTTACGTTGGCAACAATTATTCAAATGTCATATGTCACAAAATAATTGATGTAACCCTACTTTTAAATAATTTTTGCCATCACATTGAGTGCATTTTATTGCAAAAACCATATTTCGTAGAAAAAATAGGCTGTACAACTCGAGTGGATTGCCTATATCGCACGCGAACGTTTGCAGACACTCCCCCTGTGCGGGGTCGTGACTGCAAACTCGTTCTCGTGCGATATAGGCATCACATCCACTCTTGTTGTACAATATACTATATTCTTAGCTAGACCAACATCTAAGTAAAATAAGTGTTTTTTTAAATATAATTATCTCCGTTTAACAAAACATTCAAATAAAAATAGGTTGAACTGTAATGTTGCTTGTAAATACGCAATTATAATATTAAGTCAATACATGTTAATTAATGTTTAACACACTAACACAATTGTTATACCTATGTTATCTCATGTTTATATTGTAAAAGAAGTTAAAAAACAAAGAGGCTGAGTCGTTATATTATATAATTTCTTTCACAGAAAACCACTTGTAGATACCTATATTAATTCATGCCCAACAAATTTTTATATTCCAATAACGTAATCGGCCTCTCGTGTCCCACTCGAGGTGGAGAACATTAAACAAAATTCTGAAAAGAATTAATGCACATGTGAAATTATCAGTGAAAATATTTAATTTTTACGTACCTACGAGTACTATCTATGCTTCTTATGGCCATTTGTACCGCTTCCACTTAAGTGTCACTTAAATGTATACAATATCGAATAAAAATCAAATTGTCAAACGTAGAAATAACATTGCTGTCATAAGTTCGATTGGATATTTTTCATGTAAGTGACACTTAAAATTTAAGTGGAAGCGGTGCAAATGACCATTAGTAATTTTTATACAAACAAGGAAAATTTGAAAATTATTAAAAACGTACCTATTTTAAGTTGCAGTCTTTTATTGTTTAATTCTAGAATAATTGCTGCTCTTGAATTCATCATTCCTTTATTTTGTTATACAGAAAAATAAAGTCTCGTAGATTTCAACGATCAGTCAGACTTGAAACGCGACCATTTCGAAAACAATTACACGGTGAATTTTCCTCGCCTAGAGATACGATCAGACACCCAAAATTACAGCTTGTTATCCAGCACCTACATCTTACCTAAACCGCTAAACCGATCGAATGTTAGAAAATCTACACGTTGGCTCATATTACGCAGCTATTAGCAAACTGAACAATAAATAACCAACGTAATTCCACACAATGACTCAGGTGCAAAGCGAACACAATATAGAGCAACGGCTGCCCGAGGACAACAATTCATTGTTCTGAAATTTAAAACTCGACGGCAATTATAAAATCCACGAGCGGGTGGAACCAAACGACTAACTTCAAAGTGATCTATCAGAATCAGACGCGATTGCGATAAAAAATCTAGCGTTAATAGCGTGTTTATAGTGTTTATGTTCAATGGTAATTATACTTATTCTAATATTGCATAATCTGTTGTAGGTGCTCTACTTAGATTAGGATTTTCGTTGTTTATAACTTTATTAGATTTAGTTGATTTATATTCTTTAGGCATGAATGTTACATAAAATTTGTTCGTATCGAGAAACATGCAGTTTTTAATAGGCTAGTTGAAGCAAATAATTTCTAATTTTATTATGTACTTATATGGTGCGAATTATCGACCAATTTTGAGGGAATTGAGTTCTGTGGGTTTTTAGGTACCTACAACAAAAACTTTGAATTTAGTAAGATCTACTTTGGCTATTCCTAATTTTTTAGGGTTTATTGAAAGCGCAAGTTAAATCGATGATATTTAAAGACGAAATTTTACTAAAACAAGTTTAATTATTTGAACATATTGTGTCATTGTGTGTGAATTTAGCGCGGGTTTTTCGATTCGATTACGACAAAAATGTGACTGAATCGATTTTATATTAAAACAATTAGTTTTTCACAAAATTAAAAATAGTTATTTGTTTAACTAGGCAAAAAAATACTTAGATTTACTATCGCGGCAGACGAGGCGCAACCGAGCTATGAATCTAGCTTAGGCAGTAAATCTGTACTTAATTTTTGCGATGTTAAACACATTATTTTTTGCTAATTGTTATTAATTATTAATATTAGTTTAGTAATTATTTTCAATATTTTGACAAGTATCGCTATCAAATTATCTTACTATATCCTCGCGTTTGTTGAAAAGTTGCTATGCGTTTGTTGAGCGATTGCTTTGAAAATAGTAGTTTATAATATTGTGTTCGTATAGATAGTCTTTTTACACATGTTGCTCAAGATTAGAATACGAGCGAAGCGAGTGTAAAAAAGACACTGTACGCACAAGTTTCATACACTATTTTTTGTACTCATCACCTAGGAAATGACATATTAAACACGCAATTGACAATCGGAAATGACAATTTCCCAGTGCAGTCAATCAGGAAAAATGCAGAAAACACTGGCTTTTCTAGACATTTCAGAGTAAAATCATCTTAAAAATAATAAAATTTAGTTTACAAAGTGTTACTTCCGGGAATTCAAATTAGTGAAGATCACCGAAAACCGCCAATATTTAAAAATAAAACTTGTGTGCAGCGCGCCATCTGTCGGTAGTAGTGAGTACAAAAAGCATCGTAACCTCAAATTTAATGACAAGACTACAACTACAACTTAAATGTATTTGATTATAGTTTTATTCGTTACAAAAAACATTGTACAAACCTCTTGCGGGAAGACCCATCCCAGCATTCGCGTAAATGAAACCCTCGCTCCGCTCGTGTTTCAAAAAAACCGCTCATGTGGGATGAAAATCTTCCCGCATTTGGTTCGTAAATAACTATTTCGCAACATGTCAAGTTATTGTCTTAGTAAAAAATAATATAAATTTATTCTGACGAGATTTGTGTTTTCTTTAAAATAATCGCAATACAATCGGTCACTTTTTCTATGTCAAAAACAATTTTCAAAGTTCAAGGTCAAATACCTTTAATGTTGAAAGTCACATTTTTAAGAGAAAATAAATTATAATTTATTTTTATTTAGGGATGTCTATTGCCTATTTTTTATATATTTCTACTTGATAATTTTTTGATCAAGAAATTGAAGGTAAATTTAATTAATCTATTGATTAACAAATTAAATCTTGCGTAAAATGGCACAAAAGGATAAATTTTATAGTACGAACGAAAATACAAGTTAAGCCTTTTTGCCCACCCTTGATTTTGTTTGTTTATTTGTTGATTAAAATCAAATACTGCTCGCTTAAATTCAACCCTAAAACAATTAGATTAATTGAGCAATATTTAAATATAAGTACATTCTAGATTTTTAAGTATTTCTGAGAAAAGAAATCTTCCCAGCATTGATTTAAAATTTACATTTTAATCAAAACTCAGCAAAAATCAACCAATAAAATAAATTCCAAGAAAGAAAGATTTACAGTTACCTGTGGTTAATCAAAGATCCAAGAGGGTTGGGTATCGATCTCAGCTCTCAACGATTTGATCCTTGTTCCGATAAGCCCTAATTACACAACACATCAGATCGACGCGTCGGCTCTGTCGGCACCCACTCAGCCAAAATATCGCAGGTGCAAATTCCGCACCATTGTCTTCACTCCGCTCTCATCATACGACTTTAATATAAACACCGTTAACTAAGGTGTTAATAGTTTAACACGTGTCTTCTGCCATCCCAACAAGAGGTCTCACTGCAAGGGATGCGGCGGGAACAGAGACTTTAGGGGTGGACACTGTCTTCTTATTGTGGAATGGATAATTGTGCTTTTTATCTGATAGAAATCTGTAGGTTTTGGGTCAGATGCAAGGTCACACTTTTGGTTTTACGCTGATTATGAATTTTGGTGGACCGTTATCGAATTTAATTTTAGATAAGACGGAATCGATTGCTGATTTGTATTTTTGATTGGGTTTGGTTTGGGTTAATTTTGGTTAATTGCTTTTCTTTGTGGGAATAAATGTTTTCATATTTTTGAATGATCTGAGAGATTTTAAGGAGGTACACTCGACATTCGAAATAATGAGAGAGTTTAATGAAACTTTGCAAAATTAATCAAAACGTAAAAATGTTACCTGAATTTTTTAAAAAGCGTTTAACGAAATGATAGAAAATTCCAATTGCTTTTTTAAAACGTAGGGGAAGGTGGGGCGGAATGGGGTAGCATCTTATTTTGGGTGATAACATGACGAATTTATTAGAAATTTTAAAAAATGATTTTATTTTCTTTTATTTAGACATTGTAGAACATTTTTATAGTAATACCATTATAAAAAATCAATAAATTGTACTTGAAAAACGCAAATGAAAAGGTGGGGCAGAACGGAATTGATTAATAATTTATTATCAAATCAATATAGACCCATCGTCATAGTTGTCAAAACCCGCGTACACCCATTTGTGACACAAGTTGATCACAATAAAGGCTATGATCACAATAAAGGTCATGACAGTTTCTACAGCACGTTGTACGTTGTCTGACGACCAGCTTTGTCGCTCAGTTTTTTTTGTAGTTACGCACCATCTGAATATAACATATAAAACAAAATAATTCACATACCTACATAACCTTATGATAAAACATATAGAGCAGAACATCCCATTCCGCCCCCACCGTTCTGCCCACTACATAACATTGCAAAAATAATTTTTTTAAAAATTATAGTCAGTAATTTCACCGTAATATACGGCAAAATTGTAAGAAGACTAAATAACAAATGTACTGGATAACCATCATTATGATAAAACTTAAAAATGACGCCTACCTGCATTCAACATCCATATTATATTAATTACAAATCTAAGAAAAATTTCGCACACACGTAGAAACCGGCAGAAGGTGAAGACCAACACTAACAAATAGTACTTCTAACCAAACTTGACCTCTGACTAAACGTCAAAATATTATTTAATGGATCCCTACACTCATGCGCACGCGCTAACAGCGTTTTCCCATTCTACCTCGCTATCCCATTCTGCCCTACCTTCCCCTACATTATAATCTCAAAAACCGGATAGAAGTAATACAAGCATTATTTACTACGTAATTAACAAGAATTCTTAATCGAAATATAGACACTGCAACGTAGAAAAGCGCGAAATTTGAATTTTAACCAGGAAAAATCATTATCTATCTATAATCAAAAGTTTTTCACAAGAATGAAAGGTAATGTGTACAAATATGATAAATAATTTATAATTTAATAACGAATTGTATGAAATTTCAAGTGCAGAATTCTCTTTACCTTCTATTTTTACTATCTGTCAGATTGACATAAGAAGGCGAAAAATGACATGTACAGCCCTGATATTTGACCGAATGAAATCTTATAAAATAAACAATTTTAATAATAATAAAAATTAATAATATTCTTAATTAATTGATTTAAATTTCATTTTATTAAAAAAAAATGCAAATAACAAATGTTTATTATTTTTTTAAAAGTTGGAACCCTGATATGAAACATATTGCGAGCATAAGATATGCCTCTAAACCACTCTAAACCCTCACCACACGAGTGTACCTCTTTAATGATTAGATAATAATTTTTTTATAATTAAATAAATCTCTATTTAAGTTACACGTTCATGAAATCGGGTGTTTTATTTTGTAAGTAAACATTTTTTGTCCCTTCTCAAATCCAGATTCTTAATCTCGATTCTTCATTACAGTGCACGGTCACATAGTTAGTTATTGAAGCACAGAGCACAGGCTACTAGATGGTAATCGTATCATGATACCGACAAATTGAATAAACCGGACATGACTGCTCTAATTTTTGATTAATTGTTTTATTAATAACCGCATTTAAAATTCAATCAAAATAGATTATCGTACACACCTGTCTCGTACCATCTATACCTCACACCGTAAAAAGTTGAGGATGGAGAGCGTCAAGAAAATAATAACTGAAATCTAATGTTAGTTTTATTTATTAGTTAATTTTATGTTGATTTAATACGATTAACTCCCAATTACAGCATGGTAGATGTTAGTATATTTGAATCCAACCACTCGGATTCAGTGGTGTTTTAGTCGGTTGCTGGGATCGAACTCGAGACCGCAGTACTCTAACCAACCACTGGCCGTCAAATATAAGAAATAGGAATTATTATACTGTACCTAAACCTTCATTTTTTAGGCATTTTTAGAAATACAGGAATTTTTAAGAATATCTGAAAATTCTGTGTGTCCGATAAATAATTTTATTCACACAATAATCATATTATTTTCATCAGTTGAGTGAGGTAATTTGCTATATTATCTCACTAGTGAAGTAATATGATGTGCTTTTGCCATATTACCTCTCTCGTTTTCTCTACTACACTCGTTCGTAGTAATAATAATAAAAAAAATCTGCTGTGGCCACCACACGACCTCTCGCCTAATTCTGCTTGTTGTACTAATCTAATAAATAGTTTTACTTACATTTTAATAGTTTCATGTTCATGTAATATGTAAACGATAATGTAAACCAATATGCAAGCAAAAGATGTCAACTGTACTGTCACTGTCATAATAATTCAAATTTTATGTAGAAACAAATTTCATATCATGGACAACAAGATACTGGAATTTCAAAAAAATAGAATATTAATTGTACTTTATTTTATTGTTAAATACTTCCAGATTCAGCAATTTGTATTTATAATTAATTGTACACATAGATAATCACAATTTCTTTTATTTTTAATTGCAAAAATTGTCATAAATAAATAATGTACCAATATATTTAAGGAAAACTTTTCCAAACTTCTAAAAGTACTACTTCCGGTTTGCGGATTTCTACCAAAATCTTATCCGGTGTTAAGATACTTATTAAAACCTTAAATATGAAATTTGGTTATAAACGGTTTGATACTTTTTAAGTTATCGTGGACGAAAAATCGTCGGTTCATACAAACGCACACACACACACACACACACGCACACACACACAGACATCATCGTGAAAATAGTAAATTCGTATTCTAGAGACCCTGAAACGTGCTTATCCACCAAAAACTCATACTCGAAAATTTTGACCCATTACAATACCTCTCTTATAGAATATGAGGCGAGAGGTAATAATATTTTTGTCAATATTTGTCTACCTTAAATATTCTTGGAATAAATCAATTTTGCAATACTGTCCCATAATAAATCATTTATAAGCAAATAATAAATAAATATCACGTATAAACTTACAAATTAATAATTTGTTTGTAAATGAAACTGACAGGATCTCCTGCTTTCGAACAAATTGTATATATCCCTTGTTGCTTTGATTTTAAATCAAAATTATAGAAACTGACGTATATCAATTATGTCAATTATTGTCAAAACATATTTTTAAATTTCAAATCTGACATTTAACAAAAATATCAATTTTTATTAATTTTGAGCAGTAGTGGATAAAATTTTGTATATCACATGAGGGTTAAAGCATATTACAGCACGTATGTGATTTTTACACGACTCTCGATCTCGTCGTGCAAAAATACATACAAACGCAAAATTTGTATAATTGTGCAGAATAGGTTAAATAGGCAAGATTTGTGTATAACATAAATACAAACGATAGAAACATAAATAAGTGCCAGGTATTCTTTTTGTTCTATTAATGATACAAAAATAGGCGAAAACCTAAAAATTCTCAGCCTGCTTATTATTACACCCTATCTCAATCAAAAAATTCATCCATAATTTTTTTTAAATCTGAAAAACAGTAATTTGTTTTGTCTTTTGAAGATTAGCTAAATATTCATGATATCGTATAGTGTAAAACGCTTCTTAATTTTAAATTTGCATCGTAGCCCGACCATCTCCTCTCAAGAAACAAATACTCCTCATTCTTTTCATTCCTCTCTCGCTTCCAGCGGCAAATTGCTACAAATACCTCCATGTTACACCTTATCCCGATGCCTATCTCTATCTCCTCAGCCGCACTAAATGACTCGCCTCGCGCCGCGTCGTAGGCGCTGCGCACAACACTTGACTTCTTGTTGTTCGCTTCGACGATTTATCCCGACCGGAGAACAAACAGAACAAGAGCACGGTGCGATTCGCGATGCCTTATCGGGAGAGAGGATTTTTGTCAGAGATGATAGAACTTTGTTTGTGCAGCGGAGGTAAGTGGGTGATTTATCGACAGAGAAATGAGGTGTAGGAAGGGTTGGGAATGACTTCGGGTGTTGTTGAAAGCGACGTGAAAATTAAAACACTTTATAGAAAGAAAAATGTAAAAGCTTCTTTGACAATACACTGTTAAGTACCTTATGTCATTTAATGTGTTATAGGTTTTAATAAACTTCACAAAATTGTATATTAAGGACACGTTTCAAAAGTAGAGACAATTGCTACATATCGGTCATACTTATGAACTACGTTGCTATATTTAAAATATTCTCAATAGAGGGCTATACAATCGTGTTCTAAGGTTTGTGTCTGTTTACTATGACGAATTTCTCCCTAATTCTTGATAAACTCATCGGCGACGGGGCGCAGGATAAAATCAAGATCCTCGATAAATTTAAGCTTTCCTTCATTTAATATTGATTAGTCATTTTAATATCTTTATCTGGTTTTCATAGTACACATAAAACAAAATAAAATGAGCATTTTTATTATTATTTAATTAATTTTTTTTGTTTTTTAAATAAATTTTTTATAATTTTTTTTCTGTAGTTCGGTATATTTAAAAAATGTTAAGTATACCCATAAACAATTATTTCGTAACAACTGAAAACGTTTACAAATTTCTCTCATCATTACATTTTTATGCACCTACTTAAACCTATGTGTATTTGTAAAAAACAGAAATTATATACAAGTATTCGTTTGGACTGGAGAACTAAATAAGTTATATAAAATGTAACATTTATTATTATATTGAGGCATAAATTAACAAATTTCTTAGAATTTTTTTTATTGTCGAGATTCGAGAATATTTTCCTGGAATCAATTTTGCTGGAGATTAGACAAATTTTCCTGAAACATTGTTGTGTGGCGATCAATTGTTAAAAATATTTTCAATAGGAATTATTTTTGTTAGATTTGATTGCAATATCAGATGTTTCTAAATAATTCTAAGAAACTTCAAAATCAAAATTGAAATTGAATTATCATTAGCAGATGTAAGAAAAATGAAATATTTTAGTCCCTCCTTCGTTTTAGTTATAGAGTAGTTATTGTTAATTTAGTGTAACACTAGCATCAGGACCCGTTACGCGGGTCTAACACTAGGTCCCGCTACCGCGGGACAAGGGAAATGCGGCCCGATTCGCGGGGCTCAAACTCCGCGGGCCCTGAATTTGGGAGGATTCGGCACTTCGTGCATCAATAATTGTAACATTTAGACTCTACCGAAATAAATTGTAATCTTTTCGTATGATGAAATTATAATTATTTAATTACAACTTCAAATTATTCATCTTTCTTCTTCAATATAAATTTTAGTTACTTAAGCCATTACAATTTTAGAATAGAATAAGATAATATATGTAATAAAATAAATATCCTGGTTATCCAACTATAAACAAATGACGTCATTTTGAACAACATAGTACATCAGTTCCCATCAAGAACTTTAATATGATATTAAACTCAATATGATTATAACATTTTTTATAGAAACAAATTGCAATCGCCGGCAATAATTATAAATAAATTTATTAATTAGCCCTCGCCTTCACCTAGCTCTCTAATTTGATGTGAAACTCGATATAGTTCTATTATTTTTTCGATTAAAACAAAAAATGCCGATCGTCGGTCACCATTTTCAACAATTTAATTAATGAGCCCTTATCTAGCCTTTAATTTGATATTAAACTTGATATGATTTTATAATTTTTTTATTTAAAACAAATGCCAATCATCGAACACAACTTTAAATAATTTTATTATTAATTAGCCCTCATAAAAACAAATATAAATCATCGGCCACCATTTTAAATAATATGATTTATCTAGCCCTTTAACTTCATATCAAACCAGTGTTGTGACAGATCATTTTAAAATTGATCTAGATCAAGATCTTCTAGTTTAATATGATCTAGATCAGATCTTAGATCAATTTTTACGATAGGATCTTTTTACCTCTCGCCTCATATTCTATAAGAGAGGTATTGTAATGGGTCAAAATTTTCGAGTATGAGTTTTTGGTGGATAAGCACGTTTCAGGGTCTCTAGAATACGAATTTACTATTTTCACGATGATGTCTGTGTGTGTGTGTGTTTGTGTGTTTGTGTGTTTGTGCGTTTGTGTGTTTGTATGAACCGACGATTTTTCGTCCACGATAACTTAAAAAGTATCAAACCGTTTATAACCAAATTTCATATTTAAGGTTTTAATAAGTATCTTAACACCGGATAAGATTTTGGTAGAAATCCGCAAACCGGAAGTAGTACTTTTAGAAGTTTAGAAAAGTTTTCCTTAAATATATTGGTACATTATTTATTTATGACAATTTTTGCAATTAAAAATAAAAGAAATTGTGATTATCTATGTGTACAGTTAATTATAAATACAAATTGCTGAATCTGGAAGTATTTAACAATAAAATAAAGTACAATTAATATTCGATTTTTTTGAAATTTCTGTATCTTGTTGTCCATGATATGAAATTTGTTTCTACATAAAATTTGAATTATTATGACAGTGACAGTACAGTTGACATCTTTTGCTTGCATATTGGTTTACATTATCGTTTACATATTACATGGACATGAATCTATTAAAATGTAAGTAAAACTATTTATTAGATTAGTAGAATAAGCAGAATTAGGCGAGAGGTCGTGTGGTGGCCACAGCAAATTTTTTTTAGATCAGATCAGAAATTATAGTGATCTTTTTTTCTTTAGATCGTAAAAAAATCAATATTAGACAAAATATTTAATTGTTGTATTACATTAGGTACATAAAAAAGAAGAAAATACGTAGTATTCAAGCGATTTAATCTACAGTTTAAAATTAAAAATATTAAACTCGTACTTTTGCTAAATATTCAATTTCATGCTTTAACTTGCATATAGCGTAGAAAAATCTAAAAATATTAATAATCTTATTTTAAGATCGTAGATCATATTTATTTGATCTAGATCAAACTCAAGGTCCTTAAATATAAGATGATCTAGATCAGACCAAAGATCACGTAAATTGAGCTAGATGGTGATCTAGATCAATTGATCTAGAACAGTCACAACACTTTATCAAACACGATATGATTCTATAATTTTTTCGATAAAAACAAATTCGGAACGCGTGCCGCAATTTTTAACAACTTTCTAGCCCTTAAATTTACTTTAAATAAACAAAAGCCTGAATAGCCGACCTCTATTTTGAACAATTTTGTACATTAGTCCTAATCAAGACCTTTGATTTCTTTTCTTAGAACAAATATAAGATTTCGTGAAAATAAAGTATAACTAATGTAGAAAATATAGTAGTTATCGGTTATCCAGCTCGGTTCAAATCAAATGTGTCATTGTCACTGTCTCGTGGGTAGAAAGTCGAAAACTATATTACCGGTATTTAGTGACAATTAAGTTATTTCGACTGAGCTGCCATCTCTATGGTAAAGGATGAACTATTTTCGACTACTTTGCTACTCAAATCTACTCAATTTGAATAAATTTTAATAGCCATTTTTGAGAAAACTACTGTGACAATTAAGACAAACATTGCAAATGTGTGAATATTAGAGCAAATATTGTTTCCTGAGAGTAATTTTGTATTGATATAGGGCATAATATTGAATAAAAATATTGTTTTAATGTTTATAGTAAACAATATTGGAACAAAAAATATTTCAGGAAACAGAAAAAAAATATAAATTTCAATAATGTTTTGTTTGTCTAGATATTTTGAGGAGCGGAGAAAATGGCTATCAAAAATTGATATATTTTTATGCAACCTGCAAAACATCTGTAACGCACCCTTAAAGAACAAGTTTTGTAAGACATGATTTTTTCGCACGCATCCAAATTTAATAAAACGAGCCCTCGGGCGAGTTTACTAAAGGACAAGTGCGCAAATAGTCTTATAAAATGAATTCTTTATACTATTTTTTTATTTGGTGTCTTTTTGATATTAGAATTTAAATTAAACTGTCATAATATAATATACACAAATCGATATAGGCTAAATAAGAGACCGGAATTCCGGGATCCGGTAATCCGGCCAAACAGCGATCCGTGCCATCACTACTTATTTCTACACTATCAAGGTAACGAAACGGTTTCTGCCAAAAAAATAGCTAATAATATCCGCTCGATTAATATTGATTACCAATTTAAAGTCCGGCAATCTCTTATTTCGCGTACTGTATGTATGTCCGTGATTATCTCGAAAAGGGATAGTCCGATTATGATGAAACTATATATATATATATATATATATATATATATATATATATATATATATATATATATATATATATATATATATATATATATATATATATATATAGAATGTAATTTTATAGCTCTGTATTTTGTAGGATAGACTATTCATTTTTATACACCATTTTGTAACAAAATGGCGGCGATGTATTGAATTCGCTGATTTTCAGAAAAATTGAAATGTAGTGTAGGGCTGAATATTATATTAAAAAGTATGTATATAGCTATATAGGTAACAAAGTTTTGTTCGCCATATTGAAACGGTGTCTTTATTATGTTGGACTCAAAAGAGTACCTACAGCGTAATGAAATATAAAATAAAATATGTTTTTATTTACCTTGATCAAAAAAAATAAACATATAAAACTAAAATAAAAATTATTTAAAAAAGAAAAAAATTCCGACTTTAAACTGCTCTAAAATGTATAAATAAATTCGGCTTGGTATAAAACACAAATAACCAAAGTACCTAAATTGGTTTTGTACTAGGTACTGAACTATTTGAAGTCAAAATCAATAATATTTTGCGCTGACTCCAAGACAATGAATTAATTCAAAATCATATACGATATACCTATCTTAATTCATTCTAGTTTTATATTCTAATTGATTAATTTTTTTTTCGTGCCTATTTTTATAAAGATTCAATTCAATAATGTAGTAAATGTACAATTACTAATATTTAATCTTGTGTAGTATATTTACATATAGGAAATAATGAAATAAATCACAATTACTTCAAATTTGATAGCTGAGATCATAGTTTGTGTAAATGTCAGCCAGCAGTTTGATTACAAGTGAAATGATATAATTTTGTAGTTCGTGTTGTGGTTAATAGACTCATTTCGGCTAATTACACGATTCGGTAACGCGGTAACCCGGTAACAATGTGTAGACCGAAGCGCCATTACCATTGGTATTATTGGTAACCGCGGTTGTAAGCGCTCGACATCATATATAACCCGGTATCATGAATACCGATCACCAGCAATAATATATTATCACAAACGAAAGTAAACGTAGCACTGTCATTTTGCAGAATTGAGTATCCCTGTTTAGAGATCGTTTCTATTTGATAATGGATTGAAACAACCTGTTCGTTTCAAAATCGTGAGCGTCTTAGCGTCTTTCGATCACCCAGCTACAAACACAATAAATATCTACATATTTGTTCGAGTTATCATGTGCTGAACTATTTCTACATCATACTGCTATCTGCCAAGATGTACGAGCTTTTAACTCTGCTTTCCAAATTTCAATCAACTCTGTATAAGATAGATTTTATTAATTCACATAGAAAGATGGTTTCAAATTTTATTTATTTAGAAAAATGATTATGTAGTATAGGTGTAGATAAAATATGAAAAGACCTTTGGGATCAGATCCTACGAAGAAGAACAATTAACTGAAACTACTAATGCCATAAGAGCTGGAATGCTATAGAAAATAGCAGCCATTCCTCTAAGTTTAATAGTTCGAAGATCACTTGGAAAAATATTAGCCAGTTGGCTATCCTACTATCTTTGGTGTAGAAGAGACCTTAATCACGGAGACTCTGGTGAGCAGCAGAATGGGATTTTTCGTTTACCAAAGATTGAACTTCGGGATGTTTTTAAAAATTCCTTGATAAAAATTGTTAACTGTAGCTTTCAAAACGTTGTTAAAGTTTACCTATTTAATTTTATAATTTTGTATGTAGGTATATTTCCAGAATAATTAATATTTTACACAGTTATTGAATTTTTATCTTATTTTTGAACAAAAAGGACTACATGCATATCTATTTTATATTTTTACATATTTGTTTAAACAATCTGAGCATTTATATGCGTTTGAAGAGTATTTTTCATTAGGTGTTCACATAGCCCCAATGCTGGAGCTATTTGGTCACCTTAAGAGGCCCGTCTACCACCTAAAATCCAGCATAAAATGTATTAACGTAGCGAGTGTTTTGTGGCCAGTACAAGAATGGTAAAATTTTATTTCAACAAGGATTTAATAGAGAATTAATGGATCTACAGATGTGCCTTTTTAAAATTGTACATAAATATAAAAATCAAACCTGTGTATGAAACAAATTTCAAAATTATTATTTCTGTAATAAGCCTCTAGTCTACAATTGAATTATGTGTTAAAATAACTAATATACTAATTAAATTTCAAGTTACCTTTGTATTAACTCGGTTTTTCGTCTCGATGTTTTCGCATCTCTTTGAAATAATACATTTTTTAAGTCTGCGACTTTACAACTTTGATATGACATGATTATAATAAATTGTAGTATTGTTGCATAAACTTAACAGAGAAGTCATAATTACACTTAGTAACATTATGCGTAAGTCTTCTTATTTTTACTTAAGTATGTATCGTGTAATACGTATTTCGGAGATTAGCTCCGTGCTACCACCTATGCTAAGCTTTGCAATAAGGGTACCATTGAACAGAAATGGCAACAGAGAAATTATGGTAGCACCATTTTAAGTCGAGGTGAGAATACCGTCCAATATTTCTGTATTTTTGTTTGGCATTTAGCGCTTTGCACTATGCAATTATAAATCCAGATTCAGACAGAGCAAATAAATGTTTAAAAAAAATCTCGTTCAGTACTCCTAGCGCCATTAGCTATCATAATTCTGTAGTGTCCGGTGCAACCTTGATGTTGGTTACGGTTATAAACTTCGACACTCGAGGTAAGGTTTTCAAATTTATTAATACCAGTTCTTATCGTGAGAAACATCGCAAAAATGCACGCGGTAGGCGGATTAAGATCAATTATTGATTCGATAATTATTATTTACACGGAATAAAATATATTCGGTAAACGTCATCTGATTATAAGTTTCAAATTAACGATCTGCACCTAAAGATACTAACTTACTATACGAGCACATTATTGCAAGATTATCAAAATAGGTTATTTATTTTTTTGTTCTGCTACTAGCGGTTGGACTTTCAAAATTATTACCTGCTGTGTGTAATTCTTACTGTAAGAGTTAATTTTATTTATTTCATTAGATGAAGCGATTTACAAATTGCACATTCAGATTCAGATAAAAAGTTTAACCTACACAGAAACTTAATTTCACATGATATGTAACCAGGATTTTAAAGACTCCGCAATGAATCACGAAAATAAAATTTTACAAAATTTATATTTCGATCGATAGTAGTGACTAATATCACTCTATTTTATATTATACATTTACGATTTACAAAAAATATAATTTTCTTACTGTGCAAATAAAGAGTTAAAAAATCTGAAGTGGCCAGTACAAGACTTCCCGCCATACTTACTCTATTCTTTGATCTGATGTTGATAATAATTAATTTCTGTTATGTTGCTTTCAATAAACTAGGCTACTTTAGTGGTATATATAATCTTACATTTTCCCCCGAAGTATAAGAGCACCCTGTATAATGTATGAATGTAACAAAATAGTCAGGATCATTGTCAAATTTTGGTATTCTATCTCAACGTTTCGGTAAGTTAGTATTAATTTTCAAATGTTATTTTTGAAGATACCTATATACCTCCTAGTAATAATTTTGGTACATAAAATAGTGCCCCTGAGTTCTTACAATAAAAAGAACACCTAATTAAATATTTTATCTCATGGCCAAATTGATTTAATTAACTTTATAAATCAAAATAAACTGAATTTAACAATCTTTATAGACTTGCGTTACATAAAATTGAGAGATTTCAATGCTGCGTGCAACCAGAAAACTATATTTCTTAATAATATTAATATTAATAAAAATAATGATAATTACGTTAGATGTGCGTGAGTATCTGTAATGAAATCAGCTCAATTTCAGACTTAGATAGGCGTGTATAAAAATCTACACATTCTATAATATGCTACAGGTGCTTAAGTTAATTCTCAGCAGCTAAATATGAAATATTGCGTTCCGGTTCTTCATTAAAACCGTTTTTAATTGTTTATTAACTCATTGGCAATTAAGCATTTGATTCATTGCAGACGGATAAAATTAATATTAGAAAACACCTGACCCGTTTTAGATTCCAACTCCCACATTTCGTAATTGTTAAAATATTGTTGAATACTTTTTTAATAGTTAATTTTTGATAAAAAGCCTGATTGGTAGATCAATGTTGAAGACATGTTGTACAACAGACAATAAAGATTTAAAAGATCCGAGCGTTTAATATAACAAAGTGAAGAGGTGAACACAATACAAGAAGTGAAACATGCTTGTCACGATGACCAAGCAATCAGAGACTTCTTGTACTTCCCTAAGAAGCACCTGCAGATCTAAAGATCTTGTCCGAAAAAATAAACCAAGAATTTATAACATAACGTAACGTAAATAAAAACAAAACAAATGTAAACAAATATATTCATAGTTTTTGTTTTCAATAACGTTACCTGCGTCTCTGCATTCGAGAGTTCAAATAATATTTTAGTATCACGTGACGACAGTTAAAGTTGACTCGTCAGAACGGCTGATTGTAAAGCTACACTAACATATGTATAGGCATAATCAGAATTTTTGTTTAGGGAGGTTTGGATCAGTGGTGTACTCCTATTAAAAATAGTACCGGGGAACTGTTCCGTAGTATTCAAGGTCAAAGACTGAAAGCCTGTTTCATTAAAATTTAAGTTATTTCATTCAGGAGAAATTATGCACCTATACATAATATTTTACCCTACGTAAATTATTTAAAAAAGAACATAAATAAAATTACAAATTACCTAGGTGCTTCTTATGGTTTGACATGACGTGACTATGTAACAAATGAGCATTTTTATTATAATATTCTCATTTGAATGCACAATGTCTATCTCTGGATATTCACAAGGAACATTCGTAATATATAGTGGCTTAACACTCCCGTGGGAGTAGCGCCGCTTCTCATGAAGCTTTCTAGATCCTTTTATCGGAGGGGATCAGTCTCCATACTCTCCACTTTTCTCTTGCTCTATTTACCCATTCATCTTGGTGCAGTCAGAATTTCAATCCGTGCGGCGATCTGTGGTTTCAACCACAGCGGCAGCGGAGATATTCTTTATGCAACCAGGACTACATTTAAGGTGAACAAGTGGGTAGCTTGTAACACCCGAGTGTGATTGAATGCCAGACCTTGGGCATTTTTAGTTTTACGACAAATCACACATTGTCGCCCGACGGAGACTCGACCCATCGATCTCACGTTGACTGACGTCACAGCACGTTAGCCGGCGATAGCCAGTTAACATGCTGGACCACGCTGTCGGATTCAACCAGAAAAATTATCGACATACCTATGACTACTTATGGCATTAAAAGTGAAAATTATTTGCAAAATTGCGATTTTCACCAAATTATTGAAATTTATTTTCTTTTGATGGTAACCTTTCTACAGGATTAACTCCCAATAATTACAGAATGGTAGATGATATTATAGTGGAATCCAAGCACTCGGACCCAGTGGTATTTTTGTCGGTTGCGCTGGGAATCAAACTGGGGACCCCTAGCATGCTAGGCGAACCCTCTACCGCTGAGCGCCGCTGACCACCACTGACTAAATTTACGTATATAAACGACAAATCAATGTTTCAATCATAATATTGTCAGGGACAACGGGTGTTTTTCAATATCGATCTGACTTCGATTGGTCTAGAGCTTTGATTATTAATACTGGGGAGATACGCCACATTCATCAAGTTTTGAAGAACGTTCATGCCAAGGAAATATGGTCGAAAATCGCATGCGAGTGGCGATCGGCTGTTGGGAGATAGCTGACAAACTAAGTTTTGCGCAACAAATCGAGTAGGTAACAATAAAAATATCAACAAGTATTTGTTTGACTGATTGGGCCGCCTCTTCAAACAGCTGATCACAAGCGATTTTCAACCATACATCTTTAGCACAGTGCACATGTTCCATGCCTTATCTCTCCACTATTAATACAATTACTTTTCTAAAGTTAATATTAAAACATCAAACAAATTATGACATGCAGCATCTTTTCAATTTTTAGATGAGTTTAATTTCGATATGGTCTATATTGGAGACGTGTAAGCACTCTATTGGCTTATTTAATTAGCGTTGAATAATCCTTACAAAAAATTGTGGTGGTCGTGAAATCGTTAAAAATTTACAAGAAAATGAAAATCACTGTATAACTAGTGATATTAAATTATTAATAATTTCATAAAGCAGGTGCACCAACTACCAACCACATAATATAAAACAACCCTAGATTTTTCTTGTAACACTAATCAACTCTCCCATCCAACTTAGTTAAAAATAAACGTAATTTTTCAATTAATCACAACACCACCACATTATATTCTATTCTATCATCGCTCGTGTCGATGAATCAGCAGTTCCCTAACTGTTCATGATACGTGGCAGGTGTGAAATTTTCACTGCTCCACGGCCCGTTATTTAATTAATGATTTTACAGGTAGACAACCGGACTTACCTGCCTAGTGGAAAAAATTAAACGCTTGTTTCAAATTACACGCTGCTGTTAGCGAAAATTATTGTTATTTTCGCCGGGAACAAGATGTTTGGATAGATTACGATTAAAATGGGAGCTAAAGTGGCGATATTTATGTTACCTAATCAGGTTTTATTTTTCGGGTAAAAAATAATGGATACATAAAAATACAATCATTAGTTTATTTTCATGATGTTGTAGGTTGTCTTTTTACTTCCTTGTACGAAGTAAGGAAGTATTGTAATCGCGAAAAATTTCGGTTCTCAGATTTTGACGGAAATATCCGTTTTGACCTTTTCTGAATCCATTATGACTAGTTTCGACGTGACGTCTGTACGTACGTACGTACGTACGGACGTATGTGTGTCGCATAACTCAAATACGGTTAGACGTAGAAAGTTGAAATTTTGTATTTAGGACTGTTATAGCATCTAGTTGTGCACCTCCTATTTTTGGTTTCAGTCTACAAACCGGAAGTAGTACTTTTTAAAAATATTTCGATAAATATTTAATTTTAGACAATTTTTTTAATTTTAAATGAAAGATTATGTGATTATTACCTAAAATCGGTATTTTATAAATATTTTTGTATCTGCTATCATTTAAAAATAATTAAAGTATATATTTATAATTTATAGTATTTCGGTATCTTGTAGTCCATGATCGATTAACATTTGTTACTACGTAAAATTTAAATGATTATGACATGACAGTGACAATAGTAAAATATGCTTTATATCTTCTTCTGCAGTTTAAATAAAATGACTAAAATATATTTGTGAGTATACTAGTATAATAAGTTAAAAGAATTTTTAATATTATTTTACATTTTAGTTATTAAGAAAAGTATGAACACACAAGGCGTACAAGGAAGTCATGTGGTGTCCACGTCAGATTTTTTCTATTTATGGAAAAGATGCAGCATGTAAACAAATTTTTTTATTTACTTTAATTTTTGGTTGCTAAGTTCATTGTATCCCAACTTGAAATGGTAACGAGAGTAGGTACAGAATCGAGCGACTAATCAGAGCCAAGCACTTTATCACTATGTATACAGGGAATGTCTGTAGTTCGGGAAACAAATTTAAGGGTTTATATTATTTGATGTACCTACTGATTACATCGCAAAAAAAGAATTTTTCGGAAATTCACAAAAATAACTGCACATTACTTGGAACAAACATTTTTCGTTGTGTAACACTTCATTCAATTTTAATGTTTACTAATTTTTATTCATTACCTACTGTAACTTATCAGACTAGTGGCACGAAAAATACCTATTTACTCCAAATAACGTGCAATTATTATTGCGAATTTCGGAAAAATTCTTTTGCGGTGTGATCAGTACATCACATTATATGTACCCTTAAATTTTTTCACGAAATACAGACACATCTGGTATATGTGTTATGCTAAGATTTTCATATTCAATCAGTAGTACAAAATATTGAAAATAATATATTTTCTTAAAATTTTCCTGCACAAAAATATAAATTGCACAATTTTACTTTCTGTAATTTTTTCTGGTGAAAAAAAATCCTCAGCTCTATTCTTTTTTTAATAATAATAATAATAATTTGGAATACAACGGCAGACAAACAATTAAGTTTTCAACGCCTGCCACAAAAATGGGATTTACTGTTTGATTAAAAAATGTACAAACGTTAGATTCTGTAATACTGCACAAATTATTACACATAAATAATATTTCTCTGGCAAAGTAAAATTTGATGCAATTCAAGTAGTGCCTAAATGATGCAATGTAAATAATACTCGTAGAATGGTAGAAAAATTATGCGTACGAATTAAAATGCTTTTGCTCATCGTCTCGTACCACAAATTAAACATTTGCCTGGAAGAAGTTTGACAGTTGATAGATACTACATACTATTTAGTTGCAACTTGTCTGAATTCTAGGCCTTTTGCCTATGATTTGCGTCATTTGCATAACATTATGATAACGGACAAATCAAGCAATGTGAGATTTGTCTAGAAAAATCTAGTTTTAGTATTCATTTCGATAAATGACTAATTTACTGAGGAACAGTACTTTACCAAAGGGGCTACCTACATTAGTGATTTGTTCATAGGAAAGTGATATATTTTGTGTTTTTTAAATTTAACTTTAATTTTATTTGTCGTTTTGAACTAAGCTGAAAAAGTTTTATTAAAATTGAAATTTTCCGGTAATCTATAGAAGTAGCTAAGCTACCACGAATATTTTTGAAATATTATGGTAAAAGTTATTTTTATTGTAAGTTGCTCCAGTTGATCAAGGAATGCGATCACACGATCAAAAATAGCTGACAGATAGTATCACGGAACAAACACGAAACAGGTAGTATTAGAGAATGTCTGAATGTCGGTTACTCTGACTTATTATTGTTATTTGTAAAGATAGTCAAGACGAGAGTAAATAGAATTAAAGTCATTATGAATACAGAGATTCGCGTGTGTATGTGTAGCGCAAAATACACTGGCGTAATTTGTAGCTGTCAGTGATATGATAATCTGTTTCAACTGCAATTAGTTTCAATTCTTGATTGTTATACTTGACAGAGATTCTTTTCTAGTTATGTACGTTTATTTGTCAACATAACGGGCTAACGGGCATACACAATAGTAAAAATTATTTACAGTAATGAATGTTATATGTGAATTATAATTATTTAGATATAGTGACCATATAATTTAAGCAAAAATCATATACCTATAGGTTTTAAAAATCATACATAATGATTACATACATAATTATTAAGGCATTTATTGTGTTATCTCACTCTTGAATTAATAGTGTACATTATTCTGTAATTGGGATTTAGTCCTGTTGGATAATAAAGAATATTATATCCAGAACTGGCGGAAATGGCGATCTAACAAATAAATTACAAATTAGATTAATTTTTTTTCTGCATTTATTCAATTCAGGAATTTTAGGCTAAAAATCTAAATCGATCCAACGAATGAAACGTTGAGATTAAACTAATGTATAGGTAATTATGAAAATGTGTTACTAAAGTAACATTCTACTAATGTCGATTTCAGAATGACAGAGTAATAAATCAAAATTTGCAAGAGTAGTATTGGATTTTTTTTATTACTCTCAGTCATTCTGAAATCGACTATATAGGTATGTTACATTTTGTTTTAATAAGCTAAAAGAAAGATAACAGATAAAAATATTAACTTTCAGTTGCCGGAATTCGATTCCCTATACATTTTTCTTTGAAAAGAAATATTTTTTTTTGATACTCTGATTGTTTACCTACTACCTAATTTAATTTACTTTGTAGGATTTTTATGCTTCATCAAATGAATTCTTCAAAATATTTTCTTTCAGTTTCCGGCATACAATTCATCGAATATATCTGTATAGATACTCGTATATTACTTTAATCTTTTGAGAATCTTCGATTAGCTAGAATCTAAAGAATTTCTGTAATATGAGCCAATACGAAATTACGATATAAACACAACATTTGAAAATGTATACCATTTTCCAAGATGGTGGTTATATACTATGACATAATTATTTATGGCGTCATTTGCTATTTTTAACATAAATTCGTAAGTAATAAACAGCTTTCTTAAAGTTATGGTTTGTCACTTTATTGTATTTATAACCAACCTATAATTCTTTGATCGCAAATCAGAGGAATCCGCATTAAACAAGGATTTAACTGTCCCAGCTCCTAGTTAGTTATTCTCTATGCTGGATATAAAATTTTTAATTCGAGTTCAAACTGTACAATCCTATCAATCATCTCACATATCGGAAGATAACTGTTCCCTAGTTCTCCTATTCATATTTTATCCTTTAATATAAACCCGTTCACGATGAAAAAGTGTGTTTAGTTGATTGTAGGCGGCAATGATTGCAGGCGCAACGGTAGGTCTACAACTATTCCACATAAAATAATACGTTGGAATTTTAAGACTAGACATTTATATCCCAATAGCGGCGTATATTGTCTCCGACAGAATGAAATAAAATCATATAGTGTCGGGCTGCGATAATTCCGTACTTTACAAACTGGTTCAATTATGATATTGGTATTACGATTAGCGATATTGACACTTTGACAACTATTTGCACTCCCCACTATGATAATCGCAATATGACGTTGTTATGTCGTATACAGAGTGTTTCATAAATTATGGCAGTAAAATGAGATAAGTATTGGAGGTTTGTGTAAAATACTGTAACTATGTATCTTTGATTCCAAAATTCAACAAAAATCCTCTCATGTCTTTTCTTGTTGGAAATTTTTTAAATTTAGGTTTTTCTTTTTTTATCAAGTCAATGTTCATGGTGGGACGGGTAAATACCATATCCATGCGTAGGTATACGTGCCTGCTTTGAGAAAAATCAAATACTGTGTATCAAAAATATATTGCAGGGAAAATTGTTTCATGATTTTCCAAACCATTATTTACAGTGATTTTTAATTTTCAATACCCTTTTATTTTAATTTAATCTAACCTAAAATAAATAATAATTTTTTTTGAAAAAATGCCCCATTAGAATAATGCATTGTTAGAAAAAATTATTATTGGAAAAATGCATAATTGGAAAAAATTGTCATTGGAAAAAACGGAGGAAATAATATATTGGAAAAAGTGACCTTCACCTTGTTTCATATTTGCATTTTGTTGATAGTTAAAAAATAAGAATTTTTAAAAATGTTGTTTCACTACTATAAAATTTTATTCACTTTTTCTACATCTGCATTTTTTGTCTCATTTGCTACTCTTGGTATACATAAATAAATTTTTCTCACTCACACCTTTATTTACATTTGTTTTGTCTCGTGAAGTTGTTTTTCAGTAAGTACCTTTTGCTTAGTAACTGTAAAATTAAAATTATTATTAACCAAGGTACTTAAAAAAAAACTGTCATTATTTATAAAAACATAATCCAAGTTATTTAGGTAAGAAATAATCTATACCTACACGTGTTGTGCTTTTTTTAAAAACTGGAGAAGTATACGCATAGGCGCCGGCTACGTGGGAGCTTCGGGGCTCATGCCCCCAGAGGAAAATATTCGTGGAGAATCCGCCCCCATAGGAACATACGACACATAGAAATTTTATTTATTTCTGCACATTTATGAAAGTAATATCTGCTGTTATTCATCTCTGAAAATTAATTTTTAAGGTATTTGACCATGTATAAAAAAAAATCTTCTCAACCTTAGCGAATAATATACTATTATTTTGTTTCTATATTTGAATACTTTTTTATGCCTATTATTACACAACTCGTAAAACAAGTGTTGAAAACCGAAAATATACAATCATTCAGTTTGTTAACAAGCTTGGCATTTCCCCGCCAACTTTCGGCACTAAAGCCTTTGGTCACTTCCAACATACTACCAAATAATGACATATGATCCACCGTTAAAACACATAATAACAGAGTAGGCACGCTCCACAGACAACGGTTCGCTTTAGTTAGCAGTAGGCAACTCTGTTACAGCGTATGATTAGTGCGAGGTTAGTAATTGCTTACTTACCCCCGGGACAGCGCATTTTTGCACCTTTCCAGCCGCTAATAGCTTTTCAGAAACCGGCAATATATAACGTTAACTTTTTACTATAATTACTGAGAAACGTAATACTAGTTTTTAAAAAGAAAGTGTGTGGGGAATGGATTAATTAATATTGTTTTAATTACTAGGATAATGTGTTTTATATTTAAGTATCATTTGAGAAAATTATCTTTTTGATGTAAATCGCCTAATCGTTGTGTTAGGTGTATGCTTAGAAACTCATAAAAATACTATACATACTCGTATGAGGCAGATAGCTGAAAGCGCTAACGCGTGGTTCTGACGACTCAGCTTCGAATTTGAATCCAGCTAGTTCAACTGCACAAAAATCTCTCCTTTGGTGTACACATATACTTACTGTCCATTAACAAACATGAGTAGGTACCCGTGAGTTTACGGCTGGTAACTGCACACACGGTAAATATATACAGTGTGTTCCACAACTTAAAACAAAAAATTAGGGTAGGTATATAAGTACTGTACGACGTGCTGATCATGAAACAAAAATAATTTTTTTTAAATTCGCAAAAAAATTGCATAGTATTTTAAGCAAACATTTTTTTGCCACTGTTTGGTAGTTATTTTTAATAATTTTTTTCAAATCTTCTACAATGAAAGTAATTGTATACATAATATTTAATACGAATAAGTGTCAAATTATCAAATATACCATCAAAACAGTGATACTTAATGTACGCTACGCACGTCAAGTAAATTACCTACCCTTAACGTTGCGAATTAAAAAAAAATCTTTTTGTTTCATAATCAGCACGTCGTACAGTTTATTCGCTTTAATTTATTGTCCTAAGTTGTGGAATACCCTGTATATAGGTTCTGAAAATTTACAATAAGTAAATTATGTGAATCTGCCACACCCAAGTTGGGTAAAAAACGTAAAAGATTGTCTATATGTATTACGTCTTTTACCCAACTTGGGTGTAGCAGTTTCACATATTGTAAGTTATCGCTACACCGAGAGAAATGTATATTTACGGTAAATATAAATATAATTAGCCTAAATATATTTTATGCTTAAAAAAGTGACACAAACACAAGATATTAGAAATAATTATCTAAGGATATTAAAAAGGTAAAAATATTATATAATAAGAGCAAATATATAGTATAATAATTTTAAATATATTTAGATTTTAAAATGTAAAATAATATATTGTCATCGCTAATATCCTAGATATTTCGATTTATTATGTAAATATTTTAGGTACAAACATATCAGATATTTACGGTAGCAAACTTATATAGGTATTAGATATTTTATTAAGTTAGGTTGGTTTTAATTTTAAAAAAACTGCTTTAATTAATATCAACATATTTATTATCTTTAACAATTATTATAAAAAAATATAATATGTATAAACCAAAAACAACATTGCGTCAAAAAAATAAAATAAAAATAAGGAAAACAAAACCAAACTAAACTTCTATTATTCACAAAAATGTTTTATAATAAACTGCACAGAAGCACAGCTCAAATATCTGCATAAATATCTCCACAACGCCACAAATAAACAATATTGAGTATTGTCTTTTTTATAGATAAACACTAATGTCTGTTTGAGACAACGCCACAACTACAATAGCCTGTTCGAACTTGCATGTTGCATGGTTGATCCGCGCAATATACAGTGTATTTTGTTCTAATATGCAGTATATTTAGTTATACATGTAAGATATTATTAAATATCCGTAGATATTAAATGAGAGTTATTAAATTTCCTTAGATATTAAATAATAGTTATTTAAATATATGCGTATATTTGAAGAAGTTGATTAAATATACGTATAGTTATGTTTAATATACAGTTTTTAAACTTAAATATATATTATTTAAATATATACGAATATTAACCATCAATATATGTTTATAATAGTTTTAAATATATATTTTGTAATCTTATATACTAAAAGGCTAGGTATCACTATATTTTCAGCAGCTTAGCAACCGTTTTTAGAGTCGCCTACTGCCTAAACGGGTGAACCGATTTTTATGAACTTTTTTTTATTTGATAGAGGCTTATGTGAAGTAGTGCCTTTTGGGTATATGAATATTGTAGATGGCGTGGTAGTCGCAGGGGAGTTGAAAAACCGTGATTTTTTGAGTCCTTGGATACGGGCATTATACGTTATTCGATTGTTTTTTTCATTTGACATATAGGTAGAGAATGAATTTGACTATATTTCTATACATGTTTCAACCCAATATTGGGTATATTAAGAAAGTTATTAAGAAAAAACTGAAAAATGCACGGAACGCAAATGGGAGCATGCCATGGAATTTTTGTTTTCTTTTTGATAAAAATGATTTTTTTGTCAAGTGTCAGATTTGACGTTTCCAATTTGATATTTTATTTGGATTTATCTTTTATATTTGATAAGGTAGAAATATTTTGAAAATTTTATTGAGTATTTAAAGATGGAACACGCATTATGTTTACATGGTTTTGTATAAATTTGTAATATATTTTTTGAAAATTTTTATTCAATTTAAAAATACACTGTGAAGTTGAAACATATTTTTATTTATAACTGTAATATTTATAGTAATATATTTTGACCCAAGTGTAAATATTCAATTAAATATTAGGTATCTATATCCAATATCCGTGGATAATACTATTTCTCAGTATTTTACGGAAAGTTTTAAATGTCAAATTAATATACAAATTTAACAAACGTGTTAAAAATGGTGTCCGATAATCGGGATTTTTATCTATTGTAGGTACTTGAGTTTGGGTTGAGTTTGAGTTTGTCCTGCCCAAGCCGCCCTACTGGGATCTTTATCCTGGATACGCCCACTAACTAACAACTGGACAAGCACGAGACACGACGCGGACTAGAGATGATCTACATTGTTATTGCACTTGTATCAAGTATCAAATCTGTTTTTACAAAAGTATATATGGTATTAATTAGCACCAAGGGGTCAAAATATGGCTTCAATGATCAGCATTTGTATTTCAATATAAATTTAATATAATTATGATTGGTATCAAACTTATCGCCCAATGTTTTCCAAAATTATGGCTGTTTACTAAGAAAAAATTTAAATTGCACTCTGTGAGCGGAATTTGTTTTTTCTGAATATTTTTAAAACTATATCGCGATTGATATCAAATTAAAGGTCTTAATAAGGACAAAAAATCTACAGTATGCATTAAAATGACTTTCGACAATTTGGCTTTTGTTTTTAGTCGGACAAAAAGTCTTTTTTTAGTTTTCACAAAATTTTGTTATTTTTTTTTAAAAACACTAATGACTACCTACTTGGTATATTCCGATAATCACATCAAAAGACGCCAGAAAAAACTTATTCAAATGGTAAGTCTAAATGCAAAAGTGGATTTATGTGAGGCACGAAGTGCCGAATTGTCCCACATTCAGGGTCCGCCGAGCGTGAGCTCGCAAAGCGGGCGAATCCTCTTTGTCGCGCGGCAGCGGTAGAGTCTAAATGTTAAAATCGTTATAATTGAGGCACGAAGTGCCGAATCGTCCTACATTCAGGGTCCGGGGAGCTTGAGCCCGCGAAGCGGGCGAACCACCCTTGTCGCGCGGCAGCGCGACCTAGCCGAAGGCCCGCGTAGCGGGGCCTGACGCTAGTATTAAATATTTACATATTTATACTAAAAATATCAATGTTAAATATGCAATTTTTAATATCCATTTCTCTCAGTGTAGGGATTATCTATTTCACCGTGTGTGCAGTTACCAGCCGCTAACATTCAGGTACTCATGGTTGTTAGAGGAAAGTGCACTATAGGAGTGGTTTAAACAATGATATACCTACCCACGTCAAATTTTAAGGATACCCACATTCTTAAGGTTTCTCGGTGGTCAAATTCACCGCTCAATGTGTAGCATGGTACGTTCGATCACCGAGAAGCCTGGATCGATAAGCTGCCTTTGTGTTACGTAGATCTGTGAGTATACCTATAGCTTTATTTATGAATACATTATTTACAACTAATAAATACTATGAAGTTAGTTGTCGTTAATTTTTAACCATTTTGAATCATTTACTACAGTATTGATTTGGTTTATATTAAAGTAATCTGCTATATTGGTATGAATAAAAAATCAGTACGTTATGGGTTTGTTTCTATATTTTTTTGATTAGAAGAGGGTCAGGACTAAAAGTCAAGGCAAAGATGCCGAGCAAAGCGAGGCGAATTTTTCTTATTATCTTTCAGAGTGCACGTCGTATATTGTTAGTTTGCTTAAAATATTTGACGAACATTGCAATATATTATTTTCATTATTCATTAATTTAACGCCCTTTCTCATTTTTGCCGCTGAGGTAAGTGCCTCGTTGCCTCACACCCTTGTCCCGGCTCTGGTAAATTTGGCGTAGTGTTGTTTTGTATAGTGTGGATTCGTTCACCTAGCTTAATAGTGCTAGTTTGTACGCTCGGATCCTTTTACCTGTAGCATACGAACTAGCACTATTAAGCTATGTGTACGAATCCACACTGTACAAAACAACACGTAGCCGTAAATATAAATGAACTAATTTTTAGAAATTTACGTAATGATAATTTGGTACTTACCTGTGATTATGATCTGATCTACTTATACTTACTTCTTTTCAATTCTACTGCATACGAATAATCGACCAATTAAATAATGAAAATTGTTTTTATTAAGAGCTTATAATACAATTTTCTTGAGAACATAATCATAAACGATTTAATTATGTTGTGAACCATTCGGAGTAGGTAATTCTAATTTCGCCTAATCATCTGAAATTAGGTGCAGTCATTCCATTGAACAAAACATTCATTTTAATCAGTCGAAACAATTGCCTCGCGTTTATGTGACGTTCACTTGTTAATCGGCGCCATGACAAAATAACTCCGTACCCGTAGATCTTCGATAACAATAGACTGTCAATTCCAATCGCCAACCTTGATTCTAGTTTTAGAATAATTAATATTTTTCTGCATTCAGACCGAGTTGAAAATTATTTCATTCAGGCCGACATTATAATTATACTCCCACGAAGATATCTTTATAAATAAAACTGTTTTTTTTTGTTACTCCAGTAAACTATAATAAATTAATGTGCTATGTACACTATAATTTACTACGCTATTCTTGCAGAAAATTATTCTTTATTACTTACCGTAAGTAGTATTTAAAAGAAAAAAAATTATGGTAATATGTTTATTTTTTACGTCGCAAGTAGAGAAAAATTGTAATTAGGTACCTATAAGAAATGAAGAAAATAAAAAATATAGGTAGGTAATTATTTTGATATAGACATAATGGGTCGAATTCCTATTCTTCCTGTATTAGATTAAAGACGCTTATCTAGAATTAATGAAACATAGACAAATCTATTTTTATTTTTGTAAATACAAGATGATTCACAACTTCGTATTTTAATGGCATAGTGCTCAACTCACTTATCACAGAACTGAAAGAATTTTTTCAAAATTCGCAATTTTAATTTTTTGGTTTTTTAAATTAAACAGTTGTGTGTCACTGTTTTCAAATACACAATAAATTTGATTAATTTTTATTCCATTAATAGTTATCAGTTAATCCAGTGGTTTAAAAAATGTGTTCCCTCAAATTTACGAATTTAAAAAAAATTCTTGTTGTTCCATGATCAGTAAGTTCAGTAGGTACCTACTATATGCCATTTAAATATATGCATGCACGCAGTTGTGAATCACCCTGTATAAGAAATAAACAAAATGTTTTCGGGATACCTTGCGGTAATAATAAAAGCTTCATTAGATCTAAAAGTATAGCGTTGAATTCTGTACATTCGGTCCAATCATATATCATATCATAAGTTTTAATAAAACCAAGCATAACATTGTATATCTATGATGCTTTTTATCCAACTTGTTGTTGCAGCCTCCACATTTTATTCAATTTTCATTAATTATTTTTGGGCTTGTGGATAAAATTTTTGTGAAAATAAAAATTACGGATCCCAAGTTTTTATCTCGTCTTCAAAAATGTTTAATAATAAAAAATCATGCAAATAGCCCATTGTACTTACCACTTCTTACAAAAATACTATTTTCAAATTTGGCTGGTTGTAGAATCGCTTTAAAGTTTAAAGGTAATTTGATAAATTCTTATCGGTATAAAAGTTTCCGGAGGTATTTTTTGCTGGTCCCAAATTAAACGCTAATTTAATCGGACATAAATTAAGAGACAATTTGTAATTTTACTACAACAGTTTAATTTTTTGTAGCAGCAATTTCGTGTTTAACGTCGGCTTGTCCACTTTCATTATGTTAATAAGGTAACAACATTAACGACATTTTTACCGCCATTCTAATTTGATAATTTTAGTTGTTATGAGTTGCTTTATTAGTTTTGATCTTGAACTTTTCAGTGGATTATTTGTTGAGATAATTTGTAATTCCACTTGATTTTAATAGGCAAAAATTAATTATTTCTTCATTATTATCCACAATAACCATTCAGAATTTTGAAAGAGCATTTTAATGGAAAAGAAAATTAATAAACCCACAAAAAATTGCTTCAAAACCAGGATATATTTTTATATTTTTTTGATAAATAAATTGATATAGCGATCAATATCAAATGTGTCGAAAAAAATTAATTAGTTTTTTATTTAGTATTCAAGTAGCTATGTTCTACTTTAGTTATCGATAAAATTAATATTAATATAACGTTGTTTCACCCACAATTAAAAAATGCCGGATAATTCGAAAGTATAATTTCATTACGCTAAATACTGCTCTCAAACATTTAACAATCTATCATTGTCAATTCGTTAAGACAGGCAACATTCAATCGAATTCTTTTAATTGCCCCACCGAAAAAATACGATATAAAGTATGTCACATTGTTAATAAAAACATGGCCAATTAATACATGCAAATAAAACAACTGTAAAAAATGAACCGCATTGTCTGCGGCAGGCTACTATGTGGTTTACAATAGGACACCCCCACTCTTGTGTGGGATTGCTTTAGATTAATATAATTTGTTAGTGATTGAGATAACAATGAAGGTAAAATATATAATTCTTATAATGAATTAGGCATATTCAGAAGTAAAGTGTATTTAGCTGAATGTTTATTTGACTTTTTTAATGGTAAAAAATTACTTGAAATATAACTTTTATCCTTCTTCTTACGTAAGTGACGTTTCGGTTTACACTTAAACCTTCTACCTGTAGAGGAGAAATAATATAGTTATTTGTATACCTAGGTTGCGAAATGATATTTTAGTGTTCGAGAGAATTTATTGCTGAGGCGAATGCCGAGGCTGAAAAATTCTCAAGGACACTTAGCACATTTCGCAGACGAGGTATACGTAATATTTGTTGTGTAACTGCAATGCATATATTTAATTTGTTTGACAATTATTGTCAAAATTTTTTGACATTAACAATTCAACTTCGCAAAATATTGAAATTTATCAGTTAGTAAGTAAAGTAAATTTTAGTGCAAAAAATGTCAAATGCATTTCACTTAATCTCACAGAAAATACGATATTTTTAAATAAATTGGTATGTCGACCAAAAGATATAATGCATAATGTGTAAGTATTTGTATATCACTCGGTTTGAAGCACTCCGCTTCACGTCGTTCTTTAATATATAGAACCTCGCATTGTCGCGTTTTAAAGTTAAACCCATCGCAGTTATAATGTAAATAACTATTTTATTTTGATTCAAACATTATGTACTAGCCTGGGTTGAAATAACGAATCTTTTAACAGTAAAAATTAAACCATTTTATATCTTATTAAATTATGAAACCAAGTTTACAATCTATATAGTTTTTGGTAAAATCAGGCATAAATTTAATTTAATAAAAGCATACATACCTACATAAAATCTAAAATGAATGGTAAATAATAGTTAACCATTATTGTTGAAAACTAATATTCACAATCTTGGTTTAAAATCGATGAAGTTATTATTTCTCATGATTCAAGCTCGTGTAATAGAGTCTTTGAACCTGTCGCTAGTGCTATTACAAATCGTACAAATTACCGATGAATCATTTGATCATTCTGTGTTTACTTTCACGGGAGCGTGAACAGAATACCTGAGAGTTCGTCCAATTAACAAATAAAAGATCACGCAAAGGCGGCAGCAAATTAACACCAACACTTTGTTGTTTGCGTTGGGCTCCGTGCTGACAGAAGCACAATTAGAGCGCCTGGCTACACCCATAACATTAACGACACAAACAAAAATATAGCGGAGAAATTAGCACATTACAAAACAGTTTTTATCGGAGATAAATCATAAAAGTTGTGGGAGAGTTGTATAACAGCAAGCGGCTGAAATGATGCTGCATATTATAAATAACATTGTTTTTATTTCAATAGGACAATAAGAACTAGGTTAATTTAAATGAATGAAATGCTTGATGAAAGTGAAATTAACCGTAATGTTAATACGGTGTATTTATTGACTGGGAATATTGTGCAAGATATTTAACATTTGTTATTTCAAACTGGCTAACTTTAGGTGCAGAAATTTACTGATGTAATTATTTTAACGTGAACCTAGTACAATGAATTATAGGAACTATATAAGTCAGTAAAGAAATAAAGTGTAGAAAAATATGGAATGATAACGATAAGATAAGGGTCTGATTGAATTGTGTACTAATGTAACATTTTTTAAATTTTGTTATGAGAACACATACTCCAATAAGTATAATAGCTAACGCTTCACGTAAGCTAAATTAAAAAAGATATATACGAGTAGGTATTTAAAACGATAAATCAAATTATATTTTGTTTTTTAAGAATATTTTTTGTATTCTCCTTGGCTGTTATGTATCCTAAAAATAAAATTACTTGTTTTACTTGAATCCTAATGAGTTTATACGATTTTTCAAAAAAATTGTGTTAGCAAATAGACGAAGGTGTTTGATAAAGCTATTGATAAAGAAAAGTAGTGAAATTTTTTTATTATCTCGTGTTTATTTAGTCAATCTGAAATTTTAAAAGAAACTTGTTACAATACGTAATAATTAATGGTAGAATTAAAGTTTTATTAATACCTTATCCAATCAGTTCAAAAAATACAATATACTGTGTACTGAAAAATTGGCCCCACGTTGGGCGCCAAATCGTTACAATATGTAATAATTAAGAATACAATAATTATAGTTTAATAATACTTTATTGAATCAGTTACAAAAATACAATATACTGTATAGGTACTGAAAAATTGGGCCCACGTTGGGCGCCAATAACTTACAATATGTAATAATTAAGGGTGCAATAATTATAGTTCAACAATATTTTATTTAATCAGTTCCAAAAATACAATATGCTGTACTCACTGATAGCTGATAGCTAAAACAAAACTCATTAATTTTTTTTGTTTCGCCTGCCTACTTGATAATGTAGTTTTTCCTTTTTAAAGGTAAAGCTAAAATCAGTTTTGATGGCACTTAATTCCTGAAAAACCTTCTGTTCATTTTTGTATAACATTATTCTAAGGTCATCACCTATTTTCTATTTTAGATTTTAAAGTTCGTCTTTACCTTCTTTAGCAACTCTCTGGGTGGCACCAGATACCACACTTTACATACATCCAACCTTGCTTGGCTGTCTTCTTGCCTCTTTACCATTTACTCTCTAATCACAATCAATAATCAGATTATCTTGTATCAGATAATCGTCACAGTGCGCGATTACAATCGCTCTCGCAGCCATTGTTAATAAATTTAAATAGTTTAACTCTTGGCGCACGTTTAGGGCTTGTGAGATTCTAACCTCTGGGCTTCGATTTATGCGAGGTAGGTGGCACACAGCTGTCACATTGTGACTAGTTTGTGACTCATTAGATATATTAACAGGTACTAATCTAAATCGATAATGAACGATTGGGTATTGAGGTTTCAGTTAGTTTCCGCGGGACATGTTTTTTCGAAGGCAATTTTGTACTTAATTATTTTATGAACTATGAAGTGTGCCGCAAGGTTTTTTTTAAAGGTAATTACAAATAGGTGACAGAATTAATATGAAACGATCAATCAATATTAGTTAATAATTGATTTTGAATTCGGTGATTAGATTATTAATTAGATATAATTATTTCATAATGTGACATATTTCTAATTAGTTACGTGTGACCCATGGTTGACATCACTATACGAAAAGAAAAACTGTAAAATGTTAAGACCATATTATAGAGGTTATAAATTTCATACAGTATACATAGTAGTAATTTGTTTTCTGATTATTAAACTTTAGAATTATTTTTTTTACAATTATTGGAAGATATTTTAATTTTTCAAATAATTATTAATTATTATTATTAAATAAATATTATAATAAAGGGAAGTATTGTAATCGTGATTTTTTGACAGTTCGAGATTTTGGTGAATCTTCAGGTTTTAGACCCTACTGAACCCAAAAAACATAATTTTTAAAAAAGTCGGTCTGTGGGTCTATGGGTCTGTCGGTCTGTCTGGATGTTGCATAACTTAAAAACGCGTTGGAATTTTGGACTGAAATTTTATATTTAAGATCTTGAGCCAAATTCTGACTTCAAGTTCGTTAATGAGCTTTATTCAACCAGTGGTACCAACTTTATAAACAAAACTATTTTATTTTTATCAAAATACTATCGTGTGTGGTATCAAATTAAAGGTCTTGGGAAAATAATTCTAGTAGAAAACAAAAATAACATTTAATTGATCGTCAATTGTTTTTTTTTGATAAATTATTCAAATTATACCGAGTTAGGTGTCAATTTAAATCGCTCGGGGAGATAAGTTTTGTAAAAATGTAAAATATGACATTAATGCGATTTTCAATTGTTTCTCAAAAAATTATTCAAATTTTTTTATTCAACCAACTTTATAAACATAACTTATTATATTTTTATTAAAATACTATCGTGTGTGGTATCTAATTAAAGTTCTCGGGAAAAATAATTCTAGTAGAAAAATAAAAATTACATTTAACTGATCGTCAATTTTTTTATTATACCTACGTTATCCAAATTATAGTTTGGTGTCAATTTAAAGCTCTCGGGAAGATAAGTTTAGTAAAAATGTAAAAAATGACATTTATGCGATAATCAATTATTGTTTCTCAAAAAATTATTCAAATTTGTTCAAGTGTATTACTAAATTAAAGTTTTCTGGGAAAAAAAATTAACCGAAGAATCAATAACAACATTTAAACAATGGACAGTTGTTTTTACTTCTCGCATTATATTCTATAAGGGTATAAGGTATTGTGACGGGTTAAAATTTTCTAGTGTGAGTTTTTAGTGAATAAGTAGGTATCAGATTTTTTTACATGTTATTTAAATTATGCCGAAGTTGGCATCAACTTAAATAGTTTGGGAGAAAAAAGATAAATTTATTTAAATTTTGCTGAATAAATCATAAAATTAACGGCGTAACGAAAGTAAGTTATTAAAACTTATAGTCGGGGAAGTACTGTGGTGGACACAGCAGATTTTTAAAATTGTAATAAAAAAATTATACCTACATGATTATAAAAATTCCGAAAAATTAATAAATATTTCCAATTTATGCAATCTTTACGCGGTTATATATCCTGATAGAAATTTACTTCTGTAAATCCATTATTTCTATAAGAAATGTTAATATCAAAATTTTCTTAAATTCAATAATAAAGTAACAGTTTACTCGCAACGGAAACACTTTTACAGTATTTTTCAACTTCAACTGACAGGCAGCTGTAGTAGTGGGGAAAAGAGTGGAATAGAAAAAAAATAAAATCGGGAGTATTCTACGAATTCGGAAAAAACGTAGACGGGCCGCTTAACATAAAGAAATTAGCATGAATTATATAACATTTCATTCTGTCACATTGATATTATTATTTCAAAATATAGGTATAAAAAATTATTACGGTAATCGTGCATTTTCATGGAAGTTACAACAGTTTCTAAATGGGTAGTAAATGCCGAAAATACTGCTTTTGGTAGTACCCTTAGAAGAACTGATATTTCTACTGTCCAAAGAAGAATGTATAAATTATTAAATTCTTTGGTATATCAACCACATTATAATTTTTTATAATCCATACTTTCCTCAGAAACCGTTAGCTGCAACATTAATAAAAGTAAAAACAAAACATAACTATCCGTCAAAACCACCGCCTACTAAATTCCAGTAAAATTACCCTAGTTAAAACTGTAACAAAGTGTAAAACCCTTTCAGGAACCTTTGGCGCCCAACACAAAGTGTAAATAATTACAGAGGTGCGAAGCAGGCACACGCTCTCAAATTATAACATAATATAGCACCTTGGGTCCTCCAATTCTCATAAACAGTCGGTAAGGTAGGCAGCTGCCTCTCGGCACCTTGTTAGGGTTGCAAGACACCCCCGTTTCCCCTATGAGAGAAGTCTCTATGAGCCCTCCCACATCGAAGGTGAATTAATATTTAATTTTCGGGACGGGAAAAAATCTTACAAATCTAAATGCCCTATTGGGTTATTGTTTTTTGAACAGATATTAATCAATATTAGTTGAGAGGAGGTTAATTAATTTACTACAGGAAGTATTAATTTAAAAAGGAATTTAGATAAGATCCTAGGTAGGAAAAAAGGTAGCTGATGACATAAGAAACGATGAAGAAACTAATAAGGAGTAAAAAGAACCTAATACGAATATTATACGGTCCTCCACTAGAATAGTGGGTTAGGTTAGGTTATATGGTATATAATATACTTGGTAAAGGTAGTTAGATTAAATATTTCTCGCTTCGCTTAACAAATAATGTGAATGATAGAAACAATATTAACAACAACCATATTGGTTTAAAAACAAAAAATTTCGCAGAGAAAAATTGTAGAAAATTGTAAAACAATGATCAATTGTAGTACAAATAGGGACAGACACAAATTGTTTAAAAAATTTATGTACCTAATGTTGTAGTTTTTAAAACAACAATATAAAAATTGATAAATATTGTATTAACCACTACAACAATTGTAATAATTTAGTCTACAAAATTTTAAAAACAATATTAAATTAAAATATCTTATGTGAATTTTCTCTGTGTACGCTAAATGAAAACATTTTAATGCACACTACTAGGTGGCGCAAAATTTATCAGCCTATCGGACGATGCTTTCATTTTTGCAGCTAGCGTTTCATGACATCGCGACTTTGATATTACTGAAGATTATGTAAAATACACGTAGTCGAACCATGAATCGCTATACTCCTCAAGAACGCGAAATAATTGTGTCAAAATGTTTTTGACAAAATCGGTCGATGGTTTTGGCTCAACGTAAATTACGTCGTCGATTAACTGGACAAACACTGAGAAAATATAGGTCTGGTGAGCGCTAACAGAACCATAATCAACGATTTCTTGCTGCCGCAAATTGATGAATTGGGTTTGAAGAACATGTGGTTCCAGCACCCAGCAGTCAGCAGAACGGTGCAACCGCACACAAAGCACGAGCGACAGTGGACGGTCTAAAGCCATTTTGGCGATTTGCACTGATCCGCGGGATCGCCCAATTTGACCGTTCCAGACTTTCTTTCTTTGGGTTTTTTAAGTTACGGGTCTATACGTACAAGCCACAGACTTTGACATCCCTAAGGGTGGCAAGAAGTGAAGAATTTATCGCCAGAAGTTTTGAAACGAGCCCGAATGTTCATCACATGTGGCGGCGGACACTCGATCGATATGATCTTTGCGACTTAATACGAAAAATTTACACATTTAGGTTAACATAATCCAGCAAACAGAACCAATTTTTTTTATTTACAAATAAAGTTACTGCTTTAGGAAATCTGATGATTACTTTTGCGCCACCTTTTATGTAGGTAACCCAATTTACAAAATAAAATCCCCAGGACATTTCATGAATGTGTACATCCTGCTTTGTTAATGCTATTTTTACTATTAAGATCCTAATCATATCCTAGCGATTCCTAATGTTCGCATCCCAATGTTAATAATTTGGTAATAATATCCCAATTATGTATCCATGTAATGCTCTGCGATGTTTGTATTGTATTGAGTATATTATGTAATTTTTGATGGTACCCGCAGTACCCAGGATGTGGCTAGGACAGACTTACGTTATATCACTTAAAGTATAAGAATAAGATATTTTTAAACATCCCATGAACGATGCATGCCAAGTGGGAAAGTATGTAGTTAGTAGCAATATTTGCTTGTGCTTGAAATATTTGATGTAAGTCCATGTTCACAAAGAAAAGTTTAGTTAAAATGAATGAATATTACTGATTGAATATTTGAAGATTGAATTCTATAAATAAAAAAATCTGATGTGGCCAGCTATACCCTACTTTTTACTTATATTTTAGTCATTTGGTCAACTGTAGAACTGCAGAAGAAGATATAAATGATGTGTCACTATTGCCACTGTCATTGTCATAATCAATTACATTTTTCGTAGTAACAAATGTTAAACACTCATGAAAAACAAGATAATGAAGTTTCATACTCTAAATTTTAAATAATACTTTAATTCCTAAAGTAGTATGACAGAACAGTTTATAAAATGCTAAAAATTGTAGATAATAATATCTTTCCTTTGAAATTGAAAATATTGCGATAAATTAATTATTTATCAAAATATTTCCGGTTTGGGGATTGCTTCAAAAATTTACTAGGCTCTTAAGATTTGTATTAAAATCATAAATATAAAATTTGGTTGTTAAATTTTTGTAACTTTTTGAGTTATAGAACCCGGAAAAAAATGATACATAGGTACCTACAGCCTAACATACATACACACACTCACAGACATTATCTCTAAAATACTTTATTCGTATTCTAGGGATCCTGAAACGTGCATATCTCTTAAAATCTCACATTCGAAAATTTTGACCCATCACAATACCTTCCTTATAGAATATGAGGCGGGAGGTAAAAAAACTAATATTTTTTATGCACCTCGTCAATGATCGAAGGCGCCGTATAAAACCCCCATTACCCAATTCTCCCTCGGGGTGTATAATTTTTCACCCACTCATTGCATCCATCTTGTCGGCGTTGGGGTGAAGCGATAATCAATTGTTTTATCTGATCCGAGCACGTGGCATAAATCAGAGAGTGCTGTGTCGAACGTCAACTGTTATTAGCATTGTTTATCGGTTAAACGCATCATTAGGTATTAAAATATGCAGATCCGAACTGAAAACTGAGGTCTGCTTGTCGCTTGCTGCTGTCGCCCTGGGCAACGACTGTGGTTTATTCAATAAAGTTTAGTGCATTAATAAGACACGAGTAATGGAATAATGTATACAAGATGATGAATGCATAAATTAATTATTGTTTTTGGGCATGTGTTATTATTTATTGAAATTTAGATGTAGTGGGAGTTATAATGAATTATAATAATTAACAGAATCAGTTTAAGAACTTACGAGTATATCGGTGTTACTAGCTCACATACGAGCCCAGAATCACATGTACTTAATCGAATCAATCTTATATTTTTAGAAAACTGCAATACATTGCATATTATCAAATAAAATTAAACGCAGTCTTAACCAGAGACTCAAACCGCACAAAATAACGGTTCAGGTTCGGTTCGCGGTTCATTGTGTTTTAAAGGGTTCTGTTTTCACTACGATTTAGCGGAGCTAAAGTAACTCATTAGTGTACGATTTCATAAATAAGTAATTTTTCCGCAATCGTGGGAAAAAAATAATCCAAAAACTTTGAACCAAATTTTATATTAAATTATGCACATTTGTACGTTATTATATGAAGTATCAAATTTTTAAATGTATTTGTGTAGAAATAACAACAATTTATAGCAAGAATGAGCTATGATTTTGACACATATTTAGAAACTGTTAACTTTGACGTCTGCTGTCAATATACATCGTCCAAATAAATTCATATGCTTAAAATTAAAGACACAAAACACTCTCGGTATTATACTTATGTATAATTTTAAAGGAACTGTTAAAATGCTCATAAATTTTGCGGAACTCTCTTTTGGGTAATTGCATTATGAGAAGCTTGGTTTTAATGCATAATATAATATTCCACAAAAAAATAATACCACCATCTTTTTTTATTAAACCCGCATCATAATCGATGTTTAATACACCAAAACGCGAGCGAAAACATGAAATTAAAACACGCTGTGTTTTAATAAAAGTTGCTAAACAACAATAATGTAAATGCTAGTAAATCTCTGACAGAGAAAAAATTGTTAAAAATAATAATACAATTGCCTACTTCTGCACTACAAATAGTACAAATAGGGACAGACACAAATTGTATTAAAAATGTATATAATATTGTAGCTTTTAAAACAACGATATTTAAAATTGATAAATATTGTATTCAATTATACAACTTTTATTAGTTATTTTTATACAAGACGATAAAATTATATTATATCGACGAAAGAAAAATCCTTCGTCGCTTGTGATTTTTCTCTCGAGTATATAATTTTATCGTTGTGTATAAAATTCTATTTTTTTCTATAGCTGATGAAAGAAAAAATATAATAAAACCAATTTTAAATTCATTTATTATCAAAACGCAATTTCGAAGTTTGTTTGTAATGTGATTTTTCTCGAAATTAAAAATAGCATTTTCCAGCTCTATTTTCTAAATTATGATGCAGGTGTAATAAAAATAGCGTATGACACGTTTATAAGTGCTTTTCAAGCACTAGCGACGTTAAGAGCTCTCCACTTCGAGTCGTGCTCTTAAACCCGTGCTTTAAAAGCTTATACATTGTATCATAATACCATTACTAATTTTTTATTCACTTTCTCAACTTTTGTACGAGTCCACCTCAATTTGGAAAGCAACATTCGTCAAATAAAAAGTTAAAATTGTTTTATTTACGAGCATACATATTTCAATTTTAGTCTCGATCTCGAGTAGTGTTTTAAAGAAATAGTTCTGCTTTAACAATAACGTGATTCACAAATTACAGTTATTTCATTTTTAATATTCTGTTTACAATAGAAACAACATGAAATTAATGACCTGATTATAGAAAATTTGGCAAAAAATTATAGTTTGTTTGTTAATGTATAATTTACAAGCATTTTAGTGTAGTTCTATTAAAATGTTTGCGTTTTTGGTATGTATTTAATTTTTAAGTAGGTTGTTTCATTTCATAAATTATTAGTTTCGTGGTTTGAGCTATAAAAATATACGACTTGACTGCGATTAACAAATTGTTGTATTACATTTAAACGGTTAATTATATGGTTAACATATTTACCAATTTGTTCAACCGGAAAGAACAAAACAGCATTAACGGTTACCTGTTAACAATATTAATTATTGCAAATCGTTTCTTTTAATTTATTCCCCAGGTTAAACCACCAGCTTACCTGTCAAAAGTGAGGCTATAATTTTCGCTGTTCAGTTTTTTCACATCATTAATTTCGCATATCAACTGTTCTTTTTGACAGATAACTCAATTCGACGATTTGTAGATTTTGCTCCGAATGCACGGGTTCGTTCTAATGGTGATGAATGCATTGCTAATTGCCCTAAAAATAAATGAATGGATTTATTGGAAGGGAAAGTTATTAAATTAAAAAATTTCGGATGGGGACACCCATGGCGCTCGTGAACTATTTCCAAATGTTTTATTACTTTATTTTCCAGTTAGAGATTTTTTATAGGAGAACAAGTGTAAAAAATAATATTATGTTATTGATAATTAATTTAGTTTTTATAATTAATAATCACTGGTTATCTGGGTTACTATATCAAAATAACGTTTGGAAAATTATTTTCTCAGCCGTGTTTTATTGCTGTGTTTATTATTTTTTACGAAATTAATATCCAATAAGTTTTGTTTTATTGAATAATTATCAATTAATTGAAAATATGTGCGAGATTAAAATTACGTTTTATTTTCAGGGCCAAGTCCAGTTGCGTCCGCTTTTATTCCTTGAGTCTCCTTCTTTGAAATTAACGGTGAGTTTTTTTTTAACTAAAAGTCTTTTTAAAACTCAGCTTTACTTTAAACTTTATCTTAAGAAGACTGTTTATTATTGGTGCATTAATAGTTCAGACTGATAATAATATCCTGTGTACGTATCACCTTTTTTGACTATCTTTACTTGTTTTAATGATGAAAAGTCTACTGAAAATCCTACTTTCCAAATAATTCTTATTTCGAATAGATTTTCTTTAATCTATATATATATATAAAGTAAAGTGTCCTGACTGACTGACTCAACAACGCCCAGCCCAAACCCGTAAGCCTAAAAATGTGAAATTTGGACAGTATATTCGTTTTATGATGTAAGCGCTCACTAAGAAGGGATTTTTTGAAATTCGCCCCTTAAAGGGGGAAAAGGGGATAAAATGCGTTTTTGCGAATTTCTCAATATCTCTTTACTCAGACGATATATCAACTTGATTTTTACATACAATGGTAGCGCATCGAAATATTTAAGACCCATGTTTCAGGATTTTGCAATAATCAGCTTCTTAAGTGGGGAAATTTAATTTTGGGGGGAAATAATTTTAATTTATAAGTTGCTTTGGAAAACAAATAAAAAATTGAAAATAAAAACATGTCACACTATCGTGATTTAGTTACCTATAAAATTGTATGTGTCAAATACATGTGTCAAATAGATATTTTTATTCATAAGAATGCTAAATAAATAAGTTAAAATAAATTAAATAAAAAGGGGAAATAAGATTAACAAATAAGAATTCCTGAAAGAGTGATTGAATTAAGGTTTGTAATCTTATCGTGCAATTTTAATTTTTAAATGTTTATACGGAGAAGGTGATTTTTCCATTTATTATTTTTAGCACTTATCCAAATTGAGTGTGGTAGCCTCACATACTGTGAGTAATCGAAAAAGATATACTTAAGATATACTAAAGATATAATAAATTAATTCGTGCACAAGTACTAGCTGTTAATTCACGGGTACCTACTCATATGGTCAAAAATTAAGAAGACTTTATGCTCATGGTTATGGTAATTTTTGGAAACTACAATACATGGGAGAATGTTAACCTTCAATAAAAATCTGCTGTGGCACTCATAACAGGCTTTGCAATAACATAGGCAGGCAGTGTTAAAGTGATAGCTGTTAATGTCAAAATGACAGTTGCCAATATCAAAGTGACAGCTGACAATGTCAAAATGACATCTGTCAATGTCAAAGAGACAGCTGTCATTTAGCGACGTTTAAAATTCGAGAATGATTTTTTTTTGTAAAACAAATAAAAAATAGTCGAGTCGAAAATTCATACGCGTTCTCAAGTTATTGTGCTTACGGACAAACCGAGGGAGAGATAGACAGACCGCACTGACTATTTTTAAAATTATGGTTTTTGGGTTCAGTAGGGTCTAAAACGTAAATATTCATCAAAATCTCGAACTGTCAAAAAATTACGAATACAATAATGCTACCTCTATTATATTTATAGACCGCAGAAGTAAAACAAAATAACACTGCATATTATAAAATAAATAGTTTTCTGGTTATTAGTTTTGTATTTTTGTATTTCATATGATTTATCTTGATTTGGAACGAAAGACATTTATTGCATTTTGAATAATAAGTATCAATCACGGGCAATCTTTAGAAGAGTTCATATCAAAACCGAGTATGTGGGGCTCAAGTAGGGTATTTTGGTTCCCACCTACCCCACGTCTTCAAATTAATACAAACCGGAGCGAAGCACGGGTATAACGCTAGTTACATATAATCTTGTTCATTATTATCTTTACGCACAACTGTATCAAAATTGTTTGTTTACAACTTGGTTACCAGGACAGAAACATTTGCTTTACGCCCTTGGGCGGTAAAGTAGAAAATCGCGCCCTTGGGCGGTAAAGTAAGGAATTTGTCCAATCAAAATTAATTGATTGATACATGAAATATTTTTTGTTACCATACGCCACCTTGTAATTTTCTAGTAACAAGTATTTTTGCGAATTTTCATAAACTAATTACGAATAATTCACAGGAATATTTAAATACGCAGTTGTGCGTAAAACGTTGTACGTCTGGCCGAAAGACAGATTACACCCTTTTGACGAATAAAGGCCCTCGCAAGCATCGGGCCGCAAACTTTGCCCACAGGCGTAATCTTCTAATCTTTTTCTTTCGGCTCTATACGTAAATAACTATTATCGCTAAAACAGCCTTTTTATTTCTAATTGGTAAAAATGACATGTATGGAGTAATCAGAAATAATATTATAATAAGTCATGAATTTATCAGTAAAGGAGTTGGTGTGAATGGAGAATAAATTTTGACCATACTTGTCATTCCTACGCAGGAAGTTTTTCTTTTCCGATCAAATGAAGCATTCTTATTAGTGAAAATAAAGTACTTGGAAAAAATTAATTAATAAAATATAATGAAACTCTTCTAAATTTTTTTTAAGATTAATCCAGTGTTAAACATTTTATATTTTATTAGTTAGAAGAAATAAACGTGTAACGTGGGGACTAGGCGGTTCTCTCTATTTTTTCCATAAAAATATTCGAAGTGCTAAAAATATGAACTGAATTAATGAATATAAATCAAACAATAAATTTTTGTATTAGAGCCGGACTTGCGGCGCAATACAGGTGTGTAACAAGTAAACAAAACAATGATTAATTACATATCTTTGTGCATGACACACACGTAACTTCATTTAAACCAGACATATTATCTAGTGCATAAATATCTACTACTCGTTATATTCAACACAATATTTTATAATTAGACCCCGAACCTTGACCGGTCGCGTAGCAACCATGGACAACTTGATATACTGATCTTAATTGGATACGAATAACTAAACGGATATCCGCATATTTGAAGGCGGCGGTGGCGGTTAGATTTTGTTTTCGATAATTGAATTGTTTCTCGAGCTGTTGATTGAGAGGTTGACGTGGTAGCGATTCGTTTTTGTTTCGAGAAAAAATGGATGCTGTCATAATGTTTATTTGTAATTTAATTAATTTTTGGACGTGTAGAACAACCTTGCGAAATAATTGAGTGCAAACTTGGAGAGTAAATTATATTAATTGTTAATTATGTTGGGCAACTAGTGATCTTTGACTTTATACTAAATTTGGTTCTAAACATAATAATTTATCAAGTATTTATAAGAAATAATTAATTAAATATTTTGGGAGAGTGTATGGACCGACACATGTTTACACTAAAATTAGACACTGTCTAATTTTGTCTGATAGTCATTAGTCTTTAACGAATAATTATTGTTGTTTGATTATTTGTTTTAAAAACATACAAAACACGTTTGCATTTGTGCAGGCAACGTAGAATAAACTGATATAGGTACCTAGTGATAACCTTGAAAATCTCATAAAATCTTGAATTAACGACTATTAAATAGGTAATACATCAATTACCATATCATAGTACTGTTTTCATTCAGTAGTGACTTAAAAAAATTATTTAATTGGCTCTATGTCCAATAAAACTTCTTGTATTATGGTTTTTGACTAATAATTTATTTGAAAATACGCAAATATTAATTTCTTCATTAGTAATGCTAAAACAAAAGAATATATTTTTGTACTTACCGTTATGTTTAATTTACTTACCGTTCAGTGTTCAGTGAACCGTAAGTAAATAACTTACCGTTCTGTTTAGCTTAGCAACCGGTAGGAAAAACATACAGCCATGGTAAGTTAATAAAAAGACCAATCGTGTAAAAAGTAAAGTAGGTACCTATTTATAAATATATTTTCATTATGTATCATTTATTTTTATTTTAATAATAAAAACAAGATAAGGTTTGCCAGATCTAGAATAAAATCACGACTTCTCTCGCACTTTTGACAAAAATTTACAGCTTATGTAAAACAAATCAACGTATTTACTGTCAAAGCTAGCCGGTCCACAAATCGTAATCCGGGTGAATGTAGGTATTCGGTAAATGTTTGTAAAATTTCAAACGCAAGACAAAGTAACCGGTAAGATTTTCGAACGTGTTCGGTAGTTACGGTACAAACCGGTATAATTTTCGTAAACGCCTAATAAAGTATGGAGAATTTTTATATAGGAATATGATATGAATCATATGGAAGATTGTTTATGGTTAATGTGTCGAATGCTTATTAACTAATTTTTAATCGACAATTTTTTTAAAATTAACAAATAAACTCATAGGTATGTTTTTTTCTTAATAAAAAATGAAATAACTTCAGAAAGGGACTGAATTAGATCAATTAGAAGATTTTTTTGGAGAAGCAATCAGTTTAAAAAATCCAATAAAACACCAGCATTTCGACTCTAATTCAGTCTTCTTTAGGGTGATAATTGGTTAGGTTAGGTGAGGTTGACTGAATTAGTCGAAACGTCGTTGTTTTATTGGAAATTGGATTTTATTAAATTGATTCCAAAAAATCTTCTTTTTATTCAACATCCTATTGAGAAATGAATCTTCCATAGATCAAATAGGTTAATTATTTCTAAATATTTAGATTTTGTATTATAATTTATTTCCTGTTCTATATTTTTCTCATTTATCATTTGGGCAATAGTATAAGAAACATAAATAAAACTGCGACCAAATATCGTAGTTACATAAATTAGTGTTACGCCCTCAATAAGTCCAATCGTCTACTAAATAACAATTTTATTTCACACCTAGGACCGTAACTGTAGGAAAAGTGTCGAAACCCAGAACAATAACTCTACATATTGAATTACTAGCCACTGAACATAATAAAATACGGTGTGGATAAACAGGTACCATACACAATAATTTCACCGCAGAGAAAAATGCGTGTAATAATTTACAATTTCGTTTTCATCGATCATACTCCACACGCGGCGGCTACCGAAGCCCGGGGCCTGTGATTGCTACACGCAGCCGCCTCCGCCGCCGCCGCCCCCGCCACCCAACAGATCCGATCTGCGTGTTAACAAACTTGTCTTGTCTTGCAGAGCGAGGTCTCTTGACTCTTGCTGCGTGACATAGCATACGCGGATTTTTACCTACACCAATTTATTGATTTCTGATTTCGATTACTTGGTGCTGTTGCTATTACTTGCTCTATTTCGAATGTGCTACTCATAACAAATAATTGCGTTGTTGCGGTCAGTCTATTATGGTTACAGATTCATGTGTTGGTTCTTATTTACACTGAGATAAATTGGAAAAAAAGACAAATAATTTTTTGATTACATAGTGTTGTTATTAAAGATGATCTAGTCTAGATCGTCGGATGATGGATAAGGAAATGAATAAAAAACTCACTCCTAAATTATTTATTATTTAAAGCCCTGTTCGCACGAGGATTCTTTGAAGATTCTACCAGGATTCTGAATCCTGGAAAAGAAGAAGTTTTGAAGTAATTAAGACATCTAAGACTCATGACTCATTGAAGATTCAGTTTAGCGGCATTGCAATTTAACATGTAATTCTCACTAAAAAGAAGAAAACTTCTTCTTTTACAGGGTTCAGAATCTTGGCAAAATCTTTAAAGAATCCTCGTGCGAACAGGGCGTACTTAATATAGTATTATAGTGACAGACTTTTATTCCGAAAAACAACATTTGGAAGTGACGCAAGATCCATGAACAATATGAACATGTACCATATACCTATAGTCTTGTTTTGTGTTCAAAATTTGAAAATACTTCTCTCAACATTAAGATTCAGGTTTTCTACAAAAATAATTAAAATTGTTTTAGATGATACATACAAATTATGGGAAACTTAATGCCGCAAGCCATGTTCCAGTAGTTCCTCATTTATTTTCCGAATTAACCCAATTTTTCACGTTTTCTAAATCACAACTTTGAGGACGCATGTATTAAAACTTAAAACCAAGCTCTATATTGTTCTGCGATTTGCTGCATTGTGTTTCTTGCTCTTTAATTGGTCTTACCAAATTTGTGGAATTTAAAAAAAAAATGTTAGTTTCCAAAAAACTAATGACTTTCGGTATATCAAAAACGGTAGAAGGTACGGACTAGATTTTGTTACTATTGAACCATTGCCTTAATTAGAATTTTTTTACGTTTAAGATCTACAGTCCACGTCAAATTTAGTTAGAACATTAGAGGTTAGAACTATTAGTCCCGATGGACGATAAGAATCAAAATTATTGTATACCTTACCCTCATGCATACATCCTGCACTTTTTGATACTTCTATTTACAAATATTAATTTGGACATTATTCCAGTATTCAAAAGAAACTTAGTACTCATCGTGCGTATTCATTACTAAAAGTACCTAGTTGAATTATTGATCTCAAATGCCGCCCTCTTGAGCCGCTCGTATGCGGAGCATCTCTTGTACTCTTGACTCTTGCGTATAGAGATGAAATTTTAATTTTTGTAATCAATTTAATATACAGATTTTATTGCTGTTATTATACCTAAGAGACACTAAAAAGTAACAGTGGAGCAATCGGTCTGCACAAAAATATTTTCAAACCGAAACAACAGTTGTCTATTTCATTTGTAATCTGTGACATAATTTTAATTATTGTCAAGCACTCTATTGTACGTGAACCATTGCGTTTGACCACAAGTGGTTTTGATTCGAAACTTTACCAAATCAAAGTGATTCGATCTCTTAAACCTGCTCCGAATTCTAGTCCCCAACTCAACCATGAGTTAACAGAATTATCTCGCGTGGTTTGCACTCCATTCAACTATTATCAAAATTTGTTTCGTAACAAACAAATCATTTTTGCTTAATAACAAATGAACACAACCTGTAACAATGAAAAGAAACAAGCGGCGATCGGGTAAAAAGTAAAAAGCCACCGCCAGTGGCAGGTATTACAACAAGAACAATTCGTTGTAAACAACGCATTGGCTACTGGTGCATGCGCCCGCGCAAGATGTAGTCACTGGTCAGTGTGGATTGTACAGTAGTTTCATTTGGAAATTGAACAGAAACAAGCGTCTACGATACCCATATTTTCAGACTAAACTCCATTTTTTACGTTTTTGATCCAGCTATCTTTTAATGGTTTAAGAATGAATAACAACCCAGGAAACACACATATGAATGATACATAACATTTGGAGATATTTTAAGGCACAAAGTAATATTACGTATATTCATAAATTATACATTATCTATCTCTCCTGAATCATATTATATGTATATTTTTTTAATTACGTGTCATACACATAACATTACATAGTATATACGGTACGATTGTAATATTAATTATAAGATATATAAGTAACATAATTTAGATAGGTATATTTAATATCACAAATCTTATATATCATATACATAACATTACATTGCATACACAATACTTTTGTAATAATAATTACAAATTATACTGAAATATGTAAGTTCCATAAATAATGGTACATATTGTAAACATCACACATTTTATATGTATGATATACGAAGTTTTAAATATTATTTAAATATTACTTTTGATTTACTGATTATATTAATTTATATGTCTGCAATATTTTTGATGTAACGGTAATAATACCTATAGGTAGGTACCTCTACCTATTATACTACTTATTGTTACCTCAACATAAACAAACTAATTATGAATTAGTTTAGTATGTTTAATATTATTTCTTGTCAGTGTGATAGTGTTACCCCAGCAAACACATAGACGATATAAATGTTTTAGCTTTTAGTCATACGAGTACCTACCTACTATTTATTAAGAAATAGATGCACTAGCACTATGCAATCGAATGTGCAAGAAAATGTGAAGAAAATATTCATCAAATTTAAATAATTGGTTTTTAAGCAATATAAACAGAGTAATCTAAGAATACCTACTCAATGGTTTTTTTTAATATTATGGAGTGTTTGTAAGTAAACAAAGTAATATAAATGTTCATACCTCAGCAAAAATTAGCAGTTTTTTAAATTAATAACATACGGCGGGCAAAGCTTAAACAACAATATTATTTTTAAAATTCAAGTATGATTTTTTTATTATTTTGCATTAATATTTAACATAACGTATATGATTTTAATTTGTATTAATTGTTGTTGAAATTGTTAACATTTTATTAATATTTTTATTATCGGTTATTATGGCTAAAAAGGCGCCTGTTTTTAAATTCCAGTTTAGCTCAGACGTCAACGTGTGGTCATGGCAGTCCCGGGTTCAATTCCAGCAGTAATCCAAATTCAAAAATCAACAAATAGTGTAATTGAATCGAATTGAATGAAAGCATGGTAGTAAATTGCAATAAAAATCTACTTTCTGAAATGCTTTTTTATACGTTAAGCTTTATAATCAAATTTATTTTTATTTTTAAAATATATTACAATAAAATATTTCACTAATATTAATTTATTTATATATAATATATTTCAAATTTGTGGCTGATATGTTAAAGTTACATGTCATCAATATGTTATAAACTTATGTATGTTATGTATACGATACAATGTTCCAGGGCGGACATTCCGCCTTACATGTAACTCTATTGAGTTGCTCCTGGACGGAACATCATACCGGAATTTCACCGGTTACATTAACGATTTTGTTTTTAATGATGAAAGCTAGAGATCAACTGCGAAAGCCACAAAGGAACTATACAGGGTGATTGTTGTAAATCCGGCACTAGGAATATTTCGTTTATTTCAAGAGATACAGAAAATGTTTATGAGCAAAAATTTGTGTCACTTCCGGTTTCACCGGAAATGGGTGCAACTTTTAATCTAGCATCCCTAATCCCTATTTCCTAATAGGTAATGTCATATTTTTTTAGAATGTACCTTACATAAAATAAGCTTTACAACGATACCATAATATCATAATTATACTCCAACAATTTCAAAATGGCGGAGAATTTTCGGGGGTAATATAACAAGTGCTATGATTATCATCGGTGATAGTATGAGTTAGTCGATGAAAATTGACCGAGTGCGCAGCACGAGTTTAATTTTCTGAAGACAACGAATGTTATCACCTATGAAGGAAAATGTTAAGCGACTGTGCGTGTTGTAGTAGAAAGAGAGTACACAGGAATGCAGTCAAATTGAATCTTTATTAACCTAAGGCCAACGTTTCGCCACCTCTTGTGGCATCATCAGGGCAAACTACGAAAACAAAAAATATCACATACACAATTTGTAAGAAATATACAATGTAACACTTACAGATTTAAAAAATATACAAAAATTAATCATCAAAGAGATGTTGTCAAATATAAATAAAAAAATCGAGCACTTCTCTCCATGCACTCACAGAAAACACCTATGATTAATCATAGCCCGAGTTATATTTGGGGAGAATATATAATGAATGAAATCAAAATGTTTGGTTATATTTTTTCAATAGCTGTCAAGAACGTTTTAAATTCTGTTTCACTTTCTCAATTTTGTCTTCACTGGTATTACTCCACTGAATACATTAATTGACAAAAACAGTTGACATGTAACAGCAGTGATAAAAATATCATCGATTTGATAGCCTCTTACTGCCCTATTTTAGCCAATCAAATTAGTCAAATATGTGTCACGTGACACATGAATTATATATTCTTCAAAATATTTACCTACTAATAAAAAAATCCATTAAAAATAAAACATGGAACATTCCTAGTGCCGCACTTACAATAATCATCCTGTATAGCTTTTTGTGTATCCAAATTAAATACATTTCACACGTACCTATTCATCTTTTTTATTTCATATTTTTCTTGATATTCAGTCTTAAAAAAAATAAATTTTCAAAGTATCCTTTCCAACATTTTGGAAAAACAAAGACATGTTCGTGATGTTCCATTTAGATTTAACTATATTGTAGTCCAATTAAGAAAATAGTATTTGACACCGCTTTTGTATTTATTTAACCTAACCTAACCAATGGCAGGACTCTATTTTTACCGTTGTTTATCGTCATAGAATGCATGCTCCGAGCGGGCTCGTATTTTCTGTCTCTATTTAAAAAGAAAAACAGAAAGGCCACATTTCATCCGCCCTAGTGTCCACTCTTGTCATATATTATATTTCGTGCAAATATTATGACTTACCTTTTCTGCTAAATAATAAAATCTATCAATCCAATCATCTCTTAAAACACTACTACCTACTAACTGTATTTTACGAGAACGGGAAACAAAATCCTAAAAGGATTTTATGTCGAATCAGCAGGTAGGTAGCAGTGCAAAAGATCCACTATTTTAACGTTGACGTTAGTCTAAGAATTGACTGATCATGTTCAGTTTTAAAATGTAGGTACTGTACCTTGTAGAAGGCGTAGAAGTAGCCAAGAATCCAGAACGCCCGCAACAATTGCTTGTCACTTTTATTTCGGAATTTCGCTTTCGTCGAGAATCGATCGCTATCTGTCGATATCGAAATCGTGCGTTTGCTTTCTCTACATCATAGGAGTAACTTCTATATGATATTGGGTATTATACAGACTAATTGCGGGATATGTAATGTGCGTATAATTAATCATAATTTGATAAGTATTCGTATAATGTGAAATCAATCGTTGGTATTTGATACGCAATCACGTAATCGAATTAATATTAATAAAGGAATTTATGTAATAATAAGATGAGAAAACTTATGTATTGTATTATGATTTCGGGATTTGAACCTCATTTGGGTTATATCCCTAGGGTGACTTGATGGCACACACACAGTATTATACTTTTTGCGCCATTTTCTTGTTTACTTTACTACCGTGTGTTGCCAGTCAACCCGGCGCAAGCCCTTGTTACAGCCTTTAGCCGGTGCCCGATAGCTAGAGGTTGCCAAGTTAATTAGATCCCAACTTGGAATGGTAACGGAAGTAGGTACCGATCCAAATCAGGCCGTGAAAATTTCCTGACCTGACCGGGATTCGAACCCACGACGTTTGTAACCAGAGCCTAGCATTCTAACCACTATGCTATCCCGCCGTGTAGAAAACTTATGTGTAGGTATTAGGTATTCCATCTCATAAAATTACTTATTAACGTTCTACAGAATGTATCATAAGTTCGAGTGAAGGGTATAATGTAGTTTGTTATGCTGATTACGAATCAAAATGAATTATTTAGAAATTCGAAAAATTAAGGACAGTTCACTTGCAAAAACCATGTTTGAGATACCACCGGATTCGCATAATTAAGTAGGTATTGAAAATAAATTTATTTACCTTATAATGTATATGATTTTTTGTTTTAAGGGGTTTGTGCCAACTCTATTTTAGGGAAATGGCGTGATTTTATGTATGTATGCATGTATCAAATCTATTATTTTGTAGTAGTATTTTGAAATTCCACTATTGTCAACGAATCAAATCACAGAACGGCGTCAACGGAACACGTTTTTACGGTGTCAATGGTACATGTAAACTTATCTTAAGAGGCGCGTTCGGAAAATACCGAACTCCTGAGTCGTCATTTTCAAAGTGAGGCGGGTTCAGATGATGTCAAGTCCTTCTTTTTGCAGTCAATCGAATAAAAAATGTAGGTAAAGACAACTGAGCATATATAATGTACTGGCTAACTTAAAAATCAATTTCAACAGCGAAAACATAACATATCGTTGTCCCATCATATATTATTTAATTTATAACACAGACGATTGAAAAAAAACTTCTTGTTAACAAAGGTTCAATTTATGAAAAAAAATTGCTGATTTCAAAGTCATGATTTTCCAAAATCATAAGTTAAAGAAGAAAAATGAAAGCAGAGAGACCTTCTAACATCTTTTGGTGACATGTTCATATGTTGTAAATAATGGTAAAACCTCTAAATACCAAATGATCATGGGATGCGCACACCTCTGTTTTACTATAAATTTAACCACCAGACGGGCCCCTTAAGGAAGTAAAAATTCGAAACGAATTAATGCACACGTGAGTTACGTATAAATAAAAATTATTTTAGCGTGTGTGGTCGGTTACAAAACGCGTCATCCTTAAACTTCTATCAAACATTTCCAAACACCTTTCTACCATTGTCACCATTGACAATGCAATCATTTAATTTACTTCTCGGCGAACCAGTCGCTCATAATATTTAACAACGAACTTAAATGCCAACCAACGACAGGCTTCATTCGTTCATTCATAAATTCGTCAATTTCACCGCTGATTGTCACTTGGCTGAAGGTCGTTGCCAATGACAACCGCAGACAGTTGAAGCACTTAGCGTGGGGCTTATTATTGGCAGGTTCAAATTATGCCATTTAAAGACACCATTATGGAGATTTTAATTTGGCGTAAATTGTGGTTGAGGTGCGTGAAGCTATGCAGGAATGGAAGTTTGTGCAGCCTTCGATAGGCTAATATGGGTAAATTGGGATTAATTAACTGGTAAGTTGTTAAAAGGTGGGAGTTAATCATAATTTCTAATTATACACCTATAAGAATAATTAGACCTGTACTTTACATTTCTCTACAAAATTTAAACCAGGAAATGTTATCACTATCAGTTATAATTGTCATGAAATTATAGATAAGTATTCACAAAAAAATTATTATTTCAGAAAATTTCAAAATTAATACAATTCATTAAAGCAATAAATTCATAAACAATATTGAAATTATTTTCAAATTTCTTATTAAACGTCAATTTCTTTAAATTTATGATTTCCTTTGTTCTGGATTTCTTTAAGAAAACGCCTTTTTGTCGCTATAATCATGAATCATCCATCTTGGTTGTGGCAAACTCACATAATGTGACATGAGTCATCAAATGTTAAATTTCCTATCCGAAAATTATATTGTTACCTACCTAAAAATGGGTTGGTTAGGTATTATTTTTAAGAAATATAAAAAAAAGATCTTCTACAAGTTTCCTTTTGTGCAAATGTGAGCCTTATGTGGAAAATTACAGAAAGCCTATAAATAATTTCTCATATGAAACCGGAATAAAAACCATGCAAGAAGATAGTGGCGCTTACGGTGGTGATATTTTGAACTTATAGTAGGGAAATTGTAATAAAGTATAGTAATGTTGCATTAAAATATTTTCTACAGATGTTATTATCATTGAGTAATTCTACATATAAGTTTTACATAGTCTCTTTAAATCTGATGAAATGCAAATGCACATCACATCTATAAAAAATTAAACAATGATAACTGGGGTGATCTAACCTATTATTTTTTGTTCATATTTTCACTATTTGCCCCTATATACAGGCTGTCCAACGAAGTTGGTTAAATTAGACAAAATTTGCCCCATTAGGCGGCCAATTTAGAAACTTATTGATTTCCCATAAAAATTCATAAGTAGACTAGGTGAGTGAGTGTAAATGTAAATTTTGCCAAATTAGTTTTTAGCAACATATGAAAATTTGAATTTGGTTTGAATTTCTCGAAATCTGTAGGAGATACTTTTTTTAAGGATTGCTGTGAATTTCTCGTTAAAAAGTGCAAATTAGAAACTTGTACTAATTCAAACAAAAAAGTTATAGGTAGGTAAAAAACTAAATTGGCAAAATTTACTTTTTCATTCACGTCTTGTCATCTATGCATTTTTTGTGGAAAAATAAAAGCATTTCTAAATTGATAACTCAGTCCGGCAACTTTTGTCTAATTTAACAAACTTCAAACTTCGTATCTCCTATGGTTCTCAACATCTCCATGCTTAAACAGTTTTATTGGCCACTCTGTAAATAGAAAAACGCAAAATCGACAGATATTTTAAAATTTTTCTCTAGGTTCACCACTTCATCAATCGTTGAAGTCTGCTCCAAGAATTTCGATTATATTTGTCTCTAAATATTGTGTTGTATATTTAAAAGTTTGGCATGGTAATCAACTGAAAAATGTGGTTAAAACTATCAAATTGTAATATAAGTTAGTAATGAAGTTTGGCACTTGCACACAGAGCTATAATAGTCCGGTCACACTGTATCGTGATTGTGCGCAACAACCACAAAATACGCTTTAGAAATCAAGGCTTAATTGATGACTTATCATATTTCTACCTCCCGCAAATCTAAACACCGTGCAGTATAAGGTTATACAAATCTATTTGGACAATTTATGCCTCGTGTAATTCAGGGACAGCTCGGTTCGCTCAGCGCAATTTGGGTCACAACTACAACGAGAACTTGTAGAAGAAAACTCCCGGTGACGAAAAGTGCTAAAGATCAACTCTGGCTGCGAGCTACGCGCAACAATCAACTGTTTGTGCGACTAATAAATTAAATTGCATTACTGTTCTCTTTCAAATACTTTAGAAGTAATGCATAGTCGTACACTGGCTGCGAGTTTGGAGTTGTTTATATTAACTGATTAATTTAAATGATTACCGAGTTAGGCACGATGGAGTTTACTCACTGATGAGGGAGTTGATGTATTTAATGCAAGAGCAGGGCTGGATCCAGACCGCATTGTACGAGTATCATCAAAAATAATTATTTCATAAAAAGAATAAAACAGTTTATGTAGTGATTTTTGAGACCCACATTTAAAGCTTTCAAATTCAAACGATGGAGGTGTGTATTTCCTCAATCAATTTTTTAAATAAATTGTAATGCTATGAAAGCGTAGAAAGGACATGTTTAAAAATTATAATTGCAACTTTGATCTTACATTTAGCTATTATTACTACTTGCATGACTTTTTTTATTTAAATATTTTTAAAGAAGAGATCAGAACTGAGAACACGTATTTTTTATTTTTACTAACAAGCCCAAAAAAATAATGAAATTGAATATTACAATGTGACATAGAGCAAGCTTGAAACCAATGACTGGTCGTAAGCCATAGCAACGACTTAACTAGTGAACGCGACGTTTGTGCGGAAAGCTAAAACGGCCAACCACACAAGTTACATTCTTAATTACGCTTCGCTTCTCCTGTTCAAGATTATGATAGGAAACTTTCTTTCTCAATTTACTAAAAAACATATAATTTTTATTAAACAAAATTTATATTTTTACATAAAAAGTTTTCAACCTAACATTAGGTATATAATAATAGAAATATCATTTTCAATACCATGCAAGTAGCCCATTATAGCTAATTGTACTCGTAAGATCAAAGTTACATTTATAGCTAATTGTAAGATCAAAGTTGCAATTATTAGAGTTATAATATTATAATTTTGTAAAATCATAGTTTCAATTCTAATTATAATTATTGTAAGAACAAAGTTGCAATTATATCTATAATTGTAAGATCAATGTTGCAATTCTAGCTGATAAGTGGAAGATCGATAACTGCAAGATCGAAGTTGCAATTAAAGCTGATAATTATTGTAAGAGCAAAGTTGCAATTATAGCTTATATTATAACAACAAAGTTGCAATTATAGCTTATAATCGCATGATCTAAGTTGCATATTGCTCATTTTTTTAACTACACGAAAAAGCTGCGCAAAATAGAAGCGTGCGAGAATAGGCATACGGAAAATTTTTCTTTGCGAACGCATAGTTAAGAAATGAGCCACAGGCACGAAAAATTTACTTTTCGTGCAGGTATGACAACAAATTTCTCAAAATTCTCAATATTCTTAATAAATTCGTTAAAAAGCAGACTAAGTTGTACCTGCTGTATGTGGATAAGTATTTAATATTTATTTTGGCGATATTTGATATCAATTATGTGTGCGGTACGGTTCTGTCTCAAAGTGTTAAATCTTTCGTTAGTAAGTTTGAAAGGTTAGTTGTGTGCTCGCGTGGAGTGGTGGCAAAGTGTCCGAGATTATAGTAATTTCCTCGGGCCGTTACACATTTAGCGCCGTTTTCTGCCGGCAAATGATAGATTATCAGCGCAGTAGGCGAGTCTGCCACAACCTTTATCTACACCTGGTAGTCAAGACTCTAAACTCATTGTACAAAAACTCATAAAAACCTTAAATGAAACCTGCAGAGGTTGCAACACCTTACCTGCGATTTTATCAGCGTTATTGGTTTATTGAAATTTTATAAGTTTACTTATTGGATTTGTCGTAATCAGTCAATCAGGCTTGGAAAAATTAAGACAGCGGGGTACGCAGTATGACTTACACTGTTGCAGTAATTATTTAACATATTTATTTAATTTTACACATGAAGTTTGTGCAATATTAATTTGTCTCGCGTTACAAAGACATCACGTCATTTCTCGTAAATAGGCTTGATACATTTGACCGATGGCCAATCTACTTCAGTCAACGTCAACCGTTTTCTGGTACAGCTTTTTTCTATTTTATTGATTTTAATCAAATTTTTACGCCTAATGCTTGAAATCAGTCTATAATAAATATTAGTGATACCTGATACAACGGTCAACAGATAGTGAATTGGTCGGATACCAGATATCGGATATTCGGTTTATTCTTCGGCCGGATAGCCTGGATATCCAGTAACCGAATATTTGGCGTTCAAGAATAAACTTGTTTGGATGCGCCAATTCATAAACTACAGATACATTGCAACATTGCAAGCAAATTTTTTAGGTGTTTTTATGAGAATAAACAATTTTTTAAATGCTGATAGCAATTATTTTCATGTAATTTCATCCTTTTGTAACATTCTGGTTTCTGTTACAGGCCGGATATCAGATCACTGTACGATATTCGATCGGATAGTAAAAATGTGACTGGATAGCTGGATACCGGGTAATAACCGAATATTTGTTACAACACTAGGTAATATAGTACTACAAATTTTTATAATTAGTATAATTCTTCAATAAAAGCTATATTTCATTTTGTAATCTCAATTATTGAATCTTTAACAAACATGCAAATAAAATCAGTTTTGTGTTTTGTATTTGTAAACAGAAATGTATGACAAACATAATTAACTCAAATCTCAAATGTGTGAGTATGTGTCTTCGCAATTTAAATTTTCTAGAATAATAACAGATACACAGAAAAAATATCTCAGAAGCTTCAATATTTCAACGATTCTGAATATAATATTAAAAATTTCAGACTAAAATTTAACATGAAGATCATGATTTCTTAGAGAATTGAATCATATTTAAAGAATTTGACGTTCCTCCTAGATTACAATTTGTCAATTTTGCAAATTTAAATATGTATTTCTCAAACCAATATTATTAACTAGGTGATTAAAATTTTCATGTGATTGGATAATAACACCCGCAAGTTTTATTATAATTCATATTTATTATAAGTTTCACAAGGTAAAAGTCAAACCAGGTCCATTTTTGGAATATTTTAATTATACCAATTCTCGTTAAATTTTATTTATAACTTAATAACAATATAAATTTCTTGTAAACTTGACACACAATTCAATTACAAATTACAACAACTTCCTTAATGATTTTAAAATATTATAATAAACTATTAGTTAAACAATAACACTGCTCAAAAATTCGAGATTGTTAAGGCGGAGAAATATTACCATAGTTTACAACGCGAGATACATATCTTTATTATTAAAAAATATTCATGAATGAACGGAGTCATGACAAAAATATGCAAATTCCGCTTTTCTATCTAAGGCGAAAAATAATTTAGTAGAGCAGCGTGTTTGAATTCTGATTAGCATTGTTCTCTGCGCCATTCAATGCCATCGTAGTAGGCTTGGACACTAACTTTATATTTATAGTGCGGTTGCTAGATTACAATTACAGTGATGAATTCTTAGTCATTGTTTTGCATTGCGCTTGTTTATAAAACATTTTTTTCAAAAGACTGTACTTAATTATAGTCTAAGATCCCGCTTACATCCGACACCCCTTATCCTTTTTCCAGATGAAATATTTTTTTTTAGAATAAAATTTATAGGTAAACAAAATCTGGGGTGATTGACGCCCCATATCCTGGCAAGGTTATTTTTAATAAAGAGTTATTTGATTAATTTTTTTTCCCAGTTACGGCCATTCTTTTTCTTTATAAATTTAGTATCCTACCTATGTATGTTATGTGTAAGAATTAAAATTATTTTTATGTTTTTGTGTTACTTAAGTCAAATATGTAGCATTGATATTATAACGGGATAATACTATAACTATACTGATTGATTTACAAACATATTTTATTATATGATAAGTATGAGTAGCGTGAGTATGACTATAATGTTATGCTGTTCTAAATTCCTCAGCATTGTTATGCTTCTTGTTGATCTTCCGTCAAGCAGCCGTTGATTCCTAACTGTTCTTTTGTTTTTCAATCTTCTCTTGTTTCTTAGACAAGGGTAGCTTAGATATGGTTCTATCGTTCTATTAATTAATTGTTGCGAAAACTTTTATGCACTTATAACGGAGTAGCTCTACAACCAGTGGACTTCAAACTGTTAAAGATGATTTTATCTCGGTCAGCGGTTAGCTCAATGCTAGTGTCCATCTAGCATACTTACGAATTACGATATCCCAGTAACCGGCAACAGTTCCACTGGGTCGAGGTGGTTGGATTCCACTATAATAAGATCTACCATTCTGTAATTGGGAGTTAAGGTTGTTGTCTACCGAAACTGGCGACATCAGACGTTAAACTTCATGAAGTGTATCTTATTTCGGCGAGTGTAAAAAAGTAAACAAATTTAGCATTACCGTACCACAGAGGCATATATGTTTGTATTATAGTATTCGTTAGGAAATAAATTTTACGTTTAAAGTGTCTGGTAAATAGAAATATCGTTGCCTTTTTGATACTTCATAACCTCAATTCTTCAATAAATGGACTTTAAAATTAAATATCGTTTTTATAAAAATAACGATTTCCTTAAAAATGTAATAAGTACAATCTTCCTCTATATTTAATTAATATTGTATTAACTTTTCGTTAAAATCTGTTGTCTGGTTTAGATACACTAATTTAATAACGCACAATTTCAAGTCATCTTCCTATGCTTGCAATGTAAAATAACAAGTCACCTTTACAGCTCCATAGTTACCAAACAAAACAGACAATTGTCCTAATAATTTATTTTAAATTGTATTATTATCAGACAAAAAATGTCCTATAAAAATTATTTATTTCTGTCGTCATCGATTTTGTTAGGCAAACAACCTTAATTCTGTTGAAAGCTTACCATCAAAATAAATAATATCTATGTTGTCTTCACCTTTTCCGATAAAGTGTCCGACAATTTATGTTAAAATTATAAGAAAAATTTAACAAATTTAAAGCAAAAAAAAGAAAAATATATATAGGAAGCGACCTCTGGGATCTCATATGAACTTTAAGAGCTACGACATCGGTTATAAACTGAGCAATATGGGAATGAAGTATTACTTTGTTTAAAAAACAGTTCACTAGAAAATGACGAAATTTTATTTTTGAGATTTCGGTACCAAAATTTTTTAATCAGGTAAGAGTTAGTTTAGTAACGATAGATACTTTTAAAATTTATAAAATTATATTTTCTTGACGGGATAATTTGTATAGGGTAGAAAAAGTATTTTGGAGTCAGTCAAAATTTATTAAATTAATCCACTCTTTTTACTTCCTTGTACGAAGTAAGGAAGTATTGTAATCGCGAAAAATTTCGGTTCTCAGATTTTGACGGAAATATCCGTTTTGACCTTTTCTGAATCCATTATGACTAGTTTCGTCGTGACGTCTGTACGTACGTGCGTACGTGCGTACGTGCGTACGTGCGTACGGACGTATGTGTGTCGCATAACTCAAATACGGTTAGACGTAGAAAGCTGAAATTTTGTATTTAGGACTGTTATAGCATCTAGTTGTGCACCTCCTATTTTTGGTTTCAGTCTACAAACCGGAAGTAGTACTTTTTAAAAATATTTTGATAAATAATGAATTTTAGACAATTTTTTTTATTTTAAATGAAAGATTATGTGATTATTATCTACAATCGGTATTTTATAAAAATTTTCTGTATCTTCTATCATTTAAGAATAATTAAAGTATATAATTATAATTTAGTATTTCGGTATCTTGTACTCCATGATCGTTTAACATTTGTTACTACGTAAAATTTAAATGATTATGACATGACAGTGACAATAGTAAAATATGCTTTATATCTTCTTCTGCAGTTTAAATAAAATGACTAAAATATATTTGTGAGTATACTAGTATAATAAGTTAAAAGAATTTTTAATATTATTTTACATTTTAGTTATTAAGAAAAGTATGAACACACAAGGCGTACAAGGAAGTCATGTGGTGTCCACGTCAGATTTTTTAATTTAATAAATTAAATTAAATTAAAATTTATATTTTTTTGTATAATATCAAATGGAGTTACGAGTCTTCGTGTAATGCAGTTTTCGAATTTGTTGTATCAACAACCTATGTAGGAATGTTGGTATTTTTGTTATAAATATAAATACTTACTTAATATAAATTCTTAACTTTTCTTTAAAGATAATGTTAGTTTAGTTTTGACATTTTTATTTAATTACTAAATAATTTACGATCAATATTATTATAAGAAATGTAATCTTATTGCGTATAATGTATGCAAAACATGCGCATTAGAAATACTTATATGCCATTAACATACATGTAATTCTTGCATATTTTGTGCAAATTCCATGTTAAATTAATTTTATCTTTTAGTTGGAAAACTTGTCCGATAAATATCTAAACTGAACAATTTACATGATTTTAATTCCGCGTTTATTTACATAAGTGTGAAATTTGCGGTTAATTAATCAGTAATAATTAACTGGAACATTTCAATACGACATTTAACATGTTCACAGAGTATAAATAATTGAATGCGACAACTGTCACCGCGGCTTTTTTCAAATCGAGATTTAATTTGCGCTTACTTCGTAATCATAAATCAAGTGCTCGTTAAAGAATAGTAAACGTTGTAAACGCAAACGAACAGTTGGACACACACTGTTTAACAAACTGCTTGTTTATTTTCCTCCACACTTGAAGCGAACAATTCACTATCGATAAATAAAGTTATAGGTGACATCGGAGGAGACAAATATATTGCTAGGAATTTTATACATCAAATAATAAAAGTTATCGTTTTTATTATGATGATAAGTGTGTTTATATTGCTCTATAAAAAGGTCATAGTTACGAGTGAGTAAACTGTTTTTACTATTGCATTTCCATTGCACTTTATTTTCATATTTGTTTTGTTTATTTTATTTCTTTTCTAAAAGATCCTATAGGTAAGCTAATTCGAGCATAGCTGTGTATCAACAAGATTAAGTGTCGAAAATAGCTGCTTACATGCGTGTGTTTTACTTGTGGCACGACCCGAAAGGGAGTTTCGCTTATGGCATAAATCGTAAGCTTGAACGTCCATTTTCAAACTATGCTTTTTCTTCTACTTTACTTAAATTAGAATAGCACGGTTAAATAAATGGCAATATTAATGTCACCAACCAAAACGTTACACATAAATTTACCTAAATCGATTTCTGTATATTATATTGTGGAAGTTATATTTAAATTTTAATATTAAAAAGACACCAAATAGAAAAAATAGTACAAAGAACTCATTTAATAAAACTTTTTTCGAACTTGTCCTTTAGTAAACTCGCCCGAGGGCTCCTTTTACTAAATTTGAACGCGTGCAAAAAAAACTTGTCTTACAAAACTTGTTCTTTAATATACTATTATCGTATCATCGACGATGTCGACGTTAACAATCAACAATTTTATGTGTCAAGTACTACACAATTTGCATATTATGGAAGGCTTTTAATGTAGGTTGTATCTAACGTATTACGTACCGTAAGTAATGAATTATAAGTAATCAACGTGTTATGCTGTTTATAATAATTATTATTAAGCAATGTTTCATATTATTATAAGGTCATAACAGGTGATAATAGGATAAAAATTCAAATGAAGATACGATTAATTATGGTATGGCAGCCCCAAAATATAGATTTCCATACTTTATTATTCATCGCCGAAAAGGGCAGTCCTTAACAACGGCGAGATAGGTCCACCTACCCAATATAATGATTTCACCATCATCAGATCATCACCTATTTTTTTTTTGTTTCCAACGTTTGCATTACATTTTTAGGACCACAGTTAACTGTTTTATAACACCTTCATCTTCCTCATAGAGCACATACCACAAAGTTGTCAAGTCACGAATCAGGGATCAAAGAATGCTTCTTACTTTACAACAATACCTTGCAGACATCCACAACAAAAGAATGTTCTTCTGCATTTCATCTTTCAGTTTCAGCTTCTTATCGGCAGCTATTTCGTAACAGCACATGCGCATGTCACTATACTTTTCCTTCTAGTTCTTGATATGATTGGTGTTGTCTAACTTCATACGTCCTTATCCATCCGTACGTGAAACTTATTTTAAAATAAAACTTCTTGTATCATGTTTTTGGTCAAACATCTACCTGAGCTACAGCATCGAAATAATAGTCTGTATTCTTCTGACTGCAGTCAATTCAAATTTACCGTATGAAATGAATTTATGATTCAATACAGTTGTAAATATAGTTATTTATTGTACCTATAAGGAATAGAAATAATAGATTTTAGCGCAAGGTGTGATGTTTGTCTCCCGATGTGCAGTGGAGGGTTACAATCACATCGAGCGCTAAAATCTGTTATCTATCCCGTGTAAAATACAATTTTTTTTTCTATAACCACTAAAATATTTAAAAAATTAAGTAAAATGAGCAAAGCATGACATATTTTTCAAATGAATTTCAGAATTGTGGGTCGTTCCTTGTTCTAATGTTATAGCATTTGTCAAGCGTTGATTGGTGACGTAGAAGTATTTCTATCTCTGGAGATGAAATGTGACGTTTCAGCAACTGACAGCAGGTAAGAAATGTCATAATTTTATATAGGTTATAGAAAAAAGTATTTTTTATGCAATCGTACAATAATGAGTTACTTTAGCTCCGCTAAATCGTAGTGAAAAGAGCAACTTTAGCTCCGAAGTTTTCGACCAATCAGAGCGCTGCCTGCACTCGATACTCGATCGCTGACGAGAATTGGCCAGAACGTCGACTATTGTTGTTGCAACCCGTGATCACCATTTAGTTTTAATTCCACATTCCTAAATAAAAGATCCTTCTTTACAGCCCAGATATATAAATAACTATAGTATTAGTCGAGTTTTATATATGATATTATATGATAATTACTTGTTCGCCTGCGACTCGTGTATTAAACTTTCATTCAAATCAGTAATTTTAATCTTAAAACTCTGGTAAAATAATATACTACTTTAATTACGACCATTGAATAATACCCCTACATTCATAATGTAGGTAACTGTAGAAAGATATACCCCTTCAAAAGTCACACTATTGTATTATGACTTCATAATTAAACACTATTATATTATGAGTCAATTATTCAATACTATTATATAATGAGACCTGTCATTGCACCAAAATGTGAGGTTATGATAATATTTTAATGAATAATAAGTTGTAAATATTAAATGTTTTAATGGAAGATTGATTTCTCGACTGGATGTTCAATAAAAAGGAATATTTTTTGAGAACCAGTCAATTTATTAAAATCCAATAAAACACGCCTTGTTTATTGGATTTTAATAAACTGACTGCTTCTCAAAAAATTTTCCTTTTTATGACATGTTTTATTTAAAAGTCGTAGATAAAACGTCATCTTTGACTCGCACACATAATGGCAATTATTTACTAGGATGATTTTACACTTACCTTCAATTGTATGAACTTTCATCCTCTTGAATTATAGCTTACATTATGTGCTCGTTAAATAATATACCTAGGTACTATTGAAAAATTTTAAGAAAACGATATTTGACACGTGTTTTGCATCATTTACATTTAAATATACGAGAGGGACAACTGCCAGCATTCATGACATTTATGTGTCAATATATTTTTGATATGTAAATTTGGTTTACAAATTGAACAACTATAGAGTAGGGACGATAACAACAATACGCTTTTCCTAAAAATGTAAAAATAATAAAATTCGATGAGTTTTAGACTTGGATGAGTAAGAAAGGATCTGGTCGATCTGGTTCTCTATCTCGTTCTCGATCGTTGATTGTGATTTGTTGATCATCGATTGTTCCGTTTCGTAATTGTTTATCGTTGTTGGATCGCGTTGGCGTTTTGCAACAATTCGTCAACCAGATTTGGAAGTTTAGAGGTAAATGTGGTTGATTGCATTGTTGTGATTTTTTGTGTCGATTATGGGATTGATTAATGTGGGAGATGAACTCTAGGTGTTAGAAGTGCGAAGCGGGTCAGGGTTGAGCAATTTTTTGCGGAATTTTTGACATTTAGAAATCGAAATGAAAAGTTCCTATATTAATTGCTAATGTATTGTATTGTATTTTATGTGATTTCCTGTTCTGCATATTTTATGAAAGTTATTAAAATCCGAAATTGTAGTTTAGATAACAAACCATTTGTATTTAGTTTGATATCTGTATTCATAAAAATAAGTTATTTTTGAGTCGTAGGAAATTTAAATAATTTCTATTCGCGTGTAATAATAGCTATTACTCGGATATATTCACTCAAATGAATTACAACTCTCGACTGTGGCTCAGTCGCTCAGTATCTTGAATTTTGACACGCATGACTTACAACTACGGTAACCATTGTTTTCACATGAACCTTTAATACATATACTAAAGGCTCGTTCGTAAAAGCGCACATTTGCTAACATTCAATAATTAAAAAATCTGACGTGGACACCACATGACTTCCTTGTACGCCTTGTTTGTTCATACTTTTCTTAATAACTAAAATGTAGAATAATATAAAAATTCTTTTAACTTATTATACTAGTATACTCACAAATATATTTTAGTCATTTTATTTAAACTGCAGAAGAAGATATAAAGCATATTTTACTATTGCCACTGTCATGTCATAATCATTTAAATTTTACATAGTAACAAATGTTAATCGATCATGGACTACAAGATACCGAAATACTAAATTATAAATATATACTTTAATTATTCTTAAATGATACCAGATACAAAAATAGTTATAAAATACCGATTGTAGGTAATAATCACATAATCTTTCATTTAAAATTAAAAAATTTGTCTTAAATTAAATATTTATCGAATTTTTTTTTAAATTTACTACTTCCGGTTTGTAGATTGAAACAAAAAATAGGAGGTGCACAACTAGATGCTATAACAGTCCTAAATACAAAATTTCAACTATCTACGTCTAACCGAATTTGAGTTATGCGACATACATAAGTACCTACAGACGTACATACGTACGTACGTACGTACAGACGTCACGACGAAACTAGTCATAATGGATTCAGAAAAGGTCAAAACGGATATTCCCGTAAAAATCTGAGAACCGAAATTTTTCGCGATTACAATACTTCCTTATTACTCCGTACAAGGAAGTAAAAAGTATACAATTTTCATAATATTTAAAATATAGTACGGAAAATAAAATACAGTACAAAAATAATACATTGGAACACATTCAAATACTGTACTGTACTGTATAATGCAGTACGAATGGTCACCGTACTTATAACATAAGTAATAGTTTAAATACCTTGGTAAGTAATTTAAGTAGTAGGAAAATTAGTGCACTTATATTTTATTTTTTATATGTACAATCGTGTAGAAATATACATTCTAAAATTAAAATTGCGAAAATTACAAAAAAGATCTGTTATTAATTGGATACAACAATCGTCATGAAAATAGCAAAATTCGAAGGATGAGATTTTGCAGAAATTGTGATTTTAATATTCATACAAATTTGAAATTGCGCTAATAATTTCCACTGGTTTTAAAATCTGTATTTTTTGCACTTTCTGTTTCATAAAGTAGGTACTAGTTGTCTTTAAAAAAACTTGTAGGGATATATACTTTCAATATTTTCACAAACTTGATTGACAGAAGTTCTGGAATTTATATTTTATTTGTATAGGCATTTAGTTTTCACTGCAAGATGAAAGTTATTTATGCAGTAACATTATAATTTAACGGTTGAAGAAGCTGCCAAGCTGCCACATCATTAGATAAGTTCATAAGCTAAATTATAAGGTTTAAGATTACCTATTGTGTGGTATAGTTGTTTGTAGCAGTAAATACGACTAAATCGTGATCTTAATCCGTGCTACTAATTAGTAGGAACATTAGTCGAGCGCTGTAAACAGATCGCGCATCTTTGCACACATTTCTTCTGTTTTCTTCACCTCGCAACACCTTACCTACCTTAGTTGCAACGACACTAACTGATGTGGCTCAGGGTTATCCAAACAATACTCTTTTAGTTTTAATGTTTTCGTTTTTCTCCTCCTGGTTAATTTCTTCGAATAATTTTTCATTTGTGAGATAAATAAAAAAATGTATCTACGACTACTATTAAAAGTTTATATTTCTGCTTTCAATTGTCAACGTAAAGTTGATTGTTACTGAGGACCAAGCAAAAAAAAACACTTTATTGCGCGTCTCCTATGACAACGCGCGCTAAAGTATTTTATTATTAGTATAAAATAAAAACAATATTACAGAATCAAACAAGAAATTATTTTATTTATGTATTTCGATATTATTGGTATCGTCATGGTTACAAATAAAACATAAATTGGTTGTACGTAGATCGAACTAACTGAATACTATTATCTTTAATAACAAATAATTTCAGCCATAGATAAAATTATGTGTGTATTACGAGCATAAAGTGTATTTATTGTTCCTCTTGCACTATTGCAGCTCTCGCCTTCGGCGAGTAATAAAGAATCACTTTAATAATAATAATCTTTATTACTTAACAGGTTTACACCCTAAACAAGTAAATGAATACAAAAAACAACAGATTTATAAGCTAAAATAGAATAATGCAACATACTTATTCAAAAATACTAAATAAATCACAATTTTCATTATAAAGTGTACCTACACATAACAAAAATAGGAGATTTACTTAACGCTACAGTTTTGAAAGGTGGCAAATAAAACGTTTTACGTGACCGGGATGTAACTCTTGGGATATAAAAAGGAATTTTATTCAATAACAGAGAGCATCAATCTTATTTTTTAACAAATTATTTTTTAACAAATTATTATTATTACGCTCTTAACACAAATAACTATTATAAAGCCTTAAAACAGATTCTCTTTTTTAAATCTTCCTATGACTTATTTAAGAATGGTCAAATAAAAATTAAAATGTTTTATTTTCGTAGTTATGACTTTAAGTGATTCCAGATCCTACCAATTTTTTGTTGAGAACTATAACAATAGTGTAGTTTATATAAGTTTCATAATATTAATATGTCTACCTACTGATTTTCATACTGTTGGTAAGCAATCAAGAGTATTAAATTCCAATCACAAAGTGGTAGAAGAAGTTATTAGTGAAAGTCAACCACTCGGATCGAGTGGTATTGTCACTTGATGGGATCGAACTAGGAACCACTAGTATGCTAGACAGATACTCTACCGTTGAGCTAACCACTCATCATAATGATTTTTTGTTTTTTGTTTCAGTAATGTAATGAACCATATAGCTTCGGTAGTATTATGTTTTAACGGGATACTGGAGGTTTCATAAATTTCAATATCATAATTTATCTGTCATATTTTAGTCCATTCAACGAAAAGGTATAGAGGGAAATGCTTGGAACACAATTTTTGACTTCGTAACTTTGTTTGGACTAGTTAGGAGGTGAACATATCAAAAGTCCCCGCCCGTAGCCCTTAAGCCGAGGTGTGGCGGAGCGTTTGAAAGTCTCATTTTTTTGTTTTTTGCTTATATCTCGGAAGCTATGCGTCCTACCGACATGACCACTCTACACAATGAAAGCTGATTAAATTTGCAAGCCCAACCGCAACTCTGTACGTCCTTTAGTTTCCGAGATATGACACTTCTAAAATTAGCAATTTTAAAAAAAAAATGAAAGTTGAGAAATTTTAACTTTTTTCATTATTTTTGTGTTTAATTAACTGTAACTTCTGAATGAATAAAAATATTGTCTTCCGGTTTCTTTCATTAAATTTCACGAACATTTCTCTATAATACGTTATTTTAAAAACTTTTTAGGGCGTTCATTATGCCAAAATATCAATTTTTTTTCGACAGTAGTATTCAAATATTTGGTGTTTATTGTGTTTAATGAGCTGTAACTTCTGAACGGACAAAGTTATCGATATCCGGTTTCCTGCATTAAATTCTACGAACATTTCTCCATAAGATGCAGTATTTTAAAATCTTTTTTGGGTATTTATTAAGACAAAACACCAAATGTATTTCCGAGAGAAAATTGAGAATTTTTTTTATTTTTAATATTTATTGTGTTCAACGGATAAAAAAATGTCTTCCGGTTGCTTTTATTAAATTCTACGACCATTTCTCTATAAGATACATTATTCTAAAAAAATTTAGGTGTTCAATGCGCCAAAATAACAAATGTTTTTATAATAAATAAAAAATTTCTCAATTCTCTCTCGGTCATCACTTGGTGTTTTTTCTTAATGAATACCCAAGAAAGATACTACATCTTCTGGAGAATTGTTCGTAGAATTTAATGCAGGAAACCGGATGTCGATAACTTTATCCGTTCAGAAGTTACAGCTCATTAAACACAATAAACACCAAATATTTGAATACTACTGTCGAAAAAAATTGATATTTTGGCTTAATGAACGCCCTAAAAAGTTTTTAAAATAATGTATTTTAGAGAGAAATGTTCGTGAAATTTAATGAAAGAAACCGGAAGACAATATTTTTATTCATTCAGAAGTTACAGTTAATTAAACACAAAAATAACGAAAAAAGTTAAAATCTCTTAATTTTCATTTTTTTGAAAAAATTGCTAATTTTAGAAGTGTCATATCTCGGAAACTAAAGGACGTACAGAGCTGCGGTTGGGCTTAAATTTAATCAGCTTTCATTGTATAGAGTGGTCATGTCGGTAGGACGCATAGTTTCCTAGATATAAGCAAAAAACAAAAAATGAGACTTTCAAACCCTCCGCCACACCTCGGCTTAAGGGCTACGGCCGGGGACTTTTGATATGTTTACCTCCTAACTAGTCCAAACAAAGTTAAGGAAGTCAAAAATTGTGTTCAAAGCATTTCCCTCTATACCTTTTTTTGAGCATTCGTTGCCTGGACTATTTACTTTCCTTCCAAATATTAATTAAGGTTACGTATTTGAAATTAAGGATTTTATTTTTAATAAATACTTCATGTTCAGTGGCAAAATCAAATAATCGTATAAAATAAAAACGAATGAAAAATATTTGAGAAGCTGCGTTGATGCATTGCTATATGCAAAATATGACAATTATGCATGTTAACACGCCGGGAAGTAATGCATTTATATTTTTTGTGCTGCGCAATGAAATAAAAGGCAATAAATAACCCAGTGAATATTGAAATAATTTTGTGATTTTTGCCGATAATAAACGGTTTCCTCCGGTGTGGATTACACGTGTAAGTGACGGAATATAAAAAGCTAAAACAGATTGCTAATATTATGATACAGTGGCTACCTAAAGAAGCACATTTATTTATAAACATAGCGTGCATTTATTAATATATCATCAAGTGTGCTCTGTGCAATGAGTGAAAAACTTGCATTCTGTCATTCTGTCAATTTAATTAAACAAGACAAATGACTGGTGGACCTACAAAACAACCGAGAGCGATAAATCGCCAATTGGCGGGCTGTAAATTAGCGAATAGCATGCAAACCTAATCATCGAATTACAGTTAGCAGGACTCGTTGCAGGAGCATTTCCGCTTGTCAATGGTGCCCTAGGTTCCGGAATCCTGCAGAGATATACCTAACCTAACATGAAAATACAATAGAAATGATAATTATACTATTTTTGAAAAAATATATTGTTTTGTAGAATTTTTCTATTAATTTACTTTTTAAAAAGATAACCATAATTTTAATACTTTTTAATTAGGTATTTTGTTCGAACCAATAGATTTCCAATTTATAGTACTGGATTGAGATATTAAGATTAAGATAAGTTTCTCTGAAAATTTCTACTAATGAAATAGTTCGTATATTTTTATCATAACAAGCAAATTAATATGCATGCACGTTATACCTTCGATCTTGGGACCACTAGCATGCTAGGGTTGAGCTAACCTATGTATCAAATATTTTAACTTTTATCAAGAATGTCAAACTTATATGGCTACCTCATAGATAATAATTATGTGTGAAGGTTGAAAATTACTACCTAATTGATGAATAAAAACAGAATAATGTTGATGGGGAAATTGTTTTCCAATAAGTAATTTACATTTCTGGGCCCGTTCGTTCCCATCGTTAACGTTGTTTATCGTCATAGAAGGCATACTCCGAGTTGGCCCGTATTTTCTGTCTCTCTCTAAAAGATAAACAAAAGGGCCACACTTCATCCGTCCTAAGGTGCGTTGGGAAGTTTAACATCGTGTGCCCTTTTTAAACAATGTACACCGAAGTCGTTCGTTTATTCCATTTTGTGCACACTGCACAAGTTGTAGCGTTCGATAAAAGTCGAATAGTTTGTATGGTGCTTACAGGCTTACACCATCAGCCGTACCTCAGTCAGTGTAGATTTACATTAAAAATGACAGTTTTCAAACAATGGCAGAGACAGCATTAATTTACGTATGTGGGGTTTGCATTTGAAATTCATATTTGGAATCGTAAATTCGGCAAAGTTATCCACCTTTTCCAAAACTATTTCCTTCTTCTGAATCCTCAAAAAATATATCACTCCCAAAATTTATTTCTGTAGTAAACTTTTGATAATTAATTCTTTCAGATTAAAATATTTTAATTTTTCGTAGTTGTATTGTTTAGTGACACAATATGTTAGAATAATTTACAGCAAGGAAGATTGACAGTTTCTTTCACACTTTAACACCAAAGCGTTTAGTTCGGATATAATTTTGAACACATCATCACAAACAAGGGTTCATTTGAAAAATAGAAGATCAATCTAGATCCGTGTAGTGTTGAAATTTGCAATTTTTGTAGATTTACTGAGTAACAGTTATGTGAAGTTAGCCGAGTTATGACAAGTTTATGGCATTGTAAAGTAGAAAAAAAATATAAAACTAATATTTCAGCATTTAATAGACATGGAGCACATCTTTATCTTTAAATTTAAAAAAAATAAGTCGATCCGATCAAAATTAGTCTCAATTTCATTCCCCATTTTAAATTGTCGATATCCGTTATTTCTCAGGATTTTAGCTGTTGGAACTTTGATTGTCATAACTTGACAATGAGTATTAGAATTTTTATCAAAAGAGAAACAAAAACTCCAAAACGTTTGTATTTGCTAGCACACACCACACAGTACCAACTAAAATGGCCTTGTCTTTTAATAAGCAATAAATTCAATTAAAAATCCCTCTGCACTAAAAACAATTTTACGTGAAGCGTGGAAATATCTGTGAATCTCACCACCACGCCACCAGGCAGCAGCAGCAGCTAATGACCCTACAAATTCACGAGATTCTCATCTCTGTATTCCTTATTTCAATTTAGCACACAAACAACGAAACAGCGAAACAACAGCATAACGATGCTCGATGCTCGCTAACTCGATAATTTAAACAAAGCAAGCGCAGATTTAATTGCGTTAATATATCAGAGGTTTTTACAAAAGAAGAGTAGAGCTTTAGAGGTTTGTATACCTTCTACACATTTATACAGGGTGTTTCTCTCAAATATGTTTCTTCTACTCTATGTTCAAAAACCAAAAGTAAATCGTTTAACCAGTTAATATTCTGTTTCAAATTTACATACACGACCCGAGTACCTAATTTTTTAATGGCGCTAAAGAATAATTGAAATAATTAATCAACATCAAATATTCTAGGGAACATGCTCAGAGCTGGGAAAATGCCAGCTTAAAACTAAGTATTAAGTACAAGTACTGGCAATGAAATAGAGCTACTTGCAATCAAGTATAAAGTTACTAAGTATACCAGCATTTTGAAAGTACTCATACTTAAATACAAGAGTTTCTCATTAAAAGTTCCTACTTTGAATTAAAATTCGCATTTTAAAGGTGGTTACTCGACACCATAAAATAAAATTATAGAAAATTTATTACGTAACAAAATCTTACAGTAAAAGATTCATTTACAGGATAATGCAAGTATATAAAATTTTAGATTCGGCATAAATGCAAACATAGGAAAATGCAAACACAGGAAGATGCAAATCTAGTTTCTTTCCCAACAAAATGAGAATACATAAATTGGAGGTTGAACTAATGAACAACCTAATACCATTCTTGAGTCCCACATACACGTTTATCTCTATAATTTTTCTAGATTTGCGTCTTTCTGTATTTGCATTTATGCCGAATATAAATTTCTAGATTTTAATTTTCCTGTGAATGAATCTTTTGAAGTATAGGTATTTTTATTACATATGAACTTTCTAGATTTGCATCTTCTAGTGTTGAATTTTCCTGTGCATAAAAATTCTAGAATTTTATTTTCTGGTGTTGAACCCATTTCCCATTTTAAATAAAGTCACGGCACACTCTTACCTTTTGTTATATAGGTACTTCTTAAGTAAAAGTCTTAAGTTAAGTACAAAGGTACTGCCCAGCTTTGAACACGCTGTATACACTTGGTGTTAAAGAATGAATGTATGGGTTATATTCTGTTAATATAACAAGTAGACATGCAATTCGTGACCTGGTGATGTATATTATGCATATATGTAGAGTACGACAGTTACATTGTGAAGATGGTATTAAGAAAGAGAAATAGGTAAATATAACGTTGGGACATCTTCAAACGTAGAACGTGACTAGATCCAATTGTGTTTTGTGCTATGAAAACAGATGTAGGTATCTATACCTAGCCATTTTGTCATTTAACTTGAACAGTAGTAAATATCATTTTACGTCTAGGGATATCAGATTGTACCGACATGGCAACCCTGTCATAATTTAATTTTATCTTTGATCATGTTAGTATTTTTTCGAGTTATTTTCAATCATTCTTTGCTCTTCCTTTTTAAAGGCGTATCTATATCATTATAGATTATTACAGTTTACATCATTATCTATCTTATTTATCCATTTACCCAACGTGGGTATAGCAGCCTCACATATTGTGAATCATCTCACATCAACTCACGGATACTCATAGTTAGTAGTGCAAACTACAAGAGAAATATGTATTGAGTTAAACTGAAATATGTACTTGACAGGATTTGAACCGGAGTTGTCAGAACCACTGTCGGTCACGTTACGCACTTAGCTTTTAGCTATCCACCGTTGGTTTTATTCTTCTATTTATTTATTACCAGCGGCAGAGGCGTCGATTTATCATTATTGGCAGAGGAGAGAAATATTTTAAAAATTAATTATAAAAAATGGAAGAAACGCGCCGCAGGGATGTTTTTTAGTTCAAGATCAAATGCATTTGAATTAATTGTTTTGGAGATAAAAATAAAAATATTATTTATATTTCTATACATATGGGTCGAGAAACCTTATTAGAATTTGTAGGGTGGCGTTGCTTAAAAAAGGCTGAATAGTGCCGGAGTGCCGTTTGCCAATAATTTTTGCAGAAAAATATTTATTTTGTATTTATTTTTACCTCTCGCCACTCATATCTGTAAGAGAGGTATTGTAATCATGCTAAAATTTCGATAGTGAGTTTTCAATGGATAAGCACGTTTTGAGGTTCCTATAGAACACGATTTTGATAATTTCGTGATGATGTCTTTGTGTGTGTGTGTGTGTCTGTGTGTGTGTCTGTGTGTCAGTGTGTGTGTCAGGATGGATGTTGGAGGTACGATAACTCTAATACCACTGAATAAAAAAATTTGAAATTTGGTATACAATATTCTGACACCCTAGATTAGATCTGATTAGATTTTGGTGTTGATCGTGCAACTGGAAGCGGTAGTTTCTTGAAGATCTGAAGAGTTTTTCTGGAATATTCTCAAAATTTATGAATTAATAGGAATTTTTTTAATAACATTGTATACTAAATGTTACTATCTACAATATGTATTCAAAACGTTGTTTCTATCTAGCTCCATTTTCCAATTACAAGAAGTTAAAAATTCTACTTTGTTACAATTTTGATTTATCTGCCTACCTATGGAAACAAAAAATAAAATATTTGAGTGTTAATGTCATATGAATTTTTGACTTTTTGGCAAATTGAAATGGAAAATATGAAATGTCATTTAGTATTTATAAGGTCATAATAAACTTTAATAATATTATAAAAACTACAATTCCCGAATTCCCTTCTAGTACAATGGTATATTTGTGAGTAAGTATTACATAATATATACTTATATTAGAAAAATAAAAATAGTAGAGTATGGCGAGAGGTTATGTGTTGGCCACATCGGATTTTTTATATCGATTTAGCGAAATTATACTTTCGTTTCCCTGCTCTGTTTTTAGGGATTGCCCCTCTCGACCCCCTATAGTCGGCGCCTATGTTTACTACAATATACAAATCTTATTTCACAATAAAAATCGAATATATACATACAAACTGAGAACAAATTAAATTTTAAAGACGAATATCGATTTTCAATGTATGACCAGTAAAACGTAAACGTACAGGTTTAATTATGTTTTTCGCATAGTTTCGCTTGGATGATGAAGGCAGTACTACGTATACTTTTCGTTGATCACACTCATATTGTATTACTATTTCAATGGTTAAATATGCAAATATAATGCTGCCTTTATTTATTTAAATAAAAATGAAATAATGTTGGCAGTTTAGTGTGCACTTCTGTAGTGGTTGTGGTTGATTCACTTGCTCTATAGAATTTAGTATTAATCGTGAAACTTACTACTTTATAGTTTAGTAAAACTAACAATAAATAAAGTTACAGTGTGTTTGTGGTTACAGGTACGTTTAAATTTGAACTGTGAAATTTGAAACTTATTTATCGTGATCCATGGACAGGGTGCTCGAAATAGGCTGCTTCTTCAAAGGTTGGTTATTTTTATATTTTCAATATGTATACCTGTGTGATTTGAGATAGATCATATGATTATAACCTATTCTGTTTGTATTAATTTAATTTAAAATTAATTATCTATTGAAAAAGTGTGTGAAATATGTGTTGAATGATTTCATGATACGTTGCAAACAAAAAAGATATCAACAAAAATATAAACAAGAATCGTTTTTAGATCAGACGGTTATCCTTGAAATATTTGTTTTGATTACTAGTTTATTTAGTAAATAAAATAACATTGTGTGCCTTTTACCAATATTTATCAAGTACACTATCCGACATACGATACTAGTATTGTTGCAATTTAATATACAAATAAAACAGTTATAAAATATGGCAAACCAGTCAATATTGCAAAAAATATCTAGAACTCGTAATCTAAATGAAGTTGAATACGCGGAAATATATTTTATAAATTGAAAGGTCAGGTCATTTTATTATAACCTAATTGTCTGCTGGACATAATAACTCATTTGCTGTTTAAAAAAGTTATTGCTCAAATGAAAATTAAATATATTTAGTGGTCCAACCAAATTTGTAAAAAATTGTTATTATAATTTTGTAATAAATATAATGTTTTGATAAATAAAATAATTTAAATAATTAAGAATTGAAAATTTGAAAAGGTTTTATATCAGAATAAAATGTAGTACAATTAATTGAGCAAGCTGTTGGCATTTTTTGAAACACATTTAACGCAATTAAACAATAAAACACTTGGTTGTTCAAAAATTTCACTTTATACCTATTTCGGCCTTTACATCATCATCATCATCAAGATTTTTGAATCATCGTCAAGATTTTTGAATCATCCTATTGTTTTATTGCTTAATGATACATAATAGATAAAAATATCAATTTTTTTCTAATTCTATGAAAATGTAAATACGTGGTAAAATATTAGGTACCTCCCACCTAGTATATTATTTGATTTGAAAAAATGTACACAGCAATAATGTCACAAAATTTATTTATATATCTAGTAGTGACCAAGTAACCTATTTTCCTAAATAATTTGTATTTGATAAGTGACACATTTTTGATGCTTGATCTATATTTTGACCAATTTCCCATCATTGTTGTCATTTTCCTAATCCAGAGCAGATCTTATTTAATTTGGGTGTTCCAATTTAATTTTTCAAATCAAATAATAAGCTAGGTAGTTGGTAATATTTTACTTTGTATTTACATTTTCATGGAATTAGAAAACAAATTGATATTTTTACCTACTACGAGTAGGTATGTATCACTAAACAATAAAACAATCGGCTGATTTAAAAATCTTGATGATGATGTAAAAGCCGAAATACGTATTGAGTGAAATTACATTTTTAAATATTAAATTAGTGTTTGCATGCATCAATAAAAAATCTGCGTCTCAAAAATGTATAGACAGATGAAAAACCTTGCATTGCAATTAATTGTTTCACAGTTTAACTAACATAATTTAATTCTTGTGTGCTTAAAATTTTCTTACGATATTATTCCGTAATTTTTTATCAAAGCAATAATGTTAATTTTTCAAAAATTTGTGCAATTCAAGTGATCTCAAACTCTAATATTATTTTTATAATTACTGTGCTTTAAAAATACTATATAGAATGTGCCCTAAATGTTATTTTGGCAATAAATAAATGAATCTGATTTAGGTAACTTAAGAAAGTTAAATCACTAAATAAGAAGTTTATTTTAAAATTCTGATATATTCTTTTGTGAGTTACTTCACAAGATAGAAAGATTTATATATTTTCCTTTTAAAAGGTGACTCAATTTACTCTACATCTATTTCAGCAGTTCAGTTAGCAAATAATCTTAATAGGCCAACATATATCACTCGACACCTTCAATAAATAAAAACCTCGCGTGAAATATACGTCCAGTTTTAGCGAATCGCTATCGGAATTGATTTTACTTCTATCGTAAACTGGCAGCTGTAAACTCGAATAAAAATGAAAGTAATTTCTCTCTATTGTCTACGCTATTATAGTGGCTTAGTGTCGGTCTATCGGTGTTGGATTAGAGAACTAGATTGGATTGTTTTCTCTTGTCCAGTGTTATTTACGATGTCCATGTGCGATATTACGTTACAAGAAGTTAATCAAAATTACGCGCAGCAATAGAACGATCATTGCTTGGAAATAGTGGGGGTGGTAATCAACTTGTTGAGCAATAGGAAATTAACTTCTACTAAAGATAATTTGTTTGATTTGTGGATTGTTTGTTTTAATAATGTTTATCTATTACGGTTAATAGAACTGAAACTAAAAATTATAATAAGAAATGAGACAAGGGCGGATGATACATTGATACAGGGCATGAAATTGGCCTAGATAATTTTGCTCATATATTTTTAAAATCTGATTCTTGATTTATGCTTTGAAATGTACCTAAATGTAATTATAATGCAACGCAGTCAAATTTTTTCCAAGACCAAGGTCAAATACCTTTAAATTTACAGACACATTTTCTTTCAGAGATAAGCAAGCTTTTACCTTACAACTCGTATGTGGAATAATAAATAATAAGTAATAATATTTACCTACGAGCTACGACTACTATGAAAAGTTTATATTTATGCTTTCAATTGTCATCGTAAAGTTGATTGTTACTGAGGACCAAGTAGGTACTTTTTTGCGCGTATCCTATGGCAACGCGCGCTAAAGTGTTTTATTGCTTGCATAAAATAAAATAAAATAACTGAATCAAACAAAAAAAATATTTTTTTTTGGTTATTATTGGTATAATGTCATGGTTACGAATAAAACATAAATTGGATGAACGTAGATTAAATTAACTGAATGCCATTATTTTTAATAGCAAATAATTTCAGTCGTAGATAAAATTATGTGTGTATTACGAGAGTAAAGTGTAGGTATTTGTTCCTCTTGCACTATTCCAACTCTCGCCTTCGGCTCGCGCTGCAATTACCATACGCGAGTAACAAAGAGTTACTTTACGCTCTTAATACACAAATAACTATTATAAATCAGGTTCAATTTCGATTTATATAGAGCTACATTTTTTAAACATAAATTAAACAGGCTATTTTTCATATATTTGAGGCCCAGGACTACAATAACTATGACTAGTTATTTATTTGTATATCTATAGACTGCGAAATGTCTGTTCAGCGTCCGAGGCGAAGACCGAGGCTTAAACTGGGGCCGGCGGGAATACGGGAACTTTCCCGGTAAAATTTGTTTTTCTACAACTGTCTCGAGTCTCGAGAACACTAAACTCATTTTGCAGAGGAGCTATACACAATAATTTTTTGAAATTTATGCACTATACAAAGTTGTTATTTTAAAACTGTCACGTAAAGCTTATGTTTTTTGTAAACTTAAAAATATAAATTTTTTGAACAGTGCAAATTTTTTATATTTGCACAGTTTGGAATAAGTGTAGTAGGTATGTTATTTTCAAATTAAATTAAATTGCACTCGAATGTTTCAAGCTCACCAATTGATCGTCTTAAATGTAGTCCTGGTTGCAAATAAATTTCACCGATGTCGCTTTGAATTTCAAAGGTCGCACCAAGACGAATCGGACTATACCTACCTAATAAGATCTACCATCTACCATTTTATATTTGGGAGTAAAACCTGGTTGAATAGTTACCAGAATAATAAGTAAAATAAAATGAACATTAAAAATAATTTTGTTAAAGTATGACAGGTATTCTGCATTCGTAATTATTCTTTTTATAAGAAGATAGTCCAATTATCTAATAATCTCCATTCTCCAAAAGTAGTAAAATACAATTTAAATCATCATTAGTATTGCAATAAATAGTATCTCTGTAATCCAAAACATGCATCATTTATGCAACTAATTTGAAATATATGTAAAATGCAAATGTGTATCTACTCTTGTATCAAGCACAACATACTAGAGTATGCTAGTATATTGTAAAAATCCAGTGTATTTATTTGATCATGCAAGCGAGTCCGACACTTATTAATACAAGAACCGAGCTCTGGAGCGCGGTACGACTAACTCTGATATACAAGACTTAAATGTGGAATAAATTGCCCTCCCACCAGGCAGGATAGTAGCGACAGATAGCTAATATCCGCTTGATAATAAGATTAGCGTAGTCACGTTTCAAGAACAGTTTAATAATAAATTTAATTATAGATTCCGAGTGCACAGTTTCCAAACCCGATTGCCGATTTCGAGAATATGAGAATACATGCTCAGAGCAGGTTTGCTCCATTCCAATCGATGGTTAAATGTTGCCAGAAGCCATAATTTAACTGAGTATTTGATACACAGGTTGTAGTTTTTTCTACAGTGTAATTAATTATACCAGGAGATCTGAGGCTGGCGACTGTACGGGAATGTAAATATTTTTGTTTGTTATTTTGCTCGTGCGATTGAAGCTATAGCGTATAACCTTTTAGAGCAAAATTTCTTCTAATTAAACGAACAAAACATATTTCTTGTATTCTATTTGATACATTAATCAGATTTGAATTACATTTAAATTATTCAATTTATTTTGAATCTTGCACACTTTTATATTTCCTTTATATCATACTGCACTAGTATCTGCTAAGTGACATTTTTTTGACTGAACAAAATAGAACTTTAAATTAAATATTAATGTTCTATAACAGGTAATCACGATCAGTAACAGTAATAATAGATAACTTAATTTATAAGTATAAATAAATACGAGTATGTTCTTGTCATTTAACATTAGGTACCTACAATGATTTGTCGTTAAATAAATAAAATTTTGTATGTATCTTCATGCCATCAATTACCCACGTGTTGCAATTCTTGTTTCGTTTCAAAGTTTCGATAATTCTTTAGAAATGAAACAATATATTGACAAAAGCGTAAGTGACGAAAATGATTCCAGTAATTTTGAATAAAGGTTCATTTACGTCGGTGGAAACGGAAAGCATCACGAAAATGTTACAGACAAAGACAAATAGGTATAAAATATCTTTTAACAAAATTGAAGAGAAGAATATAAATTTTTTTTATGTTTTAGTTTCAAAAATCCTCGATTGCCTGAGAAATATTTCTCATCTCATATTATAAATTCTTGTCTCGTCTTGAAATTTATCGATTATAAGAATTTTGAGACGAGACAAGGAAAAGAAAAAGAGGAGAATTTCTACTCTCGATGATATCGCTATAATTTCGACTGAGAATAACTCAGCCCAGTAAAACAAGGAAAAAAGAAATTTCTTTTAAGAGTGGTTAAACTGTATTAAAATAAATGTTTCTTATAAAAAAATGTTCTAGAAATTGAATGCTGAAAACCGGAAGTCGATATTGTAATCCGTTAATGAATGGCAGCTATTTTTGTGGGTTGAGATAAAATTTCGACTGTATTTACGAATAAAACAATTTGGAAATTGTCAAAATATATTTTCACGATTTTCTCGAAAACTATGCATTATCATGAAAATCGCTTATGATCTATCTTAAAAAGAATTTTCAGCTCTACAAATCGGTCTCTTGATTTTTAAATTCAACCTTCATGGAAACGGGTTGATTTAAATAATGTGATTTTTGTACTCCTGAAAGGGGTAGTGGGAGACGAAGCACAGGGGACAGAGCTCGAGATGTTGGCTATTCTTGAAAATGTCAATTCCTATCTTTTAAAACAATAAAATTTTCGCCCTCAATTTTTGTGAGATTCGAGCAAATTTGTGTCTTATTTTACTGGGCTATAAACGCCTCGGCTGTATGCAACTTGCTTGTACCTTAAAGATTCTCTTTTGTCCTAGATGCATAAATACGAATAACTTGAATAATTTTAACTACATCAGAATAACATGTTTATATGTTGAACTCTTTGACCTAGTGCAATTAATTTGCTACATGGCGTTTTGTAATTGATACCCAAAAAGGTTACTATTCTATATTTTCCTTTTTAATTGATTTTTCTGTTAAATGTTAAAATTTTATTGTAGCTAGTGATATTTTCTTTTATTTCATGGGAAATGAATTTATTACCTTTTATTCTGACATTAGAATTTAACATGTTTTTACAGTTTTCTATAATACAACACATTTTTTAGTCATTAAAAGGATTTAATAATTTAAATATACGCGTGTAGTAACGTTTTTGCAAAAAGTAAAAGTGGTTTTGTTGACATTTCAGTACTATTATTATTATCTTACCGTTTGAGCGACTTTTGACATAAAATCCTTTTATCTGGGATACTGTGAAGTACTCTTGGTATAATGGGTAATATTTTTGGATATCGATAGATTTTCGATTGTATTTGTGATATTAACAGATGAGCATGTGAACGAGTGACACACATTCTCCCGCATTGTTGCGAAAGTTACACATTGATGCTATTTAGAAAACAGGAAATTGTTTATATATGTGGGAATCAAGAAGCGTAGATTTTTTGCCATTTAATTAATGGCTACACAGAGAACATGATCTAATTGTTAATTCTAAGCATCTTAACTCAGGACCGAACTTATGGATTGCCGCATGAATGTGTAGGTGCTGACAATCAAAATCGCAACATTATCAGAATTCCAAAATTTTATATTTATAATATGGTATGAGCTAGATATAATATAGTTTAGGTTTAGCGCACAAACTGTGGTTCTAACAAATCAGATTTAAATACACTTAGGTAGGTAGGTAGGTAAGTACACAATCATGCTGTTTGCATGAGTTTTTATTAAATGTTTTTGAAGAAGAGATAAAAACTTAGGACCCGTAATTTTTTATTTTTACAAAAATTTTATTGACAAGTAATGAAAATTGAACAATATGTGATGTGACATAGAAAACAGCCATTTATGTCCAATACAAAGGAATGATGTCACAGAAAAGTTTTTTTTCTTAATTTACTAAAAAACATATTTTTTTTTAAATAAAATTTATATTTTTAGCTATGTTTTCTACCTAACATTAGGTGCATAGTGTTTAAAATATCATTTTTAATACCATGCAAGTAGCGTCCAAATTTTGTAACTTTTAGATTTACAGTTTGATGAAAAATAAGGTATCTACTCATCTACCATTGGCATGATACTAAACTAATTACCTACCTAATTATAACAAATTTTTTGATAATTAAAAAAAATTGTAACACGGTATACATAGCATTCAATAATATTTAAATAATTGACTGGTATGAAAAAAGTAAATTTGAATTCAATGTAAAAAAATAATAAAACATGTTGAAGGGGTATGAGCTTTAAGGGTTTCGAGGTAATCCTATTGCGTGATTTTTTTATAGTTAGGTAGTCTTGTTATTATTTTTCTTCGTTAAACTATGTTTATGTTTTAAATATACAAATATACATTTAAAATAATGACACATTTATGAAAATCTCCTAAGAGGAATTTCTGTCTTGCTATTGTCTTAGAGCCGGCCCTGCTAGATAATCTCTTTAAATAAACCCGACAGGATTTTGATGAAGTGTGAAGATTAACTGTCCTTCAATTATTGAAATTTTTCGGTTGGCAGATTTTCTTATTAATGAAACAAAAACCGGTAGAGCAGTGCTGGCGATATACTTTCACACGCACACTTGATCTTTAGTGGCGCATGAAAAACAATGGTATCCGATCTAACGAACAGTAAATTAAATTTATGATGTAATTACTCGTATGCTGGCGGATTGGCGATTAGGTCTCCTGCAGACTTACAAGGTGCAAATATGTCCTGATTTTTTATTATTTATGCTAACAAGTAGGGTAAAGCCAACAACTTAACAACTGCCCTTTAACTACCGTCTTGCATAAATGAGGTATTGGTATTTATATAGACAAGAATTCTGTAACATTTTTATTCCAAGAAATTAGAATTTCATAGCGCAATTAGTTTAGACACCAGGAATTTATTTCTTACTCGTACTATGTGTGGATTAATTCATTAGTTATTATTAAATAAATATGCTTCTATGTTAAAATTCTGTGAGTTCATATTCTGGCAAATTGTGAAACAATTTTCTAAAAAAAAATTTCAAGTAACTAAGAGAAGACAAAGAGTACTAATAGACAAAAATTATACCTCAAAATTGAATATGGAGTATGTTATTTTATTTTTTATACAAATGACAAATTTAGGTAAATTGCATTATTTATATTTATTAGATTTGATTCTCTTGTCGTTCCTGTTCCTACTATTATTTATAAATTTTATAAAAGGGCTTCAAACAATTTTTATACTTATATTTAATGTCATAATATTTATCTTGTGATTTCGCGGTTTTGTTTAGTATTCATTCTCGTCACCATTTAAAAATGGGATACAATTAATTTACCACAGCAACGCACTAATTCAGCTATTAACTCCCCGCTAAACAGAATTTCTAGTTCATTCAATTCAAACTTTAATTAATTTTAAGAGAACTTTAATTAATTTAATTAATTTAATTATAATATTATTATTGTAATTCTTTCGTTTTATTAATTTTGCACGTATGTCATTAATATTTTGTATTCATTATAAGTTGTTTCGTTTGCTACTCTATTTTTTTTATATGTAATTCCTTTTGTATACAGTGCCACTCTGTTATTGGGTTTCGACCTGTTGAGTGGCCGAATTTTCTAATAAATAAATAAACGTAACTGTAGAAGAATTGTGTAAGAAGTACAGGCATATTGTTCGTGATACATAATGTCAATAATGTTAATTTCTAAATCACATTATGATTCAATGCAAGATTTTTGTCTAACTGTCCGAAATAATCTGATCGTCTGCTTATTGAACTGTCACGCGTATAAGTACCTATACTTCATTTCAGCTAAGAAAATAGCAGATGGCACTGCGAATGCCAGTAAGTTTTACATGTTATTAGTTCAAAATTTGACGCGATCTTAAATAAATTATGTTTTGTGAATAAAGCTGTCATCTATAGAATAATGTAGTACTTCGATGTAACTATGAAATTCAAAATAAGAAGGTATAAGTAATGTTAACGGAAATGAAAATGTTTGCTAGTGCAAATCTACCTCTTATCTCAACCAATCAGATTCAAGAATATCATTGCCCTATCTAACCCAACGCTATTTTCATAGCTGAAATGAAGTATAGTACCTACTCTATTATACCTTTGAGAAAATTCAAACAAACGACAAAACCGCTTCTACATCCGTATTTCCATGACCAGCTCAGGTCCCAACGATCAAATCCCGTGCATCAACAATCGAAAGTTAATTAGTCATTTCTGGTCAGTAGAGCGTTCCCCGCGGTGGTTCAACCGCACCCACATTCGTTCATTACTAGTGCAAGTGTTACGTCTACACAGTCGCCTAGTGTACAGCTAATTGTTTGTTAATAGTCCCGCGGTTATGTGGCTGACTCTCGCAAGCCGCCAGCCACCGGGATGAGAAATATCACCAGAGTGAGCAACGTTGCGCAAGGTGCGCTATCGAGCAAAAATACCAACACCAACTGGATATTGAATTGGGGTTTTTATATGGGAAATCGCTCCCGGCCAGACTAGTCATTGTTGTTGTATGTTTACTGCTATGTTTTATGTTTTATATGGCGTTTGTTGTTTATTACATTTAGATTAAGCACTAATACGTACCTAAGGAATTATAATAGTTTACCGATTAAATAAAAGCAATTATAATTTTTTCCTGATTTACCACTTTCGTTTTTAACGAGTTATTTTTTTTTAAACTTAAGGGTGTAGACTCCACATAGCTCAACACCGCGTGTGTCCTATGGTAACGGATGGAAACATTCACCTAAAATACGTAAAAGTATAGTCTAGTAATTTTTAAAATGCTCACGAAGTTTTATAAATAAAGCAAAATTTCATAAATTTGTTTGTATATCCTCCTAGTATGAAATAGTTTATTTATGTCATGGATACGAGGTACGTTATATACTACATTATGCCCTAGGGCATTAAGAAATTACCATGGTAATATTAACACATAACAAATCTTTCTTCTGAAATTAATCTATTTCTTGTCTGCTAAAATACCGAAAATATTAACAAAATTTGAAACGTCAAAGCGAAATGTCACGTGCGGAATATTTTAAATAAAATATAGTAAGACATAAAAAAATATTGTATGCACCACGGGTATCATTGGTGTTTATAGCACTTATGCATGTATAAAATTGCTTAAAACACACTTTATCATTAATGTTTTATATGGATTTTCAGAATTCTAACTAGGTATAAACCTAGATTAATTCTTTAACTAACATCTAGTACACGTGTTTTCTTTAAATTTTGAATATGCAATGAGTAAAGTAGAAATTGCTACACCTCTCTCTAAAAACGCAATATTTTGGTCCGGAGACGGCACTCTTAATTTGACTTATTTTATTACCAGTTTTATATCTCTAACTTATTGAGTTTTCACCTAATGTACATTTTAAAATAAATTAGTTTGGAAAGGTTGCACATCCCTTTTAAGTTTTAACAAACGAAATGTATACTTAGAATTTTATTTATTCGTATATGTTAAAAATAAAATAGGATAGAAACTCTTAGCAAATCATATTGAACTTTTTTTTCTATATCGCGTAAAGTACCTATGGTTCTAATTTTTGTAACTCCGGTGTCTGAAAGGACCCAATTTATTCATCTTTTAATTTCTGGTCATCTTTTCCATTAGGTAAAATATAAAAAACTTCAATACAATAGTACAAAAATAGGAATATTTTTGTTAGAAGCAGTTTAAAAGTATTATAGTCTTTTGGACAAAATTGTGATGGAGATTTGAACTAAGGATGAAGATACAGATCCAAAAAGTAAAACCGAACTTTATTAAAACTTTGATGTAACATTCAGAACTTCTGATAATTAAATGGATATGTTTTTGAAATTTGATGACTTTGATTTTATTCTTGGAAAGTTTGGAAGATTCGATAAGGAATCAAATCGATCACCAATACACTTTTGCGGCAGAAAAATTCTATTCAACTCAACTCATACAAAAAATAGTTTCTCATATTCCGTGAGAAAAACCAATCTTATAATTCTCGAAACCAATTACCACATTAGCAAACATTGCACCTACATAATCTCCTTCCATTAAATCACGTGTATTACCATAGCCAGGGCGTACAAAGCGACCGCACTGTGGCCAGCCTGATTGATCGATGTAGATCCGCGCGCGGCGCTCAGTGCGCCTCTCAATCATCGATCATCGATCACGACCGCACGGTAACCGCAGACGCACCGCCGCATTAATTAGCCGCGAGTGCCAGCGGTTAGCGGTGCGGTCAGGCGGTGCGGTTACAGGTGAAGTGACCGCGATGTGGGTGGTAAGAGGGAATTATATCAGTGGTAATTTAATTGAGGGAATTGAAAAGTGGACTAATTTTTTAAAGAATTTTTGTTTAAAATATAGGTACCTACCTAATCTTTGTTGGATTTTTTTTTAAATTTCAAAATATAAATTTAATTTAACAAAAATTGTAATATGTTACTTATCGTTTTTCAAAAGCTATGTAGTATATTTTATTTTTGCTGGTAACCATCCTACAGGATTAACTCCCAATTACAGAATTGTAGATGTTATTATAGTGGAATCCAACCACTCGGACCCAGTGGTATTATTGTCGGTTGCGCTGGGAATCGAACTGGGGACCGCTAGCATGCTACGCAGACCCTCTACCGCTGAGCTAACCACTGGCCATTAAAAGCCATTAAAACCACCCATTAAAAGCTGAAATTATTTAAGCCTTCTGAAAACTTTTTAATGTCATATTTTCTTTTGAACTGTTTTTGATCACATAACGTCCTTGGACTATATACTTTTTAATGACATGAAAAATTAAATTAATTGTTCAAGATAATTTAATTTACTGGTCAAGCTTTATCTGAAATAGCTGTGCTGCTTTTTAGGAATCGATAAAATATATGCAAAATTAAACATTATATTCAACTACTAATTTTTGGATCAAAATACGTTAGGTACCTACCACAGAAAAACTTTTTAATTAGTAGGTAAGTAGTATTTCTTCTAGACCTGTAAAATAATGTAACCAAAACAGTTTTATTTTTTAAAGTTTTTTACAGTATAGCTAGTGTTGGAAATGGAAATATTGGAAATTTTCGAAGGTCTAGAGATAGACAAATGCTTTCATTCGTAGGTACTTAAATTATTGGCATAATGACATGGCAAAAATATTAACTGTGATTCAATTTTATTACAAAGTAAAAGAAGAAAATGTTGAGTCTAACGAAGAAGAAATTAATATAGTAGAGAAAGACACAGATACAAACATTTTTTACAATATTTCCAATGTTTTCGAATTTTTCCAACATTTCCAGAAATATTTTGAAATAAATTCCCCAAAATTATATTTCCGAAAATTTTACATCATTAAAAGTATAGCCAATTGATAGTAATACAGAATCAGGGTAAATAATAATAATATATTAATAAATACATTTTTGTCAATTTATTTAAAAATTTAAGTAGATACATATTTTATTTCAGATTTTGTAGTACAAGTTAGGGATATTTAATAATATTTGGATAGTCTTAAGGAGCGATCGTTTTGGAAGTAAGGTAGATAATCTTGAATATTTGGCAGTAATGCGGAAGTTCAAGTTTATGTGGGTCGCTATTAAGACGATGTTTGTAAAATAAGATTTCATTTCCATTGACGAATACTCTCCATCCTTCTGCTTCGTATATTATAGTTGTCACAGTACGAACTCCTTTCTGTACTGGAATAGGAGATATTTTATCTTCTAGGTTCCATTTCTTTATCCAAGAGTTTAGAGCAAACTCATTCTTGCCTACTCTAGAATCAGACGGGTAACTAGTAAGAAAATGCATAAAATATTTCTTAGGATAAACAAAATTCTTATACAGGCTGGGGCAAAACAACCTCCCTAGTATCAATAGAGAATTGTGAAGCGAGCAGAGGTCGTAACAGGATGGGAATGGCGTGTATAGCGGCCGGTATATATATATATATATATATATATATATATATATATATATATATATATATATATATATATATATATATATATATATATATATATATATATATATATATATATATATATAGTTTGCGTTAAAAAAGTTTCAGTCGTAAACATAATGTGGACGAACGAGCAACGGGCTTTTGCCGTAGAAGCATACATACGCGGAAACGAGTCTGTAATCGCCGCCCAGCGCGCGTTCCGTATTCGATACCAAATTCCCCGTCGTCAAGCAGTTCCGGACCGAAAATCTATTACGTTGTGGGTAAAAAACTTTCGGGAAACAGGATCTGTTGTCAGGAAGAGAGGTGGACGACCTCGAACTGCTCGAACACCCGACAACAGATCCTGTTTCCCGAAAGTTTTTTACCACAACGTAATCGATTTTCGGTCCGGAACTGCTTGACGACGGTGAATTTGGAATCGAATCGAATCGTCAAGCAGTAGGTAATATTTTTTGTTCACTTCATTTATTTTTATTCTCAAATATTATTTCTATTAAAAATAGATTCTTAATATTGAAAAGATCTGGGTTATATTATTCAATCTTGATGGTGAAAAAGTAACTGGTTGTAAAACATTCAAGCACAGAGCACAGGTTGTACTTGAAATAAATATTTCAGTAGTCCGATTGTATTGAAAGTAATACCTTTTGAAAGTTCATTATCATTGCGACAAAAAAATTAATAATAGAGAAGATATTCCTCCTCCTGGACCTATCATCTATTTAATGTTAAAATTTACATAAAATACAATGTGTTAGCATTTATACAAATGGTAAACAGGTTCATATGGAAATAATGGTACTATTGTTATGCGTTTCGCGCCATTCAAATATTATTATTATTATTATTATTATTACTCTAGCACGCATCAAAGGTGAACTAAGTGAGATAGTATTAAGATTGTTTTAAAAAAGTTCAATTTTACCGACATGATATTATCGAAGAATAATATTATCAAACATTTACGTTTCTCAAAAATTTTGCAGTTGGATTTTCAAATAAGCAACCCTGCGCTATACGCCAGTATATGAATAAAAATTTTAAACTTGACATTTTGTTTATGACTTATTAAACAATATTGATATTTGTTCGTTTTAATAGCTCAGAACAGGGTAGGACTGGCATTAATTAGCCCCGTGAGGAACAATTGTCATTTGGCCCCAAACTTCATTCCCAAAATATCAATAATTTTCAAGGTGTAAATAAATCATTGACTCAACTTAAAACAGGCACGTCATCTTGGAATTACGGTAGGAATAATGTGTCGAATTATAAATGTAGCAAGATGACTTTCATCTGCTAGGCTCTGGATTTTTGTTATCTGAAGTTATTTTTGGATACAATAGTTCAGAGGTCATCTGCACGCCTCCGAACCCCTTTAGGCCATACGTTCCTTTGATTTTTGAGCGTCTGCGACAGTTCTTCGTTGATGTAGCCCGTTCCCGTTGCTACGGATATTACTCTTTATGAGTAAATTTAAGTGTATTTTTAGTTAGTTTAGTTTTAGTTTAAGTAAACTTACTTCCTAATTTTTCATCCTACCCCTATTTCTAGTCACTTTTGCTACATAAATGTTGATTTTAATGCCTCGCAGAAATTTTTTCTCATTCGTGGAACTTACTCGTCAACTTACTCTCTATTAACTAACCTGTTGGCAATATGCAAAAGAAAGTTATTCTCAATATCTCTGATGTTGTTCTCCATGTATTCACTTGTCTTCGACACCACGCTGATGACTCCTCCAGGCTTGAGTCCATGTTGAAGGTTTACAGACGCAGTCCCGATGTATCCGTCAGGACTGAAGTCCTGTACGATGAAAGTTTGATCTTTGTCGAAAAGCTCGCAGGACATCTTGTTGGTTTTGTTTTCTTAAATTCGAGTATTTTAATTTTGTTCACAACTTAAATCTATGTTGTGTTAAAGATTCCTTTTTCATCACTGATACTCATTTTGGTTTTCGCGATATATACCAGAACAGTGCATAAATATTTTTGTTTATTGTTAGTTAGTGCGGTTTTGTATTTGTCGTTTGAAAGATGAGGTTTTGATACGGTATCATTCTATCGGTATTGGTGTCAACAGAGCAATTTATAGGCATGGTGTACAAGTTATTAAATTAGTGTTTCTTAATAACTACCTTAATACATATTTACAAATCAGTTTCCCAAAAATACAGTCAATTTTGGTGTGGCAGCCTTACATATTTTAAGCTATTGGTAAAGATTTATTATTGTACCATGTGTACGGGTATCAGTTGTCTTGTCATCTCATGGGTTGTTTTTGGAAAATACACCACATTATTATTTTATTTTTAGTTCATATTTATTATTTTATTCGGTCAGTGACTTACTTAATGATAAGGCGACGTTGCACGGTGCCAGTAACTTGTTCAAGTCACTAAAATCCAGCTCTGGATTTTAGTACCAACTTACTTGATGTAGACAGATATTTTAACACTAAATTCCATCATTGATTTTTACAAGTTGCCTTCTTTGCAGCTATTTAATGTAGACACCAACTTTCTTCAAATACTTTGAGTAAACTGTCCACCTAGCGGTATCAAGTTCATTTACAACACCTAACAAAAATATGTGTTGGTTGGCTTCCAATTAAATGAGATCTACCATTCTAAAATTGGGATAAAATATTGTTAATGATTGCAAAGCAAGATTATTTCAATATTTTGGAAAAAAAATATAGTATTCAGTTCTAATGCAATGAAGTTTCTCTTTATAACTCATAGGGTTTATTTGTTTTAACTCTGTTACCTCGGTAACCAAACTTCTTTTTCGATGTTTAGCTGTAGGTACACGTATACTTTGAAAATAGATTGTATATGATTTTATTAAATAATTAAATAACTAATGCTGGTACAATAAAAAGAGCAAGAAATAAAATTACATTATTATATAAGTTATCTAATTACTTATTTATCCTATCATCTATGAAATAACAATACGTTAATAACGTGAATATAAAATATTTTTCCCATTATAATTAACTCTATTGTCAACATACAAACATTGATTAATGATAACAAATGAATGCCAGAGAAACATTTAAGCATAATATTTAATATAAAACAGAATTTGAAATATTTACTGAAATTAAGCACAGTTTTAAATGTCAGCCAATAACTTAAGATATGGCGTCCGCATACATAGATCAGGAATTCAATTATTATACTCGTGCGTATTTTGATTGATTGAAGCTCGAGTTAGTGAAGAATTAAACGTGTTCGACAGAGTAATTGGTTTTTGCCGACCAATGACGTTAATTATTAATTATTTCAAAGTGCATTTGCCTTAGAACTGCTGAACTGGTAGTAGGCTTTGACTGTTTTTACACTTAAATTTAAATACCTTGACATTTAACTGTATAAGTGCAGAGGCAGTACTGTATTTGCCGATCAAGAATGCGCTGGGTACATATGTAACAACTTCTTGATTGGAGAATTTATATGAATGATTTTAGTTTTCAAGGGCGATCGGTTTAAAGAGGCTACTTTGATCGTGTAATGACGCAGGTTGTATTTAGAATTATCATACCAATGTAGGTAGATGCCAAATGAACCTAAAATTTTTTATATAACAATACTTATTTTTAACTGATACTTTTTTGGACGAAAATGTCTAATTCAAAATATCAAAATATGTAGTAGGTGCCAGCTGTCAAGAAAATAGCGCTTATAAAAAATTGCAAAAGAATGAAAAATTCTAATCTGTCTTATAATGGCATATCTACGCCGTGAAATATCTAATGCCGTAAACTTATGTAAAATTTTGATGATCCAGTCTTCAGCTGTCCACGGCACTTTGAACATAACCTTTCTTGTCGTATTTCTGTATTAATTCAATTACGTTTTCAAAGTTTTCAATATGGATAGATTTGCCAACCAAAATATTATTTTTTAAAACTTTGTGATACAATTTAAAATAAAATTACGACTTTAACACTGGACTTTATTGTGATTTAATTTATACTTATAATGCTGATGATGAGGGTCATAGACAGAATTTGTTATTCCTTGTCAAATTCCTCTTCAACTGGTCTATTAAGGCCAAACATATTTCCACTAATACCGTAAACCGTATCTCGTTTAGTTTTCGAGTATTCGAGTTCCCCCTGATTTTTTAATAAATTTAGAATGATGAAGCTGGATATATCAAAAATTAAGCGAGGTATTGAACTGCATTTTGGAGCATTGTTTATAATGCACTTTAATTGAAATTTCAACAAAATTCTTTTTTATTCTAGTGATGGTCCTGCCTCATTCTTATCCAAGACGAGGGTTATTTCTTGAGAAATCGAGAATTCTCGAAACTATAATTTTTTTCTCTTGATAATGTCAAAATATTTTTTTATTTGTATTTGTTCGTAACAATTTCAGATCGTTTCATTTCGAAGATAATAATTGTTTAACACAAAAATGTACAAGAAAGATCCTAAATCCATTTGTAAGTTTTCAATTATGCAAATGACAAGAAAATATTTTCGAAAAATTGAGACGAGAAGAGAATCGAGCTCTTCTAGACGGCAATAGACTAATTACTTAAAGTAGCAAACTAAGGCCCGTTTTACACATATGAGAATTACACCGAAAATTATTGCGAAAATTACTGCCAAAATTTTTGAAAGTAATTGTTGGGCGTGTAATACAGCAAATTTACTCTGAAAATTATTCCGAAAATTTTCGCAGTAATAATATAGATATTTTGAATCTGTCAATTTTCTTGCCGGTTTTAGCTCGTACTTCGTACTGAATTATGTCGTGGTTACGGGAAGAAGTTATTGTGGACGGAATATCGAATAGGTGACATCCTTAAAATAAAATGAAGTTTTTGTATGTTAACCTCAAAGTGTCAAAAAAAAAATTTTGGCAGTAATTTTCGCAATAATTTTCGGAGTAATTCTCATATGTGTAAAACGGGCCTAAGCTTGATATAAATTAAATGAAGAGAGAAAATTTACACGACCGCCAGGATTTGAACCCGGGACCTCTCAATCGCTAGTCAAGTGTGCTACCAACTGCAATTGCTTTGAGTATAATTCGGTATGATAATTTCCCAAATAACATTTTGTTAGTTGGCAATATGATTTTAAAGTATGCCGTGACAAATAAGGTAGGTAAATTAAAATTCATCCACCTCTAAAAAACCTAAAAAGTTACTTTACTTTTTATATGTATGCTGTCATAGTGATGTTTAATGGCATGTTTTACAAATGAATGTAATTATCTAGAAAAAACGTGAATTTATTGGATGTCTCAGATTAGTAGAACACTTTTCCTATTAAAATAGCTCAATACGCGCGAGTATCTGATAAACGTCGTATTGTTATTTCCTGAGCTAGCGTGGGATCATTAAATGTAATATATGAGAGAATGATTTTAAATTGCCCTTATTTTCTCTGGAATGAAAGAAATTCCTAATGAGTTTAAATTACAACTTATAGTTCAGCTACAATAACCTGTTCTTGTTTATTGAACCTTTGTAAGTAGGTAATAAATATGATTATAATATTCACTATGTGGTACTGTTCAAGGTGTTAGAAGTAAGATCAATCATAAATTGTCGGGTTTACAAGCTTTCATAAAATATTTAAATTATTATTGTAAAATTATATTGACTTTACTAACTTCACTCTTACAACTAAGAACAAATAAAGTGTATTAGATTATTATTTATGTGCGCAAATTAGTTGCAAGTTGCCGCGTACAATGCAGTGTTTAGCTTACTTTTCTTATACCTCCTGTGGGATGTTTTTATTATTATACAAAAAATTGTTTGACTTCATGTTTCATAATAATGGTAATAAATAATATAATAAGTAGGTACGTAGCATATTGTGTGCCGGTGTAAAGTATAATTATGTGAATTAAATTTATTCAATTTGCATTACTCCATTTAAATTTATTGTTTATCAAAAATTTATCTCTAATATTGCTTGCTAAATATTTTGTGTGCAAGAGATCTTGTAATATGGGTCTAATTAAGAAGGAATGAATGAATGATGATGAAAAATGAATTCCTAGCAACAAATGTAGAAGCTCGACATTATTGGAATAAATTCGTTAAATATATTTATTTCAGATTTGAAGGAATTGGAAATTAAACAAATTACTTTTATATTTTGGTTTAATTCTGCATATTTCTATTAATAAGATCAAAAAATTGAATCTGGTTAAAAAAGTTTGATGTCTCTGATGTTTGAAAAAAAACCTCTGAAAAAAATTAACAAAATGTTAAGAAATAATAATTGACAATCCCAAATTATTTATCCAGAGTGTTAAGATTGATGATTCTGAACTGAGTATTTGGGACTAACAATAATTAATAATTATGTAATATGGTTTAAAAGAAACTCTCATAATAAAATAAATAAAATAAACAGGACTAAAATAAAAAATTTATTGACTAAGTTAAATATATAGTCACTCTTTTTATCCATAAAAATGATTATTCTAATTATGGACAGATGTACAAAATCCATGATTTTGAAAAAATAATAATCAGGACTTTTTTAGTTTAATCAATATTTTCACAAAATGCGCAAATTTCGCATTTTTTTGTGCTTGTTTTTAATGTTGTGCAGTGTTCAATATGCTTAATAATATATCTTTTTGCACGATTGGGTATATGTTGATCTTACCGGTTGCTAGGCTAAACAAAACGATAAGTAAATTGAACAGAACGGTAAGTAAATGTAATATTAATTACGAAGAAATTAATATTTGCATATGAATAAAAAAGAACAATCGTGAAAAAATGATTAAGCATCACGAACGTTAAGGAATTACAGATGTCAGACAAAACTGTCTTCCATCGGTAAACTGTCCTTTCCGTGCTTGATACTCAATTATACTATTATTTGTGAATACATAATTATAAACTAATAACAAGATCTATTCTATACTTTATTTCTATACATCCTACAAACAATTTAATTTTAATTTTATAATAAATATTTAATTTCTGTTTTCTGTCATTTATTTATATTATTTATTTCATTTATTTAAATATCTCTTTCAAAAAAATATATTTTGTTTAAATAGTAGAATTTTAAAATTTGATTTAAATCACTGATTTTTATTTAAAAATCACGATTTAAAATCATATAAAAATTATTAGATTTAAATTACACCCTGATTATGGATATATGGGATTTCTTTACATTTATTTTAAATAAATATCAAATACACAAGAGAAGATAATTAACCACACTTTTAGAAGCAATACAATCAAATCGTGTGTCAAACACGATGTAAACAAACACATTACCAGGAACGCCACAATCCGCGGATCTTGTTGCACTTACGTTGGTGTAAAGCGGTTAATTTTACCTTCATTGTCGGCAACTCATAAACAATGCCGGCCGACCCAAGACTTTACGACTTCACGGAATAATTAAAAATGGACTATGCAAATCACGGCGTTATTGATTACATGTACTGGGTACTAGCTCAGATTAATATTAATATTTCCATAATGATGTTGAAATCATAACGCTACTCGGTTCCTGGAACGCACTCGAAAAAATCGCCGCAGAACGGGATATAAGTCTTAATTCGTTAGTGGGAGACGATTTTTATTCTGGAGTAAGCGAACAAGCGATTAAGACATAAATGTTAACAGATTATTGTAGTTTACATAAACATACTTGTAGTGTACTATGGTAATTTTTGTTTTATATTCATAATTAATTTGTTCTGGTAATCGTGCATTTCAAGTTGATGTCTTTCAGAAGAATTTATATTGTTAAAGTCTGGCATAAAGGACTGAATGTCTGAGTACTTCGATAATCGATATACATAATTATTTACTCTATTCTTTAGGATAATTTTAGTAAAATTGCGAGCCTCTTACTCTAACTCATTTTTGTGAGGATATTGAATTTTGGGATTTTGACATTTTTACTGTCAGGATCTTCATCAACCCTCATTTATTCTGTTATAGTACTTAGATAACAACTTTTGATACATTATATTTTATATTTCATGTCATAAAAAGCCTTTAATTTCCGACTGTTAAGACTCAGGAACATATGAATTTAGTTTGAAGGTTAACATTTATATTTAATAATTTTAAGAAAAAAAACATTCATATAAAACTTAGAATAGCTTTAATGAGTGGTGGCAAACATAAACCTTAAGTTTGGAGTTTTTAAACTTTAGTGCAAGAAAGTGGAAAGTGCGAATACTAGTATGGTTACATTTAAACATTTTTAAACATAAGCATAGATGTAAATGAGGCTTTAATTATTATTACACTATTAATTTTTAGTGATTGATTACTTATTTAGGTACTTTTTTAAATTACCGATCTGGCTTTTGATCACTAAAACATGAATTATGGTTTGGAGCCTATAGTACTGAGGTCTGCTGATAAATAATTTACAAATATTTTTTAAATTAAATATTTCTGAAATATAATATTTAATTTTTTTGTAGGTACCCACAATATGAATTAAGTTTTAAATATAGTCGTAGGTAGAGTGTAGAGAGCCTTTGTCAAAGGTAAAATGTAGTAATATTCCACTCAATTTGGACATGGCAATTACTCATTAAAATCATCCTTGTAGTTTAGTTAGCATAATTTGATAATTTTAGAAGAAATCGTGGTCTTAATAAAAGCAATTTAAAAAATATTATTACCTATGTAATTTCTGCCTACATTTTAATTTCAATGTACTAGTGTTTTATATCGTTAAAAAGAGAAAAAATCTCTATTAACCCATTAAAGCCCATAATTCAAACCATGAGCAATTAAAACGAAACTCATACTGTACACTCATTTTAAGCCCCTTAACAGGTTTCAAATGAATTTTCAAATTTTTAATATATTTTAAAGACTTTTTTGAACTGGCAACTTAAGTTGCCACTGGGCATTTACATGTTTTAAATTTAAATAACGAAAATCTCAAAAATTCGATAATTGATAGCAAAATATGACGGCCTGTGGTTGTAGCAGCTCATGTTCAATTCCAGATAGAAAAACAATTAAGTTTTACTGCACAAAAATGACTCCTGTGGTGTACTCTCCATAAACAACCATGAGTAGGTACCGGAGTGCCGCTATCGAACACACTGTATAATATATATCTATAGTATCGATGACTTACAATATGTGAGGGTACCATACCCTTGTTGAAAAAAGGTGTGATACATATTTATGTAATTGTACGTAGCAAAATTATGTTATTACAATAAATAATACAGTTAGTATAAAAAACGAAAAATAAGAACATTATAATGAACACAAAAAAGGAAAGAAAATACAAAATTGGTACAAATTTCAGGTTTTGTGGAACATTTTGCCAAAATATTCTCTTAGTAGGTACACCAATAAATGAAGATAAATCATAATATAACTTTATAACAAAATTTAAATATGAACTCGTAAGTGCCCAGTGGCAACTTTAGTTGCCAGAGGAATTCCATGTGCAAAAAATATGTAAAATGTAATAAATAATTATATTTTTAGATATTACATGTGAACTTATGTACCTTAACTATCTATATTCAAAGATATTATGTACAAAAAAAAATTCCACCACATGTAAAAGTACAATTTTTTACAAAGACGCACAATCGCTTTCTCTATCGTGCTCGCACTGACGCAAGAAACGATTCGTCTATTCGACTGTATGTCAACTTTTCCTGTAAACCACTGAAAATAATATTTGCTAAGAATCAACGCATAAGTAGAAAAAATAATTTTGTTTAAATAATAATTCGTTCCAGTATAAAAAATTCTCAAACTTTGTGGCAACTAAAGTTGCCACCGGCCTTTAATGGGTTAAGACCGGTCATAGCCAACTATGAGCTCAATATGAAAATTTTAATTTTGTTAGAATTTCTTGAATTTTGTAGGAGTTATAAATTTTTTGAGAACGTGGAAATTAGAAACTTGTACTAATTCAAATAAAAAAGTTACAGGTGAACAACGAAATTAGGAAAATTTACATTTTCGCGAATATCTAGTCGCCTATGCATTTTTGTAGAGGCAACTTTTATCTAATTTAACCAACTTCGTACCTCTTACGGTTCTCGACATCCCCATGTCGAACAACTTATCTCGGACAGCCTGTATATAGTGATGCCGACGAGACGAGAAATTCGAGACGAGATTAACTTTTTTTCTCGTCTCGAAAATTCGAGACGAGAGTTAACTGATCGAGATCGAGAAATCTCGTTCGAGAAATCGAGAATCTCGAAAATTTATACATAATTTTAATAATGCTACTTCTATCAAGAAAATTAAATGAAATTAATGTAATAAAATATCTTTGGAAAATAATAAAAATTTCTTAAAAATATTTCTTGATAGATCTAAGAAGGTACCTAAACTTCGGATGCGCGGGTACGGGTGGACAATAGACAATAGTAAACTGGTGCGCAGTATGCTGTGGATATTTGTGACAGTAAAAAGTGCGGTGAATTTGAATTTGACAATTATTCCTGAATTTGACAATCATTATTTAAATTCGTTTAAGTCTAGAGGAAAAGTTTCATTTAATTTACTTTGAACAAACCATATTAACGAAATCATCAAACTAATAATACATACTATTTGACACTAATACTTACAAATATGTCACTTATTGGCATAGGTAAAAAATCTGACGTGGACACCACATGACTTCCTTGTACGCCTTGTGTGTTCATACTTTTCTTAATAACTAAAATGTAAAATAATATTAAAAATTCTTTTAACTTATTATACTAGTATACTCACAAATATATTTTAGTCATTTTATTTAAACTGCAGAAGAAGATATAAAGCATATTTTACTATTGTCACTGTCATGTCATAATCATTTAAATTTTACTTAGTAACAAATGTTAATCGATCATGGACTACAAGATACGGAAATACTATAAATTATAAATATATACTTTAATTATTTTTAAATGATAGCAGATACAAAAATATTTATAAAATACCGATTGTAGGTAATAATCACATAATCTTTCATTTAAAATAAAAAAAATTGTCTAAAATTAAATATTTATCGAAATATTTTTTAAAAGTACTACTTCCGGTTTGTAGACTGAATCCAAAAATAGGAGGTGCACAACTAGATGCTATAACAGTCCTAAATACAAAATTTCAACTTTCTACGTCTAACCGTATTTGAGTTATGCGACACACATACGTCCGTCCGTCCGTACGTACGTACGTACAGACGTCACGTCGAAACTAGTCATAATGGATTCAGAAAAGGTCAAAACGGATATTTCCGTCAAAATCTGAGAACCGAAATTTTTCGCGATTACAATACTTCCTTACTTCGTACAAGGAAGTAAAAACGCGCCCGAATAGGTCTCTTCAGTATTTTCTTCACTTCCTATTGCTACATAAATGTGCACAACCTATTGCTCAGCAATTTTGTCAAGAGCATAATACGAATTATCAGTGGGAAATTTAAACATTCGAGAATCGAGATTTCTCGAATTCTCGACTTTGAGACGAGAGTTAATATTGACGAGATTGTCCGAGACGAGATTGAAATTATTTCTCGTCTCGAAATGTCGAGACGAGACGAGAAATGCAATTTCTCGACGAGAATCTCGATTCGGCATCACTACCTGTATAGTAAGAGTAAGAGTAATTACTTCCGTTAAATTCTCATTGAATAATAAGTTATTATTATTGCGAATTTACTATATAAATATATGAAAAAATCATAGGAGTAAAAATTGTACCTACCTACAATTTAAAAAAAAAAACTTTATATCTTACTGCCAGTAGTAAACTCAACGACAGAATGTCCGCCAACATGCTACCGGTGTAGTGGTCTAAAAGTTCGATCCCAGCAACCGACAATAATATTACTGGGTACAAGTGGTTGGATTCCACTATAAATAAAATCTACCATTCTGTCATTGAGAGTGCATTATGTTGAATGGTTACCATCAAAAACAAAATAACAGTTAACATTCTTTTCAAAACAAGTTAAATATTTCCATAATTAATAAAACTCCCATAAGACTACCACAATCAAACATAAACATATGTTTTCGCACTCGATTTGAAATCAAGTGCACCCTGTTCCCCATTAGAGCCATCTAATCATCCGTCTCCCAGTAGGGGTGGGGTGGGTTTCCCATGACTGTCGATAAAACAGCTATCGTCACATCGGGAACAACGACCAGGAATTTAGAAATGACGGATCGATTTACAACTGGCCTGGGAACAGTTAGAAACAGAAGGTTGCTCGAGTAATGATGCACGCTGCACGATGCTGCTTTCTGGGTTAGCTATGGGGGTGCCCGGGTTAAATACAGGGTGGTTTGTGAGTGTGCAGTATAATTGGATACAGTTGACGCTGTTGATATTGCGATTTGTGTGAGTGATACCGTATGATTTCTTGCGCAAACACAATATGATTTAATGCTGAAATTTGTTTCTTTCTATTTGACGTTCACAAAGTTAACTTTGTGAAACGCTTCGGAATGTCGCCATTATGCTCACTTTGTGACACACATTTTTGTTTGGAAGGTTATTGGTAGTATCAGATTACATTTGCTTCAATTATTGTCAAACGTCAAACCTGAGAACGTACACATTTCAGTATAACCTTTCTAAATCTGTTTAGGTAAATAAATTAGTTTTTATATAATAAGATCAATATAGTAATGGAAAACATATTAGTTAAATTTTTTCTATAATTTACTTATCACCTAAAATGGCAATATTATAATGTCACCAATAAAAACATATTACATACCTACACACATTTCTCTAAATCGACTTGGTGTATGTTATGGCAGTTTAATTTAAACTTTAGTATTAAAAAGACGACAAATAGAAAAAATTGTACAAAGTAGGTACTCATTTTATAAGACTTTTTTCGCACATCATTTAGTAAACTCGCTCTCAGGCTCGTTTTACTAAATTTTATATAAATTGTTCTTTAATATGCTATTCTTTTATTTATTTTTTACAGGCATTTCGCTTTGTTAAATTTCTAACAGTAGAAGTATAACCATTTTAAAACTGAACCTTGTTTCGTGGTTTCTGTTTATTCATGTTATTTGATTTATATTACATACTTAGTGATGCCGTGTGAGACTAGACGAGATGAGAAAAAGTAAAATTCTCGTCTTAACTCAAATTTCTGAGACTAGTATTCTCGTCTCGGTCATTTCTCGACTGTTCAATTTTCGTCTCAAAGAACTGGATTCTAGCAGTCTCGTCTCAATAACTGTTAAAGTTGTATATCAAAATCCGAGACGATAAATTAGCTGGTTTTCTATTCGATGTTTCGAGACGAGACAAAATGAAGTGGGAAATTTCTCGTCTCGGAGACATCACTAAGGTACACTACACGAATATAAAATTATGAATTCTAATAAAAAAACTTGTCCTATTAAATCTCATGTTTTACTATAATTTTCTCAATAATGCAAAAGTGCGAGCAAACCACATCAAGTAATCAGAAATTTTAATATAAACAATATAAAGCATTTATAAATCTTATAGGAGTTTTGTGTTACATTTCAATAAATTTTCCAATCTTCGGCGACATGAAAAATATCGCTTAGTTTTAAAGTTATCAGTGCTACTCATCATTGCCTACGTTTTAAAGTCTTACAAGCTCTTAAAAGTAGAAGTCAAATATTCTGATTTATAAGCATCTATAAAAAGAAGTCATCTATTCACCTACAACCAATAGTGTTCACATTAACAGTTACAAATCTAACCAATAATTCTTCTCGATCCGACATAACAACAGACGATGTCGCAAATATTTCCAAACAACTGAATAGAAACAAAACGAAAGTTGTTGAAAAACACAAAATATAAATTATGTTATCCCGCTAGAAACAAGAACATAGAACACACGATAGTCTTGATATCGGTATCGGTATCTAGTAGGCTTGTATACGGCACACGCCAGCGTGGACATGGACTACAGGACTTGATATTGTGCAATATTGTTCTGCCGCCAGAGGAGCTCGCGGCGCCAGTCATGGACTACTACATCATCAATCATTTGTTGTTGTTTGTTTCCATAGCGCACTAGATTGAAGAGATTTTTATTGTTATGGTTTTATTTCCATCTTATTTAAAATAACCACCGTGTATGGAAAAAGTATTTAAGATTTCTAGAACAAATAGTCTACTTTAATTAGTCTCTTATTTTACGGATAAAATGTATATGATTATTGATTTCTATTATTGACCATTTTATAAGTTTAAACACAATATAATTTATAAATACAAAATATTTGAATACTTTCCTCGAAAAAAAAATTGATATTTTCGGCTTAATGAACGTCCTAAAAAGTTTTTAAAATAACGTATTTTATAGAGAAATGTTCGTAAAATTTAATGAAAGAAACTGGAAGACAATATTTTATTCATTCAAAAGTTACAGTTAATTAAACACAAAAATAACGAAAAAAGCTAAAATTTCTCAACCTTCATTTTTTTCAAAAAATTGCTAATTTTAGAAGTGCCATATCTCTGCAACTATTAGACAAGCTGTGGTTGGGCTTAAATTGTTACAAATTTAATGTACTTTAAAAATAATACGATCGACTATATATCGAAAACATATAGTTTAAGAGTTATTAGGCAACAACTGAAAAAATTCCGAATATTTTGCAGGTTTTTACGTGTTACGCAGGTCGCACAGGTCTTTCGAAGCTGCAAATTTGATTTCTTACTGTTAACATGGGTCCTAACATATTAAAAAAGTAGAATTACATGACCTTTTGCAAGGTCGAATGTATAAATTGACTGGGCTAATAAAGTCTTGTTCGCACAATGCAACTTTGATGAATCGTGCATGCGCCAAGAGAAGAGTCTTTCCAAGCGTCAAAATATGTTTACAGGCGCCGCTATTTTGGTGCATCAAAAACTCTTGGGAATCGTTGATAAATTCAGATTGATTGCGTTAACATTTGAGTGCTACTGTCATTAGAACATAACCTAGCATCATGTATCTATTCACTTCCTTTCCTTGTAAATTTATTTAGTATTATTATACTATTATTATTATATTATTATTATATATTATTATATATTATTATATTATATTATAAATCGTGTTTAATATCAAAATAATAGTAATAATAAATCCAAAATCAAATACGATAACACTTTTGCGGTAAATGACAGTGACTTATCGCTACACAGTAATGCCAACCTAACAATTTGAAACTTGGAAGAAGAAGTCTATTTTGATGCTACAAACACGCATCAAACACATCTCAAGTGTGAACGGCCATGCAACAACTACATGGTACATGTTTGACGCTTGGAAAGACTCTTCTATTGGCGCATGCAAGATTCATCAAAGTTGCATTGTGCGAACAAGGCTTAAGAAAGTCGGGTGGTGACCACACCAGATTTTTGCTAATTGATGTCACAGTAATGCATGATGTGTGTTTGATTCGTGTTGTTATTTCCAGTTAAAATTTCGAACTTACTGGAGATACAAGTGTGACACCATAATTCTATTAAACATATTAAATTATAGCATTCCATATAACCTACCACCAAATTAAACAAGACATTAAAGCGACACAACTATTTCCTGTTGTCAAATTTAACTTCCAGTTATCAGACACCACTATTCCACCACCCAGCATACTATCTCCCCAATCACCCTTATACAACTCCAACGCCAACTAGAATAAATCTATTTATTCTGCTCATTGACATCACATCACGTTGTCCACCACGATTCCCACACTTTGCACGCGACATCACAGCACTCTACAGTTGCCTGCACCAGCGCAGCGCAGGGTGCTGTGCATTGTGTAATTACCCTCTGCGCGATGTATGAGGGTGGCGTGTGGGAATAACCGCGATGAGGGGTGCAGACTGTAAAGAATGGAGATGAGTGTGGACTCATGGGAAATGGGTGAATATGCTGGATGTCTAATGGAGGAGTAATGCGGATTTATGGTGTGGGTATGGAATTCTTGGAAAATGTTGTCTTACTTTGCTGAACAGCTGAACTGTTTTGTAGATAACTGGAGGGTGAATCAATTAGATGATTTCTTATTTCCGTATAAAGGGAATCCAGTAAAATCTAAGTTAAATAGAAAATTCATTCATCTAATTTTAAATTTTAAATTCCTGTTGTGTATTAAGACCAGAATAATTTATTGAAAGTCTTTAAAATTTGAAAATCTTAAAAATTGTATTAGGTCACTAAATAATTTTTGTTTACAATTGCTTAGGTATGAGTTGATGAGGCTGAAATGCCTAAATAATTATTATTGATAATTTGATGGCATATTTGTATGTTAGTTATTTAGGGATTGGAAAATATAATAATTACTTCCGTGTTATTTGGATTACTAGCTTTATTGTAAATCAAAGTTAAATTTGTTGCGACGTTTCGACCAAAATCCTGGCTATTTTTAAGTAGTTAAAATGAGTTGAAAATTAATTTACATTTCTATGTTCATAATTGGACGATTTTGATGTTTGAGGACCCAGTGATTTCGAGTGAGTTACCCTTCGTTTTCAAATTCAAATCTTCGACTCGTTTCTCAACTTTTTTACAACAATCATTTGGGTGAATTTCGTTTTTACGGCAAATGGTACGAAATATCTTCCACGGATTAAGTATCACACTGCACCGCCAAATGTTCGTCTACACCGCATCGATAGCAAAACAAATTCCGATTATTTATATTTTTGGGTTCAAAATTTCGGGGTACTTCTTTACTTGGCTCAAAAAGTTATCGGTATGAATCGGATAAAAATATGTCGGTGTGTTTTCTCGATCTCTTAATTTTTTTGAATATTTTCGTATTCCTCTATTTCTCGAATTAAATCTGGCAAACTATTTATCATATTTATTCCGATACACTGTATATATTCGGGTAACAGATTGTTATAAATATGGAAAAGTGGATACATAGTTAAATTTGTTACTAAGACAAGTTTTTGTTTGGAATGTGTATACACTCCAAGAGTCATACTACGACTTTGTATGTTATGTTTTTTCTTTAAAATTCTGTCAATTTATTGACTTTGGTTCTAGACAAACATTATTCTTTGATGGTTACAGTATCTATGTTAACCATTAAGTATAATAGGTATACCTAAACTAAAAACCACCTTAGAAAAGCATTATTTATTGTAACGTCAATAAGATACACTAATGAAAATTGAAATTTCAGCTGGCGAAGCTGATAATTTATTATCAAATTTATAAAATTTTGTTGTAGGATTTTATGAAATATAATATTTATGCATGTTTCATGTTAATGATTATTTTAATTTGTAACTTTATTTATTTTGAATGCTATTATTAAAATTATATTTTAAACTATAAAATGTTTATGCGAATGGAAAATCATATGTGCTAAGCATAGTGTTTAGTTTTTATAATAATTTTATTCAAACTATTACGTGTCCTTATAATTTTCTAGAAATATTTTCAATAAACTCGATGAAAAATTTCCTTTTGTACGCTCTGCACAATACAACTAATATATTATTTTGGGTAACTGAAAATTCAATTCAAAACTGTTGCAAACATAACTTCCGAATTTTTCTCACACCAGAATAATCTGCACAATCAGTTCCGTATTTACCTACCAATTCAAAACACAACAAATCCATTCAGACTCACAACATCCTATAATTTAATCACACTTATCCCTTACATGGTCCACCCTCAGTCTCCCACCATCCAGGACCATTCCCGGGTGAACTTTCATGGGTTCCCACGGGTACAATCCTCCCCCTAGCAGGGATAGGGTCATTCTAATTCTAAATCAGGGCAGCTTTGGTTTGTTGATCTCTTTTCTCTTTATGCTGGTGATATGTATATGAGCGAAGGCATATTGTGATGATGGGATGGGATATCGAGTGGGCTTCGATTGTGACGCGTGGCGTGGCGCGTGGCAAGTAGCGTGAGTGTTTGTCTTACGGATGGTTAAATATTTATATGGGGTTTGGTGTTTCGTGCAAGTGACTGCTCAGTGCAGATGCAGATGTAGCAAGTGGAAGGATAAAATTACTAATCTGATTTTGGGATTTTTAATAAATAACGATCCTTCAAACTCTATGCTGCACGAGATTTCACATATTTTATTCTAGACCCTTGATGCACCAGAAATTTTTTTAAATAGGTGGTTTATAATTTGCGTCGATGTGTTATGTGCTATGTTATATACAACTTTGAGGACTTAATGATAAAAATTAATAATACATTTATTTCTTTGGCATTATTTGTTTGAGAATGACTACAAAAATTGGGTCGAAACGTTTCAACATTTCAACAATAAAAAATCTGATGTGGCCAGCACATAACCTTCCACCTTGACACTGTAATATGCGAATTTGGTTTTTGTTAGGCTACTTTTTGCAAAAAATTCTTCAAGCAAATTATCGATTCCGATTAGCATTAAAATAAAAATTAACTCTTTGTAGATAAATTTTTTACTTTATTATTATAAAAATTAATCGGTTGTACATATCTGTCAGAAGCTTTAAAGTTCTTCGAAATAGGTACGCATAATATTGGGAATGTTATGTAACTTTTAATTTTTTTGACACATGTCACCATGAGGTCTCTCAATTTGCGCACTTCGAAGTACTTGTACAACCGGTAAATTTTTCTGGCGTGATGCTAAATAATTTCTTTAAATGTCCCTTGTTGTGTAGGTACATAAGTACATCAAGTACCAGAAGTAGTAAAATAAGTCACTTAGTACATGTTAAAACACTTCTTTAAAATAGCGCCCTGTTTGAAATACCCCGGATGCAAATTTTATATTTACAGGCAAGACTTGAATTAACACAAAAAGTCATTTCTGGCAAGGGGTAAATCATGCACGATTTTATATTACGGCTTTCTAGCTATATTAATTGACACTAAAAAATGTAATTCGGTACTGAAGGATGATTGAACCATTATGTAGTCACGATTTCCGAAATATTTGAATGAAGTGAATTTATAAATTCAATTTTGTATTTACGCTGAAAAATGAAAAATTCAATTTCAATAATTTATAATAATAATAATAAATTTATTCAGGCGCATTACATAACAACTATGTTTAACCAAGTCACAAAAGATACAATGAGTATAATACAAAAAGATACAAATATAATGGTATATCCACGATACCACGATACTTATAATTAGTCAAAGGTATTAAAAAGTACAATCAAGCAGCATAAGTGCTAAATATAACAATTAAAGCTTAATCGATTAGATAGACATATCTGAAATTGTGCAATTTCAGTTCTTGTCGAGATTATGGAACAATGTAATTCCAGCGCATTCAATCCTCTTAATAGTTGGTTTTCAAAACAAGTAATAAATTTTCGGTAGAAATGATGAATTGCTTGGTATGAAAATATCAATTCCATGTTTTTTTGATCGACTATTGACAACCTTACAGGACCAACCCTAACTAAAAGCTTGGTACCTATAAAACCTAGCAATTATAAAATAATCATCCCCGTAATATATCTCATATCATCCCTCATCTCGTTAACAATATTCACGCTTAGATCCGGATGACACCTCCACAGATGCATCCCTTGTTCTCCTCCCTATCTTCCTTTGTTTCAACACGTAGTTCCGCGCAAATCGCATTAGTTCCTCACTCTACCGTTTCCGGATGCTGCGTGCGCCCACGTGTGAACCGATCAGCTGATCATGACTAACACACTTGATCTATTACGTCTACATATGTTGCGTTCACTACACATATTGACAGTGATGATGAGATGCGCAGAGGTGGGGTAATTAACAGGGATGTAGGATGATGTATTGGCAAGAATTAATTAGGTTAGGGGATGTTTTACTATCATCTGGAGTTTTGTAGTAGTGTGATGTATTCAAGCGTGATGGTTTTGAAGGTGAATGATATGTAGTAATGCTAATTAATGGCTGTTGCATCAATGATACTTAAATTTTATACTCTGGTTAAATTAACAATGTTCTCTACTATCTATTGCTACAAGAATTATGGTCAGTTACTTCGCTGCTTTGTTGCAGTATTGCTTTATATTAAAAACAGTTGCTTATGTGAAAAGGATATAGACTAAAGTAAATTGCACACTCTAGGTACAGTGTGGGTTTTTCTAAAGTACCAGGGATGCAATATGTCACTATCTTGAATCTGCAAGATAGAAAGAGCGAACTAAATACCTAAGAAGAGGCATCATGCCACACAAAACGTCCATAAGAATTGTATTGCTTATTCTTACCGCATATTGAACCTAGACACCTACATAGAGAAAAAATTGTCGAAAATTGTTTTAAAAATTTATATAATGTTGCAATTTTTATAACAACGATAAATTTATAAATATTATTTTTAACTATGCAACAATTATTGTAATAATATTGTATCTAAATTTGCAAATGAGATTTTTCTCTGTGTAGAGTGTGAAGTTAATTGTAGTAAGAATATGATTTTGTTAGACGATTTCTACAGAAAATAATATAGATTTCGTGTTTCGTGGCAGCAGCCTATTTAAGAAAGTTGAAAATATCATGAACTAGTATGATATGAAAATCGTGCTAGCACGATGTGGTCATATCGTTATTATGAGACCAAATCAACATAGCCAGGCTTGTTTGAAATGACAGTGGAAATGTCATTTGAATGTTGTGTGTGTATTAAAAAGTTTTTTTTTTGTTTTCGTCTAAAAAATAGAGTTCATGACTCGTTCGAAAGTAATATAGTATTGCTCACTCGGTTGCACCTTGTACTTCGTTCGACAAACTTTACATTCGCACGATATCGATGTCTAAAAATTATGTAGGAAATATATTTTCCACAATAATTGTTTGCATCAAGAGTATAGATTAGTTAAAATACGATATTGTCTTGATAGGTATATTTTTTTGCTATTTGTGAGTTTATTAAAGTTATGGTAGAATTTTTTTTTCAATTTTCATTATATTAATATCTCTACGTCATGTTCTCTTTTTACTGCAATTTATATGGAAGGAAAATATTTAAAACCAGCAAATGACTTTTGCCTTAAATCTTGGAGAAAAAGTTTTCAAAATATTACTTATATTCTGTTAAAAGGGTCTATAATAACATGAGTTTGTCCAAACAAGTGATTTAATTATTGATGTATGAATTTACGAGTAGACAATTTACTGTTTGATTACAATTTAATTTATTTTGATATTATTCATTTCATGCTTAGTGCACACCGAATAGTTTTCTTGTGTGCACTGGACAAATACTAATTTACTATTTTTTTTTATTTGAGTTAAAAAATAAAAATAAAACATTGTCTAATATTATTTATAATTGTTACAGATTCATTTATTCAAGGATTCGTCTTTATTTATATTTGGTAAGTGAATTTGTTATACCTACTTTATGATTATAAATCTGATTCTTTGTTATTATAATTTTCTCAGTGTAATAGTGTGAGATATAAAGTACTTATTTGATGTTAACCTGTTTTGATAGTTAATAATGTCTTCTCGTCTCCGCATTGTGCTCGCGAGTAATTAAATTGTAAAAATGGCTCTTAAACTCAAGGCTGAACTTCGAAACCAACAATTTATTGTTCTGTAAACATTTTAATAAAGAGTAGAAACCCATCACGATCAGCTTTAAACTTAATAAATAGACTCGAAGCAAAGTGGGTCAAATGGTGCAAAACTGTCCAATTAACGACAAATCATGACGAAATGAAACTTTATTATTTTTACCGCAATTCCCTAATTAATCAGAACAAGGACAATGGGAGAAAAAATATGTTTTACATAAATAAACAGGATAGATAATATCTTTTAGTTTTAGTCAGGGTATATACCTATTTTATAAAATGTATAAAAAACAAAATCACGTTTTACTTTTAATTTAACAGCATACAATGGCACGATATATTTATTTTTTGTGTTTTACTTACACCTTCGAAGGCCATAAAAACCATTTTCAATCATTTTGAAGCCATATATAGTAAATTTAATTCGCAAAAAAACACTCACACTTGTATTAAAATTGTAAACTCGCCGTCGGCATCAGTGATTGCTCTGTTCGTAGTTTAACTTGCACTTTACAATAACAAATCACCTGTTTCTCATTCACAAAAAATATACTTCTGCGAAGTTTTACTCATTTTGCCTTCGGTACAATTTAAATTAGAAAGGGATCATGTCATGATACTAAATTCTAACATTAGTTCATTTCCTTTAATTTGTCTCATTAAAACTCATTCAAATCAAATTAATTAAATAGTTAAACTAATTGTTACAATTACACCTGCTATTAGTACAAAGTGACAAATAGGTGGACATATATTTATTGATACCTATACTAGATTAATATTCGTCGTCGCTTTTAAATGAGTACATACACTTATATTTTGTTAGAAGTATTCAATTATATTGGTTAGATATATTTGTTTCAGTATTTTTATTTTTGATAAACATTCAACAGGATTTATTATCGCTAGAATGCTAGGCGCTAGGCGGACACTACTAACTGTTATCATATTTTTTATAAATGACAATTTCACTAATATTTTTGCATCCAATCAAAACACAGTATTTTGGTGAATTGTACCAATCACAGACGAACTACAGTGACAATTTTCACTAGTGAAAATTACACTGACAATTTGCCGCGAAGCGTTGCTTAGATATTATGTCAGTTGTGATGATTGTTTTAAAAATACATTACTTTTTTGGAATAAATAAAATAATTCGAGAAATTGTCAAGCCGAATACCATACGTGACTATGATTTTTTTGTAATTTTTGCCGTCTGGCCACTCCTGCTTGTTGCTTTAGAAAATAAACACTCGTGCTACGCACTCGTCTTTATTTTCGACGCAACAAGCAGTCGTGACCAGCCGGCAAAAATTGCCGGCAAAATCAGTCACTAATGGTATTATATATGATAATTTTATTAAATATGATATACGAAAATTCTTGTAATATTTTTATAAAGCAGAATTAGAAGGTTCCTGTATTATGTAGTTATTAACGAATATGAAGATGAAATTGCATAATATCCTAATGATGGTTTTTTATGTTGTCCTGAAAAATGGTGTAGAAACACCAAAATCGCACAGATTCTACTTTAAAAATGATATGATCTTTCAAACTAAAATAAATATGAATGAAATGTTGTTTTTAAATATTTATTTCCACCTTCTGTGTAAATGACACTTTACAGGCAGTGTTACTAAGTAATTTTTTTTAAGAATCTCAATAGTGTAATAAAGGCACTGTATAAATTTCAGCATATCATCATCATTTTAATTATGGTCACCAACCTTCTTAAATATTGAGAAGGTACATTTGCAACATGTTTAGTAAAATTCTGGATTTTAATAATGTTTACCTTTTTACTAGCTTACTTTTCTACCACAATACAACACAGTAACAAAGTGCATCTCGGCTGTGTCTATCTAAAAACGTTTAGTGGTCACTGACTCTGACCACGTACATTATCTACAAAATGAATGTGTTTCCATTATCCGAGTGAGAATTATGCGTAGAGTAACAGCCGCACGTTTTTCTCTTCAGTCCTAATAGTAACCGCTCTGTTTAGCCATACAGAACAGTCATATACGCAGTGCCGGTAGATACAAATAGAGTAGAGTAGAGTGAAATGTCCGTTATTTGTTGTAGAAATTTATTAAAACCGATTCCATGTTATCCTGCGTTGTGGCTGTGCTGCATTAGCGCGTGCTAATCCGAGATAATTGCGCGGTTTATTGCAGGAGATAAGGTGTGCGCAGTTGTGAGAATTGTCGCACTAGCCGCTACTAAAGAGCAATTGTGACGATGAATTAAGTTATTCATATGGAATAGTGAGTCAATAAATTTATATCGAAGTCTGAAGTCTGTCTGAACTTCCTGTAGTTTCATTTATTTAAAATATTCAGGTGTATAAAAGCGTTATGAAAGTAAATATTCTTGAAGAACTCTGTGGCGGATCAAGAAAATCTACAAGGGCGAATTTTTATAAAAAGTAATATTTCGATGCTGTTTTCTAAAGAAAAAGAAGAGCGAAAAAATGTTGGGGTTCAAGGTCAACGGCTGTTTCATTAAAAGTTCAATTTTTCCATAACGGGGAAATTACATATTAAATTAAAATAAATAGCAAATTTAAAAAATACCACCCCCTTGGAATTATTGACTGGAATTATTGACATTAGGCGTTGAACCAGATTTCAAAACTGTCACATACGTTACGTAATACAGGTTTCCCAAAAGTACCAGGGCGGAGCTATAAGTTTTGAACAAGTGAAAAAAAAATTGAAAATTTAAGGATCACTAAAGTATCATAAAAACTACATTATTAGATAGTTTAGAACTTCCATGCAACGTGGAGTTTTTTTAGGGGATGACCACCCCCAACATTTTTAAATAGTAATACCTGTCGATTTTCACCTTATTTTAAAGGTAATGAAAAAAAAAACACATCCCCATAAACCAAAACCCGATATCTTAATTCTAAATTTTTTTGCACGTTTATTGTCGACCTTATTGTCGACCTTCTTCGGTTTCACAATGACCCAAACGCTTTAGTGATCCCCATCACCCGTTCAGAACTTATAGCTCCGTCCCGGGACTTTTGAGAAACGATGTATAATGTGTACCGAGAAAATACGATGGTTTGCACCATGTTTGAACTAATGACGTATGAGAGAACTGTCAACTTTAACCAGTGTAATAAATAGCATATTTTTCCGTTGTTGTTCATTTTCTATATCTGCATTATTAATATACTGCAATATTTTTAAAACTATGAACGTTTTATTTTTATACATACATACATAAATAGATTGTTATAAATTCCAATATAACAAACCAAAACAAACACAAACACTGTTGACGTCTCGACGTCTGACGTATTACCCCCACTTAATAAATGTCAATTTAAAAAAAATATATTCGTCGATCAAATAAAATATTTCAATAGTTACAAAATGACGTGTGTAGATTGTAGAATAGTCGCTGTAAATTAGTTTTGATTGGTCCAAATATGAATAATCTTGTTACTTCATTGATTATTAAATTGTGAGGAGGAGATCGTCACTTCAAATTAAATGCCCGCACTAGAAGAATCATTCACAGGAAAATTCAAATCTAGAATTCTAGTTTTGGCATATAAATGTAAAAACAGGAAGATGGCAACATTTATGAAGATGCAAATCTAGAAAAGTTATTGTTAAAATCGAATATGTAGGACTCAAGAGTGTAGTACTGGGTTGTTTGTTTAGTTCGGTTCAATATAAATTATGTATTGAAGAGACAAACTTTTTTACATTTGAATATTCTTGTATTTGCATTTATGTCGGATCTAAAAGTCTAGATTTGCCTTTTCCTGTGAATGAATCTATTGAAGCAGGTATTTTATTACTTATAAACTTTCTAGATTTGCATCGTCTGGTGTATTATTTTTTTGTACATGAATATTCTACAATTTTATTTTATGTTGTTATTAAATGAGCATAATGCACGTAGTTGTGATAATTACCTACTTATGTAAAACTTTGAGAATCAGTTATTATTACAAACGAAAATTTATTCAAGGAGCTTAATCTAACCAATTATTCAAATAATGAAATATTATATTTATTTTAATTGGCTCGAAGTTGATATTCATAATAATATATTTAAATATTTCATAATAGAGATATAGATCTGCCACCCGCACATTGAAAAACAAAGTGATATATTTATTTATTTACAAATTTATAAACCAAATTTCCTGCTACCATTATAGCCAAGGTTGGTATGAAAGAATGATTTAAAAATCAATAATGATTTCCCAATGATCGCTACACATGTGTAGAGATGATTTACGACACTCACATTCACCATCGTCCATGAATCGATACTTTAATTTCCAAAATGTTACACATTAAATGAAGATCAACAACTTTTAATTATTTCACATCGACCTTGTTTAGATTCGTACAACAACCGTACGATAGCTCCCGCACAACTACTCCGTTCACAAATCACTTCCCAATCGACGTGTGTATATTAATAACCATGTGGGAGTGTAATTTGAAGGTAGAGTTACGTGTAAACGAAGTAAAAAACACCTTAAAGCGATTAAATCCCGAAAATAATTTATAGTCTGGCGGGGAACGTGGAGTTAGTTCGCAGCTGATTTTTAGATCACGAATTTCCTAACTGCGTACTTCGTGTGCAGGTTAATGTTGCTATTAGTGATAAATTAGCTTTAATTAGAAATGAACGAAAATACGTTTTGTAGGAGTGTCTAAACAGCTGTAGTACAAGAACAGGAAGATGGTTGCATCACTGGAATGACAACACCGAAATTTACTTTCTTTTATCTCAAATCCAAATCACTTTTGATTATTTCACTGATACTGATTTCATCTGTAGGAAATTTACTTTTGAACCATGCACTTACTAATAACTTAAGTTAATTTTAATTTCTGGAGATAGTCATTATCGATTTGGAATGCGCAATAAATTATTTCGTAGGCATTAAGATGAGTGTAGATTCGGTATGAAAATCGTAATGACACCGTCACTTTATTTTCAAAACCGTTTTACCATAGAAAAATGACAAATTGTGCGTTGAACATTGATTATCTTTATACTGACAGACAGGGCCATTCTGACTCCACAATTTCGTGCATATATTTTTATGATACCTATATTGTAGTACCTACTAAACTTACTACTGAATATGGAATTGAAAGAATTTTATAAAAATTTGCAATTTTAATTAGAGGTTTTTTGATCAAATATGAGCCAGTGTTTATATGGAATTTCATGACTAATTGTCTTGCTATTGTATAATTCATTAAAATTTAATTTTATCCCATTCATAGTTAGATATTTATTATGCAATCTTCAATCCAGTGGTTTTAAAAATGTGTTTCTTAAATTTTTAAATTTTTGAATTATTTTTGTTCCATGATCAGTAAGTTGAGTACTATGTGCCATTAATATATATGCACGATGTTGTGAATCACTCTGTATATCATAATATATTAACTGTAACCTATTATGGGCTACATGTATTATTAAATTCATTTTATACCTTATTAAAATTAAAACCAATAGTGAAAGTAGAAAAAAATAGAGACTGTGCGGCTTGTAAATAATTAAATACTATTCTTTATGAACTATTTAATTCAGGAAATTAAATTACAAATGGTTCAATACAAGCTGCCAATGACGAAAAACGATATTCAGTTTTTCCATTAAAAATTGTTTCAGTGTTAAGATTTTTCAAACAAATAAGATATTTTTAAAAAGCTAAAGGTTGTCCTCAAGTTCTTCTAATGCCACTTTTTCAAATTTTTTGTTTTAAATATGATACCTACGTACAAAAACTCACAAAATACCTCAAATTGGCCATGTTTAGCCATGAATATAAAAAATGGAGTACAAAATAAAAAATCTGACGTGGCCATCACACAACCTTCCGCCATATCTACACTTTAAACAGAAATGAATACGTACAATCCGTTGCCCATTTAAAATATAAAAATAAAAATCTAAAATATTCAAACACAGAAATTAGTATCACCTGAATCAAAAGTTTCATTCACACGAAAACTCTTCTGTGTTGAAGCCATCCTCCGTTCAATTACTACATTTAATATCTGACTTTCTGACTTATGACTTATATGGCGCTAGTATGTCAACTTGTCACCCGTCTCACCTGTCAATATTTTTTACGCAGAAACAAAAATCAACCGAACATGGATTACAAGATTTCAACGTTTTATTTGATAAATTTATTTTTTAAATTTTACTGCAGTTCTTTAATGCTACCAGATAAAGACAATTTTTTTATAACGTGAGTTGCAAATAACTTTGCTTCTTATCCTTATTGCAAATAAATACTATATTTATTCAAATTTATATAAATTTTTGACAATTATCTTTTTCAATCTTCAAAAAATATCACTTCCGGGTAAGATATTTGTACCAAAATCTAATGAGCTCTTCCTATTCGTATACAATTGTAAAATACCAAATATCAAAATTTTTGGGTAATTCATATTTGAGTTATGCGACATCCGGCATCGGCCCGGACCACACACATACACACACACGCACACACACACACACACACACACACACACACACACACACACACACACACACATACATACAGACATCATCGAGAAACTATCAAAAATGAGTTGTAAGGACCCTAATTCGTGCTCATCCACTAAAAACTCACTACCCGATTTTTTGCATGATTCCAATACCTTCCTTTACAGGTAAGCGGAAGGTAAAAAGTGGCATTAGACGCATTTGGAGACAAATTTTATCTATTCAAAAATGTATTTGTTATTCTAAAAATGTGAATTTTAACTTCAATCTTAAGAATCAACTAAACATACTTTTCAGCATTATTACACCTTAATATTATATAATTTTAATGTTTTTTGTAAAATTTTAATTTCCAAATTTTGCGCCAGACCTTCTATTGGAATGGACCTAAACTATTTTAACAACATTTTGAAACAGAAGTATCACATTGATATATTTTTGTTTTTGCGTTTAGAGGTTTAGACGACCAATTTTTCGGATTTACCTACGAGTATATCCGTAGTAAAGGGTTATATACTTGATTTGTCAGAATTTACTATTTTCTGAATATTTTACGAAGACTCTTCTTATTTTTTATCATTCCAAAGGACTTCATTAATTTATATTTTGGGCGTTTCAAAATACAACGAGGCTTTATTATCCTACTGATTGCAAGCAATCTCAAGATGATGATTCAACAAATAAAATACTTCTCGAACACTAGTAATAGTGATTTGAACAACTTAGTGTTCTAGTCTTCCAGTTTATGACTTCCTCATGACAATAGTGTCCAGCGCTGCCAACATTAATTCCCTGATTAATTTGGTTGTCGGGGTCTGTTACAACGGGATCTCGTTGTTGTAACGGTTAGTGCGAGGGCGCATGCTCTGATTTATACTCATGCGCATGCTGATATGTTGTAAATCATTTGCGTTTTGCTGGATAATTATTTATGCTTCGGAAACTGTAACAACCGTATTGATTTGTTCAACAGCAACTAATGTTCACGCTAGTTTACACGTTGTTCAGTTGCTAGACGTGAGAGAATACTTGAGAAATGATTCAGAAGGGATTCATTAATGACGGAATCATAAGAAGCCCTGTCGGGTATATTAGTGCATGACGGATTTATCGAATAAAAGTTGATAATAATTGAAATGTTCTAAGTAACAGATTCATCCAATGAACTAAAACATTATAGATCCTAATAATTAGCCTACTCTTTACTAGTCTGTTTTTAAACTAGGAAGAGTAAGAACAAAATTCTGGTGATTTTAATACTAACGCGATTGGCTGGAGCACCGCCGGTTTTACACCTAACACGTCCAAATCTGTTTGTTAAAAAATATCAAAATGTCGTTTAAAATTGATCTTACAGAGTGACTTATTTTTCTAATGTGCATTCAGTATGATTAAATAACTTGTGAATAATAGTTAAGGTACCTACTATAGTTGAAATTTTTTTGCAGAGGAGTCACGTCATCAAAACTTTACAAAATGAAAAATAACTGTAGTAATGACCGAGTGATGTTAAATGAATAAAGTAAATACTACTTTTTTGCATACTATAAGAATAGCGCATTTTCATTAAATTTACAATAATATTAAAGCCGAGCATAATGTTTTTAATGCATTTTTAATTTATTTAAAATAATTGTAGTTTGTTTTTTCACCACACATTGGCATTACTGAATTAAGAATTGTGTTTTGTATTGTAAGTTTACATGGCATTCATATTTTTTCTGTAACGCTATAGAGTTGTTGAGTTGTACCAGGAAATATATTAAATTTTACAATGATATTTAAATATTAATCGTCTAATAATTCAATTAAATTGATCGCAATAATTAGCATCGCATGTAAATTCAATAATGCAACACACAGTAGGTACCTACATTTAAAAAAAATTAAATTAGTATACTATGTAAATCTAGTATTCCGTGGCGTCATTATCTGGTTCCGTAACGTCATTATCTAGTGACCAACATTGATGACGTGACTCCTCTCCAAAAAAATTTTTACTATAATTAATATTTCTCGAAAAAAAATACGAGTGATATACTAGGTTTCTTTTTATGTGTGTAAATCTGACTTTTGTTGTTACTTCCCCAGTTTAAAAATATTCTATAGTATACAATTATTAATTGCAATGTTACCTATAGTTAGCAATAGATAGGCCACATTTGGATTTTTATTATTTACAATCAGCCATCAAAAATAATGTCTCCTACAGAATTCGGGATATCCGAAGATAGTTTGAAATTTCTTTAGAACCTCCAAGGATTTAAAAGGATTTGTTGAAACTTTAAGGTTTCATGAATTTTTGAGACGTATCTTCTTCAAGAAAAACTATGATTCTGAAGGATTTTGCGGATGCAAGTAACAATAATTTTTTTAAATTTTGAGATAAATGTGTAAAGATGTAGGTTTTCAGATTTATACATATGTACAAAATATTCTAACATCTTTTAGGTTTTAAAAATGTACTCGAAATAGATTAAATATCACTGATGATAATATGTAATTTATTTATTTATTTAATACAAGTACCTACGTTTTAAGGTATTTAAAAGAATTTCTGTGATCTGTAATTTTTTATATATTTATGTACTTGACGCATTCTATTGTAAATAGTCTAATAAAAATAAAACAATATTATTGTTACTAAATACAATATAAATTAATGCAAAAATGATTGGTACAGCATTATAGGTAGAAAATACAAAAAAATTACAAATGAAGAGAATGAAAAACAAAGAAATGCTAAAAAGAAAATAATCCTTGATTAGTTAATCTTTTAATATCTTGATTGATCTTAATCAATATTTTTTCATTTTTTACAAAAGCGGCTTGTCTTAAAAACAACTTCTTAAAATATTTCACATACTCGCATTATCTCTAGAATCTAAGTCACAGACAAGTTAAAAATCCAGTACAAATATTTGTCTATAATTAAGCTAAAATAACACCTAGTGCTGCATTAAAAAGCACAGAAGCAACCTTGATTTTTTCTCAAATTATAATCAATAAATTACAAGAAGGAAATCAATGAGAATGAGCATAATTTTCTGATAATAACACCTTCTTGAGACCAGAAAACTACGCTAGGAACTATGAACTTATTCTTATTATCCCGGATACCAGTGTATGTGGGTATCTACTGTATTGATGTATGTATGAACTGCACTGTCATTCATCAAACATCGTATTAAGAAATCTCTTTCAGGGTCGCACCTGTTGTAGGTGCGCTATTTCAATTCGTGAGTAATACCTATGTTATTACATTCTTACACGGTGTGAAAATTACACCTTGTTAGTGATAAATTCTGGTAATTTGTCCAAATAATCCCACAAACCATACTTATGAACAGTGTTACCCAAAATGTAGTGGGTAGTAGCCATGAAGAAGAATTTATTAATATATTGACATTCAACAATGTTTTGCAATATTTGTACGCATTTGAGGGCGTTATTTACAATTTTATTTAAATATAACGATTTTTATACTATTATTACGGCCTTTATCAAATTTTTATTTTACTCTGAACAAACTATATAATGTGGACCTGCTAAGTATATAATTTAAATTTGCACTACTTTCGTGTAGTTCCCATTTTTATTGAATTTAAAGCTGATTTTACACGATTCAATTTATTGATCAATAAATTAATCAAGTTGATCTTCAATTTCTTGATCAATAACTTGCCAAGTAGAATTATATTTTTGTTCCTTTTACACACAAGTTTTTCTCAATATATTATGATAATTTTAATAGTAGTGGTAACAGTACAAACCTACCAATATCAGCTGTGCAGTAAACTTTAATAAAATGAAAATATTAAACACAACGGTTGGTAACGACACAAACTAGTTAAAAAATCTCTAGAATTCCTTAAAAAATTGTAGAAAAATAAAACACGTTCTATTTCGTCAATAAATTGATTTTTTGTATTACTACCATTTTATTTGCGTTATTCTTGAGAACTATCAAAGCAATATGATCGACTGAGATCTCAAATTGTGTAGATTTTAGTTCTAAACAAGTTTTGTATTTGAAACTTTTATCTCAAAGTAACTACCTACAGCAAAATTTAAAGCGATAGTGACGACCAATTATACTCTTTCCAGGAAAAAAAATTTCAATATGAAAATATCATTGGTAAAGTGTACAAAACCTCTGACTCTGACAACTCACAATAATTTTCTGATGGTATTTTCAATATACAAAAATTAGTTGCAGGTTAGTTATAAAATCAGTGAATATAGATCTCATAATATGTCATATCATTTTATTGCACAATATGGCGAGACTTTTCCTAGAAACTGAACTGAACTAAATAAACAACCTAATAGCCTCCTTGAATCCCAGACTCGGTTTTGCTTGACACTCTTATTACACTGAATTAAATAAAAACCCAATACCCTTCTTGAGTCTAAAATACCAGGTATTCTTACGAACTCTGATTGAACTGAACTAAATAAACAATTCAATACCCTTCGTGAGTCCCACATTCTCAGTCTTGGTTGATTGAACTGAACTAAATTAAGAACCTAGCTAATAACCTTCTTGAGCGAAATATAATGATAATGTGACACCTAATTTTACAATCTGCCTATGATACTCGTATATCCATTTTCCTAATATTTTAAGGTCCAATTCTTAATTTTGACAATATTTTAAGAAAGCAATTTAAGTGAGTGTTCTTCACGCATTCAAACCTAAATCACTGTGATTAATTAATATTTGTTAAAAACATAAAACTTATAATTAACATGTAACATAACATAATTACATTAAGGCTGATGATGGTTTCCGTTTCGGCGCCAAAACTTTCCAAAATTTAATAAATTTATTCTGATCCTACTGCCACCTAAAATTCTAACATAATAATAATCTTTATTACTTAACAGGTTTACACCCTAAATAAGTAAATGAATACAATAAACAGATTTATACGCTAAAATAGAATAATGCTTATTCAAAAATACTAAATAAATCACAATTTTCATTATAAAGTGTACACATAACAAAAATAGGGGATTTACTTAACGCTACAGTTTTGAAAGGTGGCAAATAAAACGTTTTACGTGAGCGGGATGCAACTCTTGGGATATAAAAAGGAATTTTATTCAATAACAGAGGAGCATCAATCTTATTTTTAACAAATTATTTAAAGTGTTAAGTGCGATGTGATCATGTCTGCTACTTATGGACTCAATATTAAAATGAGTTAGTAGAATATGTTGATCAATACCTCTTTCGGGATAAGTACGACATTCCTTAAACCATAAGAATTTGAGAAATCGTCGCTGCACATTTTCTATCATGTTTGTGTAAGTAAATATTGGCGAGTACCAAATTAAAATGCCGTATTCTAACTTGGATCTAATGTAGGCCAAGTACAGAATTTTAACACAGTGCAAACTATTAAACTGTCTACTGTTGCGAATTATGAAACCAATCAATTTATTTGCTGACGCTACTAGTTCGGTAATATGTAAACAAAATGTCAGGTGAGGATCAAATATTATGCCTAAATCTTGCATGCGAGTACATCTTGACAACAATTCAGATTGAACGTAGTAGTCATAATGTATTGGATTTTTTTTACGAGAATAGGTCATAATTTTACACTTTTTTATGTTCAATGGTAAGAAGTTAGTATTACACCATTGTTGAAGAGAATTGATGTTTTCTTGAAGTGTATGGCAATCTGAGATGGAATTTATTTCATGAAATATTTATCTATCATCAGCATAAAGTAGTATGTCACAGTTTATTGATTCGCAAATGTCATTTATAAATTATAAATAATGTAAATAACAAAGGGCCTAAATTGGATCCCTGAGGTACACCCGACTTGGCAACAAAGGGCTCACCTTGAAAACCATTGTATGTTACAATTTGCAAGCGATCGGACAAGTAAGATTTAAACAAATTTAGTAAAACTTTGTTAAAACCGAAGTTCTCCAGTTTATGTAACAGAATTTCATGACTTAATTTGTCGAAAGCCTTGGAAAAATCAGTGTAAATAACATCAAGTTGACCATTTCCATCTAAAATTTCAACGGCATGCTGTGTAAATATACTCAAATTAGAGACTGTGGAACGCATTGGCATGAAACCATGTTGGTGGTCAGAAATGTAATGTCGTATCTGAGGAAACAACTGGTTATATAGAATTATCTCCAGAAGTTTTGCAAAATTAGAAATAATGGATATCGGTCTGTAATTGACAATTAACGATGTGTCGCCTGACTTAAGCACTGGACAAACTTTTGTACGTTTCCAACAAGATGGAAAAGTGCCGTTGAAAATGCATTTTTCGTACAAAAATAATAAAGGTGTTGTCAGAGCACTGATACAATCCTTAAGTAAAAAACTCGGAATCTGATCTAGACCAGCCGTCATTGAGTTTTTCAGTTTACGGGCCGCTTTTTGTAAATCATTCTCGTAAATATGAACATTTACGTTCTTAGAATGACTTAAGCTACAATTAGATGTCGTATTAATATTAACAGATATAAATGAATTGTCAGTAAACACACTAGCAAAATGCTCACTAAACATTTTAACCGGTAACGTCATCTAATTTCATATTACCGGGAATTCTGGAAGCACCTTTTTTATTCTGGATTAAAGTCCAAAAATTTTTGGGGTCATCGATGACATTATTTTCAACATTAGAGACGTACTCTTTATATGATAATTTGATAAGCTTTTTGGTATCTGCACGAATTTTCTTATATTCATTGAGATACTCAGTCGAGTTATGTTTTTTATATTTACAATAAAGTTTGGATTTTAATTTGATGTTATTAATTATTTCGAAAGTAAACCAAGGCGGATAAGATTTTTGTCGTACTTTGATCAAATATTGTATGTAATGATTGATAGAACATGTCACATGCTTCATTAACATCATCAAACTTTAGAACTACAGACCAGTCATTGTTTAATAATAAATCGTACAGCAAGTGAAAATTTGCTTTTTTAAAATTATACGTTTTGCAGTAATTATTACGATGAAAATTAGATACTAAATCACTAGTTAGATTTAGATTAATAAACAAAGCTGGATGATACAAATCTTCACGGATAAGTGGAGAATCATCACGTATAATTTCACAATCTACATTAGTAAAAATTAAATCTAAAAGTCGGTTATTATTATTGTAAATAGTGTTTCTGGATCACATTATATCATAACAAAGCAATTTAAAGTTTTGCTGAACATAAGATAAGAATAAATATATCTTAGAAAAGCAATCTTAAAATGTTTGGAATCAAGCGAACGTGTCGAATGAATTAACATGAAATATTTCAGCTACCAACGAATAAATTTCGATTGATCACCCACTATAATTTGAAAGTGAAACACTAGTACCGATTTTGGTCAAGTCGAAGTTTTTTGTGCTCTGAAGGACTTAAAGTTAATGGATCGATTTTGTTATGACTGTTGATTGCTAAGTGCATAATTAAGTTTGTAATTGTTGGTTTGAATTTGGAATTGTGACAGGTAATCGTTTTGTTTGATGTACTGCTATATTAGATTTTGCCACTCGACAGAAAAATAACTTGGTCAACAAGTTATGGACTTGCAACACTGAACCAGATAAAAGAAATATCTACCGAGAAATGCACAAAGATGAAAATATATTAAAATATACTTTCAAAAAAATAATTATTACATCAGGCCTATTCAAATAAATACATAGTGGAAATAATTTATTCAATCCGATCTTTTCAACTTATTTTATATGTAGGTACTACTACATAATATTGGAGATTTCAATGATGCGTTAGAACAACGCCGTAACATAAATTGTATAGCCGTCTATTACACTTGTTAATGAATCAAATATTTCTGCGTTTTTTAAATCAGTTAATTGTTTTAACTTTTACCACTGTTATTTCGATTTAAATTTCGTAGGTACCCAAATATAAAAGTACCTACCGAAAGTACTTAAGTACCAATTTCCGAAAATAATTAACAATATGAAAAGAGTAACGAAACTTGATAATTATAATTTATATATGTTTGGGATAATGCGCTGAACTCAAAAGATTTTGGTTATAATAAATATAACCTTTAAACCGGAATGAGAAAGTTTAGTGAAGAGAAGACACAAAATAACAATTTTCATTTTCTTTAAATATGGAATCAGTTACAAAAAAAGTTTCAGAGGACTACAATTTTCAGTAATTTAACACTGTTTTGTTTTAACATTTAGTCCTACACCGTTGTCAAATCTAAAAAAACTTATCATGTAGTGTGAAATTGCACAATAACTTATATCTTTTTGTTCTGAAAATAATAAACAAGTAGTCTCACTCAGAAAATCTCATTTCTGCCTCTTTTATTTGTGTTTTATTCCCAGACGATTGAAATATGTAAGCAATTTAGTTGTTTACTCTACACTTCACAGTAACAAGTAATGGAAAATAGCATGTCTTCGTTGATTTATTTAGCAATTTGTTAGTGAAATTATCCAGTTACAATTATTTCTCACCGTAGCTGAGTGTTTAGTTGTCAATGTTGCAACAAGCACTAACAGCTTCATTACTGGCGCTTCGAAGTAATTATATTTAATGATGCGCGCGAACGGCTATTACGAATCATCATAGAATCGTTTCGATAATAGATTCCACCTTTACACAAAGAAAAATACCTCGAAGTTGAAGTATTGTCTTCAGAATCGTTCAAGATAAGTGATGTGGGTTTTGACATATTTAGAGCACCGCTAGGAATTTCGTAGAAGATAAAAACTTGCCTCGTGAATCAAAGAGGGCGTCGAGATGTTTATTTATTGTCTTTGTTGTGGAATTAGTGCAATGTTCGGATATTTCCAATCGTATTTCATTTTGTTTCATGTACCGTTAATACTGGCATAAAGACATCATGGATATAATGTGGTGAGTTATTGCTGTTTGATTGAAATATATGGTGACCTGAAATTTTTTGATCGAGTTTATTTCATAAATATGTGGTTTGGTTTTTGTTTTATTTTTTATGGCAAAAAACAAAATTACTGAATGGAAGATATTATTATAGTGGAATTCAATCACCTAGACCCAGTGTGGTATTATTGTCGGTTGTTGGGATCGAACTAGGGACTGCTAGCACGCTAGGTAGACACTCTACTTTTTTTACATCATTTTTATATCATTATTATAAAACAGGAAATTGCGTACATTGTTATGATGAACTGCGCTGAAATTTACTTAACATTATTTTAATTTCGTCAAACAAAAAAATTAAGAAAAGGAATATATATTTTATGGGGTGCGTTATATAAGCGCATTTGGCCTTTATCAGTTTTTGCTTATCGACGTACGAAAAGCGCAGAAATTGACGTTATATAAGAGCAGAAATTTACGTTATATACGACAGTTTTTCTACAATATTTTTTGAATTTTTTAAAACTAACCTAACCTAACCTAACCTAATATTTTTCTGAACTTAACCCCATCATACTCGAAGACGATCTGGACTAACTTGTTATGGTCAGAAATCTCATTTTCGAAAAATGCGCTTATTGAACGTTACGATCTGCGCTTATTATACATAAATTTACTGATTATATTTCTGCGCTTTTCATACGTTTTGATGACCTGAAATGCGCTTTTACAACTCTCCGTCCTTATGTTTGGTTACATTCACATACAATATTTTCTGTCTTCCTGGTATGTAATTGTTTATGTCTTAGATACGAGGGACGTTATGTACTACATTATGCCCTAGGACATTAAGAAATTGCCATTGTAATATTGTCACATCACAAATGTTTTTCTTCTGAAATTAGTATATTTCCTGTCCGTTGCTAGGATACCAAAAATATTAATAAAATTTTAAACGTCCATGCAAAATGTCACGCGCGGCATATTTGAAATATAATAGTAAGAAATAAAATTTTGTATGCACTACGGGCATCATTGATGTTTATAGCCCTGGGGCGATTTATAGACCCTCGGGCCAGAGGTCCTTGGGCTTGTAAACATGTCGCCCTCTGATGAGCATAAACATCAACACGATGCCCTTTATACATAAAAAAAACTAGATATAGTAAATAAATAAGAGTAACAGGTACCTATACCTACACAAACTTGGGTACTTTTGATAAATTGAATGATGAATAAAAGAGAAAAGGAATCTAATTAAGACTTTTTCTATTTGGTCCAAATTTGATGCAAAAAAATTGTACTTGTATAAATAATTAGAATTGAATAATTCTTAGAATTATATACAGGGAGGAGGTTAACAACTTCGTGCTCCGTGCTCCGTTCATATATTTTAATGGCAACTCACAGATCATGGAACAAAAATAATTATTAAAAATTCGTTAATTTAAGGGCAGTTTTTGCAAGGAGCACATTTTTGAAACCACTGGATTGAAAATTGTATATGGAATAAAATAAAATTTTAAAATTCCATACGGAAATAGTACACCAAACCTGTTTGATTAAAAAATCTAGAAATTATAATTGCGAATTTCGAAAAAATTCTTCTAGATCCTTGATGAATCAGTTAAGCACCTGCAATATGTTATTAAAATTTGAAATATATGCAACCTGTATAGCTCTTAAATGGCGTAATGGCAAGATCCTTTAGAAATTTTGTAAATTTTGTTTCCACTTTGAAATGAATGATGAAATAATTAACTACTATGAAATTTTGCGCATTACAAACATAAGTAATTTTACTCGTTTTTAGTAAAATTACCCTCTAAATATAGGTTTACTTTAATTCAACTTTTAGTAAATTAAACCCTAAGTCAACTGAACTTAATATAACTTGGTTAAACAACTAAACTTAATCTAAATGGTTTCACTATATAATAAGTAATGATTTCAGGACCGAGGTGTAAAATATTTTATTTCTGATATAGTAATGGTCGCAGTAGGATAATAGTTTTCTTGTAGGTAGGTAATGCAATTCATTGAACGTTATAGATACGATACGAAGTTATGAAGATTGACAGCAAATTTTACTAATCATTGAATAAAACAAAATAAAATTACTTATTTTAAAGTTCAAAAGTATTATTGATGAATAACGTCTTAAATCATTTTCCATAAAAATTAATTTTCCTGGTAATAATTTTCAAAGCGTAGACGCAAAACTTAATAGTTAAATTATTGTTAAATGTCAGCATTTCAAAATCTAATCTTAGATTTCAAAAAGATAATTATTTTGCAACAAAAAAATAATAAATAAAAGAAATGCTGGCATAATAGTTAAGTTTTCTCTGACATTTAAGCAACAGTCAAGTGATTTTTAGTCTTGGCGATCCATCTTACCAATGACAACATCTGTAACAATTAACCGGAGCGATATGGCACTGATTCATGAAATCCTTGGCAAATAAAACACAACGACTTGGGTGGCGCGGAAAAACTAGTTCACGAAAACGCCGCAACAATGCGCTGGAGTAGCACAAAAACGCACAGACACCCAGAATTTATGACAAACAAAATTGGTATGTAAATTAGTTCGACATACAGCAAACTTTACGATCATAATGAACTTATTATTTAGTTGCGACTGCGGGAGTTTTTTATGATTTGAGGCTAATTAAACCGCGTGGTTCAAGGAGAAATGAATTAATTTATTGTAGGTGAGATAGACTGAGATTCCGGATTTGAAGTTAGTTGTAATCAGTGGCGTTTTTGCTGAAGGTTTCAAGGGATATCTCCAATGCTTTAAAAAGATCTTTTTTAAATCCAGTTTTAATATAGTAGGCGTTTGGTTATGTCAACTAATAAAAACCAGGGCAATTCATAAAATCGAATTGTTCATTTAATCGAAAATATATTTTAAATATATCTATTTAATATTATTCGAAGCAAATCAGGTTTATTATACATTAAGATAACTATATCTCTATACATTTTCGCAATACAAGTAAATAATCAAGATCAAAAATGTTACTTTCGCATAGGTAGGCTTAAAAATTGAAAAAATGTTTTAACTTCGTATTTAGAGGAAGTCCCAGTTTATCTATCAAGGCACCAAGTAGATCTGTACTTTGTACCAAGCACTGTTGAGCTGTTCACATAATCGAAATTAACCGTGCTCACTCTATAGAATCTCATGTTTTAAATTTTGATTGTTCACTGTAGTAAATTGTTCATATAGGTAATGAAGTATTCACATAACCGAGCGCCCACTGTAGTTGTTTTTTAGAATTAAAATTTCATCAATTGCTTTTTAGTAGACTGAACTATTAAATAAAGGAGTAATCCACTTGGCAAATAAAATCCCCAGAACATTTCAAGAATGTGAACATCCCGCTTTCTTACTTGCTATTTTTGCCCATTAACATCCTATTATTATCCTAGCGATTGCTAATGTCCGCTCTTAGTAACATTATCTTGTTACATCTCAATGTAAATTATTTTCTAATAATATATAAATTATATATCTCATATAATTCTCTTCGATATTTGTATTGAGAATGGAATTTTTGATCGTACTCAGGATGTGGCTAGGATAGACGATTTATGCCAAGTGGGAAAGAAAATAGTCATATTTTTCTATCTTAAAGTTTCAGTTAGCTAGAAACCTTCTTTAGAGGATCAATATGCTTTACATAGTACCTACCTACCTATTTGTGCAGAATATTTCTTTTAAAAACTTCTAATCTTTGATTTCTAAATCGTACTTAAAACTTTATAATCTCCAGCAGACCTGAGTTTATATATTTTATTTAGGTTCCTACCTGAAATTTGTAGCACCTACCTAATTTTTTTTCACCATCTATTGAATTATTGGGTGGTAAAACTTTTTCTCATGCTCGCTACACCATATCCATATCAATAAACATCTAAATATTAAATTTTTGCACATGATATCAAAGATAAGATCAATTCCAATTCCAACCAAATCATAAAGACTGTTAGATTCTTTAGAACATTTTATTGGTTTACTTTTCGAGCCATCACCACTGAAATTTATGTAATGATTTTCAAGAGTAATAATAATAGTCTATTAGAGAATTTCTTCTATTTTATAATGACAATTTTTGTTAAGATTTACTCATTAAAAATACACGTCAAAGTTTAATTTACAAATTTTTCTTTAAAAAAATTATAAATACTTCACTGGTTGTAGTTGGAATTATTTATGAACATAGTTAGAGTCATTAAGGGAAATTAGAAGTATATTATTTACCCAGTTTGACGCTTGATTTAGTCGCAGGTTTAACGGTTTTGATATTATTATTTGTGCGGAAAAGCTTAATTGGAATTTATTATCATTTGACATTAGAATGTTAAATGGTTTTAATAAGTGTTTAGTATTTTATAAATAGCAGTAGGCGGTAAAAAATTCTTAATTGCAAGTCGTTTCATTTCATAACTGTGTATAGAAATAATCGTATCTATGTCTACTGATCACAAAAAATCTTTTTTGTCATACCTGCACAAAAAGTAACCTTTTTCGTGCCTGTTTTACGTGCGCAAAGTGGCTTATTTTTTAACTAGACAAAAAATGCGTGCGCAAAGTACAAGCGTGCGGGAATAGCATGCGCAAAATTTCACTTTGCGCACGCAAAATTAACACTCACACAGTTTTCTGTAGTTACCGACACGAAATGTGCGCGTAGCACTAGCCGCCACACACGTGATAATCTAATACTACAAGCACGTGAACAGCTGTAGGCTGTAGTACCTACTTCTCTATGCATAGTTTCTACTGTCGAGTGTCGACTATTGTGCAGATTGTGCATTGGATATTGGATCTAATGGACAATAATATTTTATTCTTATATTTTAATATTCTTTTCGTTACTGTTAATAATTAGTTTCTTATGCTTTTACATGTAGGTAAATATTAGTTACTTTTTTATTTTATACATATTAATTTTAAAAGTATTCATTTTATCTTTTGATAAGTAAGGTCACTCAAAAGGTTATTTTTTGTGCAGTAATGACAAAAAATATCGTGTGCATCTCGTAAACAAAGGCGCAATTGCGCTTGGCTTCGTTGCAGCCCTCGCCGTAGCGACCCTCGGCCTCCTCGGCTCGCCTCGGTAGACCTCGAGCCGCTACTGCTCGGGCTGCAACTCGCCTCGCGCAATTGCTTACTTTGCGCACTAGATACACAATATACTATTAATAAGACTTAAATCCGCAATTATATTATTGTTATTGATAAGAAACATAATCCGCAATCAATGCAACAGAAAGGATATCGAATAGTGGTAATTATTTTAGAATAAAATACCTACTTTTTGTTGGTTGTCGAGTAGGTAGTATTTTACTTGATGTTTAGTGTTTTGTTTTATTTAAATATCTAGGACCTTATGAAGATTTTTATGCTTTCCGAGGGCGAAGACAAATGTATATACTTAGCCCTAACCGAGAGCCTCTGTTATAAATCGTCTTACGGGTATAAACATCAAACAACTTGTTTGATATAATATTATAATACATTGTCATTTTTACCTTCCGCTTACCTGTAAAGGAAGGTATTGGAATCATGCAAAAAATCGGGTGGTGAATTTTTAGTGGATGAGCACGAATTAGGGTCCTTACAACTCATTTTTGATAGTTTCACGATGATGTCTGTGTGTATGTGTGTGTGTATGTATGTGTGTGTGTGTGTGTGTGTGGTCAAGGGTTGTTAGTCGCATAACTCAAATACGAATTACCCGAAAATTTTGATATTTGGTATTTAACATTTGTATATAAATTGGAAGAGCTCCCTAGATTTTGGTACAAATATCTTCATCGGAAGTGATATTTTTTGAAGATTGAAAAGGTTAATTGTCAAAATTGTATATAAATTTGGAAAAATATAGTATTTATTTATAATGAGAATAAGAGGAAAAGTTATTTGCAACTTACGTTATAAAAAAATTGTCTTTATCTGGTAGCATTAAAGAACTGCAGTAAAATTTAAAAAATAAATTTATCAAATAAAACGTTGATATCTTGTAATCCATGATCGGTTGATTTTTGTTTCTGCGTAAAAAATATTGACAGGTGAGACGGGTGACAAGTTGGTATACTAGCGCTATATAAGTCCTAAGTAAGATATTAAATGTAGTAATTGAACGGAGGATGGCTTCAATACAGCAGAGTTTTCCTGTGAATGAATCTTTTTATTCAGGTGATGCAAATTTCTGTGTTTGAATATTTGAGATTTTTATTTGTATATTTTAAATGGGCACCGGATTGCACGTATACATTTCTGTTTAAAATCTAGATATGGCGGAAGGTTGTGTGATGGCCACGTCAGATTTTTACGTACGTAAAGGGATGCGTTATTATGACGACTCAGGTTCGAATCCAGTCAGGTAGGTACACATTTTAGAATAGTTGCACACAAATTTCATTTCAAACAACCAAAATCGTGATTAATGTAAGTATGTCTAGTTTGTATTTATAAAGTACCAACTATACATTGTGTATTTGATATCAAATGAATAAATTAATGGCGGCCAATAATTTTTCCGAAACTCCATTTTTTATAACCGTAGTTATTAACATTTCAAACCGCAGTTGTTTCTAAACTACTAAACGTAATTATTCCTACTCACAGTTATTCCTACTTGTAATTATTACTGAACGCAATTTTTCCTAACCGTGGGTAGCGCTCGATTTTAAAAATTTCTGGTAGATGACAGTATGGGCATTTTTTCAAGTTATCAATGACACTGAAACAATGTTTTTACTTCCTTGTACGAAGTAAGGAAGTATTGTAATCGCGAAAAATTTCGGTTCTCAGATTTTGACGGAAATATCCGTTTTGACCTTTTCTGAATCCATTATGACTAGTTTCGACGTGACGTCTGTACGTACGTACGGACGGACGTATGTGTGTCGCATAACTCAAATACGGTTAGACGTAGAAAGTTGAAATTTTGTATTTAGGACTGTTATAGCATCTAGTTGTGCACCTCCTATTTTTGGTTTCAGTCTACAAACCGGAAGTAGTACTTTTTAAAAATATTTCGATAAATATTTAATTTTAGACAATTTTTTTTATTTTAAATGAAAGATTATGTGATTATTACCTACAATCGGTATTTTATAAATATTTTTGTATCTGCTATCATTTAAAAATAATTAAAGTATATATTTATAATTTATAGTATTTCGGTATCTTGTAGTCCATGATCGATTAACATTTGTTACTACGTAAAATTTAAATGATTATGACATGACAGTGACAATAGTAAAATATGCTTTATATCTTCTTCTGCAGTTTAAATAAAATGACTAAAATATATTTGTGAGTATACTAGTATAATAAGTTAAAAGAATTTTTAATATTATTTTACATTTTAGTTATTAAGAAAAGTATGAACACACAAGGCGTACAAGGAAGTCATGTGGTGTCCACGTCAGATTTTTTATACTTGTGACAACAAACTCGCTGTAGGCTTTTTAAAACTATACTGGTCCTAACACATTGAACACGCTGCTGCGCGCAGCTTGTGGGATTGCCACGAAGGGGGAGACTGAAAGGGGTGCACTGTACTCAAAATTGTTGGGTTCTACTCGTACATCGTTTTGACTGATTTTAACGAGAACATTGTTTCAGTATCCCTAAGATGCATTGAAATGGGGTTTGCCTCTAATACAACAATTTGCCACTATGCGCTACAGACGATTAGGAAAAATTGCTTTTGGTACAAATTACGAGTAGGAATAAAGCTAAATTCAGACCTACTCATACTCAATTATAAGTATAAGTGCTAAGTTAACCAACCAGCGCTTCCACAAAATTCCAATTTCAATTAAAAGTGCGAAAGTTGAGCACTGGTTGGTTAAATTAGCCACTTATACTTATAATTGGATAGGTCTGAATCTAGTAGGAATTATTATGTTTAGGTCAAATTGCGTTTAGCAACAACTACGTTTAGGAATAACTGCGATTTGAAATGTTATTTTTAAGAATAACAATGGTTAGGAAGAATTGCGTTTAGGAAAAATTAACCGCTTCCAAATAAACATATTTCAGAAAGGTATAAAAAATTATGTTTTAAAAAATTTGTTCGTGTTTCTTTGGCATGAGAAATGTTGGAGACTTCAATGCTGCGTTAGAACAGTAGATTCCGTGCATTATTATTAAATTTAATTAAAATTCAATCAGCTCCTAGTTTCCAATCTCCATCAAATAATCATTAAAAATTAGTCTCGCTAATAAAATCTCCCATATCGTCTTATTGCACGCAGGTGCACTTTACCCAAATTAACTTGAATCTTATACACAAGTTTACACAATAAATTAATAACAGGTCCTACCTGAACGTTCGACGCTACCTTACAAAGAGCCCGCTTAATTCCATCATAAACCCAACAATAACCTATAATTAATCTATCGAAAATTTATAAACACGCACGCAGCCAACGCCGCCGCGATTTTGTAACTCATCAGCCTAATTAGTGCAGCGAGCAAACAAATCTAACCTCTATTGTCTGGGTAAACAAGAATCAAAATGGCTGCGGGGGAGCCTGTTGAAGAAACAAGTGAACGCCAACAACAAACCAGTCACGATGTGATATTGTTTCAATGACGTTACAATTTCGTCATTTGTTTTATAATTTCTGCGGGAGAAATTTCATGATCAGTATCGATTTTATTATTATGAACACATATAAGTGGCAATGAATTATTTTTTGTCGTTTGATATATCTGCTTTATCTCAGACACGTCGGTATTCGAAGGTCTATGTTTTAATCTGCCCTCCCGCTATATTAATTATTTGTAATTTGGATTGCGAAATTTTGATCACATTGTTGATTGTTGGCTGGATTAGTCACTTGTTTTTGATAATAATTAGATCGATTGTTGAATGCTCCATTTTAAATTAGATTAATGTCATTGTGAACACTACGTGCAGATATTTCTGACAGCTCAAAGAAATGTTTTATTCAATATATTTTCAAAGCAATTAAATATATTAAATCATTGAAATTGTGCTGCCAGTATATAAAAGCTCATTAGGAGTATGCATGGACAAAAGAAATTAAATATAATAAACGCTTTGAATTATTGAGTACAATAAAGATAAAGATCAGTATTTGAAATTGACAAATTTATAATAGGAAATACAATAGAGGTCTAGATTTTTAAAATTAAATCAAATTTGAACTTTTGAACATAGTGTATCAACAAATCGGTATCCGGAGAAAAGGTCCTCAGCAAAACGTCCCCGGCAAAATGTCCCCAGTAAAACGTCCCCAAATACGCAAAAGGTCTCCTCGCAATTGGTCCTCTGCAAAATGTCCCCATCAAAACGTCTCTGGCAAAATATTCCCACGGAAAAGGTCTGCATGTAAAAATGTCTCCATGCAAAAGGTCTCCAGTAAAATGTCCCCATGCAATTTATTTTTACAATTTCGAAAAGTACATATTTTTGGTATCCTGCAAATTTATCGGAAAGAAAATTCATCGCAAGAATAAAAACCGTGCGTATGTAGGACTCATATTTAAAGGATATTAGGTTCTTCATTTAGTTCAGTTTAATCAAAATTTCTATCAAAATCGAGTAAATATGTGGGATTCAAGAAGGATATAAGGTTCTTTATTTAGTTCAGTTAAATTAGAGTTTATTCAAAAACCGAGTATGTGGGACTCGGAAGGATATCAGGTTCTTTATTTAGTTCAATTCAACCCGAGTTTCTATCAAAATCGAGTAGGTATGTGGAACTCGAGAAGGGTATAAGGTTCTTTATTTAGTTCATGAAAGAGTTTACACCACCAACACCGAGTATGTGGGACTCAAGAAGGGTTAAGGTTCATTCTTTAGTTCAGTTAAATCATACTAAACTAGCATATTGTATTGTAAACAACATAATTGAAATGAATATTGCATAGGGTTCTTTTGTATCGGGACATTTTTGTTTGGAGACGTTTTTCTGGAGACAAATTACATGGGAACTCTTTCGTGGGGACATTTTGCTAAGGACGTTCAATGTTCAATAATTTCATACGATTTTGAATAACTGAAGAACTTTACTTGGTTTATATTGGTGTTGACGTATAGTGTATTAGTATGTTCGGTTTTCAATATACTATATACTCGTATGATATCAATTGTTTTATTTTATATCTTAATCTGATTATTAGTAAACTGCATTTCTGCAAGGGAATAAGAATCATTAATTGACTTATGAAGCGTCAGTAAAAGTTATAAATTCTAAAATTTGATACCTAATTTATATTTAATATTTTTCAAACAAAATGTTATCAAGAAAAAAAGTATAAAAATGGTTATCTATAAATAAACTCATTCCTGATGAAATGGTATCTTATCAAAAACATCAAAATAGCTTCCATATTGGTATTTTAGGGAATGTGTGTTAATGTGAGTGACATGATTTAGCCACTGTATAGCGTGTGTTTGTAATAACGGGATAGTTTTTTGCTAGCCGAGTTCGTGGGTGTGCTTGGTCCGTGATCGATGGAAGCAGATCTCGAGTGACAAGTTCACTACATCCACTATCTGCTCCACAGCGCACGTGGACTACTGGACTTTACTAAAAACAATTAGAGGCTTCCCATTTCTTACACCACTGGTTCGGACACTGAAGATCATTCTTTCAGATAGAAACAAAGTCATGATATTTATTTAATTCTTCTTTGATAGTATTTATGTCCTTTAGAACATTCATGTTCTGAATGATATTCGAACCCACGACTTCTCTGATAATTCAATCATAGCACGGACGCGGTTATGTCCTGTTCGCACAAGGATTCTTTCATGCTTCTGAATTTTGGAAAAATAATCTTGGTGATAATTGCCTATCAAATAGCGGCGGCGCTAAATTGAATCTTCAATAAGTCTAGAAAAAATTTAATTCAATGATAGCTTCAAAACAGTGAATTTACTTTTTTCTCCGGGATGAAATAATGAAATAATCCTTGAAGAATACTTGTGTGAACACGTTTTGTGAAATGCTGCATAAAATCAAAAATCACAGTGTCACAGTCCGACAATCTCCGATCATGTCCGAACTATAACCGACGGAGATTGACGTCGATAATAAGCAAAGTTAGGTTAGGTAATACATTATAGGGAAGCACAGCGCAGACATGGTATAGATCTAGCAGTAATATACAACAGAATATAAGGAAGAAAAACAGCAATAGATCGCTTAGGGGCTGTTTGTTCACAATTCCCGCATACATAGTTCTCATACGAGTTTAAGGGGATGTCAAACGCGTTGCCCAACTCAAATGATGTCGGTAATGTAGAAAAAAAAAACACAGAAATTTATGAAGTTGCCGATATACCACTGGTGGCGGCCGTCATTACCAACATCCAAATTCAAAACTCTTTATCTCTCTCTTTCGTGTCATATAATATTGTTTGTGTTCTGATGCGTATGAGCGAATAATTACAGCAAGAAATTTTTTTAAACAATAATAATTCAGTTAAATTTAAATGTGCAAAGAATTCGACTATCGCGCCATCTGTGAGACTCCGCGCCACATAGTAACTTTGATCTTCTTTGCCGTCTTTGTGATTGCATTGTTAAAAACGACGGGAAAGTTTTAATGTATTTAACATTGTTACATGTAAACAAAAGTATTGGTATAACAATCTCCTGATATTCAAGAATCGAACCGTTCTCATTATATGAGGTATTTATCCAGTAATTATTGTAAAATGCCCAATGTGTCAAACAATTTAATTTTTTTTACGAATTTTGGAAAAAGAGGAGATACATTCGAAACATTCACTTGTCAGCATCATATGTTTCAATTCTTGTTGAATTTGGTTGAGAAATGACGCTGAAAAGTTTCCCGTTGTTTTCCAAGTGGCAGTTGAGCGTTTGACATCCCCTTAATAGGAATGAAATAATATGTTTACAATTCCACCATAAAATATACTTACAAAATTTAAAAAAATTCCGGGTAAATGTAAATTGTTGTTTACAAGTAAGACCTGTTATATTTTTGATTAAATTTGCACTATTTACTATCATTTTAAAATATTAAGTTCCAATTTCAATTATAAGTGCGAACCTTGAGTGCTGGTTGGTTAAATTAGCCATTTATAATTGGGTAAGTCTGAATCTAGCTTTACACATTTTTATTTATAATTAAATTGACAATTACAAAAATTGTTCCTAATTGCCCCCATTAATATTTTATTACAAAATTGACAATCCTAATCATTAGGTTTGGATGTCTTCTAAGTTCCGTGGAAAGGTTGAATCGTTACACCCTAATAATTATTCTTTTCAGATTCCGTATTAATATCTTAAATGAAAAGTTATCTACGTAATAATACGTTTTTTCAAAACATTTGCAGATTAATAATTAATAATTAAGAGCGGTTATCAGCCTTCAAAATTATTGTATTGTATCAAATGAAGCTTCAAGCTAAGACGGAAGTGATTTTGTCAGTGGCTAGATTGAGAGTAGCAAAAACGAGTAGTCACCTTTTCATGGCATGTGCCATGTGTACTAAGTAGGTAAAGAAGATTAATCGTCCTTGTAAGCGAAAATGTTTTAAATGTTTCACTCTTTGATTTATTCGTGCATCTGTAGAGCTGCTAGATTATTTTTGCATTGCCAAATTAATTTTTTGTGTTTGTTATTTAAATTTAAGACGACATTCTTGCATAACACGAGCTGAGATGCTGGTGTTTGATAATATAATAGAAAGAATGAGTGTGCGATATACTTACCTTCTATTCAAAATTCATAAATACTTTAATTTGACGAGAGAATTATAATTCATTAGAATGAAAATTAGGTACTGAAAAAAATGTTAATGTATTTATTTGTTTTTAGAATCGATTGCCGGTTGGATTAATGACTAATTGTCAATTAGTCATTAATCCAACCGGCAATCGATTCTAAAAACAAAATTGTTCATTTAGTTTATCCATTGGTTAGCTCAAGCAACCGACAATAGTACCTTTTGGGTCTGAGTTGTTAGATTACACTCCAATAACATCTACCATTTTGTAATAATTGGGAGTTAATCATGTTGATTTGCTTACTATCAAAATAAAAATAAAATGCTTTCTGTTTCTGATAAATTTCATTTTATAAATCAACTAGCTGAGGTAAGTACTTGATGTTGCCCAGAAAAAAAATATCCTAACAATCTGGTTCTGGTCAAAAGAAACCTTCATGCAAAATTTCATGATAATCGAACAATCACTCTAGATTTAGATAAAAACCAAACAAACAGAAGACAGAAAAACAGCATTACTATATACCCTGTTTGAAATAGCGAAAGAATTTTGACAGTTAGTTTCTTGGTTCTATTGGTTGCTACGTTCTGTTGTCAAGAGCGGTTTATACATACCTACACAATTAAATTCAAATTCAAATGTTATGTCATTTTTCCTGATTTCATTCTTTGTATGTACTGTTCGTTATTATTTGTTGTTTTGTCGATTTTAAATTAAAATCTGGATATTTCTCTTACGGTTTTGTGGAATATTGTCATTTAATTTTAAACATAAAAATATTTTGGTAGAAACCTAACTCCTAAGCATCGCCCTAATTAACTTTTCGTTACTTTAAACAGGGTATAGTAGAAGACGATACTACTTCTTAAATAAGATTACCAGCTTCGATTATCTTTGTTCATCTATGCATATTTTCTTATTTTTTTCTTTTCTTCAATTGAAGTTAAAATAGCTATTTGAGAACAGTTATATTGAGTTGGGAATTATTATGTACCTATGTATGTAATTATTATCAAATAAAATACCATATCAACTGCGATACAAATTTGATTAATAACCTCTTGATGAAGATTTTAAAGAAGCTATTAAGATTCTTCGTCTTAACTATGCAAGATATTTCCATCATCTTCTAAAGTTGACAAATCAAAACCACAAGCAAGAAACCGCCATTAGTTTCCATGTTCTCCGCTAAAAGCGCTGCTCTGAGTATGCGATGTCCAGTTATCCATTGTCTATTTGGACAAGACGAACCGATAGTTCTAAATAGGTTGGCGACATGGCTATTAACATGACATTACTCTACTATCTTCATTCTGATCCTGAGTTGAAAATCTAGTGGAGTAGTTTGGAATACTAGAGCAATATTTGATTAATGAATGATGAATGCAATAGAGATCTTGGCTGGTGACTGAATTTCGTAGACTTCTTGTGCAGCAAGTTCAAATGCAAATCATAAAATGAGTCGTGGATTTATTGGTGAATGATGACAATGTTAATATTTTTGACGAATGAACAATAACTTTATAAGCAGGATTCTCTTCTCAACTAGGTATTGCCAGATATGTAAGAAAGTCAACAAAAAGTCATTAATGGGTCTGGGCCTCTATTCTAATTCATGTATCAACGTTAACAGTTGATAACGTGGTTTGTCTTATATCGTCTCACTATTTATGACGTAGGTAATAGCCAAGCAACTTTTGCTACGACTTAGCAACCCTCGCTACGACTTTGGTCTTGCTTGATAACTACCGCTTATCAAGTTATTCGTCGTGAGGTTCAAATATTTTTGCGAAAAACATTAACAGTGTATTTTCAATTCTGCATGTAGGTAATATATGAAATGAAATAAATTTGAGGTTCGGTAGTTTGTCTTGCCAATTTTTTAAATAACTAACACAATATAATGTAAAATTTCTATCATTGGTTATCAACTGCGACCAAAAAATATCCCTAAACCTTGATATAGTTAAAGATGTAATGACGTCATGAAGTTAGCGACTAAACTTCGCTAGGGACTCTCCCTATGAATTAGCAAGGGCGGATCTAGGTGATGTTTTTATGAAAAGTAATTTAAAGAAACGCCGCAGGCGAATATTTTTTTTTAGTTCAAGATCGAATACTTTTAAATTAAATTTTCGGAAATAATGAACACCTTTATATGTGCAAAAATAAATAAAAATATAAGTTTTACTTCTGCGATATAAAAAATCTGACGTGGACACCACATGACTTCCTTGTACGCCTATTAAACTGTTCATACTTTTCTTAATAACTAAAATGTAGAAATATAATATTATACAAATATATTCATATATAAGTACTGCTACTATACTCACAAATCTATTTTAGTCATTTTTATTTAACGGCAGAAGAAGATATAAAGCAAATTTGACTATTGTCACTGTCATGTCATAATCATTTAAATTTTACGTAGTAACAAATGTTAATCGATCAAGATACCGAAATACTAAATTATAAATATATACTTTAATTATTTTTAAATGATAGCAGATACAAAAATATTTATAATATACCGATTGTAGGTAATAATCATATAATCTTTCATTTAAAATAATAAAAATTGTCTTAAATTAAATATTTATCGAAATATTTTAAAAAAGTACTACTTCCGGTTTGTAGACTGAAACCAAAAATAGGAGGTGCACAACAAGATACCGAAATACTAAATTATAAATATATACTTTAATTATTTTTAAATGATAGCAGATACAAAAATATTTATAATATACCGATTGTAGGTAATAATCACATAATCTTTCATTTAAAATAATAAAAATTGTCTTAAATTAAATATTTATCGAAATATTTTAAAAAAGTACTACTTCCGGTTTGTAGACTGAAACCAAAAATAGGAGGTGCACAACTAGATGCTATAACAGTCCTAAATACAAAATTTCAACTTTCTACGTCTAACCGTATTTGAGTTATGCGACACACATACGTCCGTCCGTCCGTACGTACGTACGTATAGACGTCACGTCGAAACTAGTCATAATGGATTCAGAAAAGGTCAAAACGGATATTTCCGTCAAAATCTGAGAACCGAAATTTTTCGCGATTACAATACTTCCTTACTTCGTACAAGGAAGTAAAAATAGTACAATAATTAAATAATAAATTGGAATAGTTGCCCGTTTAAAAAAAATATAATCTTAGTTCCTGTGAATTAGAATAGTTACCTATTCTGTTTTTCAAAAACTGGTAGGCAATATTTTAATATAGTATTGCACAATCAATCCGTATAACAAGTTGTTGATTTTTAACTCCTTGGTAGGATTTTTGTATATTATAAACGACGTCTACATTAAAGAATAAATCACATTTGCGTATATATGTCAAAGGCATGTACATACATACAAGTAGGTTGAATATTGAATTTACTGAGTAGAGTTGATTGTTCAACAAGTCCTCAGGAATATCATTGTTCAACCTGTACAATAGCCATATCATTTTGTGCTACTGTCCTACTTAATATTTTAACCGAAAATTGCTCGAAACTAATTTTTATATTATATTATATTTTTGATAAATATGTAAGTTAGTAAGTTAATCTTATATCAGGAGCGCGTCGCAGAATTTTCTGCTTTAAATTAATCTGAAGATAAAGAGGTACTGAAAAAATTAAATCATGGTATTTTGCAAGTTAAATATGATTTTTCAACTTGTTTTCGGTTGTACTTATAAATTCTTAATATATTTTCTTCTATCCATACTATTTGATCCTGAAACTATTCTCTCCTTTTTATAGTCGAGTATTATTATAACTACACAAGCTTTTTTAAAAGTTCGATCTGATTCTTATTGCACATTTAATAATATAAAGGCTGGTAGGTATTTATATTCAGATTGTTTGTTTATTTATTATAGGTAGGTATTTCCCGGAAAATAATGTACCCTTTATTTTGTTATTTAGGCACAAAAATACTAGATGATATTTATTTTGAGCATATCAATTTAATTCGCAGAGTATTTAGAAACAAACATTAATTTAATCAGGCTTAACAATTCTCGTCTCCTGTTATAACCAAATTCGAAATTCAGTTATTTTTCCTATCAAAATTTCACCAAGTCTCCAATAAATAACATGAAATTCTCAAAGAAACCATCAAGTCCGTCCAGTATGGTCTCCGGCACGCATAATAGATTCCTTACATCTCACATTGGCATCCAGCATCCAAAGTGAACCAGTTCTGAGCGAGTGGATCGTATATTATCACCTACAACCGTTACATGATATTTGCCTGTGCCGCATGCCGCACTCTGCCACTCGCGATGTTTTGTAATGTTATCATATTAATAACGTGAGCGATTTCTACGTTTTTTCTACGTGGTTCGATGGTTGCTTATGCCATTAACCTTATAATTACATCGCCAATGTTGCTCTCATTTGGATGCATCATTTTTCATCGAGGTATTGATAGGAAGACGTGATGTCGTTTGGAGAACAGTCAAATGTTTTTATTTCTTTTTGATTGGGTATTTACTAGTTTGCCTATCATAAATTAGAAATTATTCTATTATCATAAGAATTGATTACCTACTAAAATGAGATTATGGGTATAATTATATTATAAAAAAACCTTATATCTTTCTTGTTGGAAAACATACATAATTTACATTTTTCCAGAATAAGAACAGTTTCAAAGATTCTCTTAATTTGTTTGGTAATCAGGTTCAATTCATAAGTTTTTTACTTCCTTCTGAAATTATTTGATTCGTGTTTGTCTTCTTGTATACTTTATACTCGACTTTATACAACATTGTTATCTAAAGAACTTTATTATTGCAATATAGCATTTCTGTAAAATATGGAAACTTAAATTTGCAACCATTTTTATAATTAATGGGAAAAAACTTCATATTTATGAGACAAACATAATAATCTAAACATTTTAACCTCTATCCGGGCAAGGCGAGTCTATCGGATTCATATTGAGTTTAAGAAATTTTATCTTTGTTAAACAACGGTGGTTGTTATTTAGGTATTTGTCTAGTTTTTAGTTCAAATTTTTTTTCATTAAAGACCATGTTCAAAATACATCGTGTAAGAAACGAATCAATGGAGATGCCATTTGCATGAATTTGATGGATGTAACTGGCATTGCAGAAAATTTTTGAACTTCCTAAGTTAAATGTGTATTATGTATACTTAACTTAACAAAATTTATATGAGTCTGTCAGACTCTCCGCTACATCGTAGTTAGTAAAATAGCTCACCCGGATAAGGGTTAAGAATTGTAGTGAGTTGTAGATAACAATTCCACAAATGCTTAAGGAAGTGTTTAGACATTCTCCAGAACTATTTTAACTGTTGAGTATGCAATAATACTAATGGGGACGTCAGTTGAATTCTTCCGATTATTATTCAGTAAATGTTGCCACTTTATCATCATTTATGATTTAATTCCATGATTTCCATCATTGAAGTACATAATATAGAAACACTTCTATTCCATAATATAATTACTAATGGGGTACTTGCATGGTACTGAAAATTAGATTTTTAACACTATGAACATAATATTGGTAAAAATTCAAATTTTATTTTTAAAAAATTACATGTTTTTTAGTAAATTGCGAAAGAAATTTTACTGTGATGTCACTATTTTTCATTGAACATAAGGCAACTTTCTACGTCACACCACATTTTCATTAATTATTTTTGGGCTTGTTAATAAAAAATTTGTAAAAATAAAAAATACGGGTCCCAAGTTTTTATCTCTTCTTCAAAAATATTCAATAAAAAAAAATCATGCAAGTAGCCCATTGTTTCAAATCTGTTTTATTGAAATTTAAAAATCAAGCTAACTTTCTGTCTCTTACATTTTCACTTTCATTTTTAAGCGACTTGACTTCTCTCCATAATAAATAATATCTGTCACGTAACATTTTTATCCGGCATGTTGTTGGCGTTTTCCTAATCATCCACCTCACCGTTGAATATCTCCTGCACCAATTTGTTTAAGTAGCTTGTAAAATTTCTTGTAAGAATCCGGTTGGTAATGAATTATTTTATTGTGTGCCTACACACAATTAATTTTTACGAGCGCAGCTCACGCGAGCTTTATATATAAACCTCGGTCTCTGGGGCTTTTTTACACAAGTGGAGTACAATATTCTCCTCCGAGAACTCCGAGCTAAGTAAAGGTGTGTGCATGATATATGGCGTCCAATTAAATTAGTTCTCGGGTGCTGGTAACGATGGCGCGAAACGGCGCTCGGGCGCTCCGGTTCTGCTCCAAAGAGAAGACTTGTTATTGCGTAGCAAGAAGTTCAAATTTAGAGAATGTTTATACCAGGTTTTCTTACTCACGGGTTACGGAAGCAGAAATATTTGAAAGCGATATATGGAGCGATAAATTTTAAAACTGAACTACTGCACAGTTATTATCGAAATTGAAAGAAAACTTCTGGGATACAGTCAAATAATTAATTTTTTTACTTAGTTTGAATTAATTACCTATGCATTTTTGTAGAAAAATAAAACATGGGTATAGGTAGGTACGTTTTTATCTTGGTTTTTATCAAGGTTTTTCAAACTCTCAAAATTTCTTAAGGGGTAGGTATCTATTGATATTGCCACTTTCTCATATATAAAAATCCTTTATAAAAATTGTTTTGCAATGTTTTACTAAAAAAATTTCATAACCACATAATTCGATGCAAGAAATTAAATTTTGCCAAAATGAAATCAGGTTTTGAGATATGATACTAGCTTATTTTCGGAATCCAACTTATAAAATTCTATTATTTTATAATATTTCTCATAATTTTTGAAATATGCAACAAAGAATTATTGGAAAATATGAAAATATCGGGATAACTCCAAACTACATAAAATTTTGTCTTGACGATCAATTCTTGGCTTGAATTTCAAGTCAAAAAATAAAAAACTTCTTGTCTTGGCCATTTCTTGAGGGACTATTATTTCTTGTCTTGAAACAAGATTTCTTGAAATTTCTTAAATTTTTACCTTTGCTATAAGAGCAACATTAGCGTTTACAGAAAAACTGATTAAAAGACCAAAGCCTTAATCAGCGTTAAGTTTTCTTTGTCTTAATAGCTTCATGTGCCAAATAAAATATAAGATGATAATAAAATGATTATAAACATTTAATTTTATTCCAAAATTTAATTTTGAAAACAAAAAACATTACATTAAACTATTTTGAGAAAAATTATGTTTTTAAGAAATCTTGAAATAAAAATGTAAAATCTTGTCTTGACGTCAAGAGATGTTAAGATCAAGATTTTTTTCTTGATTTTTGTGAAACTTCAAACTCGATTGGATTTTGGATTTCGCAGAACCCTGATCACTTCATTTTCATTTTTTGGCCCTTTCAAGGGTGTAGTGTTATAAAAATTTGCTCACGGGCGACTTGAACATAAGTACCTACTTTTATTATACATTTACAATCATTCCAGGATTTAGATATGGCGTCAACTAAAGCGAGACTCCTTTTTGTCTGGCCATATTATACAGGCTGTAATCCAACCTGTGTAACAAAATTTAAGGGTGTATATAGTGTTAGACGCTCTGATCATGTATGAAAAAGGTTGAAATTCGTAAAATTAACAGTAGTTTGCAAAACAATATCATTTTGGGTACCACCATACAAAACAAGTTAAACGAGAGTTATGCAGTACCTATTTATTAGCGTACTTACATTAATGTAATAATAATTTTACAAACAGGAAAATTGAAATTTGTAGGTATCTACTTACAGATACAGAATATCTCATTTGCTTGGACCCATTTTTAACTCTCGCCTAGAGAGGTATAGGGATCGTGAAAAAATTCGATGTCGAGATTTTTGTCAATAAGCACGTTTTAGCACCTTTAGAACCTATTTTGACTATTTTCACGATGATGTGTGTGTGTGTGTGTGTGTGTGTGTGTGTGTGTGTGTGTGTGTGTGTGTGTGTGTGTGTGTGTGTGTGTGTGTGTGTGTGTGTGTGTGTGTGTGTGTGTGTGTGTGTGTGTGTGTGTGTGTGTGTGTGTGTGTGTGTGTGTGTGTGTGTGTGTGTGTGTGTGTGTGTGTGTGTGTGTGTGTGTGTGTGTGTGTGTGTGTGTGTGTGTGTGTGTGTGTGTGTGTGTGTGTGTGTGTGTGTGTGTGTGTGTGTGTGTGTGTGTGTGTGTGTGTGTGTGTGTGTGTGTGTGTGTGTGTGTGTGTGTGTGTGTGTGTGTGTGTGTGTGTGTGTGTGTGTGTGTGTATGTGTGTGTGTGTGTGTGTGTGTGTGTGTGTGTGTGTGTGTGTGTGTGTGTGTGTGTCTGTATGTGCGCCTACTATAGTCTTTCGTTCTGATTCATTATCTCAAATTCTACTGAACATAAAATTCTAATATTTTGCAATATACATTTATATATGTTAATGAAGAGCTGATAAGATTTTGGTAAAAATCTGTCAACCGAAAATGGTATTTTCTTGAAGAATTTTAACATTTTTTGCAAAAAATATAGGAAATACTACGATAGTTACAATTTGTCATTCGACATTTGAAAGAACAAATTATCTTTTACAATATTTATTTAACATCGTTTCTATATCTCTTACCAATAAAGGAAAATTAATTTTCAAAAATTTGTAATTTTATCTACCACGATTTGTAAATCATAATATAGGAAAAAAATTAAAAACAAAATTGAATATGTCAATGTGACAGATGAACAGACGTATACACAATTTCTGAAATGTTTGTGGCACCATTTTAAAAGAAATGTAAATATTATTAACAACTGAACATAATGTAATAAGGTAATAGTAAAGTTAAATTTTTATCTATAAAGAGCTAATTAAAGAACTAAGAACTATAAAATTATTTTCAAAAAGTCTGTAAATTTATTGCAAAATTATAAGAAAGCCTAACTAAAATCAAATTCACATAAATTACAGTGTTAAGGCGAGAGGTCGTGTGCTGGCCACATCAGATTTTTTAATTTGCGAATTTCAACAAAATTCTTTTTGATTCATGATCAGTGCGTCCAATACTATACACCATTAAGTTTTGTTACACTGGTTGGGTACGCAGTGTTTTGTTTTTGTGTTATCAAAAAGAATATCTGGCTAAAATAGAGCATCTATTCTCTATTCATTTACCTAATGACCTGTCTTTTTAACATATCTAATTCAATTTAAATGAATACTCTTAATTTCAACTTCTCCATCTACCAACAGTTAACAGACCAAAATCAATCAGTCTAATTTCGCGCTAGCTCATTTATCTAGTGACCCTCGTACATGTGTTGGTGCACGCGTGCGTTGCGTCATCTACTCACTACTCATGTGCGTGTGTAGTGCGCTTGGCGCTTGTTCTTGTTGCAGAGCCGCTTCGAACGCTGATTTACGTGGAGTCCGAGAGCAGCCGGTGCTTAGTGTCTGCCGTGCCACGGAATTTACGATTCCACAGACTTGTATTATTCATACGCCACTGCACTCTACTCCACATTGTTTTATTTCGCATTTGTAGCGGAAAAAGTTGTACTATAAGGAGTACTAATTGGAAGATTGTTTGCTTGTGGTTGATGTTGGCGTCTTGAATCTATGTGTCAATCTTTTACTCATGTTTTAGCTTCATCGAAGAATTTGTGTTTATTGAGGGTTGATTATAAAGAATTTGTAAAATATTTTGACTCTTACAGGTTTCTTTTGGTATATTTCAGCTTAAAATATTGCACACTCTTTTCCACTCTTTTTACTTTATAATGTTATTGTTTGTCATAAAATTACACTGTTATCGCGATATATTAATTTTTTTTCAAAGAGTATTCGTACTAAAAAATTTTAAATTAGGAAATATCAATGTCACGTTAGATTTTAAATCGCTTTTAATCTCACTTTATAGCAAAAAATTGTTTAAAGTCGCAGACTAGTTATAAAATCAGTCGTTTTATAAAACGCCTAGTCTTCTAAATGACTAGACAATAGAAGTAAGTAGGTAATCAACATCTTAAATTACGCAATACTAATAAAATAAACAAACAAAATTTAATTATTTTTAATGAAACAATAATTACTCAATCCAGTGGCAGTGGCAATGAAAATTTTTTGACTGGGAATTTTGCGATTAAAAAAAATCATTTTGTTTCGAAATCAGCATATCAAACATCATATACCCTTAACGTATGTACCTGAAGTTATGAAACATCTGTATACGCGTACGACTTGCTACCTTAAGTTTGGATTCTCATCCTTAGTAGATGCTGGCCCCTGGTGACAAAAATTTGAATCATCGAACATTTATTTTTACCGAAACTACCTGCTGAAATTGCGAATTTATCTTTTGACATTCTGTAGGGTATAAGCAGGTACCTACCTACTCGTAAGATTTTCTTTGTATAATACTAAACATTATTGCAAGAACTAAGCATTCACTTATTATTATCAATAATCATTCTTTGTAATAAAAAATATTTCTGTTAAACTTTCTTTACTAAAATTTATGTAATTTATGACTTCAGACCGCTTTGCTTGTCTGCTCTTAGCAAATGAACAATTCTTATATTATTTTTGATTGTTTATGCAACTCCGCAATAAGATTTATTAATTAATTTGCATGCGCGTACGTCTGTAAAATTGTTTATTTTCATATTCTCGGTCTGATGCATGTGCAACTGTATCAGATTTGCTTTCAGACTCACAATAATTTATGAACGTGGGTGCCGTCGTATAAAACAATTACTTATATTTTAATCAACACCAATTACGCTTATAGCATTCTAAACGCAGTTCAGCAAATTTTTGATCTGTTTAACTGGATTTAACTTAACATACCTAGAGGATAATTCACAATAAGCGCAACAATAAATCACAAAGCATATCTCAACACCGCGCACAAATTTTTCGGAGTTATTTTTCGTTCTAGATTCATAACCTTGAAGCACTTTCATTGCTTTTCCGTAAAAATACAAAACAAATGAAACTCACAGCACTCTAGAAAGAGAATATCTTTGTTAAGAATCAAAGAGGGCGCTAGAGGTGTAATTACAGCGTGCGGTAAAGTTCAGCTTCTGAAGATAATCAATTAATAATAACGTATCCATGGCAACCTTGTAGTAGCTGCCACGGCGGATTTAATAGCATCAGATAGCACACGATGACGTCACACGTATGATGTGTACATCTAAGGTGGCCGTTGTAAACAATAAGTGACAGTCTAGATGTGTGGTTTTGTTGTGAGATTGGCTTGACTCGGAAATACTTATAGGTTCAACTGTTTTGTTTGTCCTTAGATCTTGTTATGTTAACTATAATGTTGCTTAGTTTAAAGCACTCTATTCTGACTTAACTAGTTGAATAGAAATGTGAACCAGTATATTGCTATTATGTATGCATAGTTAAGATTACATGCTAGTGTCTATTCTGGTACATTATTTTGCTGCAAAATGACGTTTGAAATTGGCAATAAGCTATAAGCCAAAATGGTTTGTACTGCGCATTTAATTTGAATTATTTGAACATAGAGATATGTACCTAATGCTAATTTATCAAACTGGCGCCATAGAACTCTATTAAGACACTAGAGAATTGCGAATACAGTTATTGGAAGAGTATGTTGAGATAGATTAAAGTAACTTACTAGTATTAATAAATTTTGTTCAAAGTTTGACTTGTGATATCATTATCCATTGCGAAATCAGCGGTACTGAAACAATTTTATAACCAAGACAAGAAGTACATGGCTATGGCTTGAGTTAATAATGAATTCAGTTGACTTATGGTTAGCTTATAAAAACTGTGAGTAAAACAAGTCAATAGGAATCTTAACTTAAATTTTAAAATTTGAACATTTAGTGTTTCAGTACTAGCTAAGTACTTAGGTACTGCTTTAGCACAAGATAATGATCTCAGTGTTCGAAGTTGAATCGTTTTTAAATTTAAACAATTTAACAAAATGTAGATTGACATTACTATACATAGGTATAACATTTTTAGTTTCGGGTCAAGAAAAGAAGAAATATAACTGGTGACTTTTTAATTTTTCGTCAATGATATTTATCTATTGCTAACTGAATAAAAAATGTTCAGGCAAAAACAACTAAGCTTTTCAAACAGAATAGGTTACTTGCATGATTTTTTTTATTAAATATTTTTAAAGGAGAGAAAAAATCTAGGGACACGTATTTTTTATTTTCACAAAAATTTTATTAAGAAGGTTGATGATGAGAAGCTGAAATTTATACAGTGCCTTTATTACACTATTGAGATTCTAAAATTGTAAGCATACCAAGTATATTTTGATTAGTGAATTAATAATTATTGTAAAAATATATCAGCGAAACTGAACGAATTACAATGATATCAGCCAACGCGCGTTGAGCGAATTTTGTTTTACATTATCAAAAATATTTTTATTTTCATATCCGCCCCCAAGGATAATGTCTGGCTATGCTACTGCAGTTCCCAACCTCCTTAACAAGCTCAAAATAATTAATGAAAATTTAATATTTAATGTGACGTAGAATTCTGCAATATCTCCTATACAAAATAATGCCGCCATAGAATAATTTTTTTTATATAAAATTTATATTTATTTATATTTTCCACCTAACATTAGGTACTTACATAGTAAAAATATCATTTTCCGTACCAAGTAGCTTGTTGGCCCAAATATGTATCTTTTTGACAGATCATAAAATTACAAGGTTATTCAATTTAAAAAAAAAATGAATGTTAATATAGTAAAATAAACTTCTAGTGTAATTTAAATTTGTTATTAAATGCGTTTTAATATACCTATTTAGAGAAGTAAACATTTTATATAAGAATCGTACTAAAAATAATTTGAAAATATTGAAATGCATAGGGAGACAGACAAAATAATATATTAGTATATTAACATTTTCTAAGCCTAAGTCGTTAGAAGTAATGTGTCAGTTATATTATAATATATTTTTTCTATAAAACAATAACAATTTACTTATCCTTAGTGACTACAATAAGATTTATCTCGCTACATACCTTTATTTAAATCAAGAGAAATCTTATTTATTGTTATTACCTGTTGCGAATCGGTGCATAATCATAAAACAAAATTATGCCAAAACAATACGCTTCTAAAGAATAAAAAACGCAATAAAATCTTTATGCGCATATTAATAAAACAATAAATTATCTCTTCATCAAACGCACCGTCATCATTTTAACTTCATTGACATAAAACGCAAAGTAGGGGGTCGGAACAATTAAAACTTCCATAAAAAACGCTATAACACATAAAATTAAACGCAATAAATTCTGGTAAACCATGAGAAGATATCCTAACGAATATACAGGAACAGGTTTGCCGGGGTCCCGTTCCTGGATTGGGCTAACCGGAATAAGTTGTCTAGCATCCTACGGGACACCTTGGGACGAAGTAGGTTTTTTTCTCGAACTACTTGATTTACAGGCGATAAATAACTTGCTGGTACCGGGACGGAATTATCTGCTACGAGATGAGTCTGCTGTCCCGTGTGATGTGAAACTGGACCAAGCTAGGATTCCCTCGTGGGACAAAACGTCTTCAAACCTGATTATTGTGTTTTTTACTGTAAGGTTGCTCGTTACTTACCGACAAGTTGTGTAACCTTAACGGCCCAACTGTGAACTGAATTCGTTTTTAACGAAAATTATGCACAGGTTTAACGTTTTTTGGGATGGAGATTTTCACAGGTCGCATTTTAAGAGATAGATGCAGAGGTGATGAACTCTTGGTGAGATTTTCAGTTTGGTTTCGGGACCACTACAAGCTATTATTTTTCTATTCTTTGGTTTATGACACCTTATACTACAGTAACGGTTTATATTCGTTTGAGTGGACATTCTGCCCATCTCTGGAATAAAATTTTATACAATGCCAATGGGAAACCACATAAATTACATATTCAACGTAGTATCAAGAATAAAAATAAATGTTAATTTTGCGGTAATAATATTTTATAATTTTATTCCACAAATCTCATTTAAACTATAAGATTATTTTTTATTTGATTATAAAAGATAAATTTATATCGATCAAAATCAGCCGCATACAGCATTTCGATATCATTTTAGTGAGAAAAGTAAATTTTCTGAAAAGCAGTCAATTTTTAAAATATTTATTTCACCTCCCAATGGTGGTTCCAGCAAATTACAGTCCAGAAGTCTTTCATTACAACTTTATTAGTTTTCGAGATGTAATCCTCAAAATTTTAGTCCAAAATCGAAAAGAAACGAAGGTTCTTACTACCTACACTTATAATTATTTTTGGTGATAATGATAATAGTATATTATTTTGATGAGAGTTCAACGATGGACATTACTCAAAAGAATGAAAGTGCATACGAGTACCTACTGTGTTAGCAGAAGGAGCAGAGTGTCGTAATAATTTGATAGTATTCGAGTACAATAATATACTTTATCCAACACCTCTCAATGAAAACATCATTATCATTACTATGGTGATTTTAAACAAGCAAAGTAAAAGATTGCCCACTAGTGGTTTGCTCAAAATTATACCCACTAGTGGGTAAATTGTTACTTTGCTTGTTGGAAGCCACAATAGTTACGATGTTTTTGGTTAGAACATAATATTTTTAAAATATTTAAACAGCTACCTATTAAGAGGCGTTGGATAAAACGTTATACTTCACAAGTGGGCAAAAAAGAATGACTCACTACCACTAGTAAAGTACATAACTATTATTCACGACTATATTAAATAATCGATTCATTTTATAAGATAAATTTGCACAGACAGCTATCAAAAATCTTATATTTTTGAAATATTGATCAAAAGTCCTAATTCTAGAATTTTTATTGGTCATAGAGCCTAATTAATAATTATTATAGTAAACTCACTGTGACTGACTAATGAGGCACGTTACTTACTGCAAGCAATGGGATACTTGCATGATTTTTTTTTATTAAATATTTTTGAAGAAGAGATAAAAACTTGGGATCCATATTTTTTTATTTTTACAAATTTTTATCAACAAGCCCAATTAATGAAAATTGGATAATATGTGATGTGACGTAAAATGCTGCCATATCTCCTATACAAAATAATTATGTCACAGCAAAATTTCTTTCTCAATTTACAAAAAAACATATATTTTGTATTTTTACCATTGTTTTGGACCTAATATTGTTCATAATGATAGAAATTTCATTTTCAGTACCATACAAATAGTCCATTGTATAAAGAATGTATTATTCAATAGTCGTGGATAAATAAAATTTTACTAAAAAGTAGCGGATTGAATCACCTTTTTGACACTGTATTATTTTTCCACCTTTGTTAATAATCAAGTAAAGATAGTATTCGAGTCATTTTTATGTATTTTTGTTACAAATCTGTTATCTGATACTATGTTGTGGTACAGAAATGTCAGCCCTTCGCATCTTTACAGCAGTGTTTTATTGGTCTCATTCTCATTAAATGTTTAATAGAACAGAACAAAAAGGCCATCAACATCAACGTTCCACGTTCCTTCCTAAATGAATTTGTCTCCGTGTGTTCCACTCTAGCACTCTATGATCCGTATCAGGTGTTGTTTATGACTTTCTTATTTGTTATTTAAAATATGAGATAATAATAACTCGGTTTATGTGGTAATGAATCAAGGAGAAAGCTAATTAAACGCGGTATTTACAACTGTGTCACTAACAGTTTTCTCATCTATTAAATTTTATTAACATTAACAGACTATCGCTACTAGTGGGTACCTTTACCTTAGTTAGTTGGTGTTCTTCTGTTTTATGAATACTTTAGTTTTGACTCTGTAATTTATGACTGCCACACAGAAGGTGAAGTGGTACGTTTACTTACAGATAAAAATATTCTGGGCTATTTTACTACTGATGAATTTACATCTTAACCAATAAACAAATAATATGATTTGTTAAAAATGTGTCATTTAATTTATAGGTTATTTTATTGCAACACTTTATATACTGGTGCAAGTCATAGTCATTTTATTAGGTATCAGTAAATTTATAACAAACAATAAAGTTATGATGGGACCACAAAGCTTATGCGTTTTGCTATGTCAAAAAGAATATCTTCGTTTCTTATGGAATCGATCATATCCTGTGTTAGGAGCTTAGGAGTGACAGAATTAGCACAAACATCTATACATGTTCTAGATAGTAAAACTTTACAACGCATCGCATAACATAGGTATATTATGTGCTCATTACTTCAGGTTATGTTTCATAAATTCGACAGAAAAACAGCGACATTAAGTACTTCATTTTGTTGACACACACAATTTGTAGCCTTTCCATTATCATCATACCAGCGGAAATCAAACTTAAACCTACTCCTTCTTCTTTTAAAAGGACCTTAAAATCGTTCTTAATTGATCGTTGTTTTTATAGTCTAGATGAGTTTGAGTTCCTTAATTCAACTTTTTACTGACTTTTTCTATACACTATTGTGTCAACAGAAATGTAAATAAATAAATAAATCAAAAATAAATAATTAAATCTTGTTAAAATTTTACACTGAAATGTAGAAATTTGCATCTAAAATACAGTGCAAACCGAAAACCATGATAGTTATCTATTGACATTTAATTTTTTTTGAAAATTAGATGCAATAAGGTGTTTCATGCAGAAAATTTAGGAAGGAACTAGACAAGTTTCTGTACATCCAAAAAAATCTCAATTACTATCGGATTTGATAATAATTTTACTGCTAGAAAAAATTATATAGATATAATTAAATTTATTCAGTTAATCAATAATAATTATCGAGAAACACCAGCCATATATGCCTTAATGTAATTTTTTGATAGTTAACGGCTAGAACACCAGAATTTTATAAAAGTTCAAAGAAACCGCCCGTTCGTTAATTTCTCTAAACTAATTTCTGAAGTTCAAATGCAATCCAGCCATTAATGTTAATATCACAAGTTCAACAGTTCAAGTTCACTACCACAAGCGCCCAATCTAAATAAATCTCTTGTGCAGCGAACCAACAAACTAACAACCGTCATGCGTCCAAGTGGGTGCGTCGCTTCTATTAAAATATCAAAAGAAAACAAAAGCCAATCACAGTCACGTGGCGGAAGCAGCCGCGGAGGCCGGAAGTGCAGCTCCTGCGCTCCTCTGTTGATTCAATCCCCAAGTTAAGGACCTCGCCAGAGGTAACTTGACACCCGCGCTTTGGGGAAGGGCACGGAGTTGAGATGTTGGCAGACGCACTGGGCACTCCCATCGCTTCCGTACACGTGCCGCTGGAGTTTCGTCGTTTCCTGTCAAATGTGGAGATGTCTAGGGATAATGTACCGTTATGTTTTGTCTGATTATGTTTTATCTTGCGTAAATATGATTATTTGTTATAGAGGGGAGATAGGTGCGTGCCAACGTGTTTTGGAATTTTTTTGGGCATTGGTGTGAAATGTGAAACATTTTTTATAATTCCTGTACATTAATACAGAGCATTCGAGAAGGACTATATACACGTACAGAACAAAACAAATAATACTTGATGATAAAAACATAAACTTTACCTAATTAATGTTGACACACCATTAAAAGGTTCAGTGCAGTTGTAACACTAGAATTGTATGAACTTGGTTTGATACAAACACGAAAAATAATATACACAGGGGGGGGGACACCCCGTATCTTAGCAATAATGTAGATTAGTGGCTTTTCTGTTTACCCTGCGAGATAGAAAAATCACTACTGGGGCTGTGCGTCACTATCGTTACCGTTGTTTATCTTCTGCGTCATAGAATGCATGCTCCGAACTGGCCCGTATTTTCTGTCTGTCTCTAAAAGATAAACAGAAAAGCCACACTTCATTCGCCCTAGTGTCCAATTCTGTCATATATTATACTTCGTGGATACAGGCATAATTTAAAAAAAATATATATCAACATTTACTGATTGGAACATTTAACGTACCTACTCTAGAGATCAATGTTACAATATTCACTAATATGTGAGTCTAAAGGGTTTTTGAAAATCATTGTTTAGGTTATAAGTTTTACTGACTTAATGGCCTCCTGTCATAATGCACTAAATTTATGTATTTTTATTTATTTTGATGGTAGCTATTCAACAGGATTAACTCCCAATTACAGCTCTATATTATAAACGAATTGATATTGAGATTTCATATTATTGATGAATAAAATCTGAGTAGGACTGAACAATATTACAAGACTATTATTGACTGGACTATAATACAGAGCTGATTAAACACAAGAAATTTTTAAAATGCCAAAATTTTACCATTTTCTCTTCGAAAAAAACTTAAAATTTTAGCTTAACCAAGGCCTATAAAAAATTTTAATATAATGTATATTATAGGAAATTGTCTAAGAAATTCAATTCAGGACACCGGAAGTCGTTATCTCAATTAGTTCAGAAATTATAGTAAGAAAATCACAAAAAAATTTTAAAAAATTAAAAATTATTTACATTCTTTTTTAAAAATGTTGCTATACAAATCTGAAATTTATAATTTGGATAGAAAAATGTCTGCTAAATTGAATATTTAAAACCGGAAGTCGATATGTTCATCTGTTTGAAAGTTACAGTTGCAATAGGAAAAATTCAACATTTTTGCAAAGAGCAAACAAAACACTCCGCTTGTCTTTATCATAACTTGCGAACCATTGATCGGGGAAAAATTGTTTTACATCAAAGTTGTAGCAAATTTTATTCTCTACAACTTTGTCATAAGTACTTGTACTCTACAATGCAGCGATAACGAGATATTATAGAAAAACCAGATTTTGGCAGCCATTTTGTGGTCCCCACGCCCCCGCTCACCACCTACGGGTCAGGACTTTTGATATGTTCATTACTAGACCTTCCCGAACAATGCTACAAAGTTTCAAAACTTTCGGTTTTTTTAACCGTCATTTTTCCTATTTTGACTGGACTATGGTATTATTGTTGCTTTATGGAATCGAACTGGAGACCATTAGCATCCTAGGCGGACATTCTACCGTTGTGCTAACCACTGAGCAATCAAATATTCAATTTATAAGTATACATATTGGTCATAAGATTGAATGATTGAAACACCAGGCGTTCACATTTTTCAGCTCCTGATTTTTTTATAATATAGCAATATTAATGACTCACAATAATTATTATGTGACTCAAATCGGATAAAAGAAGTGATAAATAGATACCTATGTAGGTTGGTCAAAAGCTCAATGACTGAAACACCAAGCACACATTCAGCACGCATCTCCTGATAAATGGTAAACAAATTGCCAGTACCTACACTCTTTCCCTCTACCCTCTCATGTCAAGGGTCATACAACCTCTGATGTAACGGCTCCGTCTCTCGTCTCTGGCTCAGCACCTGCCCGGGGCGAGCGGCGGCTTGGCTCGGGGTTCCCCTAGGGTCCCCAGATCCTCAGCTCCAGTGTTGTGGCACACCTGCGGACCTCGTGCCCTTAGCCCTGAAAGCCGAGTACCTGGTGCCTGGTGCGCTACCGTGGAGGGATGGATGTGTGACGTATGTGATGTGAGTGTGTTTGTGTGATGATGGAACAGGCACGTACTCAAACAGAGCCTATAGTCAGTTTTATAAATTATTATTCAATCTCAGACCGTCGCAGTAGCTGTCAGGTTTAAGCGGCCCGTCGGTTTTTTCCGAATTCCTAGAATACTCTTGATTTTACTTTTTTTTCTATTCTACTCTTTTACCGTTTTACCTACCTATTACTACGGGCTGCCCGAAACTCGTACTTTGCCGCATCCTAACAATGCAATGTCATTTTGAAATTGAAAAATACTGTAAAAGTGTTTTTTGCTGCGAGTAAACTGTTAGTTTATTATATATTATTTATGGTGGATTTTACAAGGTAGCCGTTTGCATGTTATGACGTACGAACCAGGAGTTCCGTGGTTCAAATCTCTCGGCCGGCAATTATTGTCGTTAAATATTGTAAAACATCTTGCAATTAAATCCTACTCGGACGCTTCAAGCTGACCACTTGATTGTTTTAAATGTCGTCCTGATTGTAAATAATTCCTCCGTTGCCGCTTTGAATTTCAAAGGTCGTCGCACGGATTGAGATTCTGACTGCTCCAAGACGAATCGGTCGAAGTGGTTTTATTCCACTATAATAACAAATAACAACCTACCTATTACATAGTTACCAGCAAATTTTAAAGAACAAGAAGAAATTTTTCATTTTTCTATACGTACCTATTACCGTTGATTGTTCAACGCTAATGTCAATAATTTGGTGAAAATCATTACTTTTAAATACTAGTTATGCTTAATTAAAGTTGAATACATCTTAATACATTATTTTTATTTATTTTCAAATGTGGTAACAAACTTTAATTTAATAGTGATATAAAATGCTACAGGCGATGAATTAAGAGGAAAAAGTAAACAAAAATGCAGAAAACATTCAAAGGCTCTCCTGACAGCATGCATAGACAAAGATGAAATAAATTGATTTGCAGTTAAAAGTGTTTTGCAACTGAACTAAATACAAAATTCTAAATTAGTTTCACTTTCATACGTGCTGCTGAATTTCCATCCACAAACCTCTGTTACACAATATTCTAACCCAAATAATATTCAAAATAAATATTCCGCGACAGATATATTAGCTGCGAAACATTAGTCGAAGGATAATTGCTACATAAACTGCATTTATGTACTTATAACACGAAATCTCCTCATGTGGCTTACACACGCAAATCACACATTAAAATTAGCACATTAGATGAGAAAAACCATTTCTGTGAGTAGGTACGTCCCTGCTCGACACAGGGTCGCAAAACCGGATTTACATGAAGCGAATGAAGCGGCTGCGTCAGGGCCCACTTTCAATAGGGCCCGATTTTTATGAATAATAATTGTTTTTAATATGACAGAAAAAGTAGGTAACACATGGACAAGAACTTAATAGGAAATTTTTATATTTTTACGAAATGATCGATGTGAATGATTTTATGATTTTCATAAATTGTTTTGTTAACAACATATTGATTACCTGATCTCTCATAATTATTAAAATTATATTGTATTATTATTATTATTATTAAAGTATTATTGTATAAGGTGATTTAAGGTACCTATACTCACGTCGTCATGTCACAAGTGATTCCGATTTCGACTAAACGCCTTGGCCATAAACAACTTGCTTGAATCTTAATGCATAATTTTTGGCCAATTCCACATTCTATAGGTCAATGTGCGAAGGTTAGGCAATGCTATTCATATAGACATTTTGTGTACTATCTTGCCAATTATCTCTCTATAGATATTTAGTGTTCTTTCTATCTTACAGAAGTGAGATATTGCATCCATGTACTGAATAAGTAGAGTGATAATTTTTTAAATGAAATCAGTAGAAGGAATGTAATAAGGAAATGCGACGCAGGCGAAATTATTTTTAGAAACATTTCACATATTTTATCTACATTTTTATGATGACTTTGAATAATAATAATAATAATAATAATTGAAAAACAAATTTTACTTCAAAGTTTTATGGAGTTTCAAAAAAGGAAAGCAGTACATACAGTAGTATGTAAAAAATTAGTATAAAAGATATTTCAAATTGTTTATCTGTCTGGGTCTGAAAATCAGTATCTGCTGCATACTGACAAAATCAGTACGAATGTCACAAGAGCCCACACTGTACCTAGAATGTGGAATCTCCTATAAACGCATAAATAACATTTCACGCCTTTTAACCAATTTGCGTGTGGCAGCTTCACATATTGTAAGTCATTGGTATATAGTATATAGGTTCCAATAAATTATACTGTGTGTGCGGCCGTCATTCCATGGGTACTTATACTTTTTAGTAAAAATGATAATTAATTGTGTACCTATTTGAACTGAAATGTGTACCTGACTGGATTCGAACCTGAGTTGTCAAAACCACAGTCGGTCACGTTTCAAACTCAGCTGTCCATCCCATAAATAACGACTCGAGAATTAAAGATTCTCATAAAATTAACGGTTAGCTACCCTAAAGAAATTTCGTCCCCAGATCCTGAAAAATGTCGATACGGTCCTGAAGGGTCGGCACTCGCCACGCGTCAATCGATTAAACCTTGAGGCAGCTGCTTCTTCCTTCTCCGCCCCCACACACACATACGGACATCTCTCGTTCCGCCAAAACTGATTTGACATCATTCTAAAGTCTTAAGAATTCCTTTGGAATTCCCTCTACTCCGCAGAGGTTTCTTGATGTCAACAACGAAGACATCGACAAGAGAATGAAGAAAACATCATGTGTCAATAAGAGACAAAGAAATGACACAAGAAACAAAGGATACAGAGAATGGTGATCTTTGATCAGGCACTGCGTGATACGCATTGTTGAAGATGTGTTACATGGTGGAGCTTCACAGAAATTTAAAAAAATTGTTTTATGTGAGAAAATAGTTGAACTATTCACTTGTATTGGATGGAACAAAACATTTTGTAAGACAACTTGAAAACTGAATGTATGAAACTAGGTAACTTAATAGCTAGAGGGACGTAATATAAAATCGGGTATGATTTTACCAATTTCCACAAATAACTTTTTGTATTAATTCTTGCCTTCAAAAAAATGTAAATATAAAAAAACATCATGTAACATTTATTTTTTTTGACACATATGTCACCATGACCACCATGACGTCTCTCAATTTGCGTACTTCGAAGCACTTTGAAGCATGTAGGTACAACCGGTAAATTTTTTTGGCGTGCTGCTTCATTATTTCGTTGAATGTTGAATGCCCTTTATTATCTATACTACATCAAATACCAGAAGTAGAAAAATAAGTCACTTAGTACATGTTAAAACAGTTCTTTAAAATAGCGGCCTGTTATAAATACCCCGGATACAAATTTTATATTTACATTTTCTTGAAGGCAAGGCTAGTTAACACACAAAAAGTCATTTCTGGCAAGTGGTAAAATCAGGCACGATTTTATTTAAAAAAAATGTCATTACTTACAATAACTAACAAAATACATACTTAGATTCTAAAATTCGTCTTACACGATTGTGTGTACTACAGTCGTGTCGAGTTCTTTCGTGCTATATGCTTATAGTGCCGTTTCGTACCACTTGCCCTGGTCAGGGATTTCTACCTTGGACGAATAAGGATCCTTCGCTGTCGTCTTCAAACATCGTTCGCAGGCGTAATCTTTTTCTTTCGGCCCTCCATATGTATATAACTATATCGTAACTTAGAAACTAAGTAAAAATATACTATTCTGTTGGTTAATTTTACAATGATTGCGCAGTAGGTATGAGTAATTAACTAAATAGGTTCAAAAATTGTGTGTTAATGATAAATTCGCATCAAAATAGAGAAATAGATATGTCAATTTGTCAGTTTTCCATCTTTAATAATAACTTACCATCCAGAAATAACATATCAAATCAAAATTTGTTCCATTTATATTTTTGTTAATTTTACTTAACAAATAATTTACTCTATAGAAATAAAAAATCCATCGTTAATAAGAGCTGGTGTATGTAACAAATAGGTAACATAGAAAATGAACAAATTAACAGGGTAAAGAAACTGTTATTGTTTTTCTTTCTTTTTATATGATGTTCACTGGTGCTCGCCTTCAAATCCTATAATCATTACCACCATTAATAACCCGGAGCATTATCATACGCTATACATTTCACACCTTGTTCCATTGCCTTTGGTCATCGCATTCCAAACAAAACAAAACATCTCATCCTCAATGTAAAACATCCTCGCATCAACCATGCACCGCCTGCCTCGATCCGACATTATCACATTAACAACCGAATATTGAATATGCGCATACATCATCCTGGCGATGAGAGGCTTTCAGCGATCAGTGGCGCACGTCTAGCGGGGGCACGGGGTAGGAGATGTCTAGCAGATGTGGGAACACACGTGCGACACACTTGGAAATACACACGTGTCGGTGAAGATATCGATTCTGATGATGAGGTGGATCGGAATGTTTTTGCATGTGTTGCTACCGAGTTATGATAAATGGTAAAGATATTATTTTGGACGAAGATGATTATTTTTAGATGCAAATCAATTGGTGAATATTTATTTATACATTGTTATCGAGAAATGCAAAAGAACTTCCATAGAACATTATTTGCATTTGTAATTTTAGGAACTGGTGCGTTTTGTGGCTGATTGTGGTTTTTGACGACCAAGCTTCGAATGCAGTAAGTTGCACATTTCAATTTAACTGCATAAAAATATCACCTGTGGTGGTCTAGTAACCAAGATAATTTTTAGTTGACGACTGGTAACCGCACACGCGGTAAAATATATTTATAAAATTTAGACGTTTATATGTATTCTACAAAATTCGCATTCATATTTTACGGAAGAATGCAGTAGGTATAACTTTAGTTCAAATTATTATTTAAAATTAAAACATTAAAGAATAATTTTAATTTACACAAAATATACAAAAAGTCTGTTTAGTGTTGGGTTCGAAATGAAAACTAATTTTATTATTGTACTCGTACAGACCAAAATGGGAATGGTTGAAATAGAACTAACCAACATTTTGTTGTGTTTTATTAAATCGTTACGTATTATTTCGATTAGGTTATTTGTTTCGACGAAATAAAACAAGTTAACTAGTCAATTGAGTCGTTGAGTGCAGAGCAGACGTTTGCATTGGCCATGTGTATAATTTTTACTAAAGTTTACAGTTCTTATACTTTTTAATGTAGGTAGTGTTTCATCTAAAAGTGACTAGTAAATTCATCTATTGGTGAATAATATACTAGAGAATGGATCACAGATACTGCCTTCAAATGTAAGTAAATTTATACTTCGTAAAACAGCTGATAATTTTAGGTTAGTTGTTCTGACAATACTGTACTCGTATTTCTTAATAAAATCTTAAATTCGGTTTACATATCTATTCAAACTTTTCTTAAAATTGATGTTCTATTGAAATAAGGAAAGTACAATAAACTTCACGTTTTTAAATACGGACTTTATTTCATTCTTAAGTAGTGAATAAACTTGTAGTTCTTTTTACTTTCTGTAACATACTTTGTTGCTACGTTTTATCAGCACTTGTTAAAATTTGTGTTGAATTAAAACATTTGTTACATTCAATTGATAAAAAAGCCTTATACGAGTATATTTATGTCACACTACTATGGCATGAAGCATGGTGCTCGATGAAAACGTGTACCTATGACATTTTATAATACTAGTTATACCTATTTATCTGTTTGGTTTTTTAATTGAATAGCGGCGCTACAATTTTCATGTCATAAAACGTTATCCATAAATTTAATCGAGTAATAGTATAATAATTAAAGAACAAATTTTATAAGACATGATTTTTTCGCACGCGTCCAAATTTAGTAAAACGAGCCCGAGGGTGAGTTTACTAAAGGACAAGTGCGACAGAAAGTCTTAAAATAAGTTATTTATACTATTTTTTCTGTTTGAAGTCTTTGTAATATTAAAATTAAACTGCCATTTAGGAAAATTTATGTAGATACGAACGTTTTGGTTGATGACATTAATATTGCTATTTATTTAACTGTCACTGTCACTGTAAAAGTATAAATTACTGAACTATTCTAGGTGATACGTGAAGACCACGGAGTATAATATGATCACAGGAGCGGACACTCCGTATCTTAGCATTACTATAGATTCGTGGCATTTATGTTTACCTTATGCGAGAGAGAAAGATCACTACTGGGCCCGTGCGTTACAGTTGTATATGTATAGTCATAGAATGCATGCTCCGAGCTAGCCCGTATTTTCTGTCTCTCTCCAAAAGGTAAACAGAAAGGCCATCCGCCTTAGTGTCCACTCCTGTCATACTTCGTGGTGAAGACATAGAAAATATTGAACTTATATATTTTTCATTATTCATTAATTTTATTGAATAAAAACTAATTTATTAAGCAAAACAGATTTAGAGATTATACCGAAATTTGTACGTTCCCTGGTTTGACGTTTGACAATTGAAGTAAAATAGTTAATGTTGACAAAAAATAGTTAATGTCATCTGATACTACAAACCTTCAAAAAAAAAATGTTGTGGTCACAAAGTGAGACCTGGCGTTAAAGTTATTCTTGTGAACGCCAAATAGAAAAATAAATATGATTTGATAAACATAAAATTTTTAAATAAGTAAATCGTTACATTTGAAGTCTACATCTTGATATATTCGTAGTATTAATCACTCCGCAGTATCAATATAATATCAAACAGTATTAACAGAAAGCCGTGTTGATACTATATTGAAGGAATTCGAAGACAAAGCTCCTTGGCTTCTCGCTCAAGTTTCATGAAAGAAATAATTTATCTGAGCATATTTTTTAGACACACATCCGTTTACAGCATAAAGCATGTTAGACACAGGTACCTGTCTTGCGCGCATTATAGCCTTCTTTGTGCTCAATCACACAATACACGCATTGAAATCTCCAAAGAAATTCCTCGAACTCTACCTGTCTTGCAGTCATCTTTGTCACCATTCTTCGCCATTCTGCACCACCTGATCGATTTTCAGTTTTTTGCTTTTGAGGTAAAAGTATTTTTCAAGATTATTTTGTAGAAGACTTAGAAGTTTGATTGCGAAGATAGTGGCTTTGTTGATGTGCGAGGTAATCCACTATACCGAATTAAAGTTTCCTTCTTGAAAAGTAAAATGAGAGAAGTTATGCCTTCCTGCTTTGTGTTGTTGCGTAAAAAAAGTAAAGAAGTTGATTTTTTGAATGATTTTTAGGAGATAAAGCTAAATTTGAGAAGGATGCGTTTAAGATGCGATATATTCTCTATTTTAAACCGTGCGAAATTTATTATGGCAATATTTTTTATAAAAGGAAGGTAGATATTTTGCAGTTTAAAGCTTAGCTACAAAATTATATCCCATATAGGTAACAAAAAACTGCCAATTTTTTTGTCAATATTTTTGAATAAACGTAAGCAGGATATCTTAATAGTTATTTATGTTATTAAGATCGTAACGTCTATCATTATGGTACTAGTCATGAAGAAGCGAAGCCGAGTTCGATAACACGACGTGTACCGTTATGATTATTGATTAGTTAAGATCCGTATTGAATTTCGGAAACTTTCTGACTGGCTTCAAAAATAATAAATATTTTTTTCTCAAAAGATGATTAAATCTTACCGATTTTTTTTTGAAGAATTGTTAATAATGGGCTACTTACATTTTTTTTTATTAAATATTTTTGAAGAAGATATAAAAACTTGGAACCCGTATTTTTCATTTTCACAAAATTTGTATCTACAAGCCTAAAAATAATTAATGAAAATTGAATAATATGTGATGTGGCGTAGAATGCTACCATATCTCCTATAAAAAAATAATGACGTCACAGCTAAATTTCTTTCTCAATTTACTAAAAAAAACATATAATTTTTTTCAGATAGACGTATGTTTAAAACTTAACATTAGGTTCATAGTTATAAAAATCTCATTTTCAGTACCATGCAAGTACCCCATTGAGCTATTATTAATAGTGAAAACTTGAGATGATATTTAGAAGTTCTGTGTGTTTGGCGCAATATATTTTTAAGGCTCGGGTATAGCTACTATAAAAGTGTCGTTCGTACTTTACTAGTAATAACTTAATTCAGGTGCACTTTAGAGAAAACATTTATTTACAAAAAATGTCTATAATTTTATGCTTAACATCGGATTGATTCAAAAATTTCAAAATTCTCAAAAAAACAAATTTTAAAATTTGATATTTTTTTAAAATTAGAAATGGGGAATAGTTTTTGAAAAACTATTGACAATCCGATGTTAAGATACTAATGTAGATTATGGGTAATTTTTTTGAAAAAGATATTTCAATCGTAGCATGAGTTATTAGTAAAGTACGATTTTTGATGTTTTTCTAGACTTTCCATTATTAAAAACAAGTGCGTAAAGTCAGAAAAGACAATACATATATTTAGTATACTGTAACCAAAATTTGGTTCATAAAGCACTCGAAATGCACGAGTAATTAATTTAATTAGGAACTACTACACGCTAACTATACTAGCACCTTAAGTAGAATGTGTCAATAGTATTACCTTCGATCAAAAGCTTTGCTTTTCTTTATTCTGTTGTTTGCAAGAATAATTTCTTTTCTCTGTTAAAGTCTGTATAGACATGCAAAGTGCAAATTTCCGTCTGTAAAACATTTCAATAATTTCGAAACCTCGGTTACATGTTCATGTAATCTGAACACAATGACAGAATGAGATTTACAGTGCTGCTCGATTCTTTAAATTGTATCAAAGCTAACAAACTAATAAACACCTCATGTTAGACAATATAACAATGCTAGTGAACGCGTGCGTTGCCCTTAGGCCGAAACACATTTATAAATATAAATACGCGAGTACAATTGCGACTTGGAAACGGAAATCAAACCATAAATAAACTCTGCGCATGAATTAAATTTAGTTTCCATGAATAAAAACAACAAGGCCTACAATATTATTACAGGGAATGATTTGTGAGCAATTCAAATTTAGAAAATAGAAACGCGTGCTGGATAAATAAAAATTGACTGTAATAGAATTGGTTTAGTGAAAAATTTATCTATTTATCATATTCATTGTCGTTTTTACCTCTCGCCACTCATATCTGTAAGAGAGGTATTGTAATCATTCTAAAATTTCGATAGTGAGTTTTCAATGGATAAGCACGTTTTGAGGTCCCTAGAACACGATTTTGATAATTTCGCGATGATGTCTGTGTATGTGTGTCTGTGTGTGTGTCTGTGTGTGTGTATGTGTGTGTCAGGATGGATGTTGGAGGTACGATAACTCAAATACCACTGAATAAAAAAATTTGAAATTTAGTATACAATAGTCTGACACCCTAGATTAGATCTGATTAGATTTTGGTGTTGATCGTGCAACCGGAAGTGGTAGTTTCTTGAAGATCTGAAGAGTTTTTCTGGAATATTCTCAAAATTTATGAATTAATAGGAATTTTTTAAATAACATTGTATACTAAATGTTACTATCTACAATATGTATTCAAAACGTTGTTTCTATCTAGCTCCATTTTCCAATTACAAGAAGTTAAAAATTCTACAAATTTGTTACAATTTTGATGTTAGAGAAAATTTTGTTGTTAGAGAAATTTTTGATGTGCAAAAGTAGTGCCTCAGGTTATTACAAAAAAATTCTCAACATAATTTTTATCTCGAGTAATATAAGTACTACGAAGGTGATTATTAAAAAACTATTCATATTGAGTAGGTACCTATACTAATTTACAAATAATAATTTACTCATCTAAGCCTGCATGTAAAAATTAAGATATCAAAAATGTATTGTTCTCGGTATTGTTATTATCATGGAAACGCTGAAAAGTGTAAACACCGATGTTATATCGCTGTAAGACGGCTTTTGCATTCAGATAACGTGGTACCAACGTATTGGCATTGGCATAATTATTATAGACTATGCGACTATGGGGTAATAGAATAGTTGCATTTGAAAATGTGTTACCTACTTTTTATCTTGCGGAATTCATGTCGACCCTTTTAAGGGAAAATCTAAAAATCGACGCACGTAGCTACAGAAACAAAAACTTGTGTCTTTTATAAACCTCTGTATGGTACCTACGTCCCATTTGGGAAAAATTGATCAATTTATGACGTAATAGAATTTCTATAAATTTCTAAGGAATTCCAAGGATAAAACGAACGATAATATTTTTCTACTTGGAAATTTATTGATAAAGAAATTGAAGTTCAACTTAATCAATTTATTGATGAATAAATTGAGTCGTGTAAAATCGGCTTAAAAGTTGAAAACAGTCAACTTCTTAGTTTAGTGAGGATACTTTAGTTTTTTAGTTTAGTTGCATAAACGATTATGTAGGAAACAACGATGTCTGCTTTCTCAGTTCAATTTAGTTGTCTGCATAAACCCACCATTATACTTTATTAATATTAGCTCATTACTGTACCTATACTTAAAAACTTCTTCAAAAGTAAGATATGATTCAAGTGACCAATAGAATCTGCCTAATAATAATAGAAATATTAATAATCATATTCAATATTCATAAATGCCAAACGCAAGCTCAACAAGTTAACAAATCCTTCAGGAATTTCAAAGTGATATTTTTCAAGAACGTCTGCAACCACAACAAAATAATTTCGTTTTTCTTATTCCACAAACCGCAAGTAACGATTCTCTTGAAGCGTTACCAACTTCACTGTTCACAACAAAGTCCAGGTTTTATTTTACGATCATCGTTATCGTTTTAGGCGAAGAATGTGGAATTCTTGCGCGAAAACCAAGCACCGGCCGACGAGTCGACGTGTCAAACGCATAAAATACGAGTCGGTGGCGAACAAAACATCGTCGTCTCGATGAATGGATGTCTTTAGGTCTGAATGAATTCTCCACCCGGCGCCCTGCAGTGGAGCGCCACGGGATTGTGAGCCTTATGGACGAGGTGGTTGAGGTTATGTGGAGGAGTGTTGAGTTACCTGAAGTCTGACTCGCTTTACTTTGGAAATCGCGCATTGTTCCACTGAAAGCAGGTTGCGTTGGGCTTTGAAGTTTTAGAATTTGAGTTTGATCTCGGTAGGTGAATGTACTTTGCTTACAGCTGACGGATTGTTGCTTTTCTTACAAACAAGAAGGAAAAAACAAACAGCCTATTCGTGTTCTTCAAGTTTTTTAAAGCATTGTCTATATTATATTTTCATATTCAAATCTTTTCTCTTGAATATTCCACATGCGTCATATTCAACCAATCAGAATGGTTCATTTGAATAAAATCACAATAGGTATCTCCCTTTATTGATATTTAAAATTAAACTAAATATTATTATTTTGTCGATCGAATCTACGATATAAACCAGGAAAAATGGAAAAGTAAGCAATATTTAACTGTAACGTGACTCATCTGTTGTTTTTACCTCTCGCCTAGAGAGGTATAGGGATCGTGAAAAAATTCGATGTCGAGATTTTTGTCAATAAGCACGTTTTAGCACTTTTAGAACCTATTTTGACTATTTTCACGATGATGTCTGTGTGTGTGTTTGTGTGTGTGTGTGTGTATGAAAGTCTGTATGTGTGCCTACTATGCTCTTTCGTTCTTATTCATTATCTCAAATTCTATTGAACATAAAATTCTAATATTTTGCATTATATATTTCTACATGTTAATGAAGAGCTGATTAGATTTTGGTAAAAATCTGCCAACCGGAAATGGTATTTTCTTGAAGCCTTTTAACATTTTTTGCAAAAAATATAGAAAATTCTGCGATAGTTACAATTTGTCATACGACATTTCAAAGAACAAATTATATCTTATAATATTTATTTACCATCTTGTCTATATCTCTTACCAATAAAGGAAAATTATTTTTCAAAGATAAATAATTTTACCTACCACGATTTGTAAATCACAATATAGGAAAAAAATTAAAAACAAAAATGAATATGTCAATGTGACAGTTTCTAAAATTTTGGTTGAACCATTTATAAAGAAATGTATAAATATATTAATAACTGGATTTGAAACTAGTAGGTACCTAGGAGCTGAAATTTAATTAATAAACTGAATTCTAGTAAGTATTTATCCTTCCATTAAACGTATCCAGTCAAGAAGCATCATCGATTCATTAATAACTGGATATAATGTAATAAGGTAATAATAAAATAAAAATTGTATCCACAAAGAGCTAATTTGATTTCAATGTCAATCGGAATCGGTACGTTGCTTGAAGAACTATAAAAAAAATTACAAAAAGTAGTCTAACAAAAACCAAATTCACATATTACAGTGTCAAGGCGGGAGGTTATGTGCTGGCCACAACAGATTTTTTAAGTATTATAAACGTGATTTTTGACAGCTCGAGATTTTGATGAATCTTCACGATTTAGACCCTACTAAACCCAAAAATCATGGTTTAAAAAAAGTCGATCTGTGGGTTTATGGGTATATTAGTTTGTGTGTCTGTCTGGATGCTGGATAACTTAAAAACGCTTTGGAATTTTTGACTGAAATATTATAGGTATTTAAGATCTTGACCCAAAAACTGAGTTTAAGTTCGGTAATGAGCTTTTAGCAACCAGTAGTAGGTACCAATTTTATAACCTGAACATTTTTATTATTATCAAAATACTATGAGTGTATCAATTTAAAGATCTCTGGGAAAGAATTCTGGTAGAAGGAAAATAATAACTTAAGCTATCGTCAATTGTTTTTAAATAAAAAGAAATAAGTTATATTCTTTATAATGTTTAGTGGAAAAATGTAAAAAATGACATTAATGCGGTTGTCAATTGTTTCTTCAAAAATTATTCAAATTCAATCGCACGTGTAATCAAATTAAAGCTCTCTGGGAAAGAATTCTAGTCGATGAATCAAAAACAACAGTTAAACGATGGTTATTTAAATTATGCTTATATTAGATTGGGATCAGTATCAACTTAAATTTTTCGAGAAGATAAGTCCTGTTGAAATATAATAAATGATATTTGAAAAAATTTAAATGAAAGCAATTTATTAAAACTTATAATTTGGCAAGTACTGTGGTGGCAACAGCAGATTTTTTAAATAGGTACGTTTAGAAATATGTACACAAGCATTACTTTTTACAAGCATAAGTTATTTATTTCATTGTGAAGCAAATCACAGTTATTTTTGTAATAAATTCAGACAGAATAAGGGAGTAATATTAACTTCTTTGTTAGATCTGCATCATGTAAGACGTTTGGAAAATTATTATTGTAGCTACCTAATTTAATATTTAAGCTGAACTTTTTAATGGACTAAAACCAATCAAGAAATTGTGTTTATGATTTAGGAGGCAATGATTTGTGCCATAAACTACTTATTTCATCTTATATCTTATATAGCGTCCTGAACACTATACAATCTCCATTCCAATTTCAGGATTCTAGTCAAGTACACCATTCAGCATTGTTTACATTTTACATCACAAATTTTTATTTTAAGTACAAAGTAGGAAACTATTTAACAGGTCAATAAATTAAGACACCGCGAAAAGTAGGTATAATTACTAGTTATAATTATCTCAGCAGACAGTTTAATTTGCGGATTTTTCCTCAGAGGCGAAGACAATTCCCGTCCTCGTGTTGGTGGTGTGTAATTATGTTGGCAGCAGTGAGTTGCAGTGTTGCCGGGAGTTGATATGTGCCGATGAAAGGTCAGGATTTCGCGCATGATTTTCGTGATTACTGCATTAAATCAACGCAGAACGCAGAACTCTAACTGCAGTAATTGACAGCGATATAAATGCGAGTGAACTCGGACTGGACAAGTGGTTAATCAATGTTCTGGCACTAACGCTAATGCGGTGCTTACACGTTGAGTATAGTGTACTGCTAGTGTTTTACAAACAAAGACATTAACTACAAAGAACGAGTATACATAGGTTTACTTCTCACAAACAGTTTTAAAGTTTTTATCAAACACCTCTCAATAAAAGCATCATAACTGTGGTGATTTTAAACAAGCAAAGTAAAAGATTACCCACTAGTAGCTTTGATCAAAATTATACCCACTTGTGGGTAAATAGTTACTTTGTTTGTTGTAAGTCACCATAGTAACGATGTTTTAGATTGGAACTTAATATTTTTAAAATATATATAAACAAAGACATTAACTACAAAGAACGAGTATACATAGGTTTATTTCTCACAAACAGTTTTAAAGTTTTTATCAAACACCTCTCAATAAAAGCATCATAACTGTGGAGATTTTAAACAAGCAAAGTAAAAGATTACCCACTAGTAGCTTTGATCAAAATTATACCCACTTGTGGGTAAATAGTTACTTTGCTTGTTGTAAGTCACCATAGTAACGATGTTTTAGATTGGAACTTAATATTTTTAAAATATTTAAGCAGTTATTAAGAGGTGTTGGATAAAACGTTATACTTCACACGTAGGCAAAAATGAATGACCCACTCGAGCAAATTATTTGACTCAGCCTTCGGCCTCGTGAGTTAAGATTTCCATCGTGGGTAATTCCTTACTTTGCCCACTTGTAAAGTAAATAACTCTAATTTTATTGATTGAAACCAACTATTTTTTGCTTTTTAATACATCGAAATTTTACCTATTACCTTTTTCTTCCACAAGAAATAATTTTTTGGTACTAAGCTTGTATTTTCCAGCTTAGTCTAAATGGAAATTTTCTTATACCGTATTTCAGAATGATAAATAAAAATTTGCAAGAGTAGTATTGGACTATCAGAAAAATCTGATGTACCTACTACCTTTACTGGGTTGGTTATAATATGCCGCATGCTTTGTACCTGGGACGGAATTTACTTCTCGAACAATCAGGTTTTAATTATTTATTGAAAAATTTAAAGAAAAGTTAAAAATAATTTTGATTTGAAGTAGGCGTACAGAGTCAATTATTGTGGACTGAATTGAAAACACCAACATCAATAATACTGTGAACCTGCTGAGACTAGTGTTTAAATGGTACCTCTTTTAGTACACTAAATTGTAAAAATAGTGTAAGTTTTATCACTATTGTCGTATTGTCCCAGCAGGTCCATCCACTCTGCATAGTTATAGTGTTAGATTTTTCTGTGCAGGTATAGATAAAGTAGCGACACTATAAAACTTATGCTGAGTCAAGTACTTAATGTTTTATAAATTTCATAGATTAATGGAGTTAGGCCAATTGCAGCTTTAAAAAAAGTAAACTTATCTCAAAATAGCTTGTTCGGAATACGTTGGTACTTTGGTAGTCAACTTAATAATGAAATGTTAACCGTTTTTTAGACAATCTTAAAATAAATCAAAACAGCAGTAAAGTGCACCCCTTAACCAATTTCAACCCGCGATAAATTAATCATCAGCTGAAAATCTATCAAACATCCCTTGTAGCAAATCTAAATATAACCCGGCTCCTGCATCCTCCTCCATCACACATGCTCATGGCGTCTCTCTCTTCTTTGAGCCCTCTTTGTCGGTGTCGCGCGCCATCAGCACATACCGTTGTCCATCACCTGCCGATGGAGCCGATCTCTTTCATTCTTGCACAAACACCCCTTGGGGGATGAAGAATAGGAATCTGTTTGCGTAGAGCGTATAGCACCGCAGAGGACAATACCTCCCTCGACGGCGCGACTCTCGCCTCTATTGCCCGACCCACAAGGACGAAGGTCGCCTCCTAGGATGCGATGGCACGCGTCACCAAAGACCGTTACACATGTGCATGGAACAATTGCACATCTGCACGTGCCAACGTTTTGGTTAGAGCTATGTGCTATGCTGCACTCATTTGTTGGTGTTTTCAAGTTGTTAGATGGGGAGGGAAATGAGACGTATTGATGGTGACCAATCGGGAGAACAAACGCCAAACGGCACGAGCCAAATCAGAGCAGATGATACCAACACCTTTGAGGAAGAGTTCTTATTTCTACTTCCTGAATCTTAAATGTGAAGAAGTGACACATGGCCTTTTGTCAACTTTTGGCTTGTGGCACTTTCTGTTTCGGTTGATTTGTGACTTATTTGCTAAATTATCAGCTGGTGTCATAAACTGAATAACACAAACACGCAAATTTAACAAGGAATCAAAATAAAATGATTTAAAATCATTATATTTTGTAATGTATTTTAACTACTACTGTTGTTAAATATGGGCCTTTTTACAGTTTGATTAACAAGTTAAAAGTGTCACTTTATGGCACAGTGTTAAAAGTAACATGTTAAAAGTTATTTTATTTATACTTTTAACACGTTTCTAACGATTAGTATCAATAAATCAACAAATATAATCTTACTTGTCGAAATATCATTCTTCAATTTTTAGTTTTTACAAATACAATACGAAGATCGTAGATAAAATATTGAATGATATGTGTTAAAAGTGATTTTATTTCGTTCGTGGAGTTGCTTCACTAGGCTTCGCCTCGTTTCGCAAACATCCCCATTCACTCATAAAATATCACTTTTAACACTTATATAATAAATAGCTGTAAATTATACTCTTCTGTACACAAAATCTTACCCTTTACTGCATGAATTTTTATTTTTGGCTGAAATAATTCATGGGCATTAGGAATTTGTTGTTATTAACAGGAAAATTATTTAAAAAAATATTTTTGCATAAACAAATTTTATTTTTGTGAAAAAAGGGTTTGTGCCATATATGGAACATTATGCAACTACGAACAATTATTCCGTATGAAATCTCATGAAAAAATTCCTATTCTTATTAAATTCGAGACAAATTTTGTACGACGGCGTAGAAAGGTCAGGGTAAATATGTTTTTATATTGAATTCCCGACTTTTAAACTCGGGATCCCGACTTTTAATCTCGGGATCCCGACTTTTAAACTCAGGATCCCGACTTTTAAACTCGGGATCTCAGTTATTTAATCCCGAGATTAAAAGTCGTGATCCCGAGATTAAAAGTCGAAATCCCGAGATTAAAAGTCGGGATCCCGAGTTTAAAAGTCGGGATCCCGACTTTTTATATAAAAAAATATTTACCCCGCCCCTTCTACGCCGTCGTAATTTTGCAATTACAACAAAATGTAAAAGTTTTTCCTTCATAGCCTGGAAATTTGCACCTGGATCTATTGTTTTCACTCCATTCAGGTAAATGGTCTACCCCATCTAGATGAATATCTTCTTCATGAATGCATGGTGTGCCATATAAGGCACAAACCATTTTTTAGTATTTTGTATTTTTATAAGTGTTTTATATAAACATATCTTACCCGAATGTCTTCTCCATACAATATTCAACCACTACATAATTTTTTCTTCAAGGAATAATGTTTATTTACTTCCAATATTCGACCGAGAACTAACGTCTTATTACAAATAACTAACGCACGAGTATCTACAGGTCACTACGGGGTGAAGTCGTACTAAATTTGATATTATAAGGGAGGAAAAACTCAAGATCCATTGCTGTGTATGTGCTATATATGACCATTCATGAAGTAACGTCTTGATTCAGTTTTATAGGTAAAAAAAATAATTAAAAATGGGAATGTGCCATATATGGCACACTATGCGGTAAAGGGTTAAAGAAATACTCATTTTATGTTTAATGCACGATTAGGTATGCTATTTTTTGCTTTAATTTGCCTTAACTAATAGAAATATTAATTTTTTTTGAAACTTTATCTAGGTATTTGTTAGATATTTGTAATACTAAATTTCTATGAATTTTTCACTATTTTAATAGTCAGTAGGTCACGTATGGGATATTTTTGAAACTACCTATGTTTTTGTCGTATAATTATTTTATATACCTAGATAAGGGAAGTGCCACCAATAATCTTGTTAAATATCAGAACCTCTGTAATTAATGCATGATTAGGTATTATATTTTCTGGTTTAATTTGCCTAGACTAATAGAAAAATATATTTTTTTGAAACTTTATCTATGCATTTGTTCTACTAATGGCATGGCATTTTCTATGATTTTAAAGTTATTCACCATTTTAATATAGCCAGTAATGTATGGGATCTTTTTAAAAATACCTAAAACGATATATCTGTTCATAAAATCCAAAATTGATTTACTACAGAAAATGACCGGCCCAAATACGAAATTTGTTAACTATAGATTTTATGTTTCTTAAAGTTTCAATTTCTTTTAAATATTGGCTATAGCTCGATATATAGATAGATGGCTAGAGAACAAGCTCAAATACAACTAATACCCTAATAAAATAAAGTTTTCAATCAAGTATCCAAATATTTATAATTCCACGATACATTTCATTGTGAAATATAAGTATTCCAGGTTTTGGTTGGCCGCATTTCTAATAAAGACTAATATCCAAAAGAACAGTAGGTGCGTATCTACGAGTCATCTGTTGTTTTCATGGTCGGAATGAGCTTAATTTAACGCGCCCCTAAATTTGTGTTTTGGTTGTGGCAAAGACAAATAGCTCCTGTCGAAATTCGGTTTTTGCGTGTTCCAGAAACATTGTTTAGTCTTCAGAGACTAAAGAGAAGGAAATACATCTCCCAAAACGATTACGTCCATTCCACTTAAATATCCAATATGTGAGAAGCGTACATCATAAAACAACAATATTTATCGAGTTCTAAAAGTTTTATGACCAAAACTGAAACAATAAGTTTAAGTAGGGTAGTGGAGTGGTATTCAGTTCAGTTTGAAGCCATCAACTCGCGGAAGACACCAATTTAAAGACTAAAAACAGTTTCTTCTGTATTTGGAGTGCGGTTAAATTTTGCAATTATTTTTACGATTGCAAATTAGCAATTCAGATAAGCGAGGTTTATATCGCATGTGTCTTGGCAGTAATTGTGTAGGCTGTTTAAGAATAACCACTTTCTATTTGTTCTCAAATTAAAAGAACAAATTTTATTATTTGTGTTACTATTGTTCTAGAGTAAAAATGTAACAAGTGAACTAAAACTCCGTATTTGCTTTGATTATTCACGCTTTCAATACTTCACTTGTTTAGCATATTTTATTAACAGTTGAAATTTATTTATTGCGGCGGTATCAAAAACAATTGGTAGGTAATTTCTACTTAAGTAACCGCATGAATAATATTACAAATTTATGGGTATATTCGTTATTAAGATATATTTTTACAGAAAGCAGTTGCTCAACTGTGGGGCAATAGTAAACTCATTAACAATGAAATTTTGAAATGTTTCCTGAAAGAATCATGACATTTACATAGAGGTGAATGAGAAATAATTAAAGGAAATTTTTAACAAATTACTACAGAATAACTACGAAGTGTACGTTCGTTTCAGGGTCGGAGAAATATGAAGAAAAAGTGATTGATCGCCCGAAGTTATACCACTTGAGCTTAAACAATAAACACAAATAGATACAATCGTAGACATGAATGACATGAACTCGCAGATAATTCTATAATTAAAATATGTAATTATACTATTTCAATTATCTCTCATTACCAGCACCTCAGGTAATCCGATTGATATGAATAACATTTAACTCTATAAATAAACAAGACTTACTATATTTAAATCCTTCATGCAAATCTTATATCATTCGAAAGAAAACATATTTATCCAGTTGAAATTTTTTTAAACATTACCTTTTATAGTAAAATGAGCGATTGCGAAAGTATTTCTTCAGATATCGAAGAACAAGATGTACAAGTTACTATTTCTGACTTTTTGTTGTTGTAAATTTACCTAATAATGTCAATACTATTATACAGGAAGATCCGTTTGAAATGACAATGTAATAATTATCGGTAATTTGAAAACTAAAATTATTTGAGAATTTTTTTAAAAATAAAAACAATATGAATCTGGCGGAATCTGATGAATTAGGAGGCTATAAAATTCTTCCTCCACAACGAAACTATAGTTCCGGAGGCGGAAACGTCTCATTTAACTCTTTGAAATGCATAATATTTAATTATTATAATGAATCAGTTTGTGGTCCATTGTACAATATATAATTCATGTATCACGTGGTACATATTTGACTAATTTGATTGGTAGTAAGATCATATCAAATTGATGATATTTTTATAACCGGTGTTACATGTCAACTGTTTTTGTTTATTAATTTCTCACTGTCAGTTTCTTAATCAAATATTGCTGTTTGTCAAAAATAAGAAGGGAAATGCCAGTGAAGACGAAATTGAGAAAGGTAAACAAAATTTAAAATGTTTTTGACAGCTATTAAAACATATAAACAAAATTTTGGACTCATTCATTATTATATTCTCCCCAAATATAACTCGGGCTATGATTAATCATAGGTGATAGCATTCGTTATGTCTTCAGAAAATTGAACTTTGGCTGCGCACTCGATCAATTTTCATCGACTAACTCATCATGTTATCACCGATGGATATAGCACTTGTTATATTTCCCCCGAAAGTAAGTGGTTTAAATTATGAATCTCTGTATCCCAGAGTTAAAAAGTCATGTACTGTATAGGTAATAGACCAGTGAGGTTATGAAATGACATTATGCCACATGTGTAATACAATGTGACAAACTTCCATTGTTTATGTCCTGGCTCTAAGTTTGAACCTTTTCCATTTTGTGTCATTGCAAACGGATCAGACAGTAGGTATATAGGAATCTCATACATTTTTATGTACGAGTATATTGTAGGCTGATTGTAGAATTGGAATTTTTATGAAAAGTCTGGGCTTGCCATGAAATATCAGGTCACATCATTACATTACACTCAAGAAGGATATTAGGTTTTTTATTTAGTTCAATTCAAACAAAGTTTCTACCAAAACCGAGTGTGTGGGACTCAATAAGGGTGTTGGATTGTTTATTTGGTTCAGCTCAATCAGAGTTTGCACAAAAATCGAGTATTTAAAACTCGAAAAGGGTATTGGGTTGTTTATTTAATTCAGTTCAGTTATAGTTTCTACCAAAACCGAATATGTGGGATACAAGAAGATTATTGAGTTGTTTATTTACCTAGTTTAGTTCAGAGTTTCTATCAAAAATCTCGGCATATTGTGTAATAATATGATGGCATTATGTGCAGAGTCATTCAGAAAACGACTGAATTTATAATTATATACGAACAAACTGTCCACATGGGCAATTTTTTGTGTAAGTGTGGCACAAGACATAACCGGATTCCAGTAACTCTGATTTATTAAAAAAGCAACAATTCAACTGTCCACATTCAAAATAATAAAACTTAAACTATAAACTCCCTAAACCCTCTAAATCCCAAATTCAAATAAAAATAGTAATAATCTGGCCGCACTGTTGATGACCGTTCATCACATTCACTTCGTTGCTACCGTAGGCATTCCATGGCCCACTAGGGTTACCCGGCTCGGCAGCTGGTTGCGAACCTGCACACATGTCTGTGCGGTAGTGTTAGTGCATCTGCCGGTATGGCACATGCCCTTTGTACCGACCTGATGGGGAATAATGCGCGCCCAAGTGCAGGTAAACAACGAGTGGTGCTGTCGCTCGTCGCTCTCTGGTGGACTTTTACTCTCTTGCTGCACTGATTTCTGATGGTAGTGATTTTAAAATGCGTTATTTTATTACTTTACTGTGATTTTTATGTGCATGACTGCATGTAACATTACGTATATCTCTTTGTTCTGGATTACTTACTTATATATTCAAGGGTTATACCACAAAAGGTACGAAAGTACGGCTACCTATTGGGTAAAAAGGTGCAAAAAAGATGTGCAATTTTTCAGAATGAAATACTGGGACGAATACAGCACTAAGCTTATGAAGCGGCTGTACTAATAATATTATCATTTATTATGGAAACATCTTTTATCTCCACTCAGTTTTGTAAAAAAAATATATTGAAATCATGTTAAAATTTCGATAGTGAGTTTTCTATGAATAAGCACGTTTTGAGGTCCCGAGAACACGATTTTGATAGTTTCCCAATGATGTCTGTGTGAGTCTGTGTGGCTGGATGGATGGATGTGTGGATGTTGGAGGTACGATAACTGAAATACCACTGAATAAAGAAATTTGATATATTGTATATAATATTCTGACACCCTAGATTAGATCTGATTAGATTTTGGTGCTGATTGTGCAACTGCAAGTTTTAATTCCTTCAAGATCGGAATTGTTTTTCTTGAATATCATCAAAATTTATAGATTAATAGCAATTTTTTTTAATAACAGTGTATGTTAAATGTTACTATCTACAATTTATATTTAAAAGGTTGTTTCTATCTGTTACCATTTTCCAATTACAAGAAGTTAAAAATTCTACGAATTTTTTACAATTTTGATTTATCTGCTTACCAATGAAAACAAACCAAAATATTTGAGTGTTAATGACAAATAGGTACATTTTTAACTTTTTGACAATAATTATAAAAATATGAAATGTCATTTATTATTTATATGGTATGATAATATTATAAAAACTATTATAAAAACTACAACTCCCGAATTCCCTTCAAAAACTGTATATTTGTGAGTAAACCTACTTACGTATACTTATATTATTAAAATTAAAATAGTAGAGTATGGCGAGTGGTAATGTGTTGATTTATGCTTCGGAATCCTAGAAAATTTTATTATTATGAAGCTATTAATGAATTCAATGAAGGTTTAATTTAGCGGTTCCGCTTTTTATTAATTTTTCAGTATTTAGAAGCATAAAAGAATCTTAAAAGAATCATCGACGATCCTTGTGTAAACAGGGCTTAACAAAACTAGAAAATTCCAGAAAACGTTTTGAATTCTTCACTCAATTTAGTGTTGGAAAACGTTATATTAACACCTGGTTAGACATCTGATGGATCTAAACGCTCCAAACCTCTAAATCATAATGTTCCTTCTTCTAAAGGTGAAAATAGTCCGTCAAATCCCAAGCGGTAGTGCGCTGTTATTATCTTTAATAGCTCGTTAACTGACCCAGATATCTTAAAGGGTTACTGAACAACATAAAAACACAATTGTAGGGTTGATACCATCTTAAATATTTCTCCCTGTGGTGCAGACGGACTAACCGACTTTCAAATTGTGTTTGAATTGATTTGTAACCGTAAATAACTTTACAAACATAGAAAACATAGAAAATAGAAAATGACGATATTCAAAACATGAGAACGAAAGAAAAGTGCATAATTTTCTAAACAAAAATCTCCTCTGTTTTCACTAACAACCATGAGTATCCGTGATTTGACGACTGGTACCCGCACACATCTTTACTAATGGTGATGACTTACAATATGCTGCCACACTCAAGTTATATTAAAGGCGTAATAGATACCTATGTATATTATGTAAGTATGCTTGTAAATTAAGGCAGAAAAAGTACCAAATGAACTATTTCTCTCCTACTGGAAGGAAATATGGTACTTTCTATCCGCATCAGCATTTATGAGAACAGAAATACCAACATTTTGTTAACATTTTTGGCTTCCTAAAGTGTAACAATCACACATCGTTGTCGTCTATGGTAATAATTTTACTGCATGGTGGTTCGGAAATGAAGCTCGAATTTACCACAATTTATTGTTCAATAGAGTCTGAAATAAATAAATAAATTTGATGGAGCCATCTCTTAGCAGTTGTAAGGCTAATTGACAGAAGGCAATTTTAGTATAAATGTCAAATGTATAATTTTTAATAATAGGTATGTCGGCCAAAAAATATAACACATAATGCGTGCGTTAGGTTAGTTTAGCTACGCGTCGTGCTTTAATTTATAACCTCGCGTTGTAAAATAAAACCTGACGCACTTACAATGTAAATAATAATTTGACCTCTCAACCTACCAACCTAGTAAGCACGTGTTGTTAGTGGATTTTAATTCAGGACTAGTATTTTTTATCCATTTTAAGCTATTATTAGCTGTTAGGTATAATAATGTGTTTTATCTACAACAATAGAATAATGTATTCATTATATACGTGAAAGTAGTATAATAAACCCCTCCATAAGGACACATTATGAAATAATGAATTCATTATGTCACACTGTTAAATAATGAGTACTTTATTCTCTCGAACTGTCAAACTGCCATCACATCTGTTACATCAAGTTATCATTTTATGACGTTGTAAGCAGAAACAGTAAAAATAATAAAAATTTGTAAAACGCTGTATATGACTAGCCTAAAGCCTCGTTCCCAGCTATTTCATTAATGCGTAGTGGATAGTGCATAATACATTAAACACAAGCGTTATGCGTAGTGTTTAGAAAGAAGTTGTAGGACCATTCCCAGCGAATGTTTTAATGCATAAATCGATAGTGATGACATCTATCGGACACAATGATACATGAATAGTTTTGTAGAATATCGACTTATCGACACTACGTCATTTTGTTTTTGAACTTTGTTTGAAAAGCATAGGCAGATATTTGTTTCGTGTTTTGTTTGATTGATAAAAACTGATTGACATTTAGTCTAGTATAATTAAAAAATAAAACTTCGTCACAAAGCCTCATTTCTCTGATTAAATTATCCCAATCACCTTGCAATCGCCTTGCAATAAACGTTTTTGATTGATAGGGTGAACCCACCATCTACGCTTGCGACGCTTTTTATTTATTGCAGAAGATTGCATAATAAAAACGGAAGCTGTCGTAGCAACTGCTATTCTTCTGCAGCATTCACTGTATTTTAGGTTAGATGTTAGAATTCTGCTATTCTGACAGTTCGACGTAGAAAGACAAGGGCAACTATATATCATTTATATCTCTATCTCACAATAACGCTTACGCATAGTGTCTAAAAGCTTGAACCTTGCAAGCATTTGCGCTAGTGCACTACGCTTGTGCACTACGCACAACTCTTGAACAGACGTGGGAATGCTTCAGCGAGAGTCCATCGTACAAACTTTTATGCGTTATCTACTAGCTACTACGCGCTATCCACTACGCGTTAAAACGATAGCTGGGAATGAGGCTTAATAGTTCTAAATTACTCGTATAAATTGTCATGTCATCACACCAAAGTTTGAGGTTAGGTTAATATCAATACAAATTTGTAGTAAGAAAATGTTGTTTTATTTAAAAAGTTGTAGATAAAACGTCGTATTTGACTCGAAAATAATGGCTATAATTAACTCGGATGATTTATACACTCGCCTTCGGCTCGTGAACAAACTTTCATCCTCATTAATTATAGCCTACATTATTTACTCGTTAAATAATATACTAATATATTATTATTTGGATTTATTGCTAGAGTTTAATTTCAATATTGTGAGACGGATTAAGAAATGGAGACAATATTCTTATAATGATAACAACATATTTATCTTCAAGTAATGTTTGCGTTTATTATATTTTTTAAATACAATTTCCAACAATAAAATTTCTCAACTTCCCACAAATAATTGACAAACGGAAGGTCTGTTCCCAACAAAATTTGTTTTGCTTCATAAAATTGCGATTCAAATAAGCAAGTGTCAATAAAAATTGCAGATAAAATGCAAGAAATCTGGATCGTGAGAAAAGAGATTTTTGTACAAATGCATTCACTCTGATTGTATGGATCAACAACAAATATAGACAAGATGCAAAACAAATATGTTACGAATAAACAGAGATAAACATAAATAAAATATCGGTCGTGACCCAATATTTATTATGTGTACCTGTCTGCATATGAGCATTTACAATGTAATGTGATAAACAAATACCTAGATATATTTGTTTACAGATAATTTAAAGACACTATAGCCTGTCCTACGTAATTTTCATTTATTGCGCAACTGCTTATTTTTTCTGATTTATGTTTTTTTTATAACTGAATGAAAGATTTTTAGACAAACCTGATAAACCCTTACGAGTAAATGCAAAATTTTATTAAAGATAGGTACTATAGTTATAATCAAAACGCTCATTATTAAATTTTATAAAATTTTATATGGGCACTGAAATATGCCTACAATAAGTCCAATTACAGTTCGTACCTATAATAAAATATATTCCCATTTGTTTATGAGATCCTGAAACCAGCCAAACTATAACAATTCATTATGAAGGATGTTTCAGGCTTCAGGGTTAAGTATCCAAACTTAAAATTTCAATATAGGACCTTAAAACAAGAAAAAAATTCGTAAACGCTTCGCTTCTGAAGTTACAAAATTAGGAATGGGAAGTCTTAGTGAAGTATTAACAGCTAATTAAAAACAATAATTTTAAAAATATTGAAATATTTACATTATCTATTGAAGAAAATGTTAAAACCTTGACTAAACCCAAGAGTGTACTTCAAAAAATATATAAAGCATCTAATAGATGAATGTTCCAAAAATTGAATATTGAAAGCCGGAAGTTACTATCGGAATCCATTTCGAAATAACAGCTGAATAAACACAAAAATTACTGAATTTCATCTATATTTACTTTAAGAAGATTTCCAATTTGTGGCTAATTCCGAGTCTCAAAATTTATGAAAATAGTGGGTCTTATAGAAAATTAGCTATCGAGATCAATTTATAAATTAAATATGTATAGCTAATATTATCTGGATAAAAGTAGATAAGTTCTTGAAGAATTAAATCAATTTATTAAAATACAACTACACACTAACGTTTAAATTTCAATTTTTGTATTCTGCATATCAATATTGTCACGAATGGGTGCATAAAAATGTTGAATTCATCGGAAAATTATACTGTTTTTACAGATTTCCAATATTGTTAGTTTTATATAGATCATAGCAATCTTTTGTCTGTCGAAAATTGCAAGACAAATAGGTACCTAAATATTTTTTACTTCTTCATGTTCAAATGTAAAAAATTCCACTAGGTAGGTACTAGATATTTATTAATGTTTATTAAAGGTTTTGCATCAGATGTTTGACAGTCTACATTATTGTCTCAAGTAAAACCCGGAAGAAGTTTAACTCTTAAAGCGCACATGCACATTGCGGCCAGCATCTCTCATATAAGTACAAAAATCCCTAAAGCAGGTCACTGGCGTCCATACTGCTCTCCGGTAATTACTTTTATGATGAAATGTGAACTATAAAATTTGTTGGTTATAAAGTTTGAAGACATAAAAATACTTATTACGGAGTAATCTCCACGGTCGACATTTTATTTCAGTCGAACCGATTCGTTTTATTGCTGACTCCTGCCCTGTTTGGATGTTTTCCTTTGTTGACGGCTTTAAAATTATGATTTTTCGATTTTAGTCATTGCACATAAAGTGGGTAACTATTTCTGTTTAGTACAAATAAATATTTATCGGGGCGTTTGCCCCTGTTTATGTCTGTTTTGAGTGAGGCTTGTCATCGTAAAGGATGCGTTAACGGTTCACATCTCTTAAAAACTCATCCGTTAAGACATATAATATAAGTACTTTACCAATTTACGTCAACTTTATGAAACACGTAATATGTAAAAGTACCTTTTTTCCGATACCTATAACATTTTAGAGTTTTAAGCAGGTATATTTTCTGTTTGTGTTAATGCAGTTGCATAATCAAATTATGGGTTTCGGATTTAGTATGTTATTAAACAAAGAATTTAACTATCTGAATTAATAAATTTAACTCGTTTTGTATTTTGTAACCCAAAAAATTAAATTTAAAATGGATCAATTCAGGCGTTGGTCGTAGACACGCATGGGCAAGTGACTAACAGAGGTTTTCCATTAAGCGACTCGTCTACGTTTTTGCCGAATTCCTAGCATACTCTCGATTTTACTTTTTTTTCCATTCCACTCTAGGATTGTCTGAAACCAGCCCAAAACTTGTACTTTGCCGCATCCTAGCTGTGCAATTTCATTTTGAAGAGAAAAAATACTATAAAAGTGTTTTCGTTGCGAGTAAACTGTCAGATTATTATTGACTTCGGGATAATATGTTTTTATAAACATTTAATAGAGAAATAATAATAATAGAAAAATAATAAAGATGAGCTTTTTTAAAATTTAAAAGATATAACCGTGTAAAAACTTTACATAAAATAGGAAAATTTTTGAATTCTTCGGAATTTTTATAATTTTGAACAATTTTTTAATCAAAATTTTAAAAAGGCACATCTGTAGATCCATTATTTCTCTATTAAATCCTTGTTGAAATATAATTTTACCATTCTTGTACTGGACACAAAACACTCGCTACGTTAGCACATTTTATGCTAGATTTTAGGTAGTAGACGGGCCTGTTAACAAACCTACGTGCGGTTGTTATAAATATTTTTTTTTAAATTAAAGTTCATTACCTATGTTAAGAGTTTCCATTAAAAAGTTCCTTTTTGTATAAATAAAGTTAATTTTCTATTAACAGCTTTGTTTTTGTATGCAAAACAAAAAAAGCAAATAAACAGGAAAAATGGTACCTACTAGTATTTTTATGTTTGTTCTTATGTTGGGGTTACTTTGTTAAAAAACGCAACAAAACGCGGTTTAAATCACATTTCCAAAAGGGTAACCTTAAAGTAAAGCAAAGTAGCTAATAACCCAACTTTGTTACCATGAATTTTATTTTTTTGTAACAACTTAAGTTATAGTTATTTATAGTTAACTATGCCAGTCGATTCAAAATAATCAATTTGGTTTTCGAATAGCTTAAAGTTGCCCATTTTGTCTCTAATGCCACTTTTTAAAACTTTTAATTAGTATTGTATTAAATAATTTAAATACACATAATTTAAAAAATAGATCTTGTTTAAAAATGCTACACATAAAAAATTGAAGAAGAAACTAAAAAAGCTGGCAATAGAGCAAAGAGGGAACATCGTTAGACTATACAAAAATGCCTTAGTTATATAAAATATTTGCATTTTTACTTCCTTGTACGAAGTAAGGAAGTATTGTAATCGCGAAAAATTTCGGTTCTCAGATTTTGACGGAAATATCCGTTTTGACCTTTTCTGAATCCATTATGACTAGTTTCGTCGTGACGTCTGTACGTACGTGCGTACGTGCGTACGTGCGTACGTGCGTACGTGCGTACGTACGTGCGTACGTACGGACGTATGTGTGTCGCATAACTCAAATACGGTTAGACGTAGAAAGTTGAAATTTTGTATTTAGGACTGTTATAGCATCTAGTTGTGCACCTCCTATTTTTGGTTTCAATCTACAAACCGGAAGTAGTACTTTTTTCAAATATTTCGATAAATATTTAATTTTAGACAATTTTTTTTATTTTAAATGAAAGATTATGTGATTATTACCTAAAATCGGTATTTTATAAATATTTTTGTATCTGGTATCATTTAGGAATAATTAAAGTATATATTTTTAATTTAGTATTTCTTTATCTTGTAGTCCATGATCGATTAACATTTGTTACTACGTAAAATTTAAATGATTATGACATGACAGTGACAATAGTAAAATATGCTTTATATCTTCTTCTGCAGTTTAAATAAAATGACTAAAATATATTTGTGAGTATACTAGTATAATAAGTTAAAAGAATTTTTTATATTATTCTACATTTTAGTTATTAAGAAAAGTATGAACACACAAGGCGTACAAGGAAGTCATGTGGTGTCCACGTCAGATTTTTACTTCAATTTAAGGGGAAAACTAAAAATACTTTTCATCATTTTAACAACTAATCAATGCATTGTAATGCTGGTGTTAAATATTCTAATTTTAAATGAAACGAAATATATGTATATGCTAGGCGAAAGGCGCCAATGATATTATTTATTGATATCATTGATTTGCAGTAATATTGATCATACACAAACAACCAATTGCACATACTATCACTGAAATTTCTCACTTTCTTCCATATCCATTAATTTCACAATTATTTTCCTAACAAATATTAGTAAACGGAAACACTAAGCCATCGATAAATCCACCAATCGATAAATCAATACATCGATTCCTCGACAGATGTATAATATGACAGATGCGCATAACATGTACATCTCCACCTCGTATGAATAGACTCGCCCTTATTGCATCGTTCTTTAAGGGCGAGGTTCCCTTGGCAGACAGGTGTGATTTACCTTCTCGCGGGCTTGTGGATGTTTGGATAATGATAGACAGGTTTCTAGTATTTCTTCCAGCCCTAAAGGAATATTTGATGATGTTTCACGTGTTCGATAGTTTGATAGGCGATTGTTTGAGAGGAATATAAGGAAGGCTTTGTAGGGATTGCGAATAGTTTACTGGATAAATAGAATGATGAATGTCAATGTAAATAATTTTTAACGGGTATGCACCATGTTGGTTTAGAAATGATAAATGTTCGATTTATCGGCAGTCTGCAGGCACCAAATGTGTTTTTATTTTTTAGTTTGTCTGTTGCTTCAATCATAAGTAACTGCCATTTTAAGGAATTGAAAATGTAAATAGAAAAATATACCTAGGTATATCAATATCGCGCCTATATTTTTTATAAATATTGTACAGAAAAAAATATTTTCTTTTCAATGTTTCCTAAAAGAAAGAGATATATCAAAATTGCTTTTCGAAAGTTATTGGCGTTGGAATTACTATCTATCTTCTTAATTTATTTTATTTTGAGTATTTATATAACACGAATTGTAAAAGGCACATTACATACGAGTGAAAAAGTTGCGCATGAGCCTTGGCGAGTGCAGCAATTTCACGAGCAATGTAATTGCATTACAATTCAAGTTGTGTATTACATTTTATCTACGACCATAAGATAGTAATTAATAAATGAAAAATTTCTTGGAAACAGTAACGTAATAATATTTATTACATAAGGTGTACAGTAAATCCTTTAGAACAGTAACGTAATTATATACCTATGTTAGATAACTGGTGTATAGTAAATCCTTGGCAATAACTAAGCATTTACTATTCTTGCAAATTGTTTTAATGGTCCTAGATACAAATTGTTACAGAGGTCCAGAATGACTAATAGCCGTATAGATAATAATTTTTTTTTGTTCTAATGCTAAACTTTGTAAGATAATAATTACCTATTGTACTAATTTTTTTTTTCAATTTCAGATTATAATTCTATTTTTCAACTGCACAACGAGATAGCAGCTTTCAATCTTATGTTGCATAAAGTGGTAAATACTTTTATTATTATTTGTTTCTTTTCAAATACATTTTTTTTGTATAGCAACTTCGGAAATAAAATGGTCCTTTTGGCATGATAAAATAGTTTCTAGAAAGAGCAAACTAAAATTATTTTTTAAATAACAAAATGAACCTACATTTTTATATCTATTGATTTTCATGGAATCATAATTATTGATGTTACTGCAAAGAAGTAGGTCTTTTCAATAGTTTCTACAAATTTACGGTAAAATCATATCTCTAGTGAATTACTCATATCTTGTAAGTACATGAAATTAGATACTACAAAATATAGGTTAATGGTTTCTGAAAATATGAAATATTTTGTAGTTTCTGGAGAAGATAATGCTGTTGGTATGTGACTTTATTAAATGAGTAGATTAGACTTATACAATCTTTTGGAGAAAATAGAAAATAGGAACTATAGGAAGTAGATAATAGAAATGAAATTTTAAACAAACCAAACAAAGATTAATCTGAGAATAGGTGAATCATTTTCTCCAATACCTACTTATTTATAAAACAGCTTGAGGTTTCATTTCAGTAAAAACTATGGAATACAATTTTTATTAAAATTTAAATGATGTCCAGTATTATAAAATATGTGCTTAAAATTTAAACAACTTTATACAAAATTTGACAAAAAAAAATATTAATATTTTATTATTTTGACCAAACGATTATGAAACTGGGCATTAGTTGAGTTTCTAGCTTCAGTACAAATTTTTTTAAATATTTTTTTCTAGTCCCATGCAATAATATTTACCTACCTAATCTATATTGAAATAAGTCATTTCTACACACATTTTTATTATATATTAACGTAAATTTTATGCAAATAAATCGTTTAAAAATAAAAACAAAACATGAAAAAATAGTGTACGTAACTCGTGTATAATGGCTATTAATACACTCATATGATTTACGAAACTCATCATGACTCATGACCCGTATCATAAACTTCATAATCAGGTTTTTAACATTAAAAATGGTAGAAATGTACTATTATTGCAAGCAGATTTTAAATTTTAATTATTAATTAATTTATATGAGTAATCGACATCAACCTTATTAAGTAGAAGGGGTACGAAACAAATTGTGTGATAAAGTGTTTTGTTGAAAGTGAGTGAAATATTTTTACAGATGATCGTGTAACAATTTAAGATAATGATTCAATACAAACATAATGACAGTTTTTTAAAATGTTCTATTTGTCTCATGTCTCATCTATATAATAATAATAATCTACGTTGTCCATATGGGCTTGAACACTTGAAACAACATTGCCAAACCATCTATTAGTAGGTACCTATCACCACAATAATATCTTTTTTTCTGGCAAAACTCACTGATAACCCTTCCAGGAACTATAACTCCCATCTTTCATTGTTCGATAAGACAAAGTGAAAAACAAAAACATATCTGCCTCGCTAGTCACTCGCCTAAAACATAAAACTCAAAACATGATCTGTCGCGACTTCGGAAAGTAGGTCTTCGAATCGAGTTTTTCAGTTCCAAAACCGGTACAGTACCGAGTAGTGAGTACTGAGTATTCATACATGAACTACACATGAGAGTGCTTTGCATAAGAGGAGCATTGGCGTCCACTGGGGGGGGAAGAGGCACTTGCCCCATCCTGGAAGTTGATAAATAAACCGTAACCAGTACAGATCTTTTTTCATGTTTTGGCTCTAGTTTTTTTTATCTTAATATTATGTATACATTATTGTATATGCTTTGGATAAAAGAGATACCTAGGTGCATATATTATGTACCATTTTCTACGTTAGATTATCAAGAAAATACTATGGAAATATTGACACTCCGTTAGGATACCAAAAACATAAACAAAATTTTAATTGTAAATGAAATGCCACATTTGAGATGTTAATTTCGTTAAATTAAATTTATGTAATGTTTATAACGTACTCTTATACACATCAGAGGATCTGAGGTCCTTGAGCTTGACAATCATCCTAGGATATCGTCATAAAGACCTTCGTTAGATAGGGGAGAGTGTTGTACCTTGGTACGCATATGTACCTTGGGACAACATCAATTGCAGCCGCATCTAGCATTATATATACTAATTTCAAGTAGAATTTGACAACACTGTTGAAAATAAAGTGATACACGTTGTTTCAAGCCTCATACATTTATTGTTCAGTTACTGAAGATGAATGTTTTTTTTTTTCAGAGGGAAATTTATTTTTTGATCGTATATTGCATTTTGTATTACTAAGTACCTATTTGGTACATTTCATTGTCTGATAGTCCAGTTAGTATATACATTGTTACTTCTTCGAAAACTTCTTGCATTGATATTTAAAATTTAATGAAACAAATACTGCGTTATATTTAATTAAAATATTTGCTTAATTGTACCTTGGGACAATAATTTGCTTGTACCTTGGGACATGGTTCCAACTCCAAGGTATAGGTATATGTCTTCGAGGATATGTAAACTTTAAATTTAATTTTGAAGGATAATGGAAATTATAATTGCGTACATTTATCGCTAAACTAAAATTTTAAGCATCGCGATACGGTGTAGAATCGTATAAAATGGGATCATTTTATTTCTCTTTCCAAACTCAATTATATTTCTTTGAATAAATATGTGTAACATAAAAAATTTATAAATACATTCGTTTAAAATTACTATATAGTTAAAACAAATTGTTTCTTTTCGTTTGATTCTGTCTTTTTTCCTTATATTTTATGTGTCCCGAAGTACAACCATCTCTGTTCCAAGGTACAACACCGCATTGTACCTCGGGACAGTTTGCCATTTTTATTTCTTATATAAGATTTTACTATTATTCTTTCAAATATAATCACAATAAAAATAATAGTTATTAACAAAAGATAGTTGTTCTTTAATGAACAATCATTACAATTTATTTATTGTTTCACAAATAAAGTGCAATATTTATCTACAATAATACAACTTTTGCCTGCAACGCATTATTGTCGTTATTCACTGAATTTTTTACTTTCTTCTCTGAATACTTATACGTAATTCCGCGTAAGCCCATGATGTGAAGGTATATAGAGTCTTATTTACATTACTACAGGTACATAAACACTAAGATATACACTGATTATCGGAGTTAGTATCGCATTTGTCGGGCTGGAGTTATACACAATTATTTTCTGTATTTGCTGGTGTTTGAACTAGATATGTTAAGTATGCAAATTTACTATGAGATTGTGGATTAAATTCCGTTTACTTGGAACGGAATATAAAATTAATTTAAATTTACCTACATGAGCGTTGTATTGGTGTATATCGTTAAAATTGAAATATTATTTAAATGGAATTATTAAGTTAATGGTTTACTTGACTTTTAACATTTAGCGCTACGGCTACGTTTAAATTTTAAGCAAAGAACATGATTTTATGAATGTATTGTATTTCATTTGATTATGCAGAATATAATCAGACAATAAATTAAATTCAGACCTGGTCATACTATACTATAAGTAATCAATTATAGAAATATTAAGCATGATTTACTTAATCTTACTCGTACTATGTGTTTCATGTTAATGTAAACGTTTATTAGTTTAGCGCTTTAGTGTATTATGTATTTGAATATTAACTATAATTTTAGTGTACAGGATAATAATTCAAGAAAAATTATAGGTACTTTATCTATCTGTTTCATAAAAATGTGCACCAACAAATATTAAAATTAGAACTCAAAAACTCAAATATTATTCTGAACTGTTATATACAATTTTGTGATATTTAATTCTGTTTGGTTGGTGCAACCGTTTCAATAAATGCCTGATTAAGACGACCGTCTACGTCCTAAAATCCAGCATAAAATGTACTAATGTAGCGAGTGTTTTGTGACAGTACAAGAATGGTAAAATTCAATTCCAACAAGGTTTATATATAATACTTTAAGGTTCAATTAACAGTTGTGCCTTTTTAAAATTTTTATAAAAAAAATCTGACGTGGACACCACATAACTTCCTTGTACGCCGATTAAACTGATCATACTTTTCTTAATAACTAAAATGTAGAATAATATAAAAAAATCTGACATGGCCACCACAAGACCTCCCGCCATATACCTACTTTATTCTTTTAACTTATTATACAAATATATTAATATATAAGTACTACTACTACTGCTACTATACTCACAAATATATTTTAGAGATATAAAGCAAATTTTACTATTGTCACTGTCATGTCATAATTATTTAAATTTTACGTAGATGTTAATCGATCATGGACTACAAGATACCGAAATACTAAATTATAAATCTATACTTTAATTATTCTTAAATGATACCAGACACAAAAATATTTATAAAATACTGATTGTAGTTAATAATCACATAATCTTTCATTTAAAATAAAAAAAATTGTCTTATATTAAATATTTATGGAAATATTTGAAAAAAGTACTACTTCCGGTTTGTAGATTGAAACCAAAAATAGGAGGTGCACAACTAGATGCTATAACAGTCCTAAATACAAAATTTCAACTTTCTACGTCTAACCGTATTTGAGTTATGCGACACACATACGTCCGTACGTACAGACGTCACGACGAAACTAGTCATAATGGATTCAGAAAAGGTCAAAACGGATATTTCCATCAAAATCTGAAAATTTTTCACGATTACAATACTTCCTTTTTACTCTGTACAAGAAAGTAAAAATTGTACATGATTATAAAAATTCCGAAAAACACGCTTATATCTCCTAATTTTAAAAAGGTACATCTGTAGTTCCACTCTTTCTCAATTAAATGTTTAAGAAAGCATTATCTTGAAGCCAATAATAAACTGACAATTTACTCGCAATGAAAACACTTTTACAGTATTTTTACCTCTCGCCTCATATTCTATAAGAGAGGTATTGTAATGGGTCAAAATTTTCGAGTATGAGTTTTTAGTAGATAAGCACGTTTCAGAGTCTCTAGAATACGAATTTAATATTTTCCCGATGATGTCTGTGTGTGCGTATGGATGTATGGACGTATGGACGTATGAATTATGTGACGATTTTTCGTCCACGATAACTTAAAAAGTATCAAGCCTTTAATAACCAAATTTCATATTTAAGGTTTTAATAAGGGTCTTAACACCGGATAAGTTTTTGGTAGAAATCCGCAAACCGGAAGTAGTACTTTTTGGAACTTTATATAGTTTTTCTTAAATAAATTATAAATTGGTACATTATTTATTTATGCCAATTTTTGCAATTAAAAATAAAAGATAATATAATTATCTATGGGTACAGTTAATTTTAAATACAATTTGCTGAATCTGGTAGTATTTAGCAATAAAATAAAGTGCAACTAAGTACCAATATCTTGTTGTCCATGATATGAAATTTGTTTTTACTCAAAATTTGAATTATAATGACAGTGACATTACAGTTGACATATTTTGCTTGCATCTTGGTTTACATTATCGTTTACATATTACATGAACATGAAACTATTAAAATGTAAGTAAAACTATTTATTCGATTAGTAGAATAAGCAGAATTAGGCGAGAGGTCGTGTACTGGCCACAGCAGATTTTTTAACTTTAAAATGACATTGCATATAATTAGGCGGCGGCAAAGTACGAGTTTCGGGCTGCTTTCTTGTAGCTACAGTATTGGGGAAAGGAGAAGAATAGAAGAAGTAAAATTGCTTTTAAAAAATGTATACTATCTCAAAAGACCGGATAAAAATAATACAAGCATCATTTACCACGTAATTAACAAGAATTCTTAATCGAAAGACTGACGTTTATACCTACTGGAGAATACTGAAGAGAACAGCCACGGCGGGAACGCACTTATCAGCAAAAAATGCATGCAACAGAAAGCGCAAACTACAGAAATTGCAAGCATCAGAAAGCGCAAATTACAGAAATTGCAAGCATCAGAAAGCGCAAATTGCACAAAGTGCAATTTTCAGAAAATCGCACACAACAGAAAACGCATTGTTCAGAAAGCTCAAATATCAGAACGTGCATCTTACAGAAAGTGCACTTTCTGATGTTTGCGTTTTCTGATACTTGCACTTTCTGTTAGAAGCAATTTTCTGTGATTTGCGCTTTCTGTAAAATGCGCGTTCTGATGCTTCCACTTTCTGACGTTTGCACTTTCTGACGCTTGCACTTTCTGACGCTTGCACTTTCTGACGTTTGCACTTTCTGACGTTTGCACGTTCTGATGTTTGTGCTTTCTGAACAATGCGTTTTCTGTTGTGTGCGATTTTCTGAAAATTGCACTTTGTGTAATTTGCGCTTTCTGATGCTTGCAATTTCTGTAATTTGCGCTTTCTGATTCTTGCAATTTCTGTAGTTTGCGCTTTCTGTTGCATGCATTTTCTGTTGTTGCATATGCACCCGCCACGGCAACGTTGAAAAGCGCGAAATTTAAATTTTAACCAGGAAAGAAACATTATCTATCTAATAACAAGTTTTTCACAAGAATGAAAGGTAATGTATACAAATGATAAATAATTTATACCTAAAACTATTTGTATGAAAAGTGCAAAATTCTCTTTCCATTTTTACTATCTGTCAGATTGACATAAGAACGCGATAAATGACATACAGTACAGCGTTGCTGTAGGTTATACTGGTATTTGGCCGAATGAAATCTTATAAAATAAACAAGTTTTACATGATAAAAATTAATAATATTCTTAATTAATTGATTTAAATCTCATTTTATTAGAAAACAAATGCAAATAGACTGCGCTTACATACAGCAAAAAATGTTTATTATTATTTTTTATAAGGAATTCTAGTATGAAATACATTGTGAGCATTGGAGATGCTCCTAACCCGTCACCGCCCGAGTGTACCTCTTTAAATGACATATTAATATTTAATTTTGAAACAAACATGAAAAAATCATAATTTTGAAATATGCATTAAGTTCTGAATGATAGACCGTGACCGTACACCGTGTACCTTTTGTTTTTATTATATTCTTTACCACCACAACAAATTGTAATTCATATTACGTATATCTAGCATAAAATTTATATTTCCACATTATGTCATACCAAGCCGCGTCAACGTAACCCGTCAACAAATGAGTAACAAAACCTTACTTTCCTAACCTGTGCGTAAATCCCATATTCATGCTCCAGATACACACATGCAGAGATCCAGCAGCTGATTACAACTTATGTAATTACCTCCCGCCCCCCTTGCCACCCGCACCGTACCGCGCCTTCGATTAGAAAACAATATTGCGCGATATTGTTTTACGTGTGTCCAATAACGAACTGTAAGTTGCTTCTGCATTTTTGCAGAATTTATTATTAAATGAATGTACGATAATATGATAAATGGTTCGCGGACGAACGGGTTTAATTTGAAACGAATTTAATCTTGTGGATAGTTGTGCAATTACGCTACCAGGTGTTTGAGGAAACGAAGAACCTTATTTGGAATGTGTGCAATAATTGGTCTAATATGGGCTTAGCATATGAGTTAGTAATTATTTCTAATCAAATATGTACCTAAGTGTGTGAATTTATGTATATGTTTGGTATTTGTATTTCATGTTTTGTACATATTAATATACTTAGTGATTTTATGGGCTTTTGTGAAAAATTCCAGTTATCCACTTTTATGATAACTGTTGAGTACAGAAAATTGACGCTGATTAGTACACACATAATTTTTATGTGTAGTAATTTGAATTGGACCATAGATCGATAGATCATTAGGTATCAATTTATTTTTATTTTTGTTAAACGAAGTTATATACATAGTTTTTCTATTTGACGTTCACAAAGTTAACTTTGTGAACGCAACTGAATGTCGCAAGGGTTCAACTTGTGACACGCAACATTTTATTAGAAGGTTTATTGGTAGTATCAGATGACATTTACTTCAAATTTTACAAATATCAAACCTGAGACCATTCAAATTTCAGTAATCTCTAAATATTTTGCTTAATAAATTGGTTTTTACTTTTTATTCAATAAAATTAATTATTATAGTATTGAAAAACATATAAGTTAAATTTTTTCTATAATATCTTCAGTTATCACCTAGAATAGGTTAGTAATTTATATACTTTTACAGAGACAGTAACAGTTAAATATATGGCAATATTAATGTCACCAACAAAAACGATACACACATAAATTTCTCTAAATGATCTTGGTATATACCTATTATGACAGTTTAATTTTAATATTAAAAAGACGTCAAATATAAATAGTACAAAGAACTCATTTTATAATACTTTTTTCGCACTTGTCCTTTATAGTAAACTCACCCGAGGGCTCGTTTTACTAAATTTGGACGCGTGCGAAAACACCATGCTTTATAAAGCTTGTTTTACTACACTATTATGGCAGATAAAATTTTATATACGTCGTGTTATCAAACTTGGCTTCGTCTCGTCTGATAATCTTCACGACTAGTACCATAATAATTGACGTTACGATCCGTATAACATAAATAACTATTGGCATTGGCAACCATAATGGCCTTCATTATAGGTCTAGGATCATAATAAAGCCATTTCGATACTCAGTACCATAATGAAATAACAAACAACTCGTTACTAAGAAAAGTTCAAAACTAGCATACCTGATTTTTTTTGTTCAATACCAAATAATTTATTTTATATTTTGACTGTCTATAATGCCAGCAGATAAAATTTTGTATGCAATACGTATCGTAATGTCAATCATCATTATGGTCGTGAAGATTATCAGACAAGGCGAGGTCGAGTTTGATAACGCGACGTGTTATATAAATTATCTCAATAATTAGATTCCCCGAGTGAACACGAACGGTTCTGAAAGATTTTGATACAGTTTAGCATTTGTATGTTTTTAAGCAAAATATTCCTCGTCTGAACGTCTTCATTCATTTACTTAGTTTTCTATGGACAAAACATATTTTAGTTTTTAAAGAAAAAAATTAAGTGACCTGAATTTTAAAATGTTGTAAATAAAATTTAGCTTGCTCATTTCTCATTAGGAAAATCTGTATCTGTGGGTGTTGGTATAAGTGAATCAGGTCTCTAATAAGAATTTTCAGTTCTTTGGAATGTATTACTCGTATGTTTTATGTACTCAAGATTTTTTTCGGTTTTCCCGACAGACTTCAAACAGACACTTGTAGTATTATCTCTAACAATATCTCAGAACTTAAATCCATGTTATCAATGTTTAAGTTTTATATCATATGCATAAATACAAACATACGATCTTATTTTCGAAGAATTGGTAAATTTTAAAATTTAGTCACAAGCGCAAATTCATATCCATATCAAATATTTTGCAGTGTTATAAAATAAATATAAAGTGATACCAAACAAACACAAGTAGATAATGTTATAAAAATGAACTGAAACTTCTATTTTCTTTGGGGATATTATACATCGATGCTCGAAATATTTTTAAAGAAATTTGTAACTTCTTGTAGAATTAAGAAAATCATGTGTAAAGAAAATATATAGCACATTTGTCAATGTCAAAATGATAGCAGTCATTGAGTGACGTTTAATATTCGATATTTTAATTGCATTTATTATAACATTGTAAGTTATAGACATAATACGAGTAATATGTAAATGTTATTAAGTAATAATATTGAAAACGCAAGTATTTACAATATTTTTATTTATTTCAATACCTACCTACTAAGTAATTTAAAAAATAATGATTAGTAAAGTTGGTATACCACTGATTGTACTCATTTACGAACTTGAAACTATTTTTTTTGTAAAAAGCTTAAATATATAGAATTTCAGTCGAAAATTCGTACGCGTTCTCAAGTTGTCGTGCTTACGGTTAGTCAGACCGACTTTTTTTAAATTATGTTTTAGGGTTCAGTAGGGTCTAGAACGTGAAGATTCATCAAAATCACGATTACAATACTTTCCCTATTATATACGCCGGACAAGCAAGGAATGCAGAAAATCGAAATGGGTTATACATACAGTAAGGACACTTACGAAAATTTAATTTTTTAAGTAATGATAATGAATGTTACTAGTACAATAAATAATAATTACCTACACTACAACTGATTCACCGAGAAGAAACGCTCTCCTTAAAAAAATAATGTGAACAATAAGATATAGGTAAGAATTAAGTTCTGTTGGTTGGAGAAAAACAAATGGAATAAAAAATAACAAATAATGTTTAAGAGCCCAGAAGTAAACCTAAGTCTTCGGGTATCTAGAATTCGATTGTTTAATACAAGCACCGATTCTTTTGTATAAAATCTTAGGTTCAGAATAGTTTGCGGTAATTCGCCCAGCATCCTTGTAAAAAATGTTAATATCTGTAACAGTTATAATTCGATACGATGCACAATTTAAATATTTCAATTAATCTCAGCATAAAAACGAATAAATTACAATACAAATCAGAGCAACCCTTGTCCAACAATCACTGAATCATCCTAGCGTAAACATCCCAAAAAATTACATCTCATTATCCTTACAAATCGCAAGGTTTCTGCCACTACTTATGCAGATTAAAGCATTAAAATTTAATAGCCAAATATTCACAATAAAAAAATAAGGCCACAACTGCCACCCTTAAGTATTCTTGCCATAGGGGTGAGTTTTGCGTGGCAATGAATAGTTTATGCTAATAACTAGAGCAGGTATATTCTCTAGATCCGTTATGCGTTTGATAAACAATGGACTGTACCATTCTGCGGAAGGGATGCTCTTGCATCTTAAAATGTTCCGGTGACAGGGATGTAAAGTATCCATTTCCCAGATGACGGCAGGTAGCTCTCTTTTGTTTTGGGGTTTTTTTGCAACGGATTCTGATCCGTGGTTAAATTGAATTTATGTCCGGTTTTTTTGATAAGCGAAAGTTTATGGGACATAAGTGTAATCCAAAATGGGCTGTGAAATTTTCGGGTCTAAATATTTTAATTTTTAGTTTGATATGCGCTATAATTTTAAAACGGATTAGGATTAGGTTTTTTTAGGTCATATTTCAAGTTTGTTAGCATTTCTTATTAATTTAAGTTTTAATTTCTAATTTCAGTTTTACTTTTGATCAGAAAATCGGTTCAATTAAATCAATTCAAAACCTTTTTACTTCCTTGTACGAAGTAAGGAAGTATTGTAATCGCGAAAAATTTCGGTTCTCAGATTTTGACGGAAATATCCGTTTTGACCTTTTCTGAATCCATTATGACTAGTTTCGACGTGACGTCTGTACGTACGTACGTACGTACGTACGTACGTACGTACGTACGTACGTACGTACGGACGTATGTGTGTCGCATAACTCAAATACGGTTAGACGTAGAAAGTTGAAATTTTGTATTTAGGACTGTTATAGCATCTAGTTGTGCACCTCCTATTTTTGGTTTCAGTCTACAAACCGGAAGTAGTACTTTTTAAAAATATTTCGATAAATATTTAATTTTAGACAATTTTTTTTATTTTAAATGAAAGATTATGTGATTATTACCTACAATCGGTATTTTATAAATATTTTTGTATCTGCTATCATTTAAAAATAATTAAAGTATATATTTATAATTTATAGTATTTCGGTATCTTGTAGTCCATGATCGATTAACATTTGTTACTACGTAAAATTTAAATGATTATGACATGACAGTGACAATAGTAAAATATGCTTTATATCTTCTTCTGCAGTTTAAATCAAATGACTAAAATATATTTGTGAGTATACTAGTATAATAAGTTAAAAGAATTTTTAATATTATTTTACATTTTAGTTATTAAGAAAAGTATGAACACACAAGGCGTACAAGGAAGTCATGTGGTGTCCACGTCAGATTTTTTTGTTTTGAAAGATGGAAAAAACCACAATAGGCTCATTCTTGCATGATTTTTTTATTAAATATTTTTGAAGAGATAAAATCTTGGGGCACGTATTTTGTATTTTATTATTAAAAAGCCCAAAACTAATTAATGAAAATTGAATATTTCATATGTGTCGTAGATTGCTTTTATTTCTACTATAAAAATTTCTTTCTTAATTTACTAAAAAACATATTGTTTTAAAATAAAATTTATATTTTTACTTCCCGGCCTATATAATAGGGAAAGTTATTTTAATCCTGATTTTTGACAGTTTGAGATTTTGATGAATCTTCACGTTTTATACCCTACTGAACCAAAAAAACATAATTTAAAAAAAGTCTGTCTGTCTGTCCATAAGCACGATAATTTATAGACGCGTACGAATTTTCGACTGAAATTTTATATTTAAGCGTTTTACAAAAAAGTTTTTTGTTCATTATTGAGCTTTATACAATCAGTGATACCAACTTTATGAATTATTTTTTAAAATTAGTAGGTACTTGAATTATTGATGAAAATATTGTAAACGTTTGCGCTTTCACTAGTATTATTTAATTTAATTTACATATTGCTTATTTTGTCTAATTTATGACAAATGCATTCAAAAACTAGAATGACTGCTGTCACTGACATTGACAACTGTCACTTTGACATTGATAACCGTCACTTTGATAACTGTTACTTTGACATTGACGCTTTTCACTTTGACATTCACGCTGGTCTCTTATTTGACACCGCCTACGTTATTTCAAAATTTGTTCAAATTAAAGCCTTTATGAAAGCATGTTATTAAAACTTATAGCCGAGGAAATACTGTGGTGGCCACAGCAGATTTTTATTTATGTTTACCACCTAACATTATAGGTATAACACTCACAAGTAAGATGCTTTTTTCGACACTTGATACACAATATACTATTTCAGTACCATGCAAGTAACCTATTAGTGCTACCTATGTATTTACATAGAACGCTTTGATTTTGATCTATGTTATTAGCCACTGTAGATAACTTCAAAATGAACTATTAATTTGTACTATGATTCCGAATGACAATATTTAAAGCAGATTTTTACAGAAGATTGTCATATGCTAAGTAGGTATACCGCGACTAGTTCAATTCTGCAATTATTATATTTTCAATCATTTTGTATTCTTTATTTATGTGCTAATACAAGATAATAGTTATATTCTTTGTTACTATATTGACAATACTGACATCTGCGTTTGGAAATCGTGATGATGCATATTGATTTATGCTTTACTTTTTCTGACTATACCCCGATGTATCATAAATAATCAAATTCGTTGAAGATCTTCGTTATCTTCGTGTTGTTTATCTATTCAGACACTTTGTGCAGCGACATTGTAAATATTGACATCTTCATCTTCATATCTCATCTCACAAGAGTTCGGTTACGGATTACATTGAGTGTGGTTGGGATTCAATCGATTTATCAGACAACCTTCCTCCAAAGTTTGTTGTACCTGACTAAGACTAAGATAACCTCATGTTTAAACAACAAACTTAGGGTATTATCATTATTAATATATTTACCTGAAATATTTGACTCAAATGAGAAGTAAACAAGATCGTTGATTTATGGTTTATCTCATCAGTCATCTGATTTGTAAGTTATTTATTTTCTACAAACATTAAATGCGTTCTTAAAAGGTTAGGTAAATTTAGAAAATTGGAATATAGTATGAGATAAGCAGGTTTTTAAATACGAAAAAAAAACAATGTTATTTTATAACCGATTTCATCAATCATCAGTAGAAATAGTTGAAAATTTAAAATTGTGTTCACCCCGACAAAATTAATACATATAATAGAAAAATTTCATTCGTAATTTTACGAAATATACCAAGATGTCGAAGGAATCAGTGATCATTAATCAATATATTATTTCAATTTAGAGGCAGACTCAGAGTTTGCTCATTTCTTTTTGAACTGTAAAACGAGAGCCAAGAAATTTCGATCTACCAATAATGTCGATGGTTAGTTTCATTCTTTTACCGATTAATAAATATTTTAATATGTATGTATGTATACAGGGTGTTTCATAACTTCGAGCACATACGTTAAAGGTATATGTTGTTTGATATGCTGATTACGAATAAAAAATAAATTTTTTTAAATTCGAAAAATGAATGTAATGGTAGTTTACCTACAGCATTTTTTCTAGAATTGCACTAGATTCGTTTTCCTATTAAACACAAACAATAGAAGTAGGTAATCAACATCTTAAATTACATAATACTAGTAAAATAAACAAACAAAATTTAATTATTTTTAATGAAACATACCCCCCGAATATCTCGCGAAAAACAGAACAGATTGAGAAACCAAAAAGTACGTCCAAAATATTTTTGAAAGTTCTATCGAATTGCACCAAATGAAAGTTCTTTCCCTCATCCCCTGGGCATATGTACTTCGGTTCATTGCCTCCTGATAATGTGCGAGAGTCAGTCAAGGCTGTTCTTCCATCTAACCCTATGACACAAGTCCTTTACAACCACTAGCCGGCTGCTGATAGCTTTCTGGTTTGCAAGTTAATTGTATCACAACTTGAAATGGTGACGAGAGTAGATTTCGATGACAATTCCACTCATAGTTTTTCATCCAATCAAAACACAGTACTTTGCTAAATTGTACCAATCACAGACGAACTACAGTGACAATTTTCACTAGGTAGTGAAAATTACACTGACAATTTTAGTCACTAGTCACTAGTGAAAATTGCCGCGAAGCGTTGCCTAGATACTATGTCAGTTGATGATTGTTTTAAAAATACATTACTTTTTTTGGAATAAATAAAATAATTCGAGAAATTGTCAAGCCGAATACCGTACGTGATTATGATTTTTTGGTAATTTTTGTCGTCTGGTCACTCTACTAGTGTGATATTTCGCTGTCTTTAATATGTTTCACAATTTTCTGAGATCTTCTAATTTCTAGAAGGGATTGGATAATACATTTTTTTAAATTTACGTATGGAAAAACCAAACTTTAATAATGCCGAAACATTTCCAATTGACACAAATTCAGATTAACTTAAATACAACTTAATATTTACTTCATTAATCATAAACACCGACCGATATTTACCCACAATCAGGAAATTCCAAAAATAGATTATCAAATATTTGCTGCAAATTTCCAACAAGTGTATAGTAAACATCAGTGGAGTTGTCAGCCTACAATCGTCAAGCTACATCTCTATCAGATCTGAACGTAAAAACCTTTCTACATACGTGATCCGTGTTACAATCGTGATAGAGATACCCACATTACGACTGCTTACCATGTACCAACGCATTATCGGTAATGTAACCGCGTACTTACAAGCGTTCTTGCGTTCGACAGGTGTAACGTATGGCTGTAATGACGAAGACATGGACGTACGTGAAAATTATTAGAAAACAAGGATGAGTACTATCTACGAGATTTTTTTATTTCATGTTGTATAGTTTCATATTGAAAGTTATTTTAAAATGGTTTACAGAGTGTTAAAACTATACGGCTGACCGGCTGCTGGTGACTTTGTAGTACTATATGAAAATTATATTCCGTACCTAAACCATGGTGACCATGGTTGCGGTTATCCGTGTCGTATCCTAACCAAGAAACAGCTTTCAGGATTTGGTTAGATTAAGGAACGCGGTTCCTGAAAGTTTTGGTTACTTTTTCGTGACCATGATAACCAACGATAAGCGTTGGTTATAGTGGTAAGTTTGTACGTTTATATGTTTTGCGGGTAAATATTGGGTTTGTGCATAGTTTCATATTAATCGTGGTAAGAGCCATGTTTGTTATGTTTCTTTTCATCGTTTCTACATTTTATTAATAAAAAATAAGTTACAATGTCGAAATTAGTGATAGTGACAGAAAAAATAAGTTAAAATAAAAGTTTCATATATAATACCACTAGTGTTCCAAGTTATGTCGACAATTTTTGTTGCTGAACCACGAATGGTTATTACGCTTGATTGAAAATTACACGAGTGCGTAGCACGAGTGCTATTTTCTCAAGCGTAATAATCATGAGTGATGCAGCCACAAAAATTGTCTACATAACTTGGAACACGAATGGTATTCGGAGGACAATTCACCGAATAAAATTATTGTATTCTTTCTTTATGAAAATGATTTATAAATAGCTTCACTTCCATTACAACAGTTATAACAATAGGATTTTGATTAATAAAGATATATTCAATTGTTTAAAATTGTCGATTGGATCACTAGTGAAAATTGTCGAAAAATTATGTCGCTGCGAGCACTAGTGATAAATTGTCGAAAAAATTCGTTTCAATTGGTGGAAAATTTATAAATCCTCAAAATTGATTGGTCCATTTTTGACAGATGACACATGAGTTGAATTGTCAAAAAATGCCATGAATCTGCCATGGCTTAAAACCACATTAACAGTCCGAAATTTGTGAAGTTGTAGGAGGTAATTGCAGTAAATAGAGTTAAATAAACAGCTGATTTGGTCTGAAAAGCGTTTGAATATTGTTTGTTTTGATTGTGCTACGACTCAAATTTCGAGCTGCGAACATTTAAATAAATTTCTTCAGTATGAATTAAGTACACCAAATTTCGGACTGTCAAAAAAATGTCAATCTCAAACAAAATGGAAATAAATAAATACATTTCCTTGTTCCGAATCATGACCTCTTTTTCAGGAATCATAACTAACCACAGATTTACCATTACCAAAACCGCGGTTATTACGGAATATACTAGAAATAATAGAATCAAAGTTTTTTCTTTGAGCGCACAGACTCTAAAAACCTTAAACGATTTGCGAAGCGAATCCAAACTAAAATGTCGGTCAGTTTCTGTTCTATTATTGACTATAAAACGCTTTTTTGTTTGTTTATTATGCACCTGCAATTTCTGCAGCTTTGCTATATCAATTTATAAAGTAAACCAAACTCCAGGGGAGGTAAGTGTCCCATGCCCCCCTCTGCGGACACCTATGGACGACGCTACGTTGGAACGTTATGTTAAGTTGGCTTTCCTATTCGAGCTGGTGAGGTGTAAATCTTATCATTGGTCTATTAGATATTATTAATGTACGAGGAAAGCGCGAGCGGATAATGAGTTTGCTGTTTTTGAATTTGAGTTGTTGTTGGTTGTTATTGCAAGGCGTTATTTATTGTGCGTTTTACGGGGAAAGACGTCAAACTAAGTATTTATTGTACACTACCTGGATGTAATAATTAATATTTTTGGATTAATGTAGCGTTACAATGTTAAAGTTACAAACAAACATATAAACTACTTACTTCTGTTAAAATTAAATTGGTTTTGTAATACGAAATATAAAAAATCATTTTAGATATTTTCGGAATTCATAATACTGTGCATAATAATAATTATTTTTCATTTACTTTTACCAATAAAATTAATATTATGACAAATATAACAACTAACTATATGGTAATTCGCTATTTAGTCACATTTAATACTCAACTGATCATAAAACAAAAAGAATTTTATTATATAATTTGTAAATTTAATGAGTCTTCACTAAAAGTATATATTTGGTACCATTGGATTGCAGATTATACACAGTTTCCCAAAAGTCCCGGGACGGAGCTATAAGTTTTGGACGAGTGAAGAAAAATAATTGAAAATTTGGGGATCACTAAAGCGTTTGGGTCATTGCGAGACCGAAGAAGGTCGCCAATTTAAACATTTATTATAAAAATCGTAATAAACGTGCAAAAAACATTAAAAATTAATTAAAATTAAATTCTTGAAAGAATTAAGATTTCGGTTTTTGGTTCATGGGGATGTAATTCTAATTCATTACCTTTTAATTGAAATAAGGTGAAACTCGACAGGAGTATTTAAAAATGTTAAGGTGGTCATCCCCAAAAAAAACTCCACGTTGCATGGAAGTTCTAAACTATTTAAGAATATAGTTTTTATGACTCTTTAGTGATCTCAAAATTTTCCATTTTTTTTCTTCACTCGTTCAAAACACGAGACTTTTGGGAAAGCCTGTATATAGTGTAATTCACTATTTAATGGCATGTAATACTCAACTATCCATAAAACAAAAAGAATTTTATTTTAATTTGTAAATTTAATTACAGTTTTCACTAGAAGTACATTTTTGGTACAATTGGATTGAAGATTATAAATTGGATATCTGACTATCAATGGAAAAACATGAAATTCGTTATGCAGTGGCAAAAAAACTTGTAAGTACATTTAAATTTTAAATATTAAATAAATTTATAAAATTCCATATACCTAGAAACCGTAATACAAAAATTGAGAAATATATTTTATTGTTGACTGCATCCCAGTAATTTTTTCTCCATTCCTCATAATCTATAAGTTGAATATTTATGCCAAGTTGTGATTCACCTGTATATTTATTTTTGTAGATATGACTGATTTATATCGTGACGTCCAAATATGAAGTAGACGGGAAAATTTTATTTTTGTGTACATGTTTTTATAAATTCAGAATAGATCTTACGAAATTAGAGAAACAATAATTCTTGATTTTTCTATTTATAATGAAATATTCTCCGTGGAACCCAGCTGCGCGATATTATGAGAAATGTGTTTGATGTAATTAAATCCTTTTATATTTAAAAATCCCCTTAATCGAATCATGATTCCCAGAGAGAACAAAGAGAAAACACTGATATTTTTACATTAAAAGTGGGATCTTTATCTGCAGTTGATTCCTACTTGACTTTCAAGTTGTTTAATTTAAATCTGAAAGTGCACAATACGCTGAATGCAATGTAAGTGCATTCAATCAACAATAGATCCCAATCAAACTGCACTTGCGGAGTTATTAACTCAATAATGCAACTTTCATTTCAACTCGGCGAGTACCTACGCGATGAAATTGTGTTTCATTGTGTACTTCATCGATTAATATCAATAGCAGAAGAATTAGAAACACCGTGCACGAAGCAGAAATTCTATCCAAAAACTTGGTCAGTCATTTAGGTACTGTTTTCTTGATCTAAACTTGATTGTTTTCCCAGAGCTCAATTTTTTATCGGGTCTCGGTCCTATTCAATAACTCATTGCTTCCTATGACTATGAGTCAAGAAATCTTTAATGCCCTGTTTCTTTGAAGATTTATTCATTCTTAGAAGAATATTTTTCTTGTTAAAAAACACTACCAAAACAACTTATTTTACTAAACATTTTTGACAAATGTATTTATTTATTGTAACTAACGTAACTAAATAAAATCTAATCTACATAATATGTATAGTCAGATTTTACAGTTCAACCATCTGTCAAAAAATATTCAATACTATTATTTTTTTCAAAAAGTATGAAAGAATTCTCAAAGAGTCCTTGTGTAAACAGGGCTTTAAGCTTTTTAGTCAAAATAAGATAACAGAATAATTATTTTAAATTACTAGATATATATTATAAAAGTATCCGTTTTAAAGGACAATATAATAATCACCCATAATTTGAAAACTATAAATATTTGAGAATTTTTTCTAATGGCAGTTTTTATTTATTACTCAATTTTGACATGGCCGCACCAGTTAATGCGACTGAACTCATTTCAATTGCCAGGTATGTTATAACATTTCTGGTTTAATAGACTGAAATGCAAGGATTATTTTTCTTCGAAAATCATCTACGACTACGTTAGTGGAAACAATGTTTTTTTACATAACCCCAAACAAAAATGGGTGCGTTATATAAGCTCATTTGGCCTTTATCAGTTTTTGCTTATCGACGTACGAAAAGCGCAGAAATTGACGTTATATAAGCGCAGAAGGGAACATTTGAAAAGCACAATAGTTTTAGGGATTGTACGATAGTTTTTCTACAATATTTTTTGAATTTTTTAAAACTAGAAAATATTCTTGCCTAACATTGTTCTGAACTTAACCTCATCATACTCGAAGAGTATTTTTAACAAGATTTTTTGAATTTTTTAAAACTAGAAAATATTCTAGCCTAACATTTTTCTGAACTTAACCCCATCATACTCGAAGACGATCTGGACTAACTTGTTATGGTCAGAAATCTCATTTTCGAAAAATGCGCTTATTGAACGTTACGATCTGCGCTTATTGTACATAAATTTACTGATTATATTTCTGCGCTTTTCATACGTTTTGATGACCAGAAATGCGCTTTTACAACTCTCCGACAAAAATCTGGTGGCGTGTAAGATCTGGTGAATTTGGAGACCAAGAAATTGTCTCATTTAACTCTGTGAGGTACAAAATATTTTATTTTAATGATACAGCTTGTTTTCTGCAATGAAATATAGAAGAAAATAAGTGGTTCAAATTTCGAAACGCTGTATCCCAAAGTTAAGAAATCGCGCGTACCTACTGTAATAGATCAGTGAGGCAAAGAAATGACACATGAATGCTTCCATTACTTATGTCCAGGCTTGGTATGATCTGATAGCTTTTCCATTATGTGTCATTGCAAATGAATTACACTGTAATATAAAAACGCCAGATAGCGCAATAATTAAAGTGCTTGCGGATAAATTCGGATCGGTATCCACTCTCGTTACCATTTTAAATTAGAATACAATTAACTTGGATGTAATGGTCGGTAAAATACCTACCTACCACAAAATATTTAAAGTGAATTCTTGCCAAATCGAGAGGTGATTAACTAGATGAGAGTCGGATCTAGTATTTAAATAACAAGGTGACGTTTTGTTAAATATAAATATATTTAAAAAGAAATGGTAAAACTGATTTAATGTGAACAAATGAAATATACAAATTTAACAGAAATAAATACAAATAATAAAACTAACTCAAAAATAATTCTATCAAAGACCGAAAACTAAATGTTATACTTTTAGATGTTGGTTGCCGACTGTCGAATCTATTCTTCTTCAACAGCCTGCTAACCTTATCTACATCATCAATTAATTTAGCAACTGCAGTGGAAAAATTCCATAAAATTGTTTATCTCGCAAAACCTGCAGTTGCTCTTCATAAACTACCAACTTAACTTCCTTTTGTGACGTAAGGCCAGACGCTTACTTAAGTAATATAACTTTTGGAAAATTTAGCGGATGTGACTTTACATGGAAACCACAAAAGCTATCGGACACCGGCTTGTGGTTGTACTTGTAACAAGGGCATGCACGCGCATTTGATAAATTTTGCCCACTGACAAGAGTCAATTAGCCCAGTCAATTTATACATTCGACCTTGCAAAAGGTCATGTAATTCTAATTTTTTAATATGTTGTTAGGACCCATGTTAACAGTAAGAAACCAAATTTGCAGCTTCGAAAGACCTGTGCGACCTGCGTAACACGTAAAAACCTGCAAAATTTTCGGAATTTTTTCAGTTGTTGCCTAATAACTCGTAAACAATGCGTTTTCGATACATAGTCGATCATATTATTTTTAAAGTACATTAAATTTGCAACAATTTAAGCCTAACCGCAGCTCTATACCTCTAATAGTTTCCGAGATATGGCACTTTAAAAATTAGCAATTTTTTCCAAAATATTTAAGTTGAATTTTTTTTGCTTTTTTCGTAATTTTTGTGTTTAATTAACTGTAATTTCTGAACGAATAAAAATATTGTTTTGCGGTTTCTTTCATTAAATTTTACGAACATTTCTCTATAAAATACATTATTTTAAAAACTTTTTAGGGCGTTCATTAAACCAAAATATCAATTTTTTTTCGAGAGAATTATTCAAATTTTTCATATTTATTATAAAAACATTTAATATTTTGGCGCAATGAACACCCTAAAAAAAATTTACAATAATGTATTTTATAGAGAAATGATCGTAGAATTTAATAAAAGAAACCGGAAGTCGATAACTTCATCCGTTCAGAAGTTATAGCTCATTAAACACAATATATATATATAAAAAAATTAGAAATCTCTTTACTTTCTCTCGGAAAAACATTTGATATTTTGGCTTAATGAACACCCTAAAATCTTTTTAGAATAATGTATCTTATGGAGAAATGGTCGTAGAATTTAATAAAAACAACCGGAAGTCAATATTTTTATCCGTTCAGAAGTTATAGCTCATTGAACACAATAAATATTAAAAATTTAAAAATTTCTCGATTTTCTCTCGGAAAAACATTTGATATTTTGGCTTAATGAATACCCAAAAAATATTTTAAAATACTGCATCTTATGTAGAAATGTTCGTAGAATTGAATGCAAGAAACCGGAAGTCGATAACTTTATCCGTTCAGAAGGTACAGCTCATTAAACACAATATAATTTGTAAATACAAAATATTTGAATACTTTCCTCGAAAAAAAAAATTATATTTTGGCTTAATGAACGTCCTAAAAAGTTTTTAAAATGACGTATTTTATAGAGAAATGTTCGTAAAATGTAATGAAAGAAACCGGAAGACAATATTTTTATTCATTCAGAAGTTACAGTTAATTAAACACAAAAATAACGAAAAAAGCTAAAATTTCTCAACTTTCATTTTTTTCAAAAAATTGCTAATTTTAGAAGTGCCATATCTCTGCAACTATTAGACGTACAGAGCTGCGGTTGGGCTTAAATTGTTTCAAATTTAATTTACTTTAAAAATAATACGATCGACTATATATCGAAAACATAGTTTACGAGTTATTAGGCAACAACTGAAAAAATTCCGAAAATTTTGCAGGTTTTTATGTATTACGCAGGTCGCACAGGTCTTTCGAAGCTGCAAATTTGGTTTCTTACTGTTAACATGGGTCCTAACAACATATTAAAAAATTAGAATTACATGACCTTTTGCAAGGTCGAACTCTGTTTTGTGTATAAATTGACTGAGCTAAATATGAAGAGTAAAAATAAAATAAAAACCATATCTTTTTCGTAATAGTACATTATGCACCAAGGGAGGAAAACTCGATTTTGCTCCCGCGGGTGAATTGACAGCACAAGACTGACTGCCGAAGGCAGGCCGAGAGAGCAAAAGCGTTCCTCCCGAAGTGCATACGATAATTTTTGTAACGAGTGCACGCAAAATGAGCTGAAACGTGCTTGTTTAGAGCGTTTACCGCTTCTCGAAAATAATCGAGAGGGAGCAAAATATATCTAAAGAGCAAAATATCTCAAGGGGGCAAAAACGCGTTTTGCTCCCTCTAAACAAGCACGTTTTAGCTCATTTTGCGTGCACATGTGACAAAAAAAATTATGTTTCTTTTTCAATTTCTACTCTCCACGTTCGATGCCAGTTTTAAATCATCAAACCGGTAATGAGAACTTAACACAATATTTATCTCCCGTTATTAGCATGACATTTTGGTCATCCGCAGATATAATGATAATTTATTATCTCATAATTGAGAATTCAAGGAAAACACTTCCCTTGAAGCGAGGCGCGGTTGGGCCAACACATCACAGGTTCATTTATCCTCGGTAGGCTCTGCAGCTAAAAACAAACGAATGCAAATTAACATCAGGCTCATTAATTATCCAGTCACTTTAAGCTGCATCACTTGCTACCGGCCACAGGCCAAGCGGAGCTACCGTAAACACAAACAATAAGAAAAGAAAAATGGCGACATGCCGACATGTTTCCGCGAGGCTAATCCGCGGGAGGTTGCAACTGTTTGCTCTAAATTTCAAAGTTGACAATATGTGTTATGAGACGTTCATATCAGAAGAACTGTAATTTATTAGTTTAGCACACGGTTGAAGAATAATTAGGTTTACCGACGCCATGTTTTTCATTGACAACCCCGGTCAGAAGTTGTAATTAGTTCATAGGTATTTATAGAGTTTCTAGGTGTCTCTGCTGGTCACTGTCGATAGACATCAAGATAGACATTAATTCTGTCACTTGCTGTCACTGTATAGTATTTTTTAAATTTAATAATTTGTGCGTTGTATAGTGATAAAAAATATATGTAAAATATAAAGAACAAGTTAGTTTATTAGTACATTAAAAAGTAACAGGTAAATATGACTGTGAAATAATGAAATGTGTTTTAGAAAAACTGTCAATGTAGATATAGGTTATTTTAATTTTAGGAGAAATGAGTAAAAATCGATGTGTTTTATAAACTGAACAATGAAGATGATATAGATGCACTACGAGACTGCGTATTCATATACCTATATTATTATTACGACGATCTCCCTCGTAGAAAATGGAGGATTTTCAAACACGTTTTGTCATAATGTTTTCGATCTAAAGGTAAATTATGGGTTATGGTTTATTGATTATTTGAAATGACAGTAGAAATGTTGTTTAAAAGTTGGGTTGTGTATTAAAAAGTGAAAAATTATGTGATATTTTTTGTGGTCGTCTTAAAAATAGCGTTCATGACTCGATCTAAAGTAAATATCGTGTTGCTCGTAAGTTGCCTCACTCGGTTGCACCTCGTTTACTTTCGATCCTCGATATGAAATATACTATTTTCACCTACCTATTTATAAACTTTTGTGCGTCATTTTTAAAACAACAAACATTGACAAGTAAATTGAACAAAATTGACCGTCTGTGTCAGGCTTAATCGATTCTTAAATTTTTAAATAAAAATAAAATACTCAACAAAATATAGTCACCACATAGGGTTCGCAGTATGCCAGTATGTAATACGTAATACCTAGTAGTGACGTTGAGTTGAAATTTTATGATTTTATTTAGTTATATAGGTGCAAGATTTGAGGCAGAAGCCCTATCAAAATACAAAATGACCAAATTTTCGAATCTGAAATTATAAGTTTCTTTCGAATTAATCTCATTTACTAAAACGTTAAAAATGTATAAGTAATTTAATACTACGAGTATGTTCCAAGCATGTGAACTTATCAAACCACTTATTATAGTTTTACTTTTAAAGACGATTTTTCTTCATCTAAAAGTAAAAGGAATCAGAGTGAATTGAATGTATGTTAAGGAATGAATGTAGTCGTAGTAGTGATTTTTTGTTGATGTCCAGCAGCGGTCAGCGGGTCAGCGGAAGCAATAGACGAAGGCGAGAGTGTATCGAAGCAGAGCAATCATTGTTTGATTACTTTCAGTTTCATTAGTTATCAATTTCAGGCGTGCTGAGCAGCCGGCATTCAGTATTGTTTTCTAGCGCACAATCTTATTGTTTTCTTTGCTTACTTTGATTGAATTATATTTAATTATCTAGATTCCTATAGTATAGACCAGCAGAAGAAGTGGGAAATTCAACTCGACATTTTTCATTTTAAATTTCACTGTACTGTACGCACAGTCGTAATTTTCTCAAATATTTTTGCCGGTTTTTAAAAATTAAAAAGTTGTACTACTTTGTATATCTTGGACACAATTACCAAATTTGATCAATTCCAGAAATTTTGTGATTGAAAAGACAATTGCGCACAACTGTTTCAGTTTTTTGCAATCCCAAATGTGAGTTCTTCTAAAACAAGTTTTCTGAGTGAGAATTCATTAATAGATAAATAATTGATCTACAGATGTGCATTTTTAACATTTTTAAAATTAAGTTTTATCATGGGATATAACCGTGTAAAATTTGCATAAATTAGAAAATTTTATGAATTTTTCGGAATTTTTATAATCATGTACAATTTTTTATAAAATTTTTAAAAAGGTACAACTGGTAATTGATTCTTTAAGTATATAATCCTTGTTGAAGTAAAATTTTACCATTCTTGTACTGGCCACAAAACGCTTGCTACGTTCGTACATTTTATGATGGATTTTAGGAGGTAGATTGGCCTCTTAACTTAACGATTAAATAATTACCCAATATTAACTTTCTGTTCATATTGCCGTGTTTTAATAAAAATACTTTTCTATAATTTTTCCAATGTAAATATTTAAAAAATTTCCTTTAATATCTAATAATGTCCTTTCCACTCTGTGGTCTGTAAACTAAACTAGATGGCTGGTTCCTCTTTTAGAACGTCTCTAGACTGCTACTGTTATGTAATTTTCTGGGCAAGAGAACCAACTCAAGAAATGTAGCAGAAAACGAAAGAAAAATTGATCTAAGTGCTAATCTATTATATGAATCTAAGAGAAAACATTAATTTTAACCATTGTTTACTAAAGGCGTGACCAAATTCATAATTCATCAAATAGTAATTGAATACCAAGAGTGTGTGTATAAATTAATTAATTAATAACACGAATATGTAACACAACGCTTATTTTTTAATCCTGATGATTTTTTATCACATTGGATCTTAATATCTTTTCCGCACCTGATTAAATACAGCACAGATCGAAGCGATGGTGCTACAAGGTTTGTGTTTCTAGGTGTATTGAATGTAGCATCTAAACACTATAATGGATCGGTTGGGCAGATGTTTGGTCATAATGGGTTGATTAGCCGACGTCGGCGCTTGCCGCCCGCCACTGCCTCCTGGGGCGGCGCCCTGGTGGCCCCATCTGTCTGGCTTGATGCCGCCCCCGACCAGACGTACAATGTAACACTGTTTATGTCTAGTTTATAATGCGATACAGATGAGATTTATTCTTTTATCAAAACTTTGTAAAATAATTGACACAAATTGTTCAAGATTTTGTGATTAGTTTAAAACAAAACTTGAAGAATATTAAAACAAAATATTGTTTTTTCTACTCCCATGATATAATTTACTTATTTTCTATCTGTCATCTGTACTTTTGTGACACTTATTTCGATATAGATTTTCATTTCGATACAGATTTTCATTGCGATACAGATTATCAATATGATTCATTTGCATGAATTTTTTTAAATTAAATAATAGGAGTAGTAGAAATGATAGTGTATGCAACTCGTGTATAATGATAATGGCTATTAATACACTCGTATGAATTACGACACTCGCCACGGCTCGAATCGTAAATTTCATAATATTTTCTATTACATATTGTGCAAAGAAATTTCTGCCATATCTTCTATGGCCATATTTTCAATAATTTTTGGTATAGTTACAAATGAAGCAATATTTATTCTTCTTTGTCATTTTATCATAAAATCTTAAATTATTATTATTTCCTCTTATGTATTCAATCCAAGTAGAAGATTAACATATTCTGGAGGAAGAAGTTATTTTCCCTCAAAATTATTAATTATTCGATTATAATTAAATTTCAACTATATATTCCGATGTACCTAATAGACGCTTTCTGTAGATAAAAAGAATACGTAGGTACCAATAGTTATATGACCGGAAAAATATTCTCGTACTATTACTATGTATTTTTGTGTTTTTTAATTTTTTTGATAGTAAAATATGCGCTTTAAAGTGTTGCGCTCAAAAAATTTTTTCAAAAATTTAGTTCACGAGAAGTTTAGGACTTCCGTAGTAAAGTTATTTGTGAGATAAGTAAAGAAAAAAAATTCATTTGATGTACGATTTATCAATGTAATAATTGACTTTTTTTAATTCCAAAGTTAGTAATTGGAGCTACCAATACCTACCTTAATATTATTTATTGTTGAAAATCTACTTCGATATGGCACTGGCATTCCGGCAGTACCATCATTACAGAACCAAATCACCACAATTTTTTTTCAGCTGGAAGCGTTCCATCCATAACGAGTTGAAGTAACCACAACGCAGTTTATAGCTCACCGCGCATATATTTTATGTCCGCGTCCGGATTTTAAAATCTCAGTCGCCTGGGCACTTGTTTATCCACATATCAGTTTTCGTGGAACGCTTTTCAACTGTCAAATAACTCATAAGTTCCTCGTTCGCGGTGACTCACTTGTCAATAGCAGAGAGATGTCTCCCGGCCAGCCTGATTTGCATAAATTTGCAAGTCAAAATAAACAAGTTGCGGTTGTAATTAAGTATTATAGCCGCCAAGAAGGTATGGCCGTTTGGTAATTTATTTTAGTGCGTTAGAACATTAGTTGGATATTATGATTTTGTGTTAATGTTGTGCTAATTGCGATGAAACTGTTTTGATGCTTGTTGTAAATGATATCTGCTAATGAGAACAGATAAAGTCAGGTAATTTATGCTATAACTCTTGGTGACTGGCTGTTGACAGATTTACTTGTCGCTTGCTAGAATGTATTAGTTGAGAAATGATACTAAATAATGTAGAATGGCAACATCTTTATAATAATGGTTCATTTGAATCTGGAACTTTGGCTATTGACGATTTCAACGAATTTTTTTTTGTCTAATCAAAAGAAATTTTAATCATAATAATTATGTAGATGGTATTAAATTAAGCTAGAATTTTAAAAAAAATTATTGAGCAATTTCTGAATAATTTGATGAGATAAATTATTGGTTTCAAATTTGCTTTTTGCGGATTATTTCCCTGATGTCAATTATTATACTAATAATTCCACTCCTGTATAAAGTAAGCCATAAACAAAACACAATTTTATCGCTTTGACAGCGGATAAAAAGAAAGGTAACTTTTTGCAAGTCATAAATTCTTATTTACCTTTTTCTTAGCAACCAAACAATAAACAAAAAATCAGTCCTATTACCTCTCATTAAACTAAAGATCCTTTTTTACAAAGTCCTAAGTTGTAGGAATTTTTAAAATACATGACATAAGACTTGCCAGATTAGAAACATCTTCAGTCTTCAGTTTGGCGTCTGCGCAACGCACAAAGATTAAATATAATTTTTTGTATTTATTGAATTCTTAAAAATATACAAGATTTTATCTAATTTATAGGATATAGGAAATTTGTTCAAAATATAGGAGACTCCTATTAAATATAGGAGGTCTGGCAACCCTAGTTATTCTTGTTCTTTATTTAATTAAGTACAATAATGCTACGTATATGTTAATTTTTACTTCCCCGACCTATGTAATAGAGGGAAGTATTGTAATCGTGATTTTTTGACAGTTCGAGATTTTGGTGAATCTTCACGTTTTAGACACTACTGAACCCAAAAAACATAATTTTAAAGTCGGTCTGTCGGTCTGTCGGTCTGTGGGTCTGTCGGTCTGTGGGTCTGTCGGTTTGTCTGGATGTTGCATAACTTAAAAACGCGTTGGAATTTTGGACTGAAATTTTATATTTAAGATCTTGAGCCAAAATCTGACTTCAAGTTCGTTAATGAGCTTTATTCAACTAGTGGTACCAACTTTATAAACATAACTTTTTTTATTTTTATCAAAATACTATCGTGTGTAGTATCAAATTAAAGCTCTCGGGAAAAGAATTCTAGTAGAAAAACAAAAATATCATTAAACGATCGTCAATTGTTTTTTTTAAATTATAAATTATTCAAATTATATCGAGTTTTGGGTCAATTTAAAGCGCTTAGGGACATAAGTTTAGTAAAAATGTAAAAAAAGATATTTATGCGATTGTCAATTGTTTCTAAAAAAAATTATTCAAATTTTTTTATTCAACCAATAGTACCAACTTTATAAACATATTTTATTTTTATTAAAATACTATCGTGTGTGGTATCAAATTAAAGCTCTCGGGAAAATAATTCTAGTAGAAAGATAAAAATAACATTTAACCGATCGTCAATTTTAAATACATTATTCAAATTGTACTTAAATAGTTTGGGAAAAAAAATAAATTATTTAAATTTTGCCGAATAAAGCATAAAATTAAAGGCGTTACGAAATAAGTTATTAAAACTTATATAGTCGGGGAAGTACTGTGGTGGACACAGCAGATTTTTCTTTCCATTTTGTTGATCAACTCAAGTAGTGGTTCCTTTCATTGTACCACTAAAAAAATATATTCAAATAAAGATAAGGATAAGGAAATTGAATTTCTTAATTCCTTCACGCATTTAAAAAGTATGGACTAGCAACAAAAATCATTTGTTGAAAGTTGTTCTATTCAAAACTAAGAATCATACTTAGTTATACAATTGTAAATAATTAAATTGAAAAGCAATTAAAGACATTAATTAAAATGACTAATTACTTCTTGGTTCATTACTTCACCCACGTCAACACTCAGCAGACTAGTCGATCAGAAATAAAACAAAAGTAAAGAAATACAAGTCAAACAAAAATGCGACAGTCGTAAGCCGTAATAAATCTATCTATTTAAAAGATTACTCTTCAAACCGAAATACCGATGATTGTAAAGCCCTAAATCCTTCATTATTTCAAGTCAGGTGTTTGAAAATCCTCCCACATTGAAAGCCGTCTTCTTCTTTTTGAGCCCTAATTTAAACAAATCTTGTGAGGCAATTCAACAAGTGGTTGAAAGAAGATTCTACCGTCCCACGGTGGTGGCATTCATCCATTCAACCAAGCAGCCACTTAATCAAGTCGCCTATGGGTAGTCACGGCCGGAAACATTTACATAGCGTTTTTCTCATACGCTGCCTTTGATCCCGAAACGTGATTGCCTCTATAACAGAAAGTTTCAAAGTGGAGAAAAAAGTTGAAACAAGTGTGATGAAGAATTCGTGTCCGGTGTCTTTATAAGCTTTATGAATTATGGAGAATAATCAGCGTGTTTTTATTTTTTTAATTATGTCACGTTCTTTTCAAACTATGGATGGACGTTTCGTTTTTAGAAATACATTTTTATTGCTTGTATATTTTCAAAGGTTTAGAATATTTGTTATGGTAAAGGTTCTTAGAATACCAGGGCTCAAAAAGCATTTTTACATTTCTTTTCATGTCAAAGCTAATCTAAGATGTAACTGTACCCACATATTTTTCCTCTATTTTTATTACTTAATAATTCATGGTGAGTCACAACTTTGACTACATACCTATCTTATTAAGGGAGTTTTATCGCTCAGCGCTATTAGCTCACAAATCCCCGCTATTCATGTACCCCCGATGACAGCCTATGTGCTATGCGTCTCTATGTATCTAATTGCAATATTTCGGTCTGTTTTTGTTTAAAAATTACTCAATTTGATTGGCTAGCGCGCATGCACTTTTTAAATATATTTAACAAATTACTCGACTACTATTTGAAAATTTTAAAAAATAAAATGAGATACAAACATTTTAATATTAAATGCAAACAAAGATACAAAGAGTTTTTCTCAGAATTATTATTTTTAATTGTTTATAAATGAAAATAAAAACAATTTAAAAAATTCGACATTGTAGCTGTGAGAGAAGACCCTTAAGGATGTACCTATGCAGGCTGATTTGAACTATATTCTTAATTTTGCTAATTTCTAAAAAATTGTTCTTTAATCATAATCAAAGAAACTTGGTATTATACAAAGTTATGATAAAACTTGTAGTATATTCAGCTCAATTTAATCTGTCGTGTGTAGACATACTTTTGGTATACCTTTTATTTATCATAACGAAGGGTTGGGACAATGGATGGAATCAATGGACAATGAATACAATATTATAGGATAAAATATTTGTGGAAATTAATACATTTGCAGAAGGAACTCGGGCCGCAAAAAAAATATACCTCTCTAGGCGAGAGGTAAAAACAGTTCAGGTTCTGTTCACGATTCACTGTGCGCTATAGGGTTCGGGTTTTACTATTTCTCCTCGAAATTAACCTATATCCGGTTTTCAATAAAGCGGTTCAAGTAGCAATAAGTTAATTTAACATATTCGTTCCACTTTTGAACAAAATATAATAAATTTCTAAAATCAAACAAAATTTGACTCAACTAAAAAAATTACTAGAACTTTAACGAAATACGTTAAATTTCAATCAATTATTTGAACCGTGCCGAATTCCTACAATATTCTCGATTTTACTTTATTCCCCACTACTACGACTGCCTAAATCCAGCCCGAAACTCGTACTTTACCGTATCCTAACAATGCAATGTCATTTTGAAGTTGAAAAATACTGTAAAAGTGTTTTTGTTAGGAGGTAGACGGGCCTCTTAAGAGATGTTAAAAAAATGTAAAATGAATTTAATGTTGCTAGATCTCACAATTTTTAATATATTTTTTGCTACTTCCCAATCACTCCATTTTATAACAGCGCACAGTCATTCAACTTTTAGTAGTAGTAGTTATACCACTAATATACATACATAATCATGTTTTAGTGTACACTTTTATCCTCTACAAGAATGCATATCAAGGGCAACACGTGTGATTCAAATAATAAAGCAATGGAAATGCAAGTGAACTCTTCCGGCCAGCTGTGGAGCTCTGTATCTCCCGCTATTTACCCCGCCGGATGTTCGATGTTACCTTAAAAAATCCACACCTTTGTAACCTTTCCTACCTATGGACCCTAGGAGGGAATCAAACAATTACAACTATTTCAAGTGAATTAATTAAGGAAGCAATGCGCGAGTGTGTGGTCAGTTTAGAGCTTAGTATGGGGGTGATGGATAGGATGTTACCTTAAAAATTACTGCCCCTTGGCAGATCAAAGAAAAGGGATTATTTAAATATATCTACAGTGATTTAATTATGGAAGTAATGCGAAAAGTGTGTGGTCAGTAAGTGACAGTGACCTTAAAAAATTACTGTCCCTTTGAAGAGTTCTATGTAGTCAGTTTAAGGTTGTTATGGGGGTGTCTACTTCCTCTTTCCAATGGTTTAAACTATCTGGAGAGAAAAAATTAAGGAAATTTGATTCAAAGAGTGTGTGGACAATGGTCATTTTAATGGTGGTAATACTTAGGATGGAAGGAGGTTGGACTGACCAGTTCCTATAGTTTATTAAATTAAGGATGAAATAGTATACTAGAAGCAGGAAACAGAATATTTTAGAATTAAGGAAGAATATTTTGAATAAATTGAGTTAATTGTTGTTATGAGGGTGACAGCTGATAGGGTATTAAAAGATTGTTGTGACCAGTATCTTGTTTATTAAATTATGAATGAAAAGGTAATTGATATTGAAGGAACTGTGCATAGGGAACAATAACTAATTATTTTAATATTAAATACGATTATATGAATACAATAAAAATATTGTGCTGAATTCACCACTCTTCTCTGATTTAAGAAGTTTCTTTAAAAATAATAAACAAAGATACACGCATTATACCATTTGTAAATAAGAAAGAGATAAAAGATGTTTAATGGTAATTAGACAAACTTCATTAGATTAAAGAAGAGTGCTGAATTCGGCCTTATGAATCTAGTTATAAATATTGTAGGTAGATTTTTTTATAGACTGACTTTTTATTTTAACTAACTCACCATATGAACTGTCTATTTCTATTTCACAATACTATTATAATCAAAGTATAAACGAACTTAAATATTTATATTTCTCAAAGATAAGTTTTTTCAATGTGAAACAAATCTCAAATATGCAGGTCACTAACCTGCAGAAATATAAAAATGGGATAAAAAATATAGTTGCGATTTGCGATAACCTCAACCTTGAAAATTAAGACTTGATTCTCAAATATTTGATTTGATATTTGTAACTTTGTCAAAATTATTACAGTTTGATTGTATATTTGATGTTGTATCTAGGTTTTATTGTTGACTTATTATAAAATTTGAATGACTAAAAAAATTAATACGAATGTATAGTGTAAGAAATAGAAATACGAATAGATTATTATCCCAATTTTATAATGAATTATCAGTTCTAAAAAATCTTCTTAAAAGGCTCGTCTACCTTTTTTTCGAATTCCTAGAATACTCTCAATATTACTTTTTTTTCTATTTCACTCTCTTCCCCACTTCGACGAAACTCGTAATTTCCTGCATCCTAGGTATGCAATGTCATTATGAAAAATACTGTAAACATGGCTCCAGGATTCCCATAATATCTTCTGTATTTTTTAAAGAAATTAAGTAAAACTAAAATTATTCGAAAAAGGAAGCTCAGCTGCTTGCTTCTTGCTTTTTAAATTTTTATTGCCATTTATAGTGACCGAAAAAAATCATATCAAATAATGACAAAAAACCGCAAAAAACGTCATTTTAAAAATTTTTACTTCAAATTTCTAGGCCAAAGACAAAAAAAAATTAAGACATCCTTTGTTAATACAATCATATATAAAAGCATCATATATTTCAATTATACTTAAAGTAAACGTGGAAGGCATACCTACACCTCTGTAACGCTGTTAAATTATAGGGTAGACGTACACCTTAATAAAAATTAATTCCTATTCAGACAGTCCAATGAAAATTTTGTCCAAATCTCTATACACAATTCGACTCATAGATCAAGACAAGTAAATATACGCAATCGATCCTTCACTCGTTAAAACTACTTTCCTAGCTTAGCATGTCGCAATGACACCATATAAACGTCTCGGGGACATTTTTCAGTTCTTTCTGCAACTTCAGTGCAGTGCGAGCGCACATTTGCTGCTGTGTTCAGTGTGCAGTGCATATCTATGCGTGCGATTGGGTATATTTTTCCAGAGGCAGGAAAGGAGACTCGAGTCTTGGAGACCAGGAGAAGGAGACCACTTTGTAGATGTGATGCTATCTGCATACAGACAACGTAATTACGTTGGCCTAATTGTATGCTATATTTAATTGGCGCTAAGGTGTAGATCATAGATACACGTGATTGAATTGAGCTGGGGTTATTAATCAATCTCCTGGTTAGCGAAATGACTGGGTTTTTATGTGCATGCAAAGTGTTTAGTTTTTATTTCAATTTATTATAATGCCCTGTTCACACGAGGAAAGTTTTTACTAAAAAGTTTCTTGAAAGTAAAACAAATGCTAGGAGTTGTCATAAAAGAATCTGTCTATTCCGGTCATACGGGGAAACCGTGGAGGAACCTAATTATTTCTTTAAAATATATTAATACTAGTGATCTTAAATATATTTAATAAAGATAATTACATTCCCTGTACGAACGGTATTGACAGTTTTATTTTATGACAGCTCTTAGCACTTGTTTTAATTTCAAGAAACTTTTTAGTGAAAATTTTCCTCGTGTGAACAGAAGGAAATATATAACGGACGAAAAACAACAAGGTTGGGACAATATTATGAAACAATAATTTTTTAACTTCTTTAATAATAAATTGTCGGCTTAATAACTTCCATTGCATAATGCCATGTACTCGTTTAAATGGTAGCCGTGTTTAGGTAAATAATACCATTCAAGTGGTTGAATTCCACTATAATATCTATAATTCTGACAATGAGATTCAATCCTGTTGAAGTTCTTAACAGAATAAAATATACAGGGTGATGCGTTTGAAATGACATAATAATTATAGAAAATTTTAAAACTGTAATTATTTCTTCAAAGTTAACATATGGGCGTGTTTCTTCATTACTTAATTTTTACATGGCAGTTAATATGACAGAATTCATTTCTTGCAGAGATTGATTGTGGCGTACGTTGCAACATTTCTGGTAGACTTATATGCAAGGGTTATTTTCTTCTCAAATCATTTGCGTCAATTGGATGTTGCGCGTAGAGTGGGGGTGGGGGTGGAGTGGTTTTTATTATATAAACAACAATAACAAAATACGCCGCAGGCGAAAATTTAAAAAATATCGAGGTCAAATATATTAAAATTGAATTTTCTGAGATGCAAAAATAAGTAAAAATATAAATTTTACTTCTGTGTTAGTAAAAAATAGTATAATAGGTAATTGATTGGAATATTTGTCTATTTTTAGAAAAACATAATAATCTTAGGGGGGTAATTATACCCTTTTTTCCTTCATAGATCCGCCCCTGGGCCAAGAAATTGCTGCTCTACGACAACACTATCGTTCCTGAAATGTTTCATTTAACTCTTTAAGGTACATTTAATTATTATAATGATTCAGTATATTTTCTATACAATGAAATAAAGTAGAAAATAAGTAGTTCAAATTTTTTAATATCTGTTTCCCAGAGGAATAGACCAGTGAGGTAATACAATAATAAATGAGTAATGCAGTGACAAACTCCTATTGTTTATATGCAGGCTTGATAAACATGGCGGAATACTAGCTTTTTCATTCAAAGATTTTGGCTATATTTCATCGTTTAGTCTTTCTGTTAACTAGCAACATAAATGCTCTATAAATGGTTTTCAGTTTTAACTGAATATTTTTCTACTTTTTTCTTGCATGTTAGTCGCTAATTAATTCTCGATTGCACGTTGCACATTCACCATTTCTGCAATTAAGAGAAGTAGGTATATAATCCACAGCTACCGGTAAAAATAGATTTGAACGATAGATCACGGCACAAGCACCAAGTCAACTACACAGCAATTCCATTATATCATACGGTACAAGTCGAACATGGAAATAAAAACATGCGCCATGAAAACCCACGCGCTGTTCCGCTCCAACGATCTATCGCTCCGCTCGTAGAAGATTGTGACACGTGCGAAACATTATAGAGAATTGAGATATTTACATAGAGTTGACGAGTAGGTGTACCATCCAATATGATTATGATTGACATTGGTTTGGTTATATTATATTTTATAACATTTTACACACAATGTTCAAACAATAGTACAAATTGCTTACTATAAAAATTAACTTATTAAAAGTGCATGTTTTAATACAAATGATAATACCGGCCTAAATTTGTTAAGTAATGACAATGACGATATCCTCTAAGAGCTTTTTTAAATTATTATTATTCAATTTTTATTTAAAACAATTAAGTACTTGTTAAGTAAATGTTTTAAGACTTATATCCACCTCAACTGCGGTTTCACACTCTACGTGGATCATCATCAGAATCTCCATGTTGTATGAAGTATGTCGAGTTTTATATGTTTTTTAATGATTTATTATTAAATTATTATTTTCATGTTATTTTTAATTTGTTACATCATTGATTTTTTAAAATTTTCGCCTCCTGATGATGATCCAAGTGGAAATGTGAAACCGGTTGAGGTTGAAATAAATCTGAAAGCAAGACTGAATTGTTTTGATAAAAATAAGAGCCCAGTCAAGAAAATTCAATATTTGTTATTACTCGAGGCAGTAGCTGTGCGTGTTTAGGCACAGCGCTCAGCATTGTGATGATGTATGAACCCGGAGTTCCGTAGTTCGAGTCTCTCGCCCGACAGTGTGTGATTGTCGTTAAATTGTAAAAACATCTTACAATTAATTCGCACTCGAACAGTCAAGCTGACCACTTAATCGTCTTAAAAGTCCTGTGTAAGATATTTAAAGAATGTATTATGAATAAGTTATGTTTATGTAAGATGTTGTTAGAACGGCTAAGTCAAGTTGGCCCTCCCACTTAAATATTTCTATAAAAAAATATTACTCTAGTTTGCGCTCGTATTGCGCTTTATTGCTCCACCAATAATTTTTTTTGCGCTACTCTAATTTTGCCATAATTTAGAGAATAAGTTAGGTAGGGCCAGGTTGACACTAGCCCTACCTTTTTGTAAATTTTAAAATTTTCATAATTATTTCGATAGTCGTTCGTTTGCGCTCTATTGCGCCATTAATAAAAAAATTTGCGCTGGCATATTTTTTATTTTATTAATAATCAAAGTAGGAAAGGCCAACTTGACAGCGAAAAAAAAAGTAAGATTGTGTCATATTTTTTCATTACACTTCATTCTATGTACATTGCGCTCTTTTGCTCCGAAAATATATTTTTTTGCGCTGCTATAATTCAGCAGTAATCAAAGTAATTAGTTAGGGAGGGCCAAATTGACATAGCCCTCCCTTTGAGCTATTTTAAAGTTTTTATTATTGAATAGAGAGTGCTTTACATGCGCTATTTTGCTCTATTAAAATTTCATTTTGCGCTTGCCTCAAATTTATTTTATTTAAATTCTAAATTGGCAGTGCTAATTTTAGCCCATCACTTCACTCGTACTGCAGTTTTAGCCTTTATCTGCAAAAGGCTACTGTTAGCCCTCGCATACAAATATTATTGAGTCACATTATTAAACTTTAAATGTACGCCTAGCCTCGGACAACAATGAAATACCTAACCAAATTTACCGTTTACTTCTAAATAAAGTAGATATTTGTTTTAAAAAGCTTTTCGCGCGCTTTTTCAAACAAATTATGTCAACTACTGCTAAATTACAGTAGCGCAAAAAAAAATTTTGACGGAGCACAAGAGCGCAATGTATATAGATTTTATTACAATATAAGAAAATTATAAATTTTATCTTTTTTTCTGTCGTCAAATTAGCACTGCCAATTTAGAATTTAAATAAAATAAATTTGAAGCAAGCGCAAAATGAAATTTTAATAGAGCAAAATAGCGCATATAAAGCACTCTCTATTCAATAATAAAAACTTTAAAATAGCTCAAAGGGAGGGCTATGTCAATTTGGCCCTCCCTAACTAATTACTTTGATTACTGCTGAATTATAGGAGCGCAAAAAAATATATTTTCGGAGCAAAAGAGCGCAATGTACATAGAATGAAGTGTAATGAAAAAATATGACACAATCTTAATTTTTTTTTCGTTGTCAAGTTGGCCTTTCCTACTTTGATTATTAATAAAATAAAAAATATGCAAGCGCAAATTTTTTTATTAATGGCGCAATAGAGCGCAAACGAACGACTATCGAAATAATTATGAAAATTTTAAAATTTACAAAAAGGTAGGGCTAGTGTCAACCTGGCCCTCCCTAACTTATTCTCTAAATTATGGCAAAATTAGAGTAGCGCAAAAAAAATTATTGGTGGAGCAATAAAGCGCAATACGAGCGCAAACTAGACTAATATATTTTTTATGGAAATATTTAAGTGGGAGGGCCAACTTGACTTAGCCTGTTAGAACTACTATATTAACTGGGGTTGTAATGTTGAGTAGTCAATAATACACGGTGGGCCATTTTAAGTTGCGTTTAGGAATATCTCGAAAACGAAGCATCGGATGAAAAATCCAAAAAACACGACTAAAATATTTTCGAGGGGGGCATCCTATGACACCAAATTCAACCCCTGCCCCATCCCAACCCTGGGGGCGGGGCGGGGGTAAGTTTGAAATCTTAAATGGGAACCCCAAATTATTTTTGGAGATTCGCATTCTACGTGAAAAACGGAATTCAGTGACATCAAAATCTTCGAGAAAAAGTGGGTGTGGCCGTTTCTTATTTCAAATTTTCCCGCCGTCCCACTGGCACGGGTGAAGGGGGCAGGGGTGAAAATTTTGATGGTACTGCATGTAGTTGTTAACGTAGAATGCGAATCTTTGAGAAAAAGTGGGTGTTCCCGTTTCCAATTTCAAAGTTTCCCACCGCCCTACTGGTCTGTGGGGGGGACAGGGACGAAAATTTTGATGTCACTGAATTCCGTTTTTCACGTAGAATGCGAATCTGCAAAAACAATTTGGGGTTCCCATTTAAGATTTCAAACTTACCCCCGCCCCGGGGTTTGAATTTGGTGTCATTGGGTGGCCCTCTCGAAAATATTTTAGTCGTGTTTTTTGGATTTTTCATCTGATGCTTCGTTTTCGAGATATTCCTAAACGCAACTTAAAATGGCTCACCGTGTATATCTGGTGTTGTAGCACGAGTCAATAATAGAGCATTATAGAGTAGGTACGTGTATTTGGTGATATCTGTGGTCAGATGTATGAGTTTCTTACACCTGGTTGCAAGAAGAATCCCTCCGTTGTCGCTTTGAAATTTAAAGGGCATTGCACGGATTAAGATTCTGACTGGACTGCATGAAGATGAATCGATCTAAATTGTTGGATTCCACTCTAATAACATCTACCATTCTGTAACTGGAGAAAATCCTGTTGAATGGTTACCAGAAAAATAATAAAAATGTAGGTTCAATTTGTAAATTGTGTCTAGTTTCATATCAATACAATATATCGAGACAAGTTAAAACAGGCAGTTAACTCGTCTCGTCTCGTCTCAAGGCTCAAGCCAACATAAAGTGGAACGTCCGCGATCAATTTACTTTTCATTTTCTCCCCATATCCCCTTAAAACTTAAAACCACACTCGCCATCCAAAACCAAAGGTAAAAATAACCTCATTCTGTGAAATCCAACACCAAACCACCCTCAGTGCTAAGGGCTGGCACTGCACGCTGCAGATCTCATCCTCGTCCAGTGACCTTTGCACACAGCTGTTGCGGGGGCGGCGCGGCGGCGGCGGCGGTGACAAGCACAGGGCGGGGGTGGCACGCGACTCACACGAGCTGCGTGTGTCGCACGCAAGCGCACGCGTGTGCGTGCTGCACGCTGTTTGTACATTAGCGCTAATAGAGAGAAGATGTTTTGTTTAGAAGCGGTTGGACTAGAATGCTTTTAGCAATGCGAAGTGTTTTTGTAGGAACAGGAATTGAGTGACACTAAGATGGTGTTACGCAAAAATGTTGCGAGGTTGGAATGGAATTTGAGACGAAAATGACTGGATCTGAATTGAACTTTTATTGAATTTTTATCTTAAATACTACTAAATTTTTGTTGTTGTTTTGATGAATTAGACATTCATTCTAGTAAAATTTGTATATTTAGCTATAGACACGTAAACGTAATGTAACAATAATTTACAAAAGAAAAAACACTTCATGTAAGTCTCACAAATAGACTAAACAGATTAGTTTATGCATGTCTTCTGCCGAAGGCCTAAGGGCTGGATGTATCGGTTACTTTTTCTGTATTATGGAAGATGTGTGATGTGAATGAGAAGTGTGTGCTTCATAATCATTTCAGTAATCTGCTAATTTGACGACATAACCTTTCTTATAACTGTTAGAAATGGATCAGTTTGTTGAAAGTAACATAATTAGATCTGCAATGTTTATGACAATAAATATTGTAGCTAATTAAAATACTTACTTATCAAATGTAAACTAAGATCAATAAAGAACAAATAGGTCTTGCTTGCTATTTGTTTGGATTTTGGAAAAGAGTGAAGTATGTAATAGAGTGGCTTTATACTGAGTATATTGTTGACTTTAGTAAAATTATTGTATTTGCATAAAATAATATGTTTGGTAATACATAAATAGTAGGTATAAAAGTTAAATATTGAACTCATTTTTAAATATCATATTGTTACAAGTGTTTTTTCTTTTGAAAATAATTATTGTAGTCTTTCCCTTCAAAAAGCGCTACTTCATAAAAATGCTATTTTTATTTATAGAAATGTTTATAGTCAAATATTTTACAAACTTGTTAGTTTTGTATAAATCAGTGTTCTGAATGATAAAATGACCTCTGTAGGTAACGTACCTACGTAGTTTCAACATTTAGTTTTAAGCCGGGGGCAGACATGCGGCATTCGGCGAATCCCGAGCACCTGTTCGCCGAACTTCGCTCAGTGTGTATGGGGAGTTCGTGATTTGGCGAATCGTTCGGCGAACTGTTCGCCTCATCCCGCCTAGAGTCGGTAAACTAACACACATCAAAGTGGGCGAATGTTCTTCTAGAGGGGGTTCGGACAACCGATCACACATTCAGGATTCGGCGAACAGCGAACTGTAAAATCATTCACTCCAGTTCCAGCTCAGTAGCGAGTAATTAAGTTATTAAATTTATTCGTAGTTAGCTATTCTTATTATTGTACTATATACAAATTGTTTCTATAAACAATTATTTAGACTCCCACACGACTTCAATCGATTATATTTGTTGTTGTTGTTAATTTGATTGTTTCATATAACAAAAGGTTTATAATCTCGTTAAGTCCTCTATTTTGTATGAATAAATGAAAGAAATAAAGCCATTTTGTCGTCTGACAACTTAATGTTCAACTAAGCGAACACGTTCGGCAGTTTCCCATATTTTTGCTCGTTATTCGTCGAATGCCGCATGTGTGAACACAAAGGCGAATACCGTTCGGCAAATCACGAACATTCGAGATTCGCCGAATGCCGCATGTCTGGCCCCGGCTTTACATGACAAACTGGTTCCATGTAACGTACGTAGTTTTTAATGTAAAGAACTATTTTCAACCTTTGATATAATTTATAAAGAAATTTGACGTTTTATACAAATTAGGTTATATTTACCTAGAGACGATTATTTTCTATATTAATTTTAAAATAACGCAATTTCGTACTTCATAGCAAGTGAGAATTGAGTATCATTTTAAACTCATACAATTACACATAACAGTTGGAATTTCAAATCCTACATACAAAAAACATTTCGCTATCACAATTTACTCCTTAGGAATGCCAACCTTCCTTTAATGGAGAACTGTGAAGAAGTCCAGTAGTTTTTCTGCAGAGGAATGCACAAGACGTCAATAGTGTCACAACTCCATCAAAATCAGCAGTTTAGATCTTGAAGCTCGGGCAGTCGCCGGAGTGTTGCAGATGCAGACCACCTATCCGGAACAAGTCTCAGGAATGTCCAGTGACAAATGCGACACCTAGAACCTGCCATTAAACCGCCAGCCACACCGCACAACAACAGATAACATCTCCGGCCGCGGGCTACTGCTGGGCTACCAAGTCAAGTGACGAGCGACCTAGACGCTAGACAACTAGTCGGGGAGATTCTATTAGCTAACTAATCTAGAAAATGATTCTCGTTTTATATACAGAGTAATCATAAATGATTGACCGTTACCGTCACGTGACTGAAGCATGTTTTACATTATACTTTTTTCGGCTAGAAACTTTGACAATTTTCATACTAGATTTAGAATTCAAAATATGATAATGTAAAACACGAAAATCTCCATCCAAGTTTCATACTAGAAACGTCTTTTTTCGACTTGAAAAATAGCTCTCGTCTTATTTCAATCCAAGTTTCATACTAGACCTGCGCAGTAAATGCACATTTTGCATTGCCAACCTTCTGTACTTACATACATTGACATCAACAACCAGAAGCGATTTCGGTTTCCTGACTTCTTCGTAATTGCTCCTATATTTCATAAAGTTTAATGTTTTTTGTAATTTATATTTTTATTCATATTTCTAATTAATAACAAAATGTCAATATTCCGATTTAAAAATTTGGTGCTGGTAAAATTGATTACCGGCTGATCAAGAAACTACTACAAAATCTAGTTCCAGTTTCTAGCCGAAAAAAATATAATGTAAAACAGGCTTAAGAAAAGTCCTTTTTCGATCAAAACTATGCCCCGCGTAAAAAGTTTGTACCTACTCATTTCTTGTCAAACGAATGTTATAAGTGCCATTGCGATGAATTTGGAGTTGAACATGTTTTTGATATTTTCAATCAGAGAACCGCACAAAATAACAGTACTCATCTGCTTTCCGTGCATTTTTCGGTTTTTTTCTTAATAACTTTCTTAATATACCCAATATAGGGTTAAAACATGCATAGAAATATAGTCAAATACATCCTCTACCTATATGTTAAATGAAAAAACAATAGAATAAAGTATAATGCCCGTTGCTAAGGAGATAAAAAACAGTGAGTTATTATTATTTCTCACGATAACTGTGCCCTCTACAACAATAAAATACCTATAGAAAATGCACTAGTTTAAATAACCCTTTATCAATTCAAAAAAGTTTCATTTAAATCGCACAAACCATACAAACTTTAGAGCAAAAAAAACGTAGGTATAGTAGTTGCTAAGATGATGAATTTTTTTATGTTAATTTTGACTTTAACCCAGATGAAAACATATTTCATATCAAAACTTTGGTTTTTCGTCATATTTAAAATTATTCAAGACTGAATGCTCTGTTATTTATTTACCGTAATCTATCAATATCAATCCAGTCAAGTAAGTTAAAACTACAATACATAAACTAACTTTAAGATACATTTAAAGGATCTCTCGTAAAATGTGCAAAATATCTCAATCATATAGCAGGTGAACTGCGTCAACCATTCTCACCTCCCATAAAATCATCTAACATCACTGGACACTCGCAATCAGTGACAAAATCTCTAAATCTCGTGTCGTACAAATAACAACAAAAGAGAAATTTACTTGTCGCTGTTTGAAGCTAGAGCACTGCAGATTCAAAAGCACAGATTACACAGGGAATTGTTCTTGTGGTGCAGCTTGGCTCACATCGAGTCGACACTGCGTTATCAGCGGAAAGATCGGCAAACTTGCGCTGATAAACACGTAGAGTGCTGCGAATGGCTTGCAGATGTCACTGGATGGGTAGATGGTAGATGGTTGGAGATCGCGGAAATTGGGCACGTAGGATGGAAATAAAATAATAAAATGTACCACCGGAAATGTTTACGATGCGGGTTTGGTTTGACACAATGGCTGGGAACTGCAACAAAATATTCCAGACATAAGGTTGTACTCCAAAAAGTTTTCTAGACGAATATGACAAAATTATAATATGAGTTGTCGGATTCTCGGATTTTAGGTTTTTAAGAATGCTACTATATACCTATGTATAAATCCAGGGTTCGAAATGGACCGAAGTAGACCGGAACGCTTTTTCGGTGTTACCGTTCTGTCTCGTGAAATTGACAAGTTCCGTTCCGTCTCGTAAATGAAGAATAATTTTTTAATAATATATAATTTAACTTTATTATGTTTCTTGTTAAATTGCTGCGTATAAGTAGGTAATAGTAGTTTATGATGATACATGTTCGTAAAGTTAGTCTTTTTTACACATGTTGCTCAAGATTAGAATACGAGCGAGATATAGCTAATAAATGTATGCGTAAAAGTACTAATAAATTATGAAACGAACTATTATTAGTATTAAACAAATACCATTAATTATTTATGTAGGATACCGAAAATCGAAGTTCATTCGGGAGTTTTTTTCATATAATTTGCTTTAAAATTAAATTCATATCAAAACTTATTACTTGCTCTTTATGCGTATGAAGAGCTTGTTTTTACTAGGTTCTTGTTAGCAATAAATAATAAAGAATATAACTTGATTCAGAACTAAGTGTACCTACTGTTTAATTTTCATTTTTAAGTAAATTTACAATAATATTAGTCCGAGCAGCCACCACCCAGATTTATGTCGGTGGGGGGAAGGGGGATAAGCCCTCTCTGCCCCTTCGAGTTCGCGGCTCCTAAAAGTGATAATTAATCGAATCTTGCAGTCATTCAATTAGTTTATTGATATAAATCGACGTTTTGGATAAAACTACAGTCTTCTTCAGGGTTATAGGTTAATATACAGTCGATCATCGTTTTTACATAGGTACCTCATTTTTTAAATTATAATATCGTCTCAACTTCTGCATAGTTCAATCTCGTGGTAAAGTAAATTACAAGTTAAGATAACAATTTTTTTTTCATTTTAAACCAAATACCGAATTACTTACAAAAGAAAAATAAGGAGATAGTTTTACAAATCTTCAAAGCAAGAAAAAGGTTTAGGATGAAAAAGAAACAACCTGTTGTCGCAGACTAAAACAAACATCTCTAAAATAAATAGCAACATTTCTTTCTTTGCGATCAGATTACTCCGAAACCTTTTAATGCATAGGTGCATTTCCAAGTAAACACCAAAGCAAACGAAGAATGTCTTACGGCTAGTGGTGAACCTGTCCTGATGCCTTCTGGCTTCAGGGCTTTTCTTCTCTAAATCACCTGTATTTACAAGAATTCACCAACGTCACAGTGCAAGATGCAAGAAATGTGCTTTGCTTTTCAGTTGAGAATGAAGCGAACCTAACGACGCATATGTTGGGTTTCGTCCTTTGCCTTTCGATTCATCGCTCGGTATTGTGCGAACCGTCAGCTGATCTTAGAAAAACAGGGCCGGCACAGGAAAAAGAAAACGACTGAAATTTAATTCTAATATTAAATCAAATGAAGTTATTTCTTTTGTACAGTTACAGTTATTGATAAAATATTATATGTATGATCATTTACCTATTGAATAGAATAACTATTATATTTCTGACTTTTTATTCAGACTATTTTATACTTTATCATTTTATTTGATTCAGTTGCTCAGTAGGTATATAAGTTGACACTGTCGCACTACGTTTTCATTTTACTACCTACTGATTTTCTGTCAAGTGATGTGAACAATCAAACTTAAAATGAGATTACCAAACTTTTGTGTTTAAGCGGCCCGTCTAGGTTTTTCCAAATTCCTAGAATACCTACTCTCGATTTTACTTTTTTTTCTATTCCACTCTTTTCCCCACTACTTACGGCTGCGTGAAACCAGCACGAAACTCGTACTTTGCCGTTTGCCGCATCCTAGCTATGCAATGTCATTTTGAAGATGAAAAATACTGTAAAAGTGTTTCCATTGCGAGTAAACTGTCAGATTATTATTGACTTTAGCATAATGTTTTTATAAACATTTAATACAGAAAGAATGAATCTACAGATGTACCTTTTTAAAATTTTAAAAATAAATTTCTATCATAAAATACAACCGTGTAAAGTTTGCATAAATTGGATTTTGTTTTTGAATTTATCGGAATTTTTATAATCATGTACATTTTTTTAATCAAAATTTTAAATAGGCACATCTGTAGATTCATTCTTTCTCTATTAAATTCTTGTTGAAATAAAATTTTACCATTCTTGTACTGGCCACAAAACACTTGCTACATTAGTAGATTAATACTGGATTTTAGAAGGTAGACGGGCCTCTTAAGGGATAAAGTCATCATCTGTGGGCATAATAATTATGCTTGTTTTAAACGAATAACAATAATTTATTTGCAATTTAAAAACGAATATTCTATTGTGAAAACACATTTTATAGTTTAAACTACTTATATTTTACTTATATTATCATTACCTACTTACTATCATATCAAAATCAAAATACAGAAGTGTTATGATATGACTGTTTAGCATTGATTGCTGGTTAAATGTTAAATATTTGTGTAAATATATGTTTAGATATTACGTGCTGACCCGTAAATGGCGTGATTTCTATGTATGTACGTGACGTCCGTTTACAGGTGTTTCTATATATCTGGAACTGAATTGAAGAATAAATATTACTTTATTTTGATTAAATTATATTATATTAATTGGTATGAAACATCTAAAAGTTTAATATATTAAGTACCTATGCATTGCCCATTATATTGTTGTATTGTTCTCTTATAAAAATCAAAATTAATTTATTCTTTATACAACAATAATTCTTCTAATATTACAAAAAAAACTATAATAATTGTACTCAGAACAAAGCCATTCTATTACATCCCTACTTCACTCCTTCACTCTTTCCCAACAAATATAGCAAGCAAGTCCTATTTGTTCTTTGTTGAGCTTTGTTTACATTTTGATGATTATTTTATATTTCGCTACAATATTTAACGGATCCATTCTGACAGTTATATGAAAGGATTACTGAAATGATTATGAACCACATACTTCTCATTCCAATCACATATCCTACAGAATACAGATGAAGTAACCGATTACATCCATTATAAACCAACCCTTAGGCTTCTAGAATAATACGCCACTGGTGGTTTTGACATAATGACAATGTAGAACGCCATGAACTATATTCGTCTATTCTTCAATTCGATTTTCGGTATGTCTTTGTTTTAAGAGGAAATTAATATTACTTGAAAAATAATAGTATACGCCTCTAGGGCAGTAAGCATTTTTGTTGTATGAATTGGTAGACAATCCACACTTTATTTTTGGCTAAAAGACACTAAGGCCTACCGCGCACTAGTGCTTTTAAAGTTGACCAATTTTAAAAGTTACTAGCTGTGAGCTCCACGCACTATCGACTAGATAGTTGCCATGGTCTTGTACTTGCACTTGTAAGTTATCTACTTATCTTGTACAATATGGATGTTATTGAAGTAGTATGTCTTTGTGCACTAATTATTAATTTTTTAGTTGCTCTGATTAAATAGTTGCATGTGCGCGCTACCTAATATAATTCAATGTGTTTTATTTTGGTGATTTTTAAGTTGCCACAACAAAATCGCTAGTGCGCGGTAGGCTACTTGTTTTATAAAAACATAGATTTGTATAAACTGATTGAATCTGCTAAATAAGTGATATGTTTGTTTCAGAGCCGGTCCTGGATGGTACAGCAAGGGATTCTGTTGGCGCGGGCCAACTCTAACGTCCTTCGGGCAGGTGTGCGGGCCCAGCGCACGCCAGGTACGCACAGATCACGCACAAACACGCGTAAGTGAACATTTATTGTCCGCAAATATATATGGGGAAATATTTCAGCTGGCGCACTCGCCCACTGACATATTCAATATGTTCCTACCCCTGAATCCTGAAGAAACCCACTCAGGGTTCAGGTAGAATTGACTGGCCAACTGTAAGGCCCAGACTGTATTGTATTTGTGCAGTTCGGATTGCGTAGTGAGGTTTCGGAAGACATGTGTTTTCTTGGAAATCTTTATCAAAAAATGGAAGAAAAAATTTTATAGTGATGGTCCCTTGAATTTTAATGAATAAACTTCCCTGATAATATGTGCTGAATCATTCAAAAATTTTATGTGCAAAAAATGAAGTAAAAAGTCTATTTACATATTAACTTAATGGATATTTTTATTCGTTGATAGTTATTTAGTTATTTTCTAATTTGTTCTTCGATGTTGATATATTATTCTCAACTTAAAATATTTGTTTTCTTTCATGTAATAATTTGCAATTAATTGAGGGATAATTTGAAAATAAATCGTTCATCATAAAAAATACTGTTATTTCTATTTAAAGCTACGTTTTGATCTCTTAAGAATCCTTTCGTATTTGGATTTTGTAATTTTATAGTATTTCTGCAAAATTTTCGTCTTTCAGTTTCCAGATAAAGTATTTAATAAATTGTACCTTCGGTATATAATAAAATTATTGCATCATATGACTTGTAGATACCAATATTTATTTTGCGATGTGTGTCTGCATCTGCAACCAAGTAGAAGACACGTCCTAACCTGCATCTCTCCAGTGTTGTTCTTATTAGTAAATCTCACTCGCAGTATCAAGAAAAAACATAGTACCTATAGTCTTGTAATCTATAATTATAATTGTCATATGACAGGCAGGCCAACCAAGAGAAACTAATATTTTTCTTGACCCGATCGCTATTGTTCTAATTTCCTAGAACAATTGACTATCGTGTTCATGACGCAACGACTACCAGAAACAAAATCTAAACATGAAACTCACTGCAGCTGTTTTAGTCGCATCTGTCAGTAAAATGATCGCCTCAATCCGTTGATGATATGCACCACTTAAACAAAACACACTCGGTGCAGTCATTTGTTTATGATGAGTCATATGCCGAGCCTACCGGGTAATCTTACAGAAGAAGATCGGCAAGTAATTAAAAACTTCTAATGAACAATTGTTCACCGAGTGTCGTTTATTTACCAAGCCGCCGATGACAGATGTCATTAGAAGTGTGCGCAATGATTTAATTATTAAAGAAGGGCAAATCGATTATTTTAAATCATACTTTTGTTGACAATGAAAATATGCCTACTCGTATTACAATAATACTACGTGTAGTAATGCTTTTGCAATGAATAAGTTGTTGACCAGTAAGAAATATTTTTGAAAAATGTAAATATTATTCACTGTTTCTAACTCAATAAAATGTTGTTTTCGTTTATGACTCTTCCTTTGGTTTTAAATATTTTTTCCTTATCTGTTTGTTTGTCTGCACTCTACAGGTAATAAAATCGAAAAATATCCTTGTTATTTAATAATAACTACTACCTACTTAAGTACGGTTAAGTACCTAGTAAACACAAGGTTGAGACATGTTCCCTTATCGTAAAACGTAGTTACTAATAGCCTTATTGAAGATTTACTATTGTGTGCCCTATTATTCATTCAAGTTTTGTATCTTTTGTTATTCTCGTAGTATTAAAATGACTATTTGTCTCATTATTCCAGTGCATATTTTTGAATATTAACATAGTATGCGTAGTATTCACCGTAACCATGACACAACGAACAATAATAAATGTTTGTTTATTTTTCACCAAATGTCAAAATATTTAAAATGAATTTAAAAATTATGCTAATAAATAAAATTGTGTTATTTAAAATTATTGTTAAATTTGTTTTATTCATGAAATAGTCAATGCGTATACCACTCGATCATCAAAAATAATACAAAATACTTTTGCCTACTGGTTCGATGTATTTCCGCATCTCATCAGTCGGCAGTATTTTCGATTATTTTCGAAGCTCTTGTGGTATAACAACTGAAAATTGCATGACACAAATAATAGCAAATGGAAGAATTGATTACAATATTATGTAAAAAGTAACCATGATAACATTTTTGTTTCGAAAATTATTTACCTACTACTAGAGAAATTTTTCTGTCACATGTCAGTTTGACATTTAAATTGTCATTTTAAGTGTAGGTAAATATGCAGTCAGTAAGGTAAACAATACACATTATTTAATATTAAATACACAATTAGTCAATACTTATTTCAGGTTTCTAATGTAAAAAAAAAAAAAACGATTTTCTTACCGAATGCACTCGTTCATTAATTAATTTCCAGGAATTTTTTAAATCTTGTATTCCAATAACGTAATCAGCCCTCGTGTACCACTCGAGGCGTTGTTGGAAAACACTCAAAAAAATTCCGGAAAGATTCAATTCACATGCCAGATAATTAGTGATAATCTCTTCAAAATTTAATACCTCTTGTATTTTTTATTATTTTCTGAAATTAATTACCTGAAAACCTACCTACAGAATTTCGCAGAAAACTCGTTCACATGTTTTAACGATCTCTTAGTCTGTGTTAGATTTAGATTATCCATAATGTTAACAACTAAAATTCTGTGATTCTGTGACAGAGCTTAAAATATGCATGTTTATTGGTTTAAAAGATGTAATGCAAAAAATAAATAAGTTTTATGCAATCGAGGTTGGTGACGGTGTTCTATTTTAAATTTGTACTTGTGTCTAAATTATAAATCTGTAAATAGTTAAATATTTACATCATCTATGTATAGTATTTTAATCATTTTCTGCACTTCTCAACAAAGGCTGATGTAATTTTGCACATGTAAAAATTTGCGTATAATGTCATCATAACTTTTATGAACTTTTACAGAATTATTGATTTATTTACATTTTGTCATAAGAAGTCTCATGTTTTTCTGATAGTTTTTAAGACTTTATTATGGACCAAGGACTAAGACCTTTGAAGTGCATCTTAATTGTGACTCATTCATCAAATTTTCTCAAGTATTTAATAATGTGTTGGCATGGAAACCACTAACCGACATTATCCTAATCCCGATCAAAATCTCCCGAACTAATTCAGTTTCCTAAACACGTACAAACATGCAAACACGAAAAAAACTAGGTTAACCCTAAATGACAAAAAACATCCTAGAGAAAAAACAATAATTTATTATTTACGCGCATCGTATCACATTAACTCGGGTGCGCTACTTGGTTCCACTTGAGGGGCAAGAGGAAGGAAACCAGGTGGCTTCTTGCTTTGCTCCAGAAAAAAGATTCCGCAGAATGCGTTGGTAACTTGAGCTAGAAATTTCATTCATATCTAATTTTTTAAATAAATAACTGAGTTCGCAGCGGCGGATCTAAGGGCGTGGAGATAAAGAGGGTAATTACTCCCTTAAGATTATAATTTGTTTTCTAAAAATGAACAACTATTTCAATTTATTCTTGTATTATTATGTATACTATTTTTTACTAATGCTAACGCAGAAATAAAACTTATGTTTTTATTTAATATTGCACATATAAAGAGTGTTGTTAATATCCGAAAATTCAATTTTAAAGTATTTTATCTTGAATTACGAGTAAAAAAAAATTTCAGCGCAATTTTTATGTCAAAAAAACACGCCAATACATTGCTGTCAAATTCGTAAAACCATGGATATGATGATAAATCCCATGTTTCACGTTAAAATAAATTCACTGTATAACAGATTTCACCCGGTATACCTATATTTAAGTTGATGAACACTTCTCTGAAGATAAATATTTAATGAAGGTAATAATTAGAAATGCAACGAATAGCAAATGTGCCGAATACCGAATAACGAATATTATTGCAGGACTGTCTGCCGAATAACCGAATAATCGGCGAATATTCTGTACTCTTTTGGTTTACCAAATGATAAACTGACAAGGATTGCCGGGGCTGCTTTGAATGCAGAGAAATTTATTTTCTTGTTCCATTATTTAGCGCTTTTAAATTTTAATAACGAACAGTTTATCGTTTTTATTTTTATCAAAATTACAAAACGAAGTTTTGACATTAATTTTATGTTTTTAGTAATAATAAAATTCAAGAATAAACATCTATTTTTTGTCTGTCAGTAAAATATTGCACTGCAGGAGACCGTTAAAGTCAATCGCAGTTCAAGAATTGTATGTTACATGTCTCGTCAAAATATTCTTTAATCGACCGAATAGTAAATTAATATTCGGTGTTCGACCGAATAATGAAAAACCTGCCGAATAGGCAAAATACCGAATAGTTGCCTAATATTAGTTACAACTCTAGTAGCAATACTTTGTCGCAAATAACACAGCATGAATCAAATATCGAATGTTTTTCAAGTTGACTTATCATCAGAAATTATTGAAATATTCTTATTTTGTGTTTGAGTGTGGGTAAGTGCTAGGGTAAAGTGGTGGGTAATATTGTGCAGTCCGGCCCTGGCGGTCACCAGGTGCTCTGATTTTGTGGAAATGCCACCGGCCTTGCGGGAAGCGGGATTTACCCCTTTTAGGTGCTCGGGTGCACCGTTTGTTGTTTTTTATATGTCGCGTCTACTTGCCTCAGACCTGATTTGTTGAATATGGGAAACAATTGAATGTCTGGTACACTCGACAACTAGATTTATAGAACCTGTAGGTTGTACTAGTTATTTTATAATAACTTTGAGTTTAGTTTCACCTGCTATGCTTACATATTTCCGAAAATTTTAAACAGAAGCAAAACTACGCAAAGATATTCAGATTAGGAAAGGTAGGATTATGAAAAATAATTAGTGTAACGCAAAACGCAAAGTGAATTAGGTACTTGTTAATAATTTATTGTATTATGTGTTGGATCCTAAAGAAAAGAGAAAATTGAAGGTATTTAGTAGTTTAGACATTGTAAATTTTTGTTAATATTTGTTTGACATTCAAAACTTTGAGAGTTCAATAAAATAAAATGTCTGCCACTGACTTAAGCCCGTAGTTGTTTTTAATGTAACCCGTCTATATACAGGTATTTCTATATCTCTGCAGGAAACTTTAATAGGTTATACAGAGTATTTCAGGGTTAAGTATCCTAACTTAAAATATGAATGTATAGGACCTTAAAATAAGAAAAATTTTCGTTTGGAGATTTTCTCGCAAACGCTTCGTTTAGGAGATATTGGCTTCTGAAGTTACAAATAGGAATTTGAACAATTATGTAAAAATACAGGAATAATGATAAATAAATATTACTTATCATCTTTATTTCTAAAAACAATATGAATTTACAAAATTTGTAAAAAATATGTTAACAGGACGAGTAACTGCTCGACATCCTGTATAAAGAGCCGTCGAATCATTTTAAAGCCATAGAATTCTTTGAAGATTCTATCATGCTTCTGAATCCTAGGAATAAAATCATTGGTTCTGAAGTTATTAATGATTTAAAAATTCTTCCAAGACTCATTTAGGATTCAATTAAACGACACCGCTATTTGACAGGCAATTTTCACCATGTTCCTTTTTCTCCAGGATTCAGAAATATGAAAGAATTCTCAAAGAATCCATGTGTGAACAGGGTTTAAAGTGAAAAAAAGTAGAACAATTATCTTATTATTTCTAATGCGCAATGAATTTGTTTTAAATAAAATATGAGACCCAGGAATTAAACTTGAAATGAGACATGACATAGGTAAACATTGCTGTCATTTTTCAGATTCCTTATTTATTTGTGTTAGAATTCCGTTATGATATTGTTGTTCTTTCTAAAGGAAGTTATGGAAATATCAAAGATTTAAATTTCATTGTTTGCAAATTTCAAATCGCATTACTCATAGCAGGTCGTGAATCACCCACCGTAGCTACTACGCTTGTCAACTGTTTACGTTTCGGGATTATCCTTTTGACTGACCGCGCATTATCTATAGTCATCCTAGACTGGCTGTCGTCATTTTAACATCTAAACAATCTACCGTTAGTGATTTGTTTGTTGTTTGTCAATTGTTTGCGCAAGTGAAAGCCCATTCAATAAGTTCAAAGTTCAACTCGATTATTTACAAACTAAATGAATATTTATGATAATATTTTGGTAATTATTTGAGACTTTAACGGAAATAAATTTGGATTAAATTGAAATCTTGTTGATTTATATCGTGCGGCTACTTTCACCGAGATGTTTATTTTACATTTGGGCATAATTACAAATTATTGATTTTTGTACACAAATAATCATTAGCATGGCGATGACTCACACAAGTGAAACTTATGGTGTTATTAAATTAAGTAGTACAGGGTACAGGTTCTACTAATCTACTGATGTATTACTAAACCAGACGTTCTTTTCTTGTTTCCCTTCCCATACTATTCTGGATTGATAATACTAATGATGATACTTATAAAAAATACAATATTTGGATCCTTGTGGTGTATTATAGAAATTTTGTTTTGAGCTTTTTATTTGTTAAGATTAAATTTTGTACATTGAAATCTTGAATCAAGTCGTATTCATAATGCTTACATATTCGAGTTTTAATTTATGCTAATCTAGTTTACACTTTACAGTTGATCAGACAAATTTCACTAAATAAGATTATACTTTAAACCTTAAATCTTACGTATTGGGTCTTGAGTTTGGTGGGCGAGAGTTTATTAGTCTTAAGAATATCGACCCACCGTAGCTCAATACCGCGTTTGTCCTATGATAACGCATGGAAACATTTCGTTCAAATAGGTACGTAAAAGCAGTCTATAAATTTTTTGAATGCTTACGAAGTTTTGCAGATAAAATAAAACTTCAAAAATTTATTTACAGACAAAGAATGGAAGTAGGTTTATGCCGAGTTACATTTTCTAATAAATCTCTTAATTATAATATAAAACATGTAAAAAATTGCTTAAAACACACTTTTTCATTATTTTTTATATGGATTGCAAAGATTTTTTCAAAATTCTAACTGGGTCAAATCCTGGATTAATTAAGCACCTCTAAACACGTAATATTTTGTTACGGAGACGGGGATCCTTAATAATTGGTTCATTTTAATACTATAACCTACAAAGATGAGTTTTTATAACATTTGGAATATTAATTATTTTTCTACAACTAATAAGAGTGTTGCCGCGAGACGAGTCGAGACGAGATTACCACTTGTTTAATCTCGTTTCGAAATATCGAGATAAAAAGTTATCGACACGAGAGGAGTCCATTTTCTCGTCTCGCAGTAACACAATTACCATTATCGTGGTTGTTTGGTACGTCGAGTAATAACAATAGAGATAATTTAAGTGATTTTATTTAATATAAAAATAATACAACCCCTGGTCCGTGGTTATGCGTCGCGGCACTCCGAATCTGGCTACCCAGTTTTCAAGAAAAGCGCGCGCTACTGTTGCGGCTTCAATGTCAGGTAGAGGAATCGTCTCGGGCCACCTGGTGAAGCGGTCAACGCAAGTGAGACAGTAGCGGTTGCCTCTTGACAACGGTAGCGGTCCCACGATGTCAATGTGGATGTGTTCGAAGCGGCCTGCGTCATTGGAGAATGATCCGACGGGTGATGCAACGTGACGCGATATTTTGGCGCGCTGGCATTGGACGCAAGATCGCGTCCAGCTGCGGCAGTCCAAGTTTATACCTGGCCAGACGCACCGTTGTGTTAACATCTTCTGCGTGGCACGCACTCCTGGGTGTGATAGACCGTGGAGGCTGTGGAACACTTGCCGTCTCAGCACCGTGGGGACAAACGGGCGCGCTCTGCCTGTTGACACATCGCAATATACGTCGCAGTCGCTGTCTGGGAGTTTAATCTTTTTTAATTGCAGCCCACTCTGAACTGACTGCAGGAGCTTTTTTAGTTCGTTATCACTCTCTTGGGCGGTTGCAAGAGTCGTGCAGGTTACCGCGAGAGTGATTTCTTCTATGCGCGAGAGGGCATCAGCTGCACCGTTGTCGTGGCCCTTGACGTGGCGTATGTCCGTGGTAAATTGACTTATAAAGTCTAAGTACCGGAATTGTCGCGGCGTGCATTTGTCGGATTTCTGCAGGTAGGCAAAGGTAAGCGGCTTGTGGTCAGTAAAAATCGTCACTGGCCGGCCTTCAATGGAGTGGCGGAAGCGTTTCACGGCCTCGTAAACAGCCAGCAGCTCGCGATCGTACGCACTATATTTTCGTTGTGCTGCTGACAGAGTCTTCGTGAAATACGCCAGCGGTTGCCACGCGTCATCATTCCGTTGCTGCAGAGTACCTCCGATTGCGTAATCGGATGCGTCCACCATCAGTGACAGTTGTGCGCCGGGGATTGGATGAGCCAACAACGCTGCGTTCGCGAGAGCGTCTTTAACAGCGGCGAATGCGCTCTCTGCCTGCGCTGTCCACTTCACGGGCGCGCTGCCCTTCGTGACCGGCCCGTGCAACAGCGCGTTGAGAGGTTGTTGCAATTTCGCGGCGGCTGGAACGAAACGACGGTAAAAGTTCACCATTCCCAAAAACCGACGCAACTCTTTTATAGTCTTTGGCACAGGGAATTTATTTATCGCGTCGACACGATCCACCAGCGGTTTTGTACCGTCTTTATTAACTAAATAACCTAAAAACTGCACTTCATTCTGTCCAAACACGCACTTGTCGGGGTTAATAATTATACCGTAGTCTTTAAGTCTTTTACACAACTGACGTACGTGCTGCTTGTGCTCGTCGACGTCACGTGACGCGATTAAGATGTCGTCCAGGTAAGCGTAGCAGAAGTCTAGGCCTCTCAGAGCTTCGTCCATAAATCGCTGAAACGTTTGTCCTGCGTTGCGAAGGCCGAACGGCATGCGCGGGAATTCGTACAGGCCAAACGGTGTGATGATGGCGGTCTTCTCCACGTCTTCAGCTGCTACCGGTATCTGATTATACGCGCGCACCAGGTCGATGGTGCTGAAAATCTTTTTGCCGGCTAGCGTGTGCGCGAAGTCTTCTATGTGTGGAATCGGGTACCTGTCCGGCACCGTCCGAGTATTGAGCGCTCGGTAGTCACCGCATGGCCGCATTCCGTTGTTCTTCTTGGGCACCAGGTGCAACGCTGAAGCCCACGCGCTCTTAGAGGGTCGAATTATGCCTTCACGTAGCATAAAGTCGAATTCCTGCTTCGCTATCTGCAGGCGGTCCGGTGGAAGTCTTCTAGGGCGGCAGAAGACTGGCTGGCCTGGCGTAGTGTTGATATGATGCACTACGTTGTGTTTAATGGACGTAGAGGATCCGTGCGGTCGCGTCAGTTCGGGAAACTCGCGGAGAATGTCAATATAAACCGATTCACCGCGCACTGATTTCACGGAATCAATCACACTCTTGTCTCTCACAGCAACACCTAAAGTCATTAAATTGGTTTTGCTGTCCAATAATCGGCGGTGACGCACGTCCACTAAAAGTTCAAAATGCGCTAAAAAGTCTACACCGATTATTGGTTTTTCCACGTCAGCCACTACAAAACGCCACACAAACTCGCGACGTAGTCCTAGATTGAGTTTTATCACAATTGTACCGTATGTAGGAATAATCGTCTTATTTGCTGCGTACAATTGGTAGTCGCTACGTGGTCTGTAGCCTCGAATTAGCTGACGCGGAAACACGCACAAATCAGCGCCGGTGTCAACGAGAAATGCAACTTTAGTGCATTTATCAGTGACATAAAGGCGGCGAGGTGTTGAGCCGTCGTCAATCGCCGCAATTAACGTCCGGCTTGATCGTTTCCCGCGGTGCGTGCTTGAGTGCAGGGAGACCGGCACCGCGTTGCTCTATCGCCAAACTTCCAGTGGTACCAGCAGTCGCCATCTTGGGACGCGTCGCGTCTGTTTGACGTGCTAGAATCTCGGCGGGAAGGTGTGCGCTGGCGTCCTCGGTGCTCACGGCGGCGTTCTGTGGAGCGCGCTCGCTGGCTGCTAGCCTCTACTCGCTCCATTCGCGTCTCCAGCCGGTCCAAGCGCAGGATTATTTCCTTCAGAGTATCCTGGTCGCGTGTCGAGACCATCGAGCACTGCCGGACACGAGACAGCTGTTCGCCAATCTTATCGGCCGATTCGGCTATTTTATTTAATGGCAACTCGTTTTGAGCTGCCAAAATAGCGCGCATGCTCTCGGGCAGTTGCCTGAGCCACAGCGATTTTAAAAGTTCGTCCGTTACAAATGATCTGCTGATACTTTTCATGTGTCTCAGAAATTGCGACGGTTTGCGGTCGCCGATTACTTCTTGCTCCAGGAGTTGCTGGATGCTCTCTTCTTGGGATCGCGAGAGACGGTTTATTAGTGCATTTTTCATGCCATCGTATCTGCTGCCGGCTGGAGGTGTTGTTAAGATATCCTCGATATCTTCGATGATAGTTGCATCGAGGGCTCCGAGGACATATGCAAATTTACTGGCGTCTGTTACTATGCCAGCTTGAACAAATTGCGCCTCAAGCTGGATAAACCAGAGCGCCGGTTTTGCGGACCAGAATGGCGGTACCTTCATAGCCACTCGCGCAATTTCTCCAGGTGCTGGTTGTTCGGCTGCGGTTGCGTCTACGTTGTTAGTGTTAGGCATCACTATATTTATTATACGTACGAGTTTATTATTTAAGTAGCACTTGTGCACTCGCGGTTATCGACTGAATTTGGCGCGGAACGAAAACAACTCACGATATTTTAATTTAACTCACGTCGCGGGTCACCAATTTATCGTGGTTGTTTGGTACGTCGAGTAATAACAATAGAGATAATTTAAGTGATTTTATTTAATATAAAAATAATACAACAATAATTCAGGAAATATAATAAATGAAAATGCAAACGATGCGGAAGGCGAAACGTAACTGAACTCACGTCCTTCTCAGTATCTGCACCCTTCGGTCACTTCTCCCTGCACCCTCCATGGCCCTTCGTCTTGGGGGTGGCGAAGATCACGCTAGTCACATATGGTTTTCACGTGATCTCAAGTACTTCTCGGAAGAAGCGACCTCAGGCCTCAAGTGGATCTGGCGATAAGAGAGCGACGGGCGACAATGTTTATATAATTTCTTGTCGCCACACCATGTTTTATGAAAATGAAATTCTTTAAATTCAGGTTATATTTCATAAAATACAAAACAGTTACCTATTTACATATTCAATTCCAATGAAATAAAAACAAAAATAATTCACTATGTTTTGGAACCACCATAATTCTTTTCCGTTAACGCGCTAAAAAACATCGTGGTCCAGTAAAACCGTTCTTCAGGTGAATAACAGTTAAACAGCAATTTCTATTCATTAAATTATTCCCCAAACCCGACGAAAACCGTCAACCTGTTCACATCACATATTAGCATTCATTCGTGCAATGATTTTCAAATCTAGGAACATTATATTTGAGTTAAACTGCCCTCTTTTGTAACCTACCCTCTTATTGTAATGTTTTCCCAACATACACGACTACACGTCGTGGGAACACGCTATAAATTTGGCACAACAGCTTCTAAATTTCAGTTTAAAAACTTTAATAAGAAGTTAAGACCGTTTAGATACTTGCTCATTACACAAACATGGCTAACAAATCATTTTATCACAATACTGCGAAATTACTAGTTCCATACAGTGAAACTCGGGTGAAACCAAGTCACAGAAAGAATAAAAAAGCATACCAACCCTTGCGGTGTCACTCCATAAGGGTGGGAATTATCTGAAATGCTCCCAATTATTATAATTGCAACGCAAAAAAATGATATACCGGTCCACAAAGCCTGTGCCCGCCATTACGAGAGGTGCGACTCAAACCGGATGCTGTTTTGTTCTGTTCCGGTCTGTGATTCAGATCTGGCAATGGACCATTGCGTGCATAAAGTGCCATTACCGAGGGCTGTTGCTGGTAATGTCAAACAGGTTCGGTATGTGCGAACTGAACCAGTTTCAGAGACACTCAAACTTCGTAACGAAAAGGGAAAGACAGGCGATAACGGTCGTAAATATTAGACTACATGCGGAAATACTTCACACAGTGATAAGCACTTGTTGGCTGTTGAGTTATCTACTAGAGTTAATCAGTGATTGCAATTTTTAGAAATAGTGAGATAAATTCAGCACTTTTTAAGCTAAAGATGCTGAGTTTCCCTCGAAGTTATGGAATATGAAATATCTCGAATCTCTTAGTTAAAGAATCAGGCACATGCGTTTATCTTTGTTCTAATTATTTTAGATATATTTATTTGTAGTTCAGGTTCAAACAAACAGGTTCAGGTTTGGGTTTAGGTTCAAGAGGTTTAAAATATAAGGGTTTGGAAACCTCTATTCTTTCAGGGTTTTTCGGGTTTCGGTTCAAAAATAATGCAGCCTCAACTTCAACAAATTGTTTCTCGCTGAAAAATCAACGTATCAAATTTAAAGTTCGTGTCCCTTATGCGATTTATCGAATTCCATTGCAAGATTGGAAATTTTTTGCGTCAAACGATACGTGTGCGTGTACTAAGTGCGAAAATTTTCATCCAAAAATTTCGCTTTTTCTAATGAGGGCAGAGGGTGGAGATTTTCTAACAGGTTTGAGACTTTATGTAGAGGAAGAGTTGAGTTTTCAGGTGCAGAAAGTTTCATGCAGATCTGATTAAAATTGTCACATTCTTGTCTCGTCCAGAGTGGCTCCTTTTTTGGCCGGCAGTGTAGTTCGTCTCGTCGCGTATCGTTTTGGGACAAGAAATCTCGGAGATGATATAAAATGTCGTCGAGAGGTTGATACACAATTATTTGTCTCGTTTCACACACAGTAACACTATTTGATTCAATGTTCATATTGGGTTCGAATCCCACTTCTGATATATTAGAAACTATATAATTCCTTCAAAATACTCCTTGAATAGTATGAAAATTCTTTATTTCTATTTAACACGTCAAATTATATATTTTTATTATCATATCTAAGGGTTACTATATCATGCAACTTGATAATGAAATTTATATATTTATAACACCTATTAATCAGTAACAAAATTTAAATTATTGGTTGATTTGATCCATATACAATAGCAAATGGAATCACATCTGTCAGACTTCTTACCTAACTTGGATGTGGTAGCGTCACATATTGTGAGTTAGTAAGTCATATAATTTAAATAACCTACACCTTTTGTAATTGATTAAAAATGTGTTATAAGCTTCTTTCAGATGGTAAGCTTTTTAATCAAACTCTTAATGTTCTAATGTAAACTTACCGATGTAATACTTTGCTGTTTTGCCATTTTCTTAAATTAAGTTGTAGGTTTTAAAGCCACATTTATTAGTTTAACATAAAAATTATTTACAATTTGATGAAAATACTGACCGCCGGTCTGCCACAGGTTTTCCCGAGTTATGTGGTGATACTTTTTTCTCATTCGTCAACTTTACTTTTGTATAACTGTGAGAAAAACTGCGATAAAAATGTCGCCGTTTGAGATCCGCTGATAAGTAAGTTCATAATCGCAATGGTATCGTTCACGCTGCGCAAATTCATTTGATTCCAAGTCAGTAACAGCAACACCCTTAGTCTTCAAGCTCCAAACCCTTAGAACTTAGAACACAACTCCGAGCTCCTTCAGCATAAGAAAGGAACAGTTCCCTTCTTTATTATTTTAATTTCCATTCACGCTCATGGTTTTCTATAGCAATTATAAGCCGTGGCCTCGCTGGAGATCAAGTCGCCATTGAAATTTGCACTTGGCTCTTTACTTTGCTGACCAGGTGGAAGATTTAGATTTCTTTTATTAAGATTTTTTATTTTATATGCACAAGTGGAAGTGGACGTTTGTTTGAATTCCGTTAGGAACAAAAGTAGAATTGAAATTGCAAATATTCTAATTGAATTGGTAGATTTTTACCTCTCGCCTAGAGAGGTATAGGGATCGTGAAAAAATTCGATGTCGAGATTTTTGTCAATAAGCACGTTTTAGCACCTTTAGAACCTATTTAGACTATTTTCACGATGATGTCTGTGTGTGTGTCTGTGTGTGTGTCTGTGTGTGTGTCTGTGTGTGTGTCTGTGTGTGTATGTGCGCCTACTATGTTCTTTCGTTCTGATTCATTATATCAAATTCTACTGAACAGAAAATTCTAATATTTTGCATTATACATTTATACATGTTAAAGAAGAGCTGAAAAGATTTTGGTAAAAATCTGTCAACCGAAAATGGTACTTTTCTTGAAGCACAATAACATTTTTGCAAAAATCGTATAAAATAATGCGATTGTTACCATTTGGCATACAACACATGAAAGAAGAAATTACATTGTACAATATTTCACTTTACTTTGTGCTATATATTTTACCAATAAAGAAATATTAATTTTTTAAATATATAATTTTACCTACCACGATTTGTGAATCACAAAATAGAAAAAAAATTGAAAACAAAAATAAAATTGTCAATGTGACAGATAAACAGATGTCTATAGCAAGACGGTTTCTCTGTGGTGTAGGGCATGTGTGGAATGTGGTGTACAGTTTTTGAAATGTTAGATATAGTATAGGTAATATTAATTGGACATATAATGTTATGTAAATACGGTATTTATAAAATAATATTATCTATTAAACAAAGAGCTGATTAGATTTGTGAAATATATAATTTATAACCTTTATAATTCCATTAGGAAGTTGAGAGTAATTCTCCAGAGTTACTATCGACAGTTACTCTCAGTTGCGAGATTTTACTCTTAGATGGTAATCTCAAGAACCGTATCCACTGTTGAATTGTATCTGTGCTCTCGAGAGTGAGTTTAAAAACCTAGCAAACAACTAACAAATAACTATAATTTTATATTATTATATCAAATGTTATACGGTGTTGTTGTATTTTATTTAAATTAAAGCTTAATATTTGGTTAAATCCGAGGTTAAATAATAATACTTCAATGTCAAGGCGAGAGGTATTGTAACGGCCACGTCAGATTTTTATTATTACATTACATAAATCACTCAATATCAGGATAAACATCTTTATACCATGTTGATCAGAAAAGGACTAAGCGTGAAGTATGAAACTATTACCATACACGCTATTAAAATTTGGGATTGTAAAAGTTTTTGTTAATACAAGAGAAATTATTTGTAGTTTTCAGCATGATATGACAACTTTCATTAAAGCATTGCTTTTAGTCCGATATTATTCTAATAAGCCTGACTCAATTATTTTTGGGAATGATTATTATACACGTTCTTTTGAATATTATGGCTATTGCTGTGCTGTAGCTAGTACATCAACAAATCGTAAAATTTGAATCGTAATAAATAAAACTGTTTATCTATTTATTCATGCCGGGTGCCTACTTGAAATCGGTTATATAGGATATAGGAGAAACAATGTCATTTTTAAAATTTTGCAGTAGCTGGTGTTATAGGAACTCGGAACCGACCTATTGATTTGAGATGAAAGTTGTAAATACTATACTTGTTTCAAATTAAAAACTGCACAATACGTGTCGATCATATTGCTTTTTAAGTTGCCTATCTCTAACAACATATAAGCTGACTATATGAAGTGCGCGACGAACAATTTCAGCGTTTATAGGCACTATGCTGATGGTGACTCAAAAAAAGTAGAAAAGTAATTTTTTATGTTCAGCTTTTTTCTATTTTTTTAAACGCAGTTAGTCTAAGTTTCGTAAAAATTTATTTTGGGTTTCCTAATTTTTATATAAAAATGTATATTTCAAATTCGAGAAAAATAATTTTATTCTCATTGTTATTTTACAAAATTGTTTTATTTTTGTTGAATAGGACTTTTTGTGCTATTAATTATATAAAGCTGATCTGGCTCTAATTTTTAGAAGTACTTAATCATAATTATATATCTTGCTTTTTTCTTTTAAAATACACCTTTCCGTATTTGACACTATGATTCACTTTAACCTATCGTCTGATCCAATGTGTTCCAGTCTCCAGTGGTGGGAAACAGTGGATAAATTTTTTTAACACAACAATTTTTTTTGATCACCAATTCAAATTATCTCTGTTTCTGTCCTTTAATGTAAAAATAGTTATTAACGTTTTATTTCAATTTATTAGCAAATTGTATTGATTTAAAAAAAGGTGATCCCATGAGCCCCAAGAGAATCGCTCTGAATGTCAAAATAAGATAAGTAAGTAAATATTGAATAATAACGATATGTACAAATCTGCGTCGTATATAAATCGATTTATTCTCAAAGATAACGCAAAATATACATACACTGCATCTTTACAATATCAGTACTTCTCAACAGCACTAAGTACACCTAAAAAACCTTCGATATCTTTTCAAAAACTGTTAATAAACAAATACCTCGAACAAGGCGTGCCTTGTATTACATCAGATATCATATCACTCTCCGATTACGCACATGCATTAAATTTTCCCATGCATTGGAAGGATTTGATATCGTTACAAGTGTGGTGATCACACCACACAAACCTGTAGTGTCTGTGTGTTTGTAGGTACACTTTGCACACTGAATGATAACAAGTTCTTGAATGTGGCGCAATGGCGTCACCCCTCGCTATGATACGCGAATAGCAGAGCGGTTTATGGTTTTCAATTCACATCGAAAGCATTGAACACTTGTGTTTGCATTTTTTACCAACGGAAACAAGTTGAGAGGTGAGGTGACCAAGTTTGAACTTGTGCTCTGTGGTTGAGTTATCGGTAACGGATGTTAGATGATGATGTTTTTTTTAATTTTTTGTACATCAAATATGGATAATGATGATTTTCTTTAAAAATTGTGCAATGTTGCGTCGGATTTGATAGAAAATTATTGTCATTACAAACGAATTCTTGATTCTAAATCGGAAGGACTTATACAAATATTTTAGGCGCCATTGAAGGACCTGTTTTCCACTTCCGCATATGGTTTCATTTGTCTTGAATAATTAATTTGTCATATGAGTAAAAATTTTTGAAGCCAATATACAATACTGCGCAAGTTTTATTTAGAGTTACTGAATTAAAACTCTTGTCACATCTCGCTAGCATTATTTTCCATAAGCAAAAATGTTTTCAAAGGTGTATATACCTATGCTCCCTTTTTTCTAATCTTGGACTCAAATAATGAACAGTAGGTAAATCGGAAGAAATACAAGATTATTAACAATTAAGTTATACAAATTCATATTTATAGTTTATAGTTATAGTTATGTTTTATCATAACATGAACCTTAAAAACATATTTATATTATAACTTTTACAAAATAAAATGGTTTTTAAAGTATAAATTCTAGAAAAGAAACTCACTTTGGTCAGTGTATTCCCTATCTTTGAGAGTGAGATCATAAACTTAGCAACAGAAGGTAAAAATGTGTAACAATAATTTTCGTAATTTTGGAAAAATTATTTCAAAACTGACGGTGGTATGACGATAACGTTGCTAGTAGAAAATGATCTCACTGCCCGAAGTGAGATAAAGTGATACAACACTAATTGAATTTGAATAGTAGGGGAAGGTGGAGTAAACTGACAACGCCAACGTTCAAGAAATTGTACAAAATAATCTATTTTATTTATATCAAAAGTTTTGCATTTATTAGGTATATAAATACATTGTTTTGTTTTAAATAAAATAGGTTTCAGTTGCATAATTATAAATAAACAAAGGTAGATACCATTCATTTTTACTTTTTTTAAAGTAGTCTAGAAATATATATATATATATATCACAATTTTAGATTTTGTTACTAAATATCTATACACATTACAGAAAAATTCAATTTGTTATTATCAACGTGATATTTATTATGCAATGTGACAAATTAAAATCATCAAAGGATCCCGCATCAAATACATGGGACCAATAATCTCGGTGAAATTTTCTGTAATAATGTATACATTATTTTTACCTGAATTAAAGTAAAAATCTGGCATTCTGGGTATGATGAAAGAGGGGACTGGAAAATTAATAACAACAACAACAACAAGTTCAACAATAATACTAATAATATTTCCAGTAAAAAAATGGGTTTTGTGGATTTTACCATGTATCTTCTAGTGGAAAAACGTGATTTTCGGACTTTGAGACGTGGATAGCGAGAAATTAAGGCATTTTCAGACCCATGTTGCATTTGAAAGTTTGTTCTAGACTTCGATAACTGTCATTTCCCAAAGTTACAGATAATTTCACCGAGATTATTGGTCCCATGTATTTGGTGCGGGGTCCTTTCACTTTGCTCCACAGTAAATTTTTAATTGCTCACTTAATAATTTTCTGGGACTTCTACATAGAAATATTTTCTTTTGTAAATTTTTAAAAGATACCTACTATAGGTAAGTAAAGCATTTAATAAACTGTGTTTTATTTTTTATGTTTTCATTTTATAATTAAATTCTCATCACAAAATTTTACAAGACTAGTAATAAAATTAAAAACTGCGATTTCAACAGTAAATGAAATAACTGTGCTATTCACTATATACATATACACTATATACATATTTTGGTTTGGACATAGTCAGTGATTATAATATACCAAGAAATGCATAAATATCTGTACTTATATAAAATATATATGGTTCTATCCGTAATAATACAATTTTCAAAGTTTATATCAAAAATTTAATTTCTTTCAACTTTTATCACAGTAACTATTAGATCTTAAATTAGGATTTACATTATTAAAACCTGTTGAATGGTTGAATCACACAACATTTTGTTTAGATAAGACAAGAATAATTAAGTAATATGATATTCAACAAGACAATTACTTTATACATGAACTTCTACTGATTCATTGTAATGTAAGTATGTAATAAAACAATTCTTGACACACGTATTTCATTTTTCTAAATCTGTTATTTATTTGTGAATCATCAAACTAAATATCGTCAGTGCGGGTCGGTGGGCAGTTGCACAAAAAACTTAACAGTTAAACTGCCAATACTATCTCAAATTTCAAACCAAGAACCAATCACTACTCGTTACAATCCCACATAGAATCTTATCTCCCCTAGTAGAGCAAAAACCGTTACACTTTTCAAATCAAACTTTCGTCGAAACAAAAAATCCCATAGAGCAGCTTCCTTCCTTCCTAGTTAGTTGTTTCTCAGTTTACAAAATCGGGAAGTTTAAGGTGTCCCCTGCCAGCATCAATATCTGTGCCCCATACACCTTGCCGGGATTCTGGATTTCGCATTTGCTTTCGCGTTTCGGCACGGGCGATCGACAGATGTGGATTCTAACAATTACAGTTCAATTCTCGGTTTAACTTACAGTCGACCAGATGTGGAAAAGGTGTCTGTGATCTTTATAGGTTTTGGGAATACCTGGTACCTGGATTTTATGGTGGTTTTGGCGCCGTTACATCATGATTTATGGTACGGAGATTTGATTGATGGTTTGTCGTTGCGAATTTGTTAATCATTCAAAGACCTGATGTAATTTTACATAGGTACCTACATACTTCTATATCATACTTTTTACCCAATTTGAGTATATCGTATCATCCCACTTGACAAAATAAAATCCCCAAAACAATTTTTTCAAGAACGTGAACATCTCGCTTTGTTACTTGTTATTTTTCTCCATTAACATCCTATTAATATCATAATATCGTAGCGATTGCTAATTATCTATGTAACATCCCAATGTTGATAATTTGATAATAATATCCCAATTATGTATCCCATGTAATTCTCTGAGATGTTTGTATTGAGTATGTAATTTTTGATCCTACCTATACTTAAGTTGTGGCTAGGATCTAAGATAGACTAAAGGTGGGTTTATGCTCAAAAATTCAAGAATAAGAAGTAAGAATAGCGTAGTGTTAAGAATAATTTTAAGGATAACGATAGAGGCGTTTATGCTGCCAGTTTTAAGGAATAAGAGTAAGAATAAAAGTAGTTATATTATATTTTTAGGTTGGTGAAAAGTTGTTATATTTATTATTCTGATGTTGGTATACACGTTTATAATTAATAATATAATTAAATTATAATTAATTTAAAAAACACAAAGCACTAACCGCACTTGATAAAACAAGATATCCAGCAACACACAAAATAATATTCTGCGGTTCTTCATGTTGACAATTACAAAGTAGCAATGAAAAATATATTTTGAGGTTATATTACGTTTGACTTTGACGTTTGAAATGTTTGTCACGCATGCGCATTTAACAAATAGAACTAAGAATAAGGCGTAAAGTTAAAAGTTAACTAACTTTTGCTTACTCCCAATTCTGAAACCTTATTCTTATTCCAGTAGCATAAACCGTCCCATATGTTTATAACCGTTTTAACTTTACGACTATTTTTATTCTTAGTTCTTATTCTTAAATTTTGTGAGCATAAACCCACTTTTACGTAATATCACTTATTTAAAGCACAATAATAAGATATTTTTAAACATTCCATGAACGATTCCTGTCAAGTGAGTTGTGAAGCTTACATACAATGAGTCATCGGAATTGATTTATAACATACCATGTGTGCGATACCACTATTTACCAACCGTTAACTCACGGGTACTCATGGTTGTAAGTACCTATACCACAAGGCGAGATTTTTCTGTGTTATCAAAACTAATTCATAAAGATGTACCTAATTGGAACAAACTTACATATTTATCTCACCTTTTACTCAACTTGGATGTGGCACCCTCACATATACAGTGAGCCATTAGTTGGCATTCTTCTGTGAGTGCGTTTAGACGTTAAGTCATATAGGTACTCATTGTTTTTAAGTGGATAATACTCTGGAATTTGTCCCTGGTTGCTGACTAGATTCGAACCTGAGTTGTCAGAACCACAGTCGATCACGTTGCGTACTATATTACGTAATTGTCTAATAAAATTAATTTTGTCTTTGTTCTGTGCTCTGCAGGGCTATTAGTTGGTATATATCATTGCGGTGTTTATTTGATTCGGTAGGTCGGAAAGATCACAAAAGCATGTCACATAGACAAGTCATTGAATTTAACCAACTAGAAAAATTGATCGTTTAAGATTGAGCAATTTATTACTTCTATATTAATAAAGTGCAAACCTTTTAATGTTACTTACAGCTATTTTTCTTATTTGTATCACTATCCAGGAAACCGTGGTACCGTGGAGTCGGAATACTGTTCCACTTTTCGTAGTTCAAAATAATTTCGATAGAGGGCAACATGTACTACAATGTTGAGTATTCAACAAAAAAAATTGTTTTCGAAATAAAGTAGGATTTCGAACAATATAAGAATTAATTAATTGAAGGAACTTTGTATTTTCAAACATTGAAATATTTAAATTTAATACCAAAATAAATAATGGTCTATCTGTTCAATAGTTTTTGTTCTACTCGTATTTATGACATTATTAGAAATTGAAAGATAAAGATACACACTAACGTTTATGCATACGATTTATTTTAATTATTTGTATTTGAAGACATTTAAAATTTTAATAACACTATGAGGCAAATCTTTATAAAAATCAGAAATCTGTAATTGCGTTATACAGATTTTAAAATTAATATTTAACCAAATCGTACTGAACTTGTACAAACAAATCAAAAATTCATGAGCTATCTATTTTGTTTAGATTATTATTTACTTATAGATAACGATTCTTTTAAAACGTATAAGTACTTAAGTATTTTCAAAAGTTTATGTAAGTAATTATATTGTTCAACTTTCTACCAACGCAACAGAATACGATATTCTTACTGTAAATTAATCTTCCCCAATCAAAAAGTTTATAATCGAAGGTAGGTACCTAATAATAGTAATAATAGGTTATAAACCCAGGCAAATAATATTAATTTTAAGAAATACTCGAAGTACTGGTATTTTTGATTGGAAAAACTTATACTTTACTTAAGTAGATACTGTGAATCTTTACTTGAAAAGATACTTTTGGTTACAAGTACCTATACTAACCATAGGTAATATTGGTACTTATATACTTAAGTATTTTGGTTTCGATAATTGTCCAGCTGTGCTTATACTATTACTAATGGTATTTGAATTTAGTTATATGGTAGGTAGCACTTTTCTATAAGGAAAGAAATGCTAGATGAAAATAGCATACACTATCGACCCTCATAATAAGAAATGAATTTAATTTAGTTCAGTCGCAATGAATTCTAATTAATTTCGTTGCATTTACAAATTCCAAAAACAAAACATGTAGTAGCTACACAAACAGGTATCTGTCTACATCACTCATTGAACTCTCCACAACTTCTACTTTTTACTCTCCCTTATCTCCATGTCACATTGCACTCTTTGCCTCACACTAGTACCAACGAGTACAACCTACCCTAACACACATGTATGAATGTTGTCTCCAGTACTCCACTGGTCCACCATGGCGCTAGTGGGGCACCGGGGGCACAGGGCCCGGGGGTGGGGGGCGGCCCCGCATTGTCGGTAGAGTTCGCAGGCACGCGCGCTGGCAGATGTGCGAGACCGTTACAGGGCAAAGCAAAGCGTAAAGGCGCAAGGGGCAGCCCTACATATGTGTATACACATGGTGAGGGCACTTGCTAGGATATCATAGGAATTGGAAGTGGATAATAATAAACATTATCTGGGATATTTTATAGTGCGCATTTAAGTTATTGTAATATTCTGTCAGTATTTTTACAAAATTTCGTATATAATTTTATTTCAGTTTGTGATATTTTTGCAAATAGGTTACCTATTCCAGTCTGCAACTGCGCAATTTTAGATAGCTGACAAATCGGCTTATTTTGTAATAAATCTAACTGGTACCTATACCCCTATACTTGTTTAATTTAGAAAGCAAAACTTGATTAAAACTACTTATCCTGTCCAAAATATGGAGTCTTGAATTTCCTATCTAATTTGTATTGTTTTGGTAGTTGGTACGCATCAACCTTGGCATCAACTAAATGAAATCTAAAATCTTACTGATTATTGAAAATTGAAATAAAACAAAAATTGTCAGATTGAGTAAATATATTTACCCAACACCTTTTAATAAAATAACTATAACTATGGTGGTTTTAAACAAGCAAAGTAAAAGATTGCCCACTAGTAACTTTGATCAAAATTATACCCACTAGTGGGTAAATTGTTACTTTGCTTGTTGGTAGTCACCATATTAACGATGTTTTAGGTTTTTAAAAATTTAAGCAGTTATTAAGAGGTGTTGGATAAAACGTTATACTTCACACGTACACAAAAGGAATGACCCACTCCAGAAAATTATCTTATTCCAGCCTTCTGCATCGTGAGTTAAGATTTCCCTCGTGGGTAATTCGTTACTTTGCAAACTTGTAAAGTAAATAACTAAATATTAAAATTTAATATTTCGGCAGTTTTGAATAGGTAACTTCAAACTTCATGGTTCATGTCCTATGTTCAGCATATTATTCTATCATTGTTACAAAGTTAAGTATAAAAATATAAATTGTTATTGACTGTTTTTCAAATGTAAATTTTTCTATATCATTAGTCCATTTATAGTCTTTATTCTTTCTTATTTATACTTGTTATTAATTATTATCATAATTAAAAAAAATTGGAACCAATTGATCTATTGCACTTTTGTACATTTCTATTTTTATATGGGTAGGTACAGAAACAGAATTATAATATTTATACTTCTTCTGCCTAAAAAGACATTATGTCACATTATTTTGAATATTACAAGATTTAGTATTAGTAGGCTGCTATGCTGAATGCTGTACCTACTAATATTTTTATCAAAATTATGTTCTACTTATAAATTGAACAATATTAATTTTAACCATTGTGTTTGCTCTATTTAATACCTATATTAGAAATGAATTCAAATTGTTTGAAGTAGGTACCTACCTATACCTATCATATCAGTTTTAAAGAATGCAAAATATTACGTTCAAATGACTTATCATAATTTCACGCAAGTTCATTATGATGTTTTACTCCAGAGCCTTTAACGTACCTATATAAATGATGTTTATTAATTATTTATTTTATTTTAATTATGTCATGTTGTTTTGAAGTTTGACAAGACAAAGAATTTGTGGATATATTTATAAACACAAGCGTATGACATTGCGCTGTGTAGTTTGTTGATACAGTTTTTGTTTTACTTTTAATAGATTATTGTAGCCGTGCTTTGTTCGAGCGTATTTCTCGGAATGGAAATCATAGTGTTACTCAGTAAGAAAGCACAAAACAAAACAAAATCAAATATTATGACAGAACGTAGAAATAAAAACAAATAATAACAGTTGCTCATACGAGATGCAAGATACGTCAGATTAACATATCAATCATTCGTTTTAATTCTGCAAGCACATTTATATAAACATGAAGTTGTCCAGCGCTCGCCTCCAACTCAAAGGAGTGCCACCTAGCGTCATTAAGCCAAACTAGAACACTCGGGCTAATTTATCTGGCCGCTAATCTGATCCTCAGCGTATTTTGCAACACATCATAAACAGTTACAACAATTACGTGAAAAAACAGAATCTTAAAGCGGTAACGCACCAGATCACCGACAGTAGAGCAACACGCGAACACCTGCGCGTCCCCACTCCGCGGTTCTCCTCTCGCCTGCGATTGGTCGGAGGGAGCGAGCTCGGCGCCGATTGGCTCTCCGGCACGTGTACCTAATAACATCTGCTGGCCGCTCTGGTGGGGAGACGGTTATTAGGTCGTTCCGGCAGCTTCCGACTAGCAGAGTTGACTCACACGTTGTTGAGTTAACGTCGATTCTTCTTCAGTTTGCGTTGATCGTGAGTTTGTGACAGCAACTCAGTGCCTACCACTTGTGGATTATAACTCATAGTGCTCTACTTTTGTGTGTGTTTTGGACTTTATTGGATTCAGTGATGTTAGTTGAGAACACAGTGCCCAACATGGCTAAGAACTACAGTCACTGCCCTCTCAAGAAGAGACCAGTTTTCATCTTAAACGACGATATAGGTAGGTTGACTTTTCCTACTTACAAATTCAAATAAATAAATCAAATCGCGAAATACTTTTCACTTCGGGTCTTGGTTGGTATTTTCCCACAAGATCAGTTGCGTGCTCGTCAGTCGTCTTGCATTCCCGGAAACAAACAAATCGTTTGCAAATGCCGGAACAAGTTCAATTGATTATCGCGTGTGAAAACAAATACCCATAGAATCTCAACATTCAATGCAACCAATTCGCTTATCATTATTGACTTACTAACTGTCAAAATCAAAATCTTAGCAAGATTACTTATGTGATTGTTTTTATTTACAGATGAACCAGAAAATCTCAGTACAAAACCTGAGGATCTTCGTATCAACTCCCGCCTGGGAAGTTCAACAACAATCAGCCCTCCAGCTTCACCTCCAGTGTCACCAGTGACATTACCTCCGGTTTCGCCTCCAGCGTACATGAAACAGGAAGTGTGCCGCCCGTACCCAGTGAGCCCGGAACCAGTTCCGGTCCACTACGCGCCTACGACTTGGCATAGAAGTGTTGCTCCTCTGTACCCTCCCGCATATTTCCCTCTCACATATTATTCTCCTGAATGTGTCGGTCCTCCGTCGCCTTACTACAGCAGTGAGAGTAGCTGTTCTCCGCCTCATATTCCTCGCCAGCCTTTGGCACCGCTCGCGCTCAGACCTGTCAGATATTCTCCTATGGATCAGTCGTCGTTAAGTCCGACTTCTTCGACGACTTCTCCTCCACCAAGCACTCCTGAAGATCTGTCCGATGGTCTGAAGAAACGTCAAGCTACAAGACACCAGTGCCCGGATTGTGGAAAAAGTTATTCTACCTTCTCTGGGCTGTCAAAACATCGACAGTTCCATTGCGCGGCTGGTGATGGGCCGAAAAAAGAGTTCAGCTGCAAATATTGTGAAAAAGTGTATGTCAGTCTTGGTGCCCTCAAGATGCACATTCGTACCCATACGCTACCTTGCAAGTGTGATCTGTGCGGTAAAGCCTTTTCTCGCCCGTGGCTTTTGCAAGGGCACATTCGTACCCACACTGGGGAAAAGCCGTTTTCGTGCCAACATTGCCACCGGGCTTTTGCTGATCGCTCTAACTTGAGAGCTCATCTGCAAACTCATTCCGATGTGAAGAAATACTCGTGCTCTACCTGCAGTAAGACCTTCTCGAGGATGTCTTTGCTCACGAAGCACGTCGAGGGAGGCTGTGCGGGTGCCCCACCCTCAGTTATGCACCAGTATTAAGTGATCGTCCGGTTGTTATCTCTCCTGCCCACCAGAATTATTTATTGTTTTTTGTGACATTCCAGTCTGACAGAACTTGTTTGTAAGTTTCCTATTCGCAGTGCCTTATTGTTAAGACTGAAATGTTTGGAATAGTACAAAACAATTCCTACATTTTTGCTAGTTATATATTTTGTACATATTTTTGATAAGTATTTATAAGTAATATTAATATATTTTTCTCTTGTAAATATGTTTTTGAACACCGAGTGTATTTATATCGATTATACATAAATGCGTCGTTTTTTGTTGATAAGATCTTTTGTGATTTCTTTTTCCTTTTGGAAATAGAAATTTCAAGATAGTATATTTTTGATATGCCGTATACAAAATGAAGAAAGCGACGCATAGTTATAGATCTAGTCAGAGGAATGAAGTATAGATAACATTCCTCGCTCTATAATATAGAGATAAATCGCCATGTACAGTGCCTTTTGTAATCTATACTTTAGTCCCGTGTATAAAGAACACTTCATACCTTTATATTTTAAATATAAACAGATTTTTATACGATTTTGAATAAACAAATTTGATACATATTTATGTCTTTGACTTAAAATATTTCCTACATTTTTTTCTTTTCAGGAATTTTACGTAAGAACGACAAAAAGGTAAGTTGACATCAGAATAATGACAAGTCTGAACTGAAACAAAATTTCTTTGTTATTAATTATAAAGAAAACTAGCTTTTGTTGCGCATAGCATTGACGAAAACAGTTCAAAGTTGTGTTATAAACTTGCCAATATAAAATCTTATTACAAACAAATAAACAAAAGTAATCTGCTAATTAATTATGACTACCTTCAATTTCTTAAAAATAAAAACATATATAATTCATATAATATGATCGTCTATAAAAATGTCTAAATTTTTATAAAATTTGAGTCTATATGACACTTATAATATAAGATTAAAATTTAATCAAGATTTTATGTTTCATGAATAGAATATTAAGACCAATTTTGAAAAATCATAATCGAATCATAATAACTTTTGAGTGATATTTTCGTTAATAAATTCCATATTGTTAAACACTTTAAACTGATTTCTCTAGAAATATGAATAATACAAGTAACTTTTTATTTAATGATATTTTTATTCTAATGCAAGACAAGATCATCATTGTGATGCAACTGAACAAGAATGTTTTTTTATTAAACTAATATTCTTTATAAAAGAATAAGTAAAATTGAAATAATGTCTTGATCTTCACTCTTTAATTACTTAAATTAATTAATTATCTTTGAAATAACACCTGAATTAGTGAAACAGTAATTTGGAAAGACCATAATCAACAATTCGGACAACTACGAGTGAGATATAGGTGTTGACTCTAGAAAATGTTCGCCACATAATATTATTTTTCTACTCCTGGTATTAAAATATTATTTAACGAATTGGTTTTCATGGCGCTAAATAACACTTTAAACACACCTCGACATGCCGTGGCTTTGGCCGTTTTTAGTCACGGGCTGAACTAAGCAACTGACATATTAAGTACGGGGTGAATTGGCACCTATATTTGACATTTAATTTTATTAATGATTATTAATTAGAATTAAATAAACTTGCCTAAGTAGAATTTTGTAGCTATATAATAAATTATTTTGATTTAACCTAAATGTTCCAATTATTTTAAATGAAATTTTACATATTTATGTTGTTTAATTTGTGGTCGTAAAAAAGTATAAGTAAGTAGTATGTGACTTGTTTATAAATTCTCTAAATACTCGTTTTTTATATACTCGCTGCGCTCGTTCCTAAAAAACTCCTGACTAAAATGAAGTTTATAAAACTAACTACTTATTTTAACTCATAACAAATTTTAAACAAACTTTATTAAATGTTTCTATTTGTATAAATTGTTTCTAATTTTTGTTTTGGGTAAAGTTAAGCCTCATTCACATAAGCATTTAGTTTTAAGGTTTGCATTTATGTTTATGTTTAAGAAAGTTTGAATTCATATAAATAAATACGAGCATTCACACTTCCCACTTTGAAGCACTGTGAATGCTCATATTTCTTTATATGTATACAAACTTTCTTAAACGTAAACATAAATGTAAACCTTAAAACTAAATGCTTATGTGAATGAGGCTTTAGCATAAAATTAATCTAAGTGTTTTTCTCCTTAGTGCGATCCTGTGTTGCGGGTGTTCACGGAACATTTGCGGCGATGTTGGTTCTCGTTTGGTCGACTGCTATAAGATGAAAATCACGTAGTTGAATGTCTAGTCAACGATCACTTCCGCAGTTCCTATTAGCAGCTGATCATAGAAAACCTGTAAATCTTATTCAAGGTACCTATATAGATTATTTATTATTACATTATCATTATACTCTCAATATTTTAAATAAATATTATCAAATTCTTATTACATAAATATTTTGCACTGATTGTTTATGTTGTTGGTTAGAATATGAATAATAATATTGATTGAAGTTGCTGGAAGCACTTGTTGAAACATTTTAAATAAAGGATAATAATAATATTCTTAATTTAATAATTTTTACGAATATGATTGAAGTACATCAACGACATACCTTATTCTAAGCCTAGTAATTGGTTCTTTAACCTAATAATGGTTCGGTTCTGTTTTTAATTACTTTTAGTTGATATTGAATTATGGAACTAAAGTTCTAGTGATTTATTGAATTTAAGTTTTATTTTGGTTTCGCATTTCATCTTGATCTGGATAATTCTTTAGCAAATATTGAAGTATAAACAAAATTAGATTATTCCTTATAATGAAAGTGTTAGGGCTGGTTTATAATGGATATAATAGGTTACTTCTTCTGTATTTTATAAGATGTGTGATGTGATGTGAATGGGAAGTATGTGGTTCATAATTATTTCAGTAATCTGTTAACTTGACGACATAACCTTTCTTATAACTGTCAGAAATAGATTCGTTTGTTGAAAGTTACACAGTTGGATCTGCAATGTTTATAACAATAAATATTGGAGCGAAGTAAAATACTCATCATAATGTAAACAAAGAACAAATAGGACTTGCTAGTTGCTACACTCTTTTCTAAAACTCAGATAGTGACTAAATTATTTTTAGCGACTGTACTACATAGACAAATAATTATTGATGTTATTTAGATGACAAAAGACAATGAAGTATACAGAATTAAACCCCAAATATATAAGTAAATTATGTATTATTATGATTGTTATGAGTTGAGTTTCTGAAAGTTTATTTCAATTTGTAAAAGATACTTTGTTTAAATAAGAAAATCAAGCGCAGAGACTTTAGTTGTCACTGTCAGAAGAAAATAGTTTATTTATGGCGTTATTGATAATAACCAATAACTTGTGCAGAACGAAGTTCGTCGGACAAGATAAAAGGAGTAAAAAATAAAAGTTTCATATCCATTTTAGAAGTAAAAGTTAAACTAATTATCTGAGCTGAATTTTTAACTTTAAACTAATGTGTCAATTTATAATGGTAGATCATTTCTTCGTTTTTGGTAAATGCAGCGTTACCATTACCATTATAGTTACGGTTCCGTAATTTTAATAGTCAAGTTGTTGCAATAGCAAAATGATAATAATATATCATTTACAATTTAAACAAACATTTATAAATAAAAACTGCAAATGTATAAGTAAGGCATATAGATTTTCTCTAGTGTTAATGTCTCAGTTATGTCACAATCAGAAAAGAATAGTTCAGCAATTGATTTGTCTTGCAGAACTTCCTGAACGATCATTTTTCGCGTAGGCTAATTACAGTTTCGATTTGGATGGAAGCCGTCTCCGTGAGATTTGAGAAAGTAAAGTCAAAAGTCAGCAATTTGTCATGTCTGGTTATGTGCAGGAATGTGTGTGGCCCCTCCTAGGGCCGACCCTGCATAGGCGTTCACAGTGAGGGAACTAGGGGGGCAGATACCCCCCTGGAAGATTCCTTGAAAATACTTTCTTTAGATTAGTACTTTTACTCATACACAGACGATTTTTCATTAAATTTTTAGTTTTTTCTTTAAACCCAGTTCACATTAGTAAAATTTCCAAGTGCTAGAAACTGTAATCAAAATAATTTGAATACAATTTCTATTCCCATGCAATAATTTAGTTATTTTATATCAGTTGACAAAAATCCGCAAAAAAATCATTTTTAAATAATTAAATTTTTTTAATAAATCAGAAAAATCATGATTAGGTATTTAGATTTTTAAATTTTTGTGAGACATTTGATAGAACGGTAATAATTAAGATTACTTTATATTTATACACTTAACGGTAAAAGGGTTACCATCGACTATATATATATATATATATATATATATATATATATATATATTTATTTATAAACAATAGGTTATTTTTGTAGGTACTGCATTGACAATGATTAAAAATATATAATGTTAGGTATGTTAGGTAGGTGTATTTTAATTTATTTTTCATTACTCATGTGGTTATTTTCCTCGGCTAATGCTTCAAAAAATAATATTCCACATTTGTAATAAAATATCCTTCTTTTCAGCTACGATATTGTCTATTTTTGTGTTAGTATTTTAAACTTAAACTTGATTTAAATCAATGATTTATATTTTAAAAAATAACTGGATTTAAATCATGCAAATCCTGTTTATGTCATCTGTACTTTAATGACACTTTCGATATGGATTTTAACGAGAATTTTAATTTCGCTACAAATTTTTATTTCGTTAGTATTTTTAAAGTAAATTTCATGCAACGTCAATAAATAAATTTTTTTTTTTTTTTAAGAAACTTTTTAGCAAAGACTTTCTTCGAGGTAACTGGGCATTCGATAAGAAATAGATAAGAAGACCAGCTCTGGAAATTCAAATTATTGCAGTATTTGACCTAATTCCAAATAAAAATTTCGCCTGCGGCGCTTCAGTACTTTTGCTCAAGCACAGACTATTATTTTATGTTTTATTTTTACATTAAATAAGAAAGCAGTGTTGGTCATTCCTGAAAAAATTCAAATTAAAAGTAATTGACCTTAAACCATATAAAATTTTCTGCTGCGACGCTTCTTATTTTCTTAAAATTAAAATAGGCACTAATCACTAAGTACTTTGGCAACGATCCTTCTTTATAAAGTTTCACTCCCTCCCGCAATAATTCCTGCGGACGCCCATGCTTCTTGCGGGGGACGGGCGGCGGCTGCCTGCTGACCTCTGTGCACGTTATTAATGGTCACACTCTCGCCATTTAACATCTACATTGTTAGCCGCGGAGTCCGCAGTATTAAGTTATAACCGCATGCTGTACTTTCAATTTGTTGAAACAATTACGCTGACGGCGACAGTGCCCGGCGATTGGCGGATTGGCGACTCCGCCAGAGATGTACACTAGGGGTAATTGGTAACTGAAGGGAACAGGGCCGGCTGAAGGGGGGCCACTACAGGCGCTAAAGTGGAGAATAGTATGTTCAGATTTTCCCATAAAATTGACGTAAAAATTTTCATTTTTAGACTAACAAATACATTATTTGTGAGTAGATAAAAGTTGTCTCCTGAAGTCTTGTTTACACAACGAATCTTTAAAGATTATTTCATGCTTCTTCTGAAAATAGCCTGTCAAATATAGCGGCGTCGCTAAATTGAACCTTCAATGAGTCTTGGAAAAGGAGAATTTCTAGTTCATTGATATCTTTAAAACAGTGGATTTATTTTTTTCCAGGATTCGGAAGCATGAAAGAATCCTAAAAGAATCCTTATGTGTTGTGTAACAGCGGTTACTTGCTAGCTGTTCAACGTGTTCCTTTTTCATCGGTTGACGATTTTTTTTATAACTTTGAATTTTTTTAACAATTTCAATTTTAATATCATTGATTTGAAATGATCTATTTATCGTATTAAAATTATAAAATTTCTGCCTTATTGAAGGTTAAAGAGTTAACCGAAAAGTAATAAAAAATATAAGACTGATATCTGAAAATTTTCATCATCTATCATTCAGTCGTCGATCAACAATTAACTTTGTTAATTAGTATAATCCGCTACATTTTATAATTTTTTTTTTCATATTTTGGATCTAAACCTTGAGAGCTCATATCTCGAAAACTAAAATATTTATCAAAGCGCATTTTAAATGCGACATTGGATTTCTTGTATATTAATTATTTATTTGTGTGTTCAGGTTTTCGACACGTGGAGGGATTGTCTTGCTGCTATCTTCTCAGAAGGCGACGGCGACTTGGCATCCTTCAAGAGACTTGGAAACATCGGCAATATTTTTTTATATCATAAAAATTAAATAATCGACGTAAAATAGCTGTATATATTATTAATAAAAACAAATAAGTAATACTTACATAATTGCTATAATATTATTTCTTAAACAACCCTTTGTACACTTCCTAGTCTCCTAGTCATTAGCAGGTCTTCTACGTTGAAAACACGACCTTAAATCTGAATATAAACTGGGATTCCAAATAATAAACAGTAAGTATAATTTTTTTGTTTTATTTAATAAAATACTTCAATAAAATACACAATCTTATAAATAATACTTAATTATGTAAACATTTTTTACATAAACATCTTTATTAAGGTTCGTATAAGCTCCAAAGCTCTAAATGTACAATATATCTTAAACTAAGGGTTAAATGACTAAATGGGGTGCATATTTGGGTTCAGTAGAGTACAAATAACCCCCTTTGAAGTGTTTTACCATTACAACTTCTTAGGGGTGAAATCAATCCAAACGAGACTAGTGTAGACATCTTTTGGTAGTGACGTCACAAATTTTTTTGTCGAGTGGTCCAGAAAATGAAGCAAAGTTTCAACTACGCTAGGAAAATTTTAAATTGCAAATATCGCGAAATCTGAGGGTCGTACGACAAAACCGGTGGCATATTTGGATTCAGCGGGTCCTAATTGAGGAGTTAAACCACCCCTCTTTATCCTACTACCCTTAGTTTACGAGATATAAGCATTTTAAAATTTTGCTAGCGTAGTTGTAATTTTGCTGCAAAATCTAAAAAAATGACACTACACTAGGAAAATTAAACTGCAAATATCTCGAAAACTAAGGGATGCATGACAAAATGGGGATCATATTTGGATTCAGCGGGTCCTAATTGAGGAGTTAAACTACCTCTCTTTATCCTACTACCCTTAGTTTACGAGTTATAAGCATTTTAAAATTTTCCTAGCGTAGTTGTAATTTTGCTGCAAAATCGTCAACAAAAATGATATTACGCTAGGAAAATTTTAAACTGCTTTTATGTCGAAAATTAAGGGTTGTACGACAAATTAGGATGCATATTTGGATTCAGCAGGTCCTAATTAGGTATATATGATACAAACCACCCTTGAAATCAACGTAATTTTAGTCGATTTTGGTGAAATTTTGCTGACTTATAAATAAATATTATTTCGTAAACTAAAGGGCTAAGGGTAAAAAGTTAAATACAAACGATGCGTAACTTTTCATTCTCTATCTGCCTGTCTATAGATAAGGCCGTTTTGGCCGATTTTTAATTATATTTTTGTTCTCCCACCATTCATGTTCTCCTGATACAAATTTGGTGATTTTTGTTCGACTTCGAGTCGAGTGAGGGTGAATATTTAAAAACGCGATTACGTAAAAACTAAGGGCTGGGGAGTGAATTACGGGTCATATTCGTACTCTACGCGTTGAAATACACCAGTATACATATTGCCACCCTTAAAAGTTAATTAGCACCGGAGATATTCAACCCTTATTTGTATCTCTGGTTCTAAAGGTCGTATCGAAAAAATCTACATTGCATTCGATAGGGGATGAAAAACTGAGCATATTTTACATTTGACTTTTTTCTCTACGACCCTTAGTTTAAGGGTTAATGACTATGTTTAGACGACTTTTTTACCACTTTGATTGCTCATAACCCTTAAACTATGGGTCGTAGAGGAAAAAGTTAAATATAAAAGATGCTCAGTTTTTCATCCCCTATCGAATGCAATGTAGATTTTTTCGATACGACCCTTAGTACCGGAGATACAAATAAGGGTTGAATATCTCCGGTGCTAATTAACTTTTAAGGGTGGCAATATGCTTACTGGTGTATTTCAACGCGTAGAGTACGAATATGACCTCTAAATAACTCCCCAACCCTTAGTTTTTACGTAATCGCGTTTTAAAATTTTCACCCTCACTTGGGTTCAGTTTTGAATCGTTCAAAAACCACCGATTTGGTATCAGGAGAACATGACTTGTTGGAGAACGAAAAATTAATTAAAAATCGCTCTAATTGGACTAATATATAGACATGGTTGAAGAGAATGAAAAGTTAGACAGGGTTTACATTTAACTTTTTGCCCTAAAGCCCTTAGGTCAGGAGATATAAAGGGTTTAAGTTTATCAAAAATACCCACAAAAATTCGTAACAATACTCCACTTTCTACAGTTATTTATACTGCATACCACTAATTGGGACCCGCTGATTCCAAATATGCACCCCGTTTTACCATAAAGCCCTTACTTTAATTGAATGTTGCACTTACCGACTTACCTTTTGCTTGCTGTCTCGCTAATTATTTTTATGCTCAATTTTCTGACCTACTGCACAAAAACTCGGGCCTCTGGGGTACCCTCAACCAACAGATGGCAGCACCAAGCTCGTTTTGAAAGATTTCGCCACCAAATAATTTAGATTAAATAGAATAACACTGTATTTTACGGGCAAATTACGCCCTTAGGAGATTAAGAGGACAATAAGGGTAGTTTAAAGTATTCCGAATTTAAACCAAATTTAAATTCAGAATACTTAAAATAATAATAATAAAATAATAATAAGTTTTTTTATTTACTGTATAAAATCTTTGTACATTCTTGTAGTATAATCACAAATTTAAACTGTTTTTTTTCAATACAACTGTTGTTCATAATTATTAAATTACAAATAAATTATTATATACACAAATTTATTATGATTCCTACAGTTTTTAATACAAATATGTTTTTATGTATTAATATTATGAAATATATTTAAGTACACTGTAATAATAAATAAATTTCAAGATACTAAGGCACTACTTTTCTTATAAAAGGCACTATCTATTTTCCAGCTTTAAAATCGCTCACCTAGTCATAAATAACACTAATTCTGAACAAATAAATATGATTTTATCGACTAAAAGTGATCACAAATCGATAAATATCTACGTTTTCACCTTAAATTTCATGGTAAGTTTTAAATTAAAGATATATACAATAATTTTCATCAGTTTTTTGTATATACAAGTAATATTGAAGAGTGAATAACAATAAAATTAAAGCAGACTTCACTTTTATAGTATATAAAATAAATTAAAAATAACAATGAATAACTACAACAATATGTACATAATTTCCGTATGATTCTTTGGAAATGAATACAATAATATCACTTTTCGCTATTAGTTCCTGGCCCTTCTCAGTGAGACAACTATTACACTTTCAAAAACATTTAAAACTTATTCATTAAAATGTGATAGTTGTAAACAATGCATATTTGCACAGACCATTTAATAACAGTGTAACACTGTTTCACAAGTGTCAATTAAATTTGTTTTGCTACATTTTATAATCAAAAGTCTTCAAACTGCTTCAATTCATTTTCTTCTAGTGGTCGTAGAGATTTCAGGTCCATTTCAGGGTAGTCGTCAAAGTTGCTCGTGTCACCTTTGTACATCACCTTTGGAAGAATTGGAGCCTAAACAAACATAAATATATGTATTAATTATTACGTATTAGTTAATAGAGTTATATGAGACAACATTGTAATAAATAACGTAAACAAATTATGTCAGTACACTGGAGGAAAATAAAAACGCACCACTTGAAAATGCACCAAAAATGACAAAATTTCAAAGTGCGATATCTCGGCTGCATTTCGACGAAATTGAATGAATCTTCGAGTTCTGAAAACGTTGAAGTCTTATCTTTAATGTGATGATAGCCAATGTTACAAAAAATGGACTCCACCCTCTCCCACCCCCCTAAGAAAAACTAATGTATCTGATGTCCAAAAAGGTCCAACGTTGGCAACTCATACGGAGTGACAAAAAATCGTGGACCTTATTGGCCAACAGGGTAATAAAGATCAGACTTATCCTGCAAGGTCCGCAAAATTTCAAGGACCTACGATGATTTGGCGCGAAGTTATGAATTTTTGAAAAAAAGTGCCATTTTGAGGTTTCTGAATTTCATTAACAATTATTTAAAAGTGAATCTAAAATTTTTATTTCTTTAAACACCTTTATTTTTTAGATGTTTTAAGAAATAACCGAATTTGGTGCGAAATCGGACAAATTATGGACAAAAAGCACAAAAATACCAATTTTTTTAAAAAATTCATAACTTCGTGCCAAATTATCGCACGTACTTGAAATTTTTGAAGGAAAAAGATTGAACTTTATTGTCCTGTTGGGCAATAAGGTCCACGATTTTTTTTACTCACGCTACAATTTGCTACAATTGAAAATTTTTCAGTCAAAAACATGTTTTTTTATCCGGGGGTGGCAGGGGGTGGATCGGGTTTGGTGGCAGATTAACTTACAGGGCCGAATAGAGAAACCTTCAACGTTCTCGGAAATCCAAAATTTTATGATTTTCGTGCAAAATTCGCCAAGTTATGGCCAAAAATCTCAAAAAGGCACTTTTTTTTCAAAAATTCATAACTTCGCGCCAATCATCGTAGGTACTTGAAATTTTGCGGACCTTGCAGGAAAAGTCTGATCTTTATTACCCTGTTGGCCAATAAGATCTACGATTTTTTGTCACTCCGTATGAGTTGCCAACGTTGGACCTTTTTGGACATCAGATACATTAGTTTTTCTTAGGGGGTGGGAGAGGGTGGAGTGGATTTTTTGTAACATTGGCTATCATCACATTAGAGATAAGACTTCAACGTTTTCAGAACTCGAAGATTCATTCAATTTCGTCGAAATGCAGCCGAGATATCGCACTTTGAAATTTTGTCATTTTTGGTGCATTTTCAAGTGGTGCGTTTTTATTTTCCTCCAGTTATATGGTAATTGTTAGTTTAGTATAATGGTCGTGGAAAAAACGTTAAAAGTTTTACAATATTAAAACACTTACATTTGATTCACGGTCGATGCCAAGAAGAACTGGGTCTTCTTCAACGGTTATTCTGCACCTCACGTCTCAGGAACCGGAAAGGTGGTACACTACAGGAGTCCTACAACCAAAAGTAAAGATGCTCCATCCGAACGAGTCTGAAAAATGTAAAGAAAATTAAATTAGTTTTGTATTTGTATAGATAAAATAAGAAAGAATTTTACCTTAGTTCTTGTAATAGAAAACTTGACTTGTTGAAATTCTGGCTCAACTGTTGTGTGTCTCCAAAATATTAGCGTTGCGTGGGATTCAACCTGGAATAAAAATAATAAAAATTGAATTTTGTTACACAGTTCATACAGTTAGATTGTTAGTTTTATATATGAAAATGGTCTCCTAAAAATAATTTTAAACAGAGCTCAACATACTTTGAAAAAATGTCAATAAACATTTAAACAGTTGGTGGAAGAATTATACCTAGATCTTGATACATTTTAAATAAAACTTCATTAAAGATTCACATTTATAAACCAATACCTACTAAACTTCTTTGCAAGACATCTGCTCTACGAATGAATAAAATATATTGAAACTGAACCAACTAATTTAATTAACTAACTTGGAATTTCGTTGTTTATATCAAAGATCGGAAGGTTATTCAATGTATAGTCTGATCGCGCCGCGTTGGCAGTTTCAGTGTATAGTATGTTCACGCAAAGTTGAAACTTTTGTGTGAAATACAATTCTTTTAGAAATAAAAAATTGTTTTTCACCAAATAAAAATTAAGAAATTCTTGCAACATTTTATGAAACTATAAATTCAGATTTTAATAATAAAATGAAAATTATTTACTCGTTTGAGTACCCTTGAGTTGTACCTACCTACCTACCTAGTAATATTTACCAAATTTATATATTTATCCAACAACTCTTAATAAAAGCATCATAACTATGGTGATTTTAAACAAGCAAAGTAAAAAAATTACCCACAAGTGGCTTTGATCAAAATTATACCAACTTGTGGGTAAATTGTTACTTTGCTTGTTGGAAGTCACCATAGACATAAACACGATGTTTTAGGTTGAAACTTAATATTTTTAAAATATTTAAGCAGTTATTAAGAGGTGTTGGATAAAACGTTATACTTCACACGTGGGCAAAAGGAATGACCCACTCGAGAAAATTATCTCACTCAGCCTTCGGTCTCGTGAGTTAAGATTACCTCATATTTGCCCACTTGTAAAGTAAATAACTATTATATGATATTAAAAAATACGTAAAACTCATATACCTAATAAACTGGCAATTCATTTGATCAAAATATTATAACCAACACTCTTAATAAATTTCCATAACCAAAAAATAAACAGGTTACTAACTAACCTCTCAAACTGCGAAAATATTTTAAAACTAAATTTGATGATAAATTAGCAGCATATTTTAGCAATTGAGATAGGTATAGGTACCATAATATTCTAAATAATTTGTACACTATTTTTAAATTTTTTCACTTACCAAAATGGGTATAAACACAGTAAATAAATTAAAACAGTCTATATTTTATTGAATTTTGCACCACTTCACTAAAATACGTCTTTTAATTGCAAGAGTCGGAAACTAAATGGATTTGGACAAGATAATTCAAGCTTCACACGCACACGAGTTGTGTGTCTATGTGTTAGTGAACAGTTTGTAAAATCAAATTTTATTGATTTTTAGTTCTAGCTGGCACTACTACTCATGCAATACATGCACATAAAAGAGCGTATACGTTTATAGGCAATTTTAAAAAATTTAAAATAACCTCATAAATAAAAATATGAAAAAAATTTGGTTCTTCATTAATTAAGATACGACAAAACCAAGGGTTCATTCTTATATCAGATGTACAATATTCAGTTCACTTATATTTTGTTTTTTAATACATCATACAGGTTGTGTTGTACTTATGTTAACGTGCTCACCATTGCTCATCATTGGGATCTTAAGAACGGTAAGAGATACTAGGTCGGTTATATAATTTAATACTCGTTATAGAGCAAAGATATATTTTTTTTAAATATGCAAAAATAAGAGTATAATGTACGTACATGACGTGAACATTTTTGGTATCACTGGTTTATTCACTATTACATAATAAATATATATTTTTAGATAATATAGTATCTGTAATTTTATTAATCACATACAAAATAAACAGTTAAAAATGTACTTTTAAACCAGTGGCACTAAAAATTTTACTACTACCCCTACTTTTGCGAATTTTGAAAAATCTTCTTTTTCTATAATGAGTAGGATCAAATTATTAAATAAAATATATAAACTAGGTATTATAATTTCGTCCAGAGGAAACATCCTATACTGGGTGTTTCATAACTTCAGGTACATACGTTAATGGTATATGTTGTTTGATATGCTGATTACGAATCAAAAAGAATTTTTTTTTAAACTGCAAAATTATTTTCCATGTTTCCTAGTCCAAAATTTTTCGTTGCCCCTGCCACTGGGTGGATGATTATGTTAAATATTATTAGATAAATAAAATTCTATTATAAATAACTGCTAATAATTGAATTGTGTAATTATTCTTTCGCAGTACTTTAATAGGAAAGCGAATCCAGTGCAGTACTACAAAAAATGTTTTAGGTAAACAACTCTTAATTTTTCGAATTAAAAAAAATTCTTTTAGATTCGTAATCAGCATATCAAACAACATATACCATTAACGTATGTACTCGAAGTTATGAAACATCCTGTATAATAATGTTCATATGTTTACAAAAATTACAGAAACAAAATTTCAAATGTAAAATTTGGTAAGTAGATATACAAACCAACCTATACCATAAACTACGAGTATAATGATATTCAATAACGGTGAGTAGGTAACTGCACACACTGCAACCAATGAATCACAATGTGACACTGTTATCTCTATCACAAAGCGCGTGAAAGAGATGACGTAAAACAACAATCCAAAACAAATACACGGTAATGTTCATTCCTGAAGGCATGTATGCATTGAAAAGACGCATCCCGGCTTAGAAACAAGAGTGTAGTTAGCGCAACAATCGGTAATTTACGCTTGCAAGTGTCTTGCTGGCGCCTACTGCTGCCGGGAGGACCTTGGTTTCCGAGTGAACATTTACATAATTTATAGCTTTTTCCACTTTTGATTTTGATTGTGATTCCTAGAAACTGTTGCTGGATGTGTACAAGCTGTCTAAATTAGAAAGCTCGTAGGATTATTTATGTGCAGTATGCATGCAGTGGCGACATGCGTGTCAAAATAATAAGAGGTCACTGAATAATGCACATCAGACACCCGAAATTCGGTCACCATATTAACTCCCACTTTATATACACGTACACATTATACCGGCAATTATCGCCAACAACAATAGAACAACACAAGTGTTCGTATCAAATTTTAATAAAAGTAGAGAAAATCGCATGACACATAACTAACAGCCAATGAAAGAATCGATTTTTATTACAATAATAGTCCATGATAATATAATAGTTATTTATGTATTAAGGGTGTAAAGAAGCTTTTATGGCGTGAGATGTGATTTTGAGCCCGAGAGTCAGTCAAGGGCTAAAAACACGTCAAGAACCATAAAAGCAAGTTACGCCCGTAGTATGTACATATCGAACTTTATGCACGGTTGAATATTGTCTAATAATAAGTAAGTTAATTAACTTAATTTAATAAATTACCAACAAATATCTAAATGTCAAAGTTGTTATTATTGAATTACTTAATAATTTACAAGATAATACAAGATACAACCCATTTTTCTAATCGGTTCAGATTTGGTTTCGGGTTTACTAAAATAGTTTCCGATTCCATTCGGTTCGGATAAGGTAAGGATAAGAGCAACACACGACAAAAAGTGAAGTTGCCGGCACCTGTAGCTTATAGTGGAGTCCGAACCATTCTCCACGCAGCACATCTAAACTCGATTTCCAAACTAGAGTCGAACCACCTTCGACCATAATATAGGTATCTATAGACAAACGACGCAAGCTTTTGTTATGAAGCCAAGAACTAGCGTAGCGGGGAGAAGATGTATGGACTATGGAGTATTGCTGTTTGCGTATTTAAGGCGGTTGCGCAGTCAAATTATAGGTTTTGCTGAACGCTGTGTATTACTTTAAGCAACAAAGATTTAATTTATATATCTGAATAAATAAATAAAACACTTTTTGAATTTTGTATTCCAGACAATTAAATGTCAAATGGATCAACACCAGCCATCAAAATAGCGAAAATCAAAATGTAGTTTTCCTCATAAAATTGGTATAAACAATAAGATTTTCTAAACAAATAAGACGTTTTCGAAAAGCTTGAAGTTGCCCTCTTTTTGCTCTAATGCCACTTTTTTGAATTTTGATGTAGGATTGTATTAAAATGCACATGAAATATTCACAACATTTGACATGTTTAGCCATGCATATAAAAAAATTGAAGAAAAAACAAAAAAAACGGCATTAGAGCAAAGAGGGAGCATCCTTAAACTTTTCAAAAATATCTTAGTTAATTCGAAAATTTCAATTCTTACTTCAATTTTAATGTGAAAACTAAACATACTTTTCACCATTTTAACGGCTAGAAGCCAACCACCTTAAGGTTGTTTACTTACAATCACTATAGGTACAAATATTTAAAAAAATTATCTCAAAATACTTACAATCAGTTAAATAATCTTCGAATTAATAAAACCAAGTACATCAATGGAAATTGACTGTCACAACAAACAAAATAATAACATAAGTCAGCAAAGTGCAACACTCCACACAGTTATTTATCTCCCCGCCAAGACCTGCTACTCACCGCTACTATACTTCTTGCCATCACAACATTGTATAGCACAGCATTGAGTGGAATCTGTCTATCCTATTAATGGTCGAAGGGTACCACATAATACGTTAAAACACAAGAACCAATTTACATTAAAACATATCATCCACACATTCAATTCCTACGTGAGGTTCTGAGGTTTCCTCTTAACCTACCTCGTGAGTCACTCTCTGCGAGGTGCGTCCACTGTCACTTGTCACTCACAAGATGGCCGTCATCACACAGTCCATCCGTGGGATTCGCTTGCTGCCATTCTGTGGGAAACGACATAAATCACGATTAGTTTGTAATTAACAACTAGGTCACCACGGATTCTTGGAATTGAATTACTTTGAGTCATAGTAACTTGAAGAAGAGAAGGGGTAATGTGTATGTAATGTGTAGTGGCTATTGTTTGCAGTTTGTTGAATATGTAAAATTGTATGATCTATGATGAATGCATTTGCATTACTGATCGTGTTATTTAATTAAGATTATACTTAAATTAATGTCATGCCATGATTTGTAATTGTATCAATCTGGATAAGATTGTTAAAGTTGGTGTAGGTAATTTGTAATGTAACTAAAATAAGTACTTGTGATATCGATCTTGCTATAGTATCATAATAAATTATTTGCACCATAATACTATTAATAATTTTTTTTGTCATCATTAAAATGAATGAATAAATTCATGTATGATGATTCTGAAATGCGTAAATTCACATTCACTCTGTATTTATTTATTTCTGTGCTAAAAAGAGGGAACTGTGCTGTTACTCATCTCTGAAAATTCAATTTTAAGGTATTTGACCTTGACCAATTTTTTTTTCATCTGCAGCGTTTTTTGTTACATTATTAATCATTGCTTTTTACTTCCTTGATCTATGTTATAGGCGGAAGTATTGTATTAGTCATTTTTTGACAGTTCGAGATTTTGAAGAATTTTCATGATTTAGACCTTACTGAATCAAAAAATCGTGGTTTTAAAGAAGTCGGTCTGTGTGTCTGTATCGTGTATGGTGTGGTATTAAATTAAAACTTTTAGGAATATAATTCTAATAGAAAAATAAAAATAACATTTAAACGATCGTGATTTTTTTAAATAATTTGTTCAAATTATACAGAATTTGGTGTCAATTTAAAGCTCCCGGGGAGATAAGTATATTAAAAATCTGACGTGGCCATCACACAACCTTCCGCCATATGTAGAATTTAAACAGAAATGTATACGTACAATCCAAACACAGAAATTAGTATATCACCTGAATCAAAAGATTCATTCACACGAAAACTCTTCTGTGTTGAAGCCATCCTCCGTTCAGTTACTACATTTAATAGCTTACTTATGACTTATATAGCGCTAGTATGCCTACTTGTCACTCGTCTCACCTGTCAATATTTTTTATGCAGAAACAAAAATCAACCGAACATGGATTACAAGATTTCAACGTTTTATTTGATAAATTTATTTTTTAAATTTTACTGCAGTTCTTTAATGCTACCAGATAAAGACAATTTTTTTATAACGTAAATTGCAAATAACTTTTCCTCTTATTCTTATTACAAATAAATACTATATTTATCCAAATTTATAGAAATTTTTGACACTTAATCTTTTCAATCTTCAAAAAGTATCACTTCCGGTGAAGATATTTGTACCAAAATCTAATGAGCTCTTCCTATTCGTATACAATTGTAAAATACCAAATATCAAAATTTTTGGATAATTCGTATTTGAGTTATGCAACTTCCGGCATCGGCCCGGACCACACACATACACACACACACACACACACACACACACACACACACACACACACACACACACACATACATACAGAAATCATCGGGAAACTATCAAAAATGAGTTGTAATGAACCTAATTCATGCTCATCCACTAAAAACTCACTACCCGATTTTTTGCATGATTCCAATACCTTCCTTTACAGGTAAGCGGAAGGTAAAAAGGTAAAAAATGACATTTATGCGATTTTCAATTGTTTCTTCAAAAATTATTGAAAGATTTTCAAGTGTATTGTCAAATTAAAGCTCTCTGGGGGAAAAATCTAGTCGAAGAATCAAAAACAACATTTTTTAAACGGAAGAATTTACGAAAGCAAGTTATTAAAACTTATAATATTGGGAAATTACTGTGGCGGATACAGCAAATTTTTCTCTTTTCAATAATGGACCCTCCCCAGAAGAAAATTGATTTCCTCAACGTTTTGTAAAGAACTAACTTGACACTCCACTCCAAGCTTTGAACTGAAATAATTTTACGAACTCAATCATTTTTTCTTTATTTTCCTAATCGAAAATACAGGAATACCGGGTATCTTTATACTTCTGGCAAATTAGTACTATATTAAATGACGTACTGAGCGTGAAACAAAAATATATTTTTAAATTTTAAATTATATAGGTAATTTAATTTAAATTAAGAAAGGATTAATCAAAGAGAAAATTATGAATATTAAATTATATTCCACGTTCAGTACCTACGTTATGTAATATTTTTCCCCCGAAATATTAAAACACCCTGTATAAATTCACAATTAAATTTTCATAGACCATGAGTAAAATATGTTGGTATCTAACAAGTAAATCTTGGTTATCTACTACAAACTTACAATTTCTCTTTATTCGGTAAAAACGTGAAGCAACTGTAAGTACTCCTAAAATAGAATTAGCAAAACCTGTTAAATTTTTACTACACATCTTAAATGCCACTCTCATCAATTTCATATTATGTGGGGTCCATTAAACCATTTGCGTTTTTACAAAACCCTTTAATTGCAGAATCGTATAAGGCGACATATATGGTAATATGAGTAAGCAAGAACAGTTAAAAGTTAAAAGCATACATACACAAGCCTTTAATTACATACAAAACATAAACTCGAGAAGTTTCATAAATTTATTATAATTAATCAAAATCACCCTAGAGGTATTCAAAAGTACGCGGGCACCTGCTAAACTATTATTATTCATATAATCACATGTGATTTATCGAATTAATTATACTAATTTAAAAACTAATGATTGTAATAATTTCTAGTGACATTTATTACCCGTAAATTATTTACTAATCCCCATTAAACTGATATAAACAAACAAGGTCCTAAAGCGAACTACTTAAATGTCAAATGTCAATAAAAATCATTTTTTAATGGTTCCGTATAATTAAATTAACATGATTGACACTTCTGAAATGAAATAATTAAATAATGAAGATTACGCGATCTTAATTAACAGCGATTTAAACCTATGACCAAATATGGCGAACAATTATGACTGGTTGGTATATAGGGTTACTTATATAGTATGAGACTAGTTAAGGCAGTCTATATTTTCTTCCGCAGATAATAGAGAGTGAAATCGAAGCTATATTCATAAATGGTGAATAGTAGAATGTTCAATTCAAACAAGATGGTTTTTTTAGAAATTGAAATATTATAATATATAGCATGAATGCATTACATTTACTTTGTAACTTATACATCGGAAATATCATAATTAGAATTTTTACTGCATATGATTTATTATTCAACGCATATATAAATAACTTTGTGAGAAATTATTTAGTTCTGTTTTCAATTTGAGAATGAATAGAAACAAAAATACGTACGTATTATATTTAATTGGAAATGATTTACGACTTGCATTATTTAATTTTATAGGAACATTGGACAATCGGAGTACTCGGTAGTGAACGAGTAAATAAATCTCAAATTATCTAGATTATTTTAGAAGAAATTTTGAAAACAAGGTAGGTTAAAAAATAGAATTTTTCAAATTTTTACAAAACGGAACGCTAGAGGTTTCTTGAAACTGTCAATTTGTTTTGAAATATTTTATATACCTAGTTCAAATATACAGGGTGATTCACAACTTCGACTTTGAGGCATATAGTACTCAACTGACTGATCATGGAACAAAAAGATTTTTTTTTAAATTCATAAATTTAAGGGCAGTGTTCGCAAGAAGTACATTTTTAACCACTGGATTTTAGATTGTATAATGGATATATGATTAACTATGAATGGAATAAAATTAAATATTAATTAATTGTGCAATGGCAAGAATAGAAAATTTATGGCATTCCATTTCAAACAGTGATCCAAAACTGTTCGATTAGAAAACCTGGAAACTCAAATTGCGAATTTTGAAAAAATTCCTTCAGTTCTGGGATAAGTGTGATTTGAGCAACATGCCATTAAAATATATGCACAAAGATGTGAATCAACCTATATATTTTTACAATTTAAACCAGAAATGGTGTAATTCCTCATTTTATGAGACGGAACGAAACTGGAGTCCAAAACATTTGTAAACAAGTTTAAAATAAAATGAATTCATAATTGTCCTAAATAATAGAAATGTGTAGATTTGATTAAAATATAAATATTTAGGTATTTAAATAATTATTCCAAAATTTAAGTGCTTTTATACAAATATAACAACAATTAAAACAATCATGCAAATAATAATAACTATATTTTGTTGTAGGTACCTACTAAGGTAGCAAGGCATTGTTCAACTTACTAATACTAATGTAGGTATCAATGTTTAGTTTGAAAGATAGTGTTAAAAATTACAATCACTGAAATAAATATTTCGGAATTAATCTGCTCTCTTAAAAAATATATAATTTCATACGGCAAAAGAAACTGCAAAGCTGCAATATGATTCGAAAACATTGCATGACAGCATAAAATGTAGGTACAAAAACGCAGGGGCGAACTGGCCATAAGGTCTATGGGCCAAGCCCGGTGGTCCGACACAAGCGAACAATTTACATGTGAATAAATGTAATCTTTTATTTAGCACAAATAACCCAATAAATGTGTACGTTAATTTATATAATAATTTACCACAAAGTATAAAAAATGTATGTTCATCAAGTTTGTTTAAATCTAAGCTTAAGCTACATCTATCAAATAATTGTTATTATAGTGTTGATGAATACTTAAGCAGGTAAATATTTTTTATTTTATTAATGTATTCATTTGGATCTATGTATTATTTTGTTCTGGACTTGTCATACTTACTTCTTGTAATGTTTTTCTATGGTAAATAAATAAATACATATTGGGCAGATTGAGAGGCTGGGAGATGAAGCTTTGCACAGATTCTTGTAAAATTTAATAATTCTCCGTAAAAATAGTTGGCGTAGGTATAAGTATTTTCTAGTATTAAAGTCTGTACAATTGGGGCCGATTACTTGAAAGCCCGGTAAAAAATTTAATTTTCAGCCCGCTCCTGCAAAACGCACACTTATCTACCGGTTGCTATATTGCTATAATACCGCGATATATATATATATATATATTATTACAGATCAATAATATAAACGTGTCAGAGTAAATCGGAGTAAATTGTTATACAATTAGTAAATTTGTAACAAAAAATTTCAATAAATGTAATGTTGTAGAAAAAGTATAGTGTGCATAACGTACGAAAATGTTCTTACATACGTATGTGTTTTGTTGAACTTTTCATCGGATCGCGCCTCAAATGAAACACTTGCATGCAAGAACCTATTTTAGACACGTGCTACACAATATCATTAGGTACTAAAAATAGGAAACAATTTAAAATACAATACAAACCCCGCACTTACAAATTCAAATTCGCTTCCTTTGCAGCAGGTTGAAATCATCACCACCGAAGTGTATCGCGTCGACCACCAGGTCCAGGTTCAAGTCGAGTGCGCGGCAAGTGCACAGCAAGCTGGAGGTTCTCGGTCACCTGTCGTCCACCCTTCAAGCTCTGGTGTCATGATATGTGTTGTATGTTACTTGCTTTGCTGCAACTTCCGGACACATGGTCTTCCGCTGCTCTGCTCCTAATTACCAAATGTGAAGTGTGATCAAATAGCGTGACACGGAGTAAACAAATTTATAGAATTATTTTTTGAAGAATAGGTTAGTGCGTAGTCACTTAATTGAAATTTTGCATTGAAGTTGGAAACAACAAGTAACATACATACAGGATTTAATTATGTTAATTTTTCCTGTTAGCCTGTTACGATTTTTTATGACTCAAAGTCTATTTGTGGTGTTCTGTTTTATATTATTTTATATAGGTATTCTTTATTCTATAATTATATCACATGGTTATTAAGGTCCAATATTAAACTCCAATTTCTACAACGCCAATAATAACCAATACAACAAATCCAAGAGGTTAAGTTGACATAATGTAAGTAGTAATAAAATATTGGCAAATTTGTCAATAAATTCATTCACTTCAGCAATTGCATGTTGATAATGTTGCTCAGAGTAAAATGAAAAAAATATCTCGTGCAATTTTCTAGTGCAACTCATTAAAACTGAGACTTGATTATTGCAGTTGAGCGCAACTCTTGCTCAATGTAAGATGGGCTTAAGAAATGTAAAATGGGCATAAGAAATATAAAATGAACAGCAATGCAAGAAAAATTGAGTTTCCTATTTTATAAAAATGTAATATAATGGTTAATTTATTAGTATAGCCAATTCAAATAGACATTTACACGAAAACGTACAAATATAACTTTTGATCTTGCTTATAATTTATAATGAAATTTGTAGTGGGATCCAACAAAATGTGTTAATTTGAAGTAGGAAGTCTACAGAAGTCCTTGTTTAACAATCTTTATTGCTATTATAAAAGGACTTTTCGAGAAGGGACCATTTCCATCTTCAGCTTGAATACAAATTGGAGGTTTTATGTTCAAATTGATGTTAAAATATTGCAGTGTCAAACTGATTTAAGTCGAAAATATGTTTAAAATCAAATCAAATCGTAGAAATATAATCTTCAGCTAGTTGGTTTTGCTGGTGCTGGTTAAACTTAAATTGTTTTTTAACACTGAACTACTAAGTTTGTTAAAACAAGGATTCCTGAAGCCTTCCTACTTTTAACTTACAATTTATAGACATAATGAAATTTGAAAGCTTTGGAATTTAAATACCATTTACCTTCGTAAGAAAATAATATTTGAAAAGCATTAATTTCCACTCAAAAAATAAACAATTAAATAACCTCCGAAAATGGTGGTTTCATATTTTTAATTACATATTGCTAGTTCAATATCACCTTGAACTAAAACAGCTGTATTACTTTATTCCATAGACTCCAATACCTAAGTACCAACCTACAAAGTCCAAAAATACAAACACAATAATATTGCGAATTCCGGATGACTTCATGTATGAAGCAATATAATTTACGACCATCTCTGTTATTAATTCAATTAAACATTGTCTAATCTCCAAACAGAATTCGCGTGAATGAATGTGCGTGACTTATGTGCGAATGTGGGTTCAGAGGTAAGGTAGGCAGTCATGGAAACCATGAACTCACATTGTGCATTATTCAGTACAGATCGAGGTTATCACAGATTCAGATTCGAAGGTCAGGTATTTTTTCCGCATTTGACACAATAAAACAATAACGTACGATACAATGTGACATCGAGACATCGTATTCCGCATTGCTGCTCTGAGACTGGCCAAGAGAAATGACTCACTTGGGAACACTCTTTAGGAAACTAAATTATGTGAACTGGGAAAAAAGTTGTATTGCTATAGTGTTTATAGCTACATTTCAATTAACGATCAACTATATTTTTATCTTGTAACTTGTACTACATAACTACATACAGGAATAATCATTTTAAAAGTGTCCATCTAATTTAAACAAATTTCGTTTGGTTTGTTATAAAATTTGATTCTACTTCCTATATTGTCCAGTAAGGTCATTAGGAATCAAAGAAAGTTATAACTATAACCTATTAATTAAGTTAATGGTGGGATTCTGTGCAAATCTGTAAGTTTTACAAATTTGTAAATCTTTAAATATTGAACAAAATTACATCAATGTTTATTGACAAATATAAAAATGTTCATATGATTTTAAATTTCATTAGCAATTTTTAAAACTATTTATTATAAATAATATGATGGCACAGGAGAATTTATACAGACGAATTTCGTCCAGAGACTCTTAACAACACAAAATAACGATTTAGGGTTAGTTTTCATATATCTTTACAAAAAGCGATTCAAAAAATGTAATTTATATTTTGTAACATAAAACAAAGTTAGATTGATAGAAATTTTCAGAACTCATAATTATTAATAAATTATTTTACTTAGATCTCGAAACGTCGTGAAAATTAATAAATATAACAGAACTAAACCCAAATAAAATAATTTATTAACAAAATTTGACTTCACTAAAGCAAATAAGTATACAACAATTATTATTATACAGAATTCATAGCAATTTAATGAAACTAGTATATTGTGTGTATATTTTGTCCCGAGATGCTCACGATATTTTTTCAATACCTGTACCTAACAGCAATTAGAAGTTGAAGAAAGGGTTAAACCGGATGATGATAACATTGGAAAAATGTATCTATAATAATTCAATAAATTAAATAAAAATCAAGTGGATTCCCGCATAAAGCAAGATGAAAAGTACTTTTCTTCCTTAGGGAGGAAAAATCAAGCGGATTTCCGCATATAGCGGGAGGAAAAGTACTTTTCTTCCCTAGGAAGGAAAAGTACTGACGGTCAGAAATACCTCAATTTCGTCTAATAAATAATAGGGACGAAAGGTAGCGTTTTCGGTGCAGGTATTAATAAAAATATTTTATGCTTTAAACCGTTTAGATCCGGTTCTCAACCATCAGTTTGGCTTCGGTTATGGGTTTCTCAACATATTTTCTTATCGGTTCATGTTTGGTTCCCGGTTCAATTAAATAACTGCAAGTAATTCTATTCTAGTGTATTATAAGTCCATAGACGTATACATGAATGCAATATAGGCATTTATAAAAATCATAAATATTCTATTCCTGAGATTAGTTTTTAGCGTAAAAATACAGTTCTATTGTTTCTCAATGTACTCCTACTCATAATAATTTATTATGCAATAAATTCAAATTAAAAACAAATTACTGAAATGTGTACCGTGAAAACGTAAGCAAAATATGCCCTTACGCAGAATAATTATTCAAATTTCACCATTTACACGGAATTATTAAATCCAGTTTTCTGCATAATTCCATTGTATATCGATTTCAAACTGTCTCCATAAATATCATACCTCGGAGCGGGTAATTCACGTTTCATATTACAGTATTAATATAAAATAAACATCGTGGTTCGGTCAATTACCGCATATAATACCACTCTGTCACACAGACAGGTGTACTTCTGATCGGTTCATTTCAAAATGATTCATAACATTCTGTGAAAGTGGAGCTCAGTTCACAATGGATGTATTAGGAAACGTGCAATTATTATTGACTAAATATAGTAAATATAAGCTTAGTACTCAATAATTTCAAATTTTGTAGATAACAATCAAAATCACTTAACGCGGATTTGCATATTTGAAAGTGCGGGCTTTTTCTACTTCCATTTCAGAAAGAAATTGCTCATGTTGATAAGTTTATGTAATGTTTATAAATAAATAGGTTGGTATTAAACATGCGTTTGAAATGAATATTGAAGCTAAATGAAGAAAATAATAACTAGGTTTTATTCTATAGATAAATGCCGATAAATCTGTCAGAAACTTGTAACTAATTAATTTAATTTTGACGTTTTCATTAGGCGCTAATTAATTTTGTAGCACTTGCAGCTATACAAAGATAAGTTTTTTTGCTTTTAATATCAATCTATCTAGATAAATGTCTCAGATTTCAAATACAGGTTTTACAAATAACACGTTCAGTATATTTCAGAAAATACATTTCTTTTTAATAAGTTTTCCTTTGCAATTTATTAAACTTCATAGGTACGTCATTTAAATGGCAATGACATTCATTGGTCATTGGACTATAATTAAATTTGTCCTTACATCGGACACTAAACACATTGCTTGGATCTTGGATATTGCTTATTTTATTGCAAAGAAAACGGTACAATTTTTCTACATTTAGAGGTACCAGGAAAATAGAATTTTCTGTTCTGTACTTACTGTTCATGTTCACTTCAAAATAAAACAGAAACTATTTGTCAAATGTTTATAAAATAGTTATTTGTTACATTAATACATAAAATACATGATTTTGGGACGAGAAATAAGTGAGTTGACGGTTGCCGGACGAAGCACAGCGGAGTTCGACGATCTTACTACGAGTCTCAAACAAGAATTTTTTTTTTATGAACGAAACAATATTTTTTCGCTAACCGCTTAATTATGTATATTGACATATCATTATATTACGCAAAAATCAAACTGTGAAGATACCAACTTATTTTTACCATGGGAACAATCATTTTTGTATTACTCCGAGAAATGATTTACTTTTTGTACAATTGCTATAGTGATAATAAACAATCCCTAAATGGCCTTCTTTTTACAATAAAACAATGACATAATACTATCAAATGCGTAAGGTTGGCGAAAAAAATACTATTTTGCCAATTTTTGTACAAACTTAAAATTATTTTAAGATACCCACAACAGGCTTTTGATGATGGGTTCACTTTTGTTGCACAATAAACACAAAATTTAAGCCCATAAGAGCACTACGAGAATAAGGCATCAAACAACATTATACAACTTTACTAATTAGGTAACTCTTTAATCCATTATGTAAATGCTGCTTGTCTCTTGCACTCCAAAAATAAGGTAGCAAATCCGGCATAAGCCCTAAAAGAATGTCCTCCTGTCCTCCACTTAATAAATCTCCCAAAAAGAAAGTTTCTATAAATCGCGAGATATCAATGATATATTTTCCCGATACGCATCTCAAGAGATAAAGTAAAAATATGAAGCAAACAAGAACAATAACTGTCAAAAGCTACAATGCGGGGAAGACTTATTCCCCAAGCAGCACAGTCTGGAAAAATTGGCAAACACAGCTAAAACAAGGCTGTTAAAACGTTGTGGCAGCCTTGTTTTAGCTATATATTAGCTTTATTTTTAGCTGTATTTTGTGTTATTTTTTTTGTCCAAATAAGTGTTATCGCAAACTAAATTGCAGCTATATTAACCATCCAACCATTTTTCTGTCTGTAAAGTTCGCTTTACAATCATCAAAAATGCAAAAATACAGCCACAGCTTTATTGTCCACAATTTCAGCTGTAAAATAGATTTGATTACTAACTTATATAGAAAAATAACAGCTAAAGCTTTATTTCTGTATTGTGAGCTATTAAAAGTATTTTACAGCTATAAGTTCATACAAACTAACAGCTGTCGCAATATGTCCATAATTTTAGTTGCAAAATGTAGTTTGAAGCAAAATATAAATACCAAATCAAAGCTTTAAAATTTGTACGTAATTTTGGTTATAAAATACATTCTGAAGCTTAGAAAATCTACGAAATTTTCCACAATTTTAACTGTAAACCATTTGTTATATTCTTAACCGACAAAGTCATGGCCAAATTTAGTCGGTATCAAGTGTATCAGAGAAAACAACACTTAAAAATAATGAACTTTCAGTCTACCTGAATAATTACAAATACAATACAATTCCAAAACTGACTGTAACTGAGCCAATTGTTGCCATCTTTTCTAAGAGCTACGCCCCACTTATCCGGAAGCAAAAACAATATTACATTTTTCCAGTTTTCGGGCACAACACAAAGTGTCAACTTGTTGTCTTCTATTGTTTGTACAATTTTGAATTTGAACATTTTACTTGAAAAATAAGGTAGCCTGATTTTATGCAGAGGTTATGTTTATATTTTCATAATTACTGGTAGATAGCTGCAGTAGGGATGAATATAACTAGATGGCTGCAGAGACTATTCTTGCAACTATTTGGCTTTCGTATGTAAATTATTGTACATCATTTCAGCCAAATAGTTGTTTTCTAGTATATTGCATGTACATTGACAACCATATTGCAACCAAATAACTGTATAATCCAAATGGCTATTATTGGGCAATATTTCATTCCACACAAGCTATATGTCTGTATTTCAGACAAGTAGACATCTTTTTAATCAAAGTAGCCGTGAAGAGAGACAGCCATTTTGAAAACAAGAAAATTTTACTTAAACAAGAAGTATTTAATCACTATTGCTGCATTACACATAACGGAAAACCATTTGTAACTTGATATTTTTGCATTGTAAACATATAAAAACTATAATTAGCCATAAAGAAAAATTAAATTAATTTCCATATTAATAAATAAATAACTAAATTATTGTTATTTTTGAAGCGCATCTTTTATTTCGAAGTATCACAACTACATTTAACGACCAAATGATGTTTCTTGTAAATTTTGAGTATTGTAGAGTGCAAATTTTGACTTATAATCTTTATGATTATGATATAGGTATCATGTATATTTGTTTAGCTTCTTAGGTACACGCATAAATATGTAACATAGACATACAAAATACAGCTATTATATCTACGTACTACAACCAAATAGTTATTTTAAGGCCAAACAACTAAATGGCTGTATTTTGACTGTATTACTTGCCAAGTGGTCACAGCTAAATGGCTGTGACAACATTTTCAAAGCAAGAAAATCTTTTACCACTTTGGCTATGACAACTCTTTAACAACGTTATAATTACGCTGCGATGCCAGCTGCGGTAGCTATATTGCTGTTATTATTTGCTGCAGCAACGTCACCGCAGCTTTTTTACAGCTTCGTGTGCTACTTGGGTCACCATTCGAAATTCACAACGTTAAGGTGTAGTCTTATTTCATTCTTTCTTATTCATCCGAACGTAAAAATCATCCACTTTATACGAGTAAAGTTTATATCTTATTCCCTTACAGGTATCTGGTACTAAAAGGAATCTATGAGGAAGAGTGCTTGCATTATAATTATGTCTTAAAATAGTTAGTTTTGTAACAAGTGTGGGATAAATGAGTGATTCTTAAACAAATGCAATTTCACCGAGACGAGCGAAACGAGTTTCGGAAGTAGCATAGAGTTTCAGAATCACGTTTTCCGCATATGTTAAAAACAAGATTTTTTTCAGCAATCAATCTTTAAAACATTATATTAAAAATAAATTCAAGTTTCCAATTTAAATTTAATTTTTAAGTATCTTTCATGACGGTTGCATATAACAATGATTTATTAAATAAAACAAAAAAATGTAATTTCCCGCACTAGTGCTATTTGCCATTTCCTGCATTACCGCAATCACGATTGCGAAAAAAATTAATTAACCATTAGTTCACAAAAAGTTTTCATAGCCAATTTATTTAACAGAAAAATACTTAAAATTCATATTAATTTTCGGTAACAGTGCAAATACAGTAGGTATCCAGAGAAAATAGGGACAAGAATAAGGAACAAAGTGTTTTTTTTGATGTTTGTAGTAAATAACATACTTACTTATTAACCGTTCGTGTAATACTGACGATGACAATTCAACATTATTAGTATCGAACTATTTTCGGGGGTAATATAAAAAGTGCTATGATTATATGACCTATGATCATATCATAGTCCGAGTTATATTTGGAGAGAATACCTATATATTGAATGAGTCCAAAATGTTTGGTTATATTTTTTCAATAGCTGTCAAAAACGTTTTAAATTCTGTTTACCTGTCTCAATTTGGCGTGCTCTTCCCTAATATCTATCCTGACATATTTTAAGTCTGATTTTTGACAAACAGCAATTTCCGATTGAGAAACTGAAAGTTTGTAACTAATAAACAAAAACAGTTGACATTTAACAGCGCTGATAAAATATATCTTCGATTTGATAGCCTCCTATACTGCCTTATTTCAGCCAATCAAATTAGTCAAATATGTACCACGTAATACATGAATTTATATTTTGTAAAATTATTTTATAACTCGCGAAGAAAAACTAATAAAAATGAAAGGCATTAAAATGATCTAAAATCTAAATCTATAATATTTTTTTGGAAAACACTCCGGATGAATAAAGCTGGATGAAAGTGACTGCAGCACGCATATAAGCACAAGAAGTGTGACCTTACCGAGTAGAAGTTGGAGTCCAGTGTCTTGTAAGAGGTTGTGTCTGATTTCGGCCGAACTATGAAATAATCCGTTGTAATTCTATTGTATGGTAATCGGAATCGACGAGAAGAAAGTCACTTGAACTGGTCTGGCTCTTCTTTCTTTCTTGTTTCTTCTTTCTTCTTTAATAGGATGCATTGCACCTGCAACACAAAACAACACTGAATACTGTGAGGTGTACGAATAATTGTTTGTGTTATTATTAGAATCATTAGGCAATTGTTACCAACCAACTTAGGTAATAACTAATAATTATTAACGTTGGAACATTATGTTTAGATGCTTCGCAATGAAACTAAATATAAAATTTTGGTATTTTTAATATTTTTTATTGTTTCCCAGCAATGGTTACTTTGATAATTGGTTTCTCCGTTGGACAATGAGATCAGGAACTTGTCTTCAGGTAGAATCGTTTTTGGTGTTTATTTTAATTAACGAAAATTAAAAAAAAAACAAACCCTGAAGCTAAGACCAAACTCAAAACCCGATTGTAGTAAGTCGGACAAAACCGGGTAGCAGTAAAAAAATAGTGGATATTTAGTGCTGTGTTACAGAAATAAATATACTTTTAATTTTAACATATTACGCTATTATTATCAGCTTCGCCTACCATTGATAATTTTTAATAAAAATTTTACAGTTAGTCAAAACAAAATATTTACTATTAAAAATTATCAGATTTTATCAACCAGTAGCATAAAACCGTGTAGCCTTATAGTAATCACGAAAGCCATTAGTGTCAAGTGTCATTATTAAAAAGGCAACGAAAAAACAAAAAACTTGGACTTTTCAGTTATGAACAGAAATCGCACAAATGATGATAAATTCATTAACTACGATTGGTGGCTGTTTACAGAGGTTGATTTCAACGTTTTCGAATAAAATTGCAAGAACTGTTCAGAGAAACTAGTCAGTACTCGGTTTTATCATACTTTCCGGTTTTGTCAGATTCTTCCCTACAATCCGTCTTTAAAAGGCCACTTCGCTCAAACTTTTAATAAACAAACAGTAAAACAGTAAATCTAATAAAATTGATTTACTATGTAGCTCTGGTATCGTTTATTCTATAAAGAAACCTGTAACTTCTTTAGATCTTTAAAATGTTATTCTTTCATTATATTTGTAGAGGCACATAACAAAAATTAATGTGATTTTGATAATGTTATATATTTTTAATTTACTAATCTGTAATACTTACAACCTAAAATTTAAGTGTATTTAACCTTTCTTAAAACATATAATAATAGTAATTTGTAAATCGTTTCTTTAATAAGGCCAGAAGAAACAAGGTTCAATCTCTTAACCACGTGCTATTAGATCTGCTTAGGTGGTACTTTGCATATCTTGCATTGAAGCAACGAATATTAATGTCGCCTGTATTTTTGTGAAGACTTGTAATGAATGCTTGATGACTAGGTACAGGTATTTGTTCATTTAAATATTAAATGGATTGGCAGAGATATATTTTAGATATCTGTAATTTTTTGAATAATTTGATTATATTAGAAAGTAAAGCATAAAAGGGCATATCAATGGGTGTGAATTGTGAAACAAAAGAGTAAGAGGATTGTCAATGCGGTTATTAAATGGCAGAAAAATGAATGTATTATGTAGCATTCACAGTAAGTAGTTCTGAGATGATCTACTTACAGTTTAGAATAAAGCAAATAGCATGATCAATTTTGTGTTTAATATCTATGACTCAAGCATAAAAAACCAACTTAAGAGGACCGTCTACCTCCTAAAATCCTAAAATCCAACACAAAATGTACCTAATAACGTAGCGGGTGTTTTGTGGCCAGTACAAGAAAGGTAACGTTGTATTTCAACAAGGATTATATACATAAAGGATAACTTGTTAGAATTTTAATAAAAAAATTGCACATGATTATAAAAATTCCAAAAAATTAATAAAAATTTACACGGTTATATGTCCTGATAGAAATTTATTTTTAAAATTATAAAAAGGCACATCCAGATCCATTTTTTCTGTATTAAATATTTATAAAAACATTACCTTGAAGTCAATAATAAACTAACAGTTTACTCGCAGCGAAAATACTTTTACAGTATTTTTCAACTTCAAAATGACATTGCATTGCTAGGATGTGATAAAATACCTACAAGTTTCAGGCTGGTTTTAGGCAGTGTAGTAGTGGGGAAAAGAATGGGATAGAAAAAAAGTAAAATTGAGAGTATTCTAGAAATTCGTAAAAAATGTAGACCAGCCGCTTAAGACTCAAAATTTGTTTTTAAATCAAATTTTTCTCTTTTTTGATACTTTTCTATACTGGCGCTTGCTGGTGCTGTTACAGGCCGTTTTCCAGCGGTTGTCGGTAAATCTACCTCAAGTTAAAGGATAATAATTATTAAATTTATATATGTTTGCCCAACTTTACTTGCTGAAGTTTCTAGACTGTTGGTAAAACCTTAGTTTTGTTTTTGTTACTGCACTATATTGTGTGGCAAGTATTCACTAGCATTGGCCAGTAAGCACAACACAAGTATATGCCAGTAGTCTGGAAGGTTGGACTAGACAAGCGTACAAGTCATTAAAATACGAGTATTTCTGAATACTTGCCAAATACATTAGGCTTTACAAATGTCCAGAATCCTATTATAGATTGAGAATAAGTATGCCCTGTTTGAAATAACGAAAGAATTTTGACAGTTAATTGGGGCATGGTTAAGGAGTTTGATTTACCTACACCAAAACATTGTCGATGTTTAAAAAAAAAGCACTAATAGTTCACAAAACCCTAAGAGAATAATACATAGAAATGTATAGGTATAAAATTTAAAAACGGCAAAACAACAATTAATTAGTAACAGAATGAAATCAAAATTATTGACAATTATTGACATCATATTTGAATTGTGTTTGTGTAATCCGCTCTTGAGAACAACACGTAACAACCAATAGAATCACAAGCATCTACCTATCTGTTAAAATTCTATCGTTATTTCAACCAAGGTATAGTAATGGCAATCTAAACTAAAATCCAGATATTGGTTTAGAATTTTTTAGGAAATATCTGCGTAATAACTGATGGCAATCTACTTAGCAATGATAAATGAGTTTACAATTTCTAGTATTTCTCTTTTCTGTTGACGATCACTCGTTGGCAAGTAGTGTCGGCGCACCAATTTGTTTCTGTATTGACGTTTGTCCGTGAAGTAATAGTGTTGTGTTGTTTTGTTGTTTGAGTTATGAATGTTGTAAGTGCGGTTGTTTCTGCCCACTGGACATCGGCGGATAGCTCTGGCTGCTGCCGCGTTCTCTACCGCGCTTTCTAGGAAAAAAGGCGTGAAACTACGAAGTTGAGATGCTAATGCACTGTGTATGCTATCAACACCAAACACATGAGTCACTGGAGGACTCTATCTAAAATCTCATTGTCATCTCATGCTTGTAGAACAGGATAATAGAAAAATCTCAGAAAGAAGGAAACAATAGTTATTTGTATCACAAGACCAGAAACTGACCTTTTGCAAGAGCGAGTATTTTGGACACGCCGAGCCACAGGCGAGACTTGCAAATTACGAGCACTAGCATAACAGTTTCTGGACGTGTAATACCTACACAATATTTTATGTGGCGATTTCATTACAAAAATATAAAATGAATTTAATTAATTTGTTTAATATCAAATATTTTAGTTGTCGATTACATTTTTCTGTATTTTATTATACATAACCTAAAAAATAGTGCACTGAATACTTGCATTTGAGCCTAAAATATATTTATTTCAGTTTCTATTAACGATTTACGTCTAAAATTTGTCAAAATCTTGTTAATTCTTGTATACAAAATATTCAACGCATAAAATTGACATCTGCTTGACAACTGTAGTAATGTCAAGATGCCAACCTATAACTTCCGGTTATTTGCCGGCCTAGTCTGGCAACAAAGAGTTTCTGGCGGATTTTGAGATATGGAAAACTAGCGATGCCGACCGGAGGCATATAAAATAAATTATTAGCTCACTGGTAGATACTTCTTGTATTTCTGTACTTATAATAAAAAATCTGGTGTGGTCACCACACGACTTTCTTATACACAACTGTTTGCCTCGTATAATTATTGCACTTGACACACGTTCACTTTGACATTTGAATTAATTTTGAAGTTTTAAAAGGTGATTCAATCATTTGTTTGACATTGACAGCAATTATGATTATTAAAATGTATTTATTATAGTATATTATGTATCAAGTTTTATAAACGACATTTTAGCAACAAGGTTTTTAGGAACGAGCGCAGCAAGTGTATAAAAACGACTATCTAGATTCTAGAGAGTGCTTAATGTCACTTGCTATGTTCAGCCCGTGACTAAAAACGGCCATATAGCCACGGCTTGTCATGGTGTGTTTAAAATTTTATTTAGCGCCATGGAAACCAGCTCGTTAACTGATATTTTAATGAGTAGACAAAATATATTATTTAGTTTTTCTCAAAATTGAAAGCAGAAAAATGATATGAACTTAACGATATTAATTCCTTACTACGACGAAATATTTTTTGCAGTTAATACCATATTTGAAATAAATTGAATTTATTGTTATATTTTTAGAAAACTTCCACTTCCGGTTTTCGAAATGTGACCAAAATCTAATCAGCTTTGCGCAATATCATCAACTTTATAAATACCGAGTTCATCCATTTATCCACATACACAGACACAGATCATTGAGAAAATGTTCGAAACAAATTCAGAGGACCTCAAAATCTCCGCGATAATTCCGGTATAGAATTTTTCTTGATACCTAGACTTACTTATACTGTGTATAAGAAAGTAAAAATGTTAATATTTATTGATAGGTACATACAATTTAATTAGGCTCTTAAGAAACTCATTATTATTGTAAATATGAAATTTAGTTATGTCATATTTGATATCTTATAAGTTACCGTGCGTATAATAAATAAATTCTGTGAATAGTAAAATAATTCCACACTCCAAAAATTTGATCCGTTACAATATCTGTCTTCCTTTTAGAATATAAACTGAGGTTAAATCTAATTATAAACATCATCTTATTGATCGTATTATTAATGTAACAATAGAACTGTAATTTTCACCTTGTTGAACGAGAATATTGGAAATTTAAATAAATTAAACCAATATCAATTAATCAATTTGTACAATTGGTTGGCTCGAACTCGTTTTTAAAGAATTAGAATTTAGCACCAAATTATTTATGAATAGTTTGATTGCTATTTAACCTAGCTACAAGACTTAATATAGATAAATTTTCCTCCCAGGGTAATTACAGAACAAGAAACAGTAGTAAATCTTTTTCTAAATTAGCAACACTTTAAGAGTTATCGTTATGGCAATCAAGTTATTGTGGCAATTCAATCATTAATAAATTTCTAATTACTCTACAAATACACTATAAAAACAAACAGTTACTTAATGAATCCATATACAATCTTAATCATACTTCGTACAAAGAAATTAGAAAGGTTTAAATACGGCAGTAGCAGCTTGTTGTGGGTACAAACATAAGTTGTTATGTTTAGGACATAATAAAAATGTCTTTGTAACTGTTTGAGGTGGAACTAGTCAAGTGTGTCGCGGTGTTAAGAAACTGATCTTGCGTGATCTGTTGGACACTGGTCAGTGACAATCCTACAAGAAGATAAAAACTAGAGGAGGGAATAATGTCTCTAATTAGTAATTAGTATACCTACAGAGAGATAAAGGCTGTTACAAGTAGATGTTTTGCATATTTTAATTGTTAATGACTATAATTTCTAGTATCCCAGATACCTACATACACAACATAGTCATTACTCATTTTTACCGAACTTGGGTCTGGGTGTGGCATTAAAAAGAATTTTTCAGAGGTTCCAAAAATTGAGGGTATAGGTAGTTTTTTACACGGTCCAATTTGAGTATTACTGGATTCGCATAATTTATTAGAAATAAATTTTAAAAACACCTAAATAATTACATTAATTTAGAATTAGAATGATTAATGTTAAAATAATTATCAATTCAGAGGCATAAAAACTTTTTTTTTTAATTTCTCAATTATTATTTTTGATTCTTAATCAGCATTACCGAACTGTATGTACTTAAAAGGAATGCATAGTGGTTCATAAAAAAATATGGTTTTGTAATATACTGATAATTAGTTATCTATATTATCAATCTCAATGGTTTTTTTTAAATAAAGCAAGTTTAATGCTTACTGGTTCTTTCTATTGTTTTGAATTTATAAATATGTTATTCATTAAATAATAACATCAGTTCATAGTTAAAATGTCGTTACTGATTTTTATTGTAAAAGAATTTGTGCAATTTTCTTGATGTGTTTATTATATTATATAATTTTTGAGCATCTGATGATGACCGCTGTGCGGCCGAAATGTAATGCGAATAAAAATAGAAATAAGATGTGAGTGAAATCTTTTATTTCATTCCTATTTAATCCTGACTGATTGCCGAGAGTTGTTTAATCACTTAATAACATCAACTTCCGAAAAATAGCATATTATACGATATTTTAACTCAATGTAGATATTTTATTTAGGCTAAAATTAAAATTTCAAAACAATAGAAAGTAAATGTGAACCTTCTATTACAAAACTGCAAAATTTAGTTTTAAACAAAACCCCTTTTTCGCTACAAAGTGGCTAAATACTGTTCATTCTTTGCATCAACCGATTTCATCACAATTGGTAACAATGGTTAAATGGACCTTCAAGACTAGTGGGGATCCTCTTAACGCATACAACGATACATTCTGTCAAGTATTTATTTTACTGTTAAAGTATAGACCAATTCTGTTATAATGTATAAATTTTACAAATTCGTAAATCAGTAAATCTAAAAAAAATTGTATTACATACTCTCTAATCGTTACTTAATATATTCTTAGTACATTTTTCTATATCAATGATTTCTAAAATAATTATTGTGGTAGTCATAGTTGGCACCTTTTACTTATTATTATAACAATTAATATTAAAATTGATTAGTGAATATTAATTAAAATAAAAGAGTAAAGTAAGCATGTAAAACACTCAGTAATTTTAATGTAACGATAATTCTTTATGTAGTTCTGTTTTCCTCATTCGTTAAACTCTACTATGCCATAAAACAAATGTCCATTTACTCCAAGATCCTCATATTTGTTTCTGTAATTACTTCTTTCTGTGCACCTGTTCCTCATTAACCTTCTACCGGCCATAAACCAAGTGCGTATTCACATTTGCGCACCTGACATTCCTCACTGTCACTCGATCACACAAATCACGCCAGTGAAAACTACAGTTGAGTTCTTGACTTGTTCAGTTCATTCCGAGACTAAGTGTCGTAAAAATACCCGCGACTTGACGCAATCTGTACCAGTGCACTTGACATTTTCCTACAAATGTCTCGTAAATTTCTATTGTAATTTGTCATGCTTGTACATTACTTTTGTGTGGATAGAATAAATATGTCGAGAGGGTTTAAATGGTAGAGAACAAGTTCATATCTTATTAAATTTTATGCACATTCTTGGAGTGTTTATTTAAATGGTATTTATTTTAATAAGGATTAGTTAAATTAAATCACGGAACTTAAATATTTATGGTTTTATTTGATATTTATATAATTTAAGCTGTACATGTCATATTATATGTCACCTATAATAGATCTTATAGGTATTATTTTAATTTTTGGTTAACTGTAAATTACTCTACTAACAGTTTGAAAAAGAAAATATATCCTACAGATTAGATTAATATTAAAAGTAAAATGATTGGTTGATATATCATTGAATAAATATAGGATTCTATATTTCTCCAATGTTGATATATAGGTAAATGCATTTCTTGTGCTTGATAGAGAACAAAAATTTGACGCTAATTTTGAACCAATTTTAAAAAGAATCTCTATAGCCTCCTTTGTGGCTGTGGTTTAAAATAGAAATAGAAGTACGATTGGTTATACCTATACTTAATATCGAATTTCGTAATTTATAGGATGTTATTCATTTTAATAATATTATAATGAAGTGGGTACCTACTGAGCGAGGAACAAACAGAATTTTAGCAAAACTTAATTAAGAGAGGGTTACTAAAAGATAAAAATTTTAATACCACTGAACGAGCCTATTTTATTCAATACAATAATTGAAGTTTATTATTGAGGGTAATATAACAAGTGCTATGATTATCATCGGTGATAGCATAAGTTGGTCGATGAAAATTGACCGAGTGCGCAGCACGAGTTAAATTTTCTGAACAATAACGAATGCTATCACCTATGATTAATCATAGCCCGAGTTATATTTGGTCCAAAATGTTTGGCTATATTTTTTCAATAGCTGTCAAAAATATTTTAAATTTTGTTTACGTTTCTCAATTTGGCGTGTTCTTTCCTATTATCTCTATTCTGACACATTTTAAGTTTGATTTTTGATAAACAGCAATATTAGATTGAGCAACTGACAGTTTGTAACTAAACAAAACAGTTGACATGTAACAGCGGTGATAAAAAATGTCTTCGATTTATGATAGCCACATCCTGAATACGATCAAAAATTACATGCTCAATATAAACATGTCAGAGAATTACATGGGATGCATAAAAGGAATATTATTACCAAATTACTAACATTGAAATGTTACATAGATAATGTGTTATTAAGGGCGGACATTAGCAATCGCTAGGATAAATTAATAGGATGTAAATGGGCAAACATAGCAAGTAACAAGCCGGGATGTTCACATTCTTGAAATGTTCCGAGGATTTTACTTTATCAAGTGGGTATAAGCAGCGACTCATATTTATCACATTTTTTATATAAAAATAGAGTGAGCCTGCACTCAACTAAGTAACAAACATTGTTTTAAAAACCATTGCGGATGCATGTAAACTAAAATTAAAATATGAGAAATGAAAGTAACCTACTGCATTACGATTACGAGTATATTCTATCATTCTACATAATTAATATTTACTGAAAAATGGATGTTGCCTTGCCACAATTTCATTCACAATTAATCATGTAGAGTAGAGTTGTAATTAAAGTACGTTTATAAGGTGCAAAAATATAATCGTTCGTCGCTCAGTTGAAATGTCGTAATTCTTTCCGTGATTTGAAAGAGAGGGGAGAAAGCGTTGGCAGTCAGTCACCGATAATTAGCGACGATGTAGATTGTCAACTGTTCTGGGCGGGGCCGCGACTTGACCTATCCCCAGTCGATTCTTTCCGCGAGCGGATTATAATTTTAAATGAAACTCGTTGCAATTACTCTGAGCATAGCATAATAAAATACTAATTTGTCGAATGGTTGATAAGCGGTCTGCATTATTCAATGATATAGGAAATTCCGTGGAAGCTGTTATTACACTGGACTAAATGAATGGGAGATTATTGAGCCTAATCGCCAGGGGCGGACTTGCTACTTTTCCCAGGCCACTGGTTTACTCGAGTTTTACTAATGGCTCAATTGCAAATCGGCCGCTCATGATCGGAAAAGGCTAAGCGCCCATACACGATAAACGTTTTTCTAAATCGGTTGGAATTTTGCAGAGAGCTGCAATTATTTTGCAGGTATTTGTAAATATGTTGTAATTAGCAAAATTATTACATATTAGTTTAGTAAAACAACTAGCTAGTTCTAACAAGTTTTAAGTCTAAATAAGTAAGAACTAGTACCTATACGTAAAACACTGTTTTCATTAGATTTAATTTAATTTTTTTTTTGTGTAGTGTAACTAAAAGCAATATATTAGGTTTAACTTCAACACCGTTCTATTATAAGTCAATTTTTAAGCAACTTAAGTGTTGTGCTTAGAGTTAATTGATTTTGAACATAAAGCTACATTCAGACCTATCCAATTATAAGTAAAAGTGGCTAATTAAAAGAGCCAGCGCTCAACGTTCGCACTTATAATTGAAATTGGATTTTTATGGAAGCAGTGGTTGGTTAATTTAGCAAATTATACTTATAATTAGGTTGATCTGAAGTTCAATTTATTTATTAAAAATATGAACGATGCGAAATTATCTTAAAAACTAGTTCCGATTAAAACGTGAATTTCTAACAGCTAGAAATATTAGACGAAAGTTTAGGACTTGATTGTAGTATAGGAGTGATTCACAACATTGTGCATATATTTTAATGGCATTATGATCCTCAACTTATACTGATCATGGAACAAAGATAATTTTCTAAAAATTCGTTACCAAATCTTATTTTCGCAAGAAACACATTTTTATTATTTATTGTATAATGGATATATGATTGACTATGAATGGTATAAAATTTAATTTTATTTAATTATGCTATGTCAATAATAAAATGCAAACAGTTCTTTTAGTTCAGTGATAAGTAAGTTGAGTAGGTACTATAGGTATGCCATTAAAATATATGCGTGTGAATCATCCTGTAGCAGGGTGTAGAAAATTAAAACCATTTGATTTAAATTATGATTAAAATCAAGATTTTAATCAAGTGATTTAAAAAAAAAATCATTGTTTCTAATCAAAAAGATTTTTTTATAGAAAAACATCACAGTTAATTAACTAGGTATAGTTCGCCCAAAATAGGAAAGGACACATGGCCGCTACTGCGCATGTACTATCCAACCTAAAAATATTAACTGCAAAATATTATGTGCATGTCATACCTATATTTGGGACAATTTAGTTCTGGATCTTTCTCCATTTTATACACATACAAAATATGAACGTCAAAAACATAACCTTAAATTTCATAAATGTTCTAATCGTTCTAATTGTCTATACTACTTCATAACGACTTGGACTCGCCCAAACGAAAATTGGTTTATGCGCAAGTCCTTTCCTATTTTGAGCAAACTTTAGGTACTTATCATAAGAAAATTAGAAACTAGGAACAAACATATTTTCTTAAAAATAAAAAATTACAGTAGAAAATAAAACATAAACTAAATTATTGAGCATAACAAAATTTTAACTTTACAATAAGAAATAAATTATTGATTATAAAACTTCTAAAGAAAAACTAATTTTGCAGTTTTATTTACTGTACCTGGTTTATTTCTTATATTAGAATCAACTAGCCGAAATGCAGTACATAATAATTGTTTTACAAGCTGTGAGTACATGTTTCGACCTGGCACACTGACGCATATTCCATCAATTATGTCAATTAAAATTAGTATTTAAGGCAGTTATGCAAATAATTACTAAAAGTATTAAATATACTATATACCTATTTTAATATCATTTTAAGGTCAATTTTTTTTTGAAAGAAAAAATCAAAAAAATACTGATTTTTGATATTTTTTACACCCTGCCCTGTAAAAACTGCTGTGTGATTGTGTGGTCCAATAGGTTTCATCCAATACTTAAAGAAACAATTAATTTTATTAGTAGATGTTCTGGTGTCCGAAGTAGGATGAACCCCGATAAAGGAATACAAAATTGTGTTTCAAATTTTTGTTTCCTGTACAATAATAATATTGTGTTAATCGTTATAAGTAACTTACTGGTGACACTTTTCTAAAGATTTATTTTTAATTCCTCTATTTTTAAATTTTTTGTTTGTAACGCCTACCGCGTAAAAAGGCGGGTTTCCTGTTTGCTTTCAATATTAAAAGTTAAAAAATTAATATCAAAAATTGATAACTTCCTTCCTGTACTCCAAGCTATTAATTATGTTTTAATCTTCCAATCTTGAATGTATTAAATAAATAGAAGTGTCCACTTCCAGATTTGATAGAAAATAACAAAATCTCTAATTTAATTGATGGATTTTACGGAAATTCTCCTAAATCTGAAAGTTAGTTTTTGTCATGTTTTTTCACCGAGGCAATAATTTAGAAAACCAAAAAAATGAACTGACAAAGTACTGTTAACTTCCACTTGCATTTCAGATTTATTTTCTTTGATTTCAATGATAGATTTTACGGAAATCTGTACTAATTTGAAACAGATCTATCATGTTTTTTTACTGAAGAGATCCTTTATAAAACGTCTAATACGTAATTATAAACTGATAAATAAACGTTGACATTCGTATACTGTTACCTTGATTTTCCTGTCAACATTAATCATGAAAACTTGTAATTAAAATACGTTTAGAAATGGAAAAATTGATGTGTTGCAACCCACAACATGTAAAGACATTAATATCTCAGAAATTATAATTTTATTTTTAAAATACAACAAAAAATGTAGAATAGACAACGGAAGGACCAGTAGCGTAATAAAGCAAGGATGGGAGAAAATGTGACACTTTGTCTCGCTTTGTCTCATGAGTTTTGTGTCATAGAATCTAATTTTTGTCCCGGTCGTGAAAAAAATAACTTATTCGGTATACAGATCAAAAGGAGTCCACATTGATATTACAGTGAAGTCTGAGATATAACGAACGTCTCTTTTGTGTAAAACATGGATCGCTATATCCGAGGTTTGCAATAAAAAAACAAGGCGCGAGTTCTATTTTTTGTCAAGAAGGGCATCAGGAGAAAAAATATGATCATTTGATGACAGATATCACTTTGCCTTACCATTTAAATTTTTTTCGTACTTTTCTTCAACTGTAAATACCTAGCGATTTTTCACTCATTTCAGAGAACATTTTCATACGGCGAAAAAATGTCTGCCTACCACTGGCAACGATATTGGTAATGAATAATTTTGTCAGGGACAAAGAAACGGTTCGTTTTAGACGGCTATTTGTTATAACCGGGTCCGTTATATGACGAATTTTTTATTATTTTACATATAATTTCATTTGTGTTTTTCTGGAGGGTTCCTTATAACTGAGAGTTTGCTTTAAACGGGTTTGTTAAAAATGTGCACACTACTGTATTTAACAAATTATAAATTATGTTTATGGTACAAACTACACAGAAACAAGGAAATTGACTAAAATTTAAAAAAATCCTTACGCACATTGTTTTCTAAGTTAGCTAGCTACCTTATCTTATATGATCAAGAGCATAAATAAAGAGTACTTATACATTTCGTTTTAAGTAAAAAAAAATACGTAATTACGAGTAATTTCTAACTTTTCATAAAGTTGAGAGGTTATTTTTGAAATTACGCAGTTTTTGTTTTTTTTTGCGGGGTAACTGTGTATAGTCAGTTTTAGATGTTATATCATGTAGTAGATTCAACGATTATTAATTTTATTGCAGAAAAATGTCTAGCAAGTACACAAAAAATTTGGAGCGCGTCCTGATCCAAATTACACTGATGAGGTTTGCATGATGCGTTCGGAGAGTTGTAAAAGCGCATTTCAGGTCATCAAAACGTATGAAAAGCGCAGAAATAGAATCAGTAAATTTATGTACAATAAGCGCAGATCGTAACGTTCAATAAGCGCATTTTTCGAAAATGAGATTTCTGACCATAACAAGTTAGTCCAGATCGTCTTCGAGTATGATGGGGTTAAGTTCAGAAAAATATTAGGTTAGGTTCGGTTAGTTTTAAAAAATTCAAAAAATATTGTAGAAAAACTGTCGTACAATCCCTAAAACCATTGTGCTTTTCAAATGTCCAATTCTGCGCTTATATAACGTCAATTTCTGCGCTTATATAACGTCAATTTCTGCGCTTTTCGTATGTCGATAAGCAAAAACTGATAAAGGCCAAATGCGCTTATATAACGTACCCTGATGCGTTCACGCAGTTAGAGAAGGTAGCTCGTCGTTGTAGAAAAAGACCTGTAAACATTTTATATGAAAGGTTTTTATGTTGTTCAATATTTAAAACACTATGACGATATGACGAAGGTAAAAGAGGAATACAAATTTTTCAGTGATCTATAACCTCTAATACAATGGTGCGCAGACTTTTTAAATCGCGGGCCAATAAAAAATTACATTTTTCCAAAATTATTGTATTCTAAATTAGAAAAATAAGTCGACGGTTTAAAAAAAAATATTTGGGTTCAGTTTTCTGAAACTTAAATTATATGTAGGTATGCATTACTAATTTGCTAAAATATAACATAGGTACCTACTTTAAAAATAAAACCATATGTGAAAATGTAAAATTTTGTTGGCAATAATACGTAGAAAACCTGCAGTCACCCGGTTTTACGGTACATAAGTTCGAATCCACCTTATCTCTATCCTTTGATATTCTACAATGCAAAACCATTATAACTTTACAAAAAAACACTTTGAAATATTCATGCTCTATATTCAAATCCATTTCCTCATGCGCCCCAAGAACACTCATACGTCTCACCACTCCCCAAACCAATAACATAAGTCCATTCTTGCACTATCAGCATCAGAGCGATGAAGTTGTAATCGTATGCGATATTGGTTCACTTCTAAATCTTATCTCGAGCAAGTTGATGTCAAGTGTAGGTGTCTGCAGTTAGAAGTTGAATCTCGGAATGAGATAGGTGGGGTTGACACCCGACAGACTCGCCCCAGATATTCAATTGTTGTCATGGAGCTCTAGATTCGTATAGTGATAAATGGAAGAAAGTTCGGCGCGTGATGTAGCATTGATGTCTCCGGGTATTTTTGCGGATGTTTCAGTTTTGCGACGAAGTTATGTTGTGAGAACAATGTCTTAAATAATTATTAGACTATGGTTTCATATACATAACATAACATTGTTGATTGAGTATGAGACTACCGGACAATATCCACCAATAGACCTACTATGCTATAGAGTAATTAAATACTATAGTATGTTTATACAGTGCGATCATAAATGACTGATCGTCACGTTACTAAAAAAGTCAGTTTTGTAATTAAAACTCTGCCGCGGAATAAAGTTTGTATTCATTGAAGGGCAAACGAACGTTATGTAGTGCCATTACGACAAATTTGGAATTTATCTTGTTTTTAAAAAAAACTCGTACTAAAACAGAAAATAAGTGAAGCTTACTATCGAGTCATTTAAAAATTAAACTTAAATTTTTTGACATTTTGAGGTTAAGATTGTGAACCTATAGTTTGTTCATAGATGATGAATGTTAGATTAGATAGATAAAGACCTATACAGACTGATTAACATCTTCGTGCATGTATTATAATGGCATAATTCAGTTTTCACCAGGGTTGGTAAAATTCATGATTTGAAAAATTGGAAAAATTTAATAAAATATAATAATTTTGATAGTACTTTACAAACAATAAGTATATTTTTGTTGTGTTAAACAGTCATATACACATAAAAATGGTTGATAAAACTTGTATTGACAATAATTAAAAATATCGAAAGAATTTTGACAGATAGATTCGTGTGATTCGTTTATTGGTTGTTATGTGTTGTTGGAAAGAGCGGTTTACACAAACAATTCAAATGTTATGTTAATAAATTGTAAATTCTGATTTCATTCTTTGTAAATGCTATGCGTTATTTGTTATTGTATTGTCGTTTCTAAAGTTTTACCTGGCTAATTTCTGAGTTATGCTCTTACGGTTTACATCGAAAATGTTTTGATGAAAAACAGGCTCTTAAACCACGCCCCAATTAACTGTCAAAATACGTTCGTTATTTCAAACAGGGTATTGTATTTTGATTGAAATAATGAATAATTTTTTGCTTTATTCTTTCGTAGTTCATTTTCGCAGCCAGTGTCTTGAAAAATAATATAACCCTACTTTTCACGGAAGTTAAGGAATTTGATAAATATTCGTTTGTTAATCACACATAGTTTTCAAATGGAATTTCATAAATTTACTATTCTTGCCATTGCACAAATATTTAAAATTTTAATTTAGTATTACATATTACTCTTAAAATATATGCACGTAGTTGCGAATCACCCTGTAGATAAAATATTATTAAAAAAATATGAGTTCTTAATCTGTAAAAATTAGAGTTGCAACGAATATTAGGCTACTATTCGGTATTCTGTCTATTTGTGTCAGATTTTTCATTATTCTGCCGAACACCGAATTAATTTACTATCCGACCGAATATCAAATAGTTTGTCGTCACATGTAACATATATACTATAATATTTTAATTGCGATACAGTCTCCTGCAAGTGTTTTATTTAGATATATCATTGACAGACAAAAAATATATGTTTATTCTAAAATTTAAATTAAAACTAAAAAGTAAAAATAATGTCAAAAACATTATTTTGTAAGTTTGATAAAAATAAAAATGATTAACTATTCGTTATTAAAATTTTAAAGCAGCAAAAATAAGTTTCTGTACATTCAATCAGCTTCGGCACTCGGTAGTCCTTGTATAAGTTTATCATTTGGCGTCAAGAAGGTACAGAATATACGGCAGACAGTTCTGCATAATATTCGTTATTCAGTAACTATTCGACACATTTACTATTCGTTGCATCTCTAATAAAAATGTAACACAAAGTTATTGTTCTAATTAAATATTAACTATGGTTATCTATGAAATAGTTACGGCTAATTGAACTGAGGTGAACCACCCTTAATTTTATTAAAATAACTATCGCAGTCCAATTAATTCCTGCTTTATCTCACAAGAATTTCCCTAGCACATAAACAGCCTCGTCAGTACCTCGCAGACGCGTATTTCACGCATTTTTCCCTTGTGTAGATATATGCGAGTGCGTGAACATGAAAACCCAATACTTTACGACTGTGTCGCTCTGGCGTTCGGCTTGCGACCGGTGCGTATGTAGATATGTGCTCGTGTGTGTACTCTGTACTGTGTATGATACACGGCTCTACAGTTGCAGATTGAAGTGCGAGGCTGCTTGTTTCTCTGATTAATTCCACGCTGATGATTAACTCGACCGATAATGCATCAATTAACAGTTATTTATGTGTGGAGAGACGGAGACTATCGTGGTTGGTTGCTGCCCTTGAATTATTGAAGTTTTATCACGTGATTTGTTGGGAGGAAGGAGTTATTTGTTGTTAGTGTCATGAGAGATTTATTGGTTTTGAACTTTTTATGAATTCTAATAGAACACGTATTATTTATAATTGATTTAAGAAGTTTTCTATGGACTTTAACCATAGATTAACAAAAATTAATTGAACAATTCATGTTCATACGTTTACAATATACCGGGTGATTGTGATTCACAACTTTTAATTGCTCAACTCATTTATTGCGAAACTTTTTTCAAAATTCGCAATTTTAGTTTCCAGGTTTTTTAATCAAACTGTTTTTAAATGGAATTTTATAAATTTACTATTCTTGCTATTGCACAATTAATCAAAATTTAATTTTATTCCATTCATAGTTAAACAGTTATCCATACAATCAACAATCCAGTGGTTTCAGACATGTTTCTTGCGAAAACTACCCTTAAATTTACGAATTTTAAGTATTATTTTGGAATATAAATTGGGCTACCTAGTCTTAAGTTTCTGACTCCTTGTAAAAATGAAATCCCATAATGGGCTACTTGCTACTTTTTTTTATTAAAAATTTTTAAAGGAGAGATCAGAACTTAGGACCCGTATTTTTTATTTTAACAACATTTTTACTAACAAGCTCAAAAAAAAATAATGAAAATTGAATATTACTATGTGACGTAGAGTACTTTTTATTTTAACAACATTTTTACTAACAAGCTCAAAAAAATAATGAAAATTGAATATTACTATGTGACATAGAGCAAGCTGGAACCAATGACTGGGCACTGGGCGTAAGCCATAGCTAGCAACGACTCAACTAGTGAACGTCCCGCTTGTGCGGGAAGCTAAATCGGCCAACCACTGGTTCATTCTTAATATGCTTCCCTCACCCTGTTCAAGGCAATGACGTAACAGAAAATTTTCTCTCTTAATCTATCTACTAAAAAACATAAATTGAACAAAATAAATTATATTTTTTTACATATGTAATGTAGGTACCTATGTTTTCGACCTAACATTAGGTATACATAGTACCTAATAGATATCAAATTTTCAATACCATGCTAGTAGACCTGGACCTGTTACCGTTCAAGAAGAAAATTTTTGAAGAAGAGAGGAAATGAACAGTGAACAAGTTTATGCCACTAGCCCAGCATAATGAAATTTGTGCATTAGTTTAGTACGTCACTCAGTTACAAAATTCATTGCATCATTGGGTTAAACTATTTTGCGGTTTCAATAGACACAATACTACGTTTTTTTGAGTTCATTTAAACATCCAACGTTTGTTTCATTTAATAGGTAATTTCTTTTTTAATTTAAACAAAAATGCACACTGTTTCAGTTTCTTTCTGTGTAAAGTACCGTAGAAAACCGTGATGCTGATTTTATTGAATTCTACTATTATCATTAATTTTAATTTTGATTTAATGAATACTTTCTTACGTGCATCTGCGTATTTCTTTGCAGATCAGCGTTTCAGCGGTCAGCGCTGAAACAAGAATTCGAAAAAGAAAAATTAACAAATTAAGCACGCTACTTTAATTTTAAAAATATCAGAAGATACGAATGAATGTACAGAACTGGATATAAATTTACTGTTGTCAAATTGCTTCCAACTTTATTTATGAAGTCAGTAGATTTGTACAGAACTGAATATAAATTTATGAAATACCCAAGTCAAAAATTTAGTTCAAACTAATTTTATTGTCCAAGAACTTTACTTGAACCGGGATTTTGCATATGATCGTCATATTGTTAGTATCTTATTTAGATAACATGAATTCCCCACAACAAAATAGGTACAATAAAAGTAAACACCTTAACATCCAATAAAATTTTACAGCCCTCAATAACAGGTATTTCCGAACATTCGGCACTTGCAGCACATTCATCTTAGGTCTTTCCTTACAATCTGCATACTTCATACTCCACTAATCCTAATCCCACTAATTCGCCACTGGTCAGTGTCTCCGTGTCCACAGGGCTCGTAGCAGGTGCCGATGGTGGCCATATGTCGCGTGCCCGGGACATTCCAGCGCAGCGAGACAGGCCCGTCTGCAGGACATTCACACTTCACCGCGGAACACTTAGCGGGTGAGCTAGTGGCCGGTACGGGACTGATAACAGACCGAGATGACGAGATATGTAGGAGCTGCTAGGCATGGCCTGCTCTGATAGATGCGGTTCAGTGAGTTGCTATGGAGTAATTAGGAGGTGGAGGTGTATGTGGAATATTTTGTTAAGTAGCCCGTCTACGTTTTTCCCGAATTCCTAGAATACTCTTAGTTTTACTTTTTTCTATTCCACTCTTTACCCCATACTACGGATACCAGAAACCAGCCCGAAACTCGTACTTTGCCGCATCCTAGCAAAGCAATATCATTTTGAAGTTGAAGTTGAAAAATACTGTAAACTGTTAGTTTATTATTGACTTCAAGATAATGTTTATATAAACATTTAATAGATAAAGAATGGATCTACAGATGTGCATTTTTAAAATTCTAAAAATAAGTTTCTATCATGAGATATAACCGTGTAGTTTGCATAAATTGGAAATTTTTATGATTTTTTCGGAATTTTTATAATCATGTACAATTTTTTAATTGAAATTTTCAAAAGAAACTACTGTTAATTGATCCATTAAATATATAATCCTTGTTGAAATAAAATTTTACCATTCTTCTATACTGATCATAAAACACTAGCTACGTTAGTACATTTTATGCTGGTTTTTAGAAGGTGGACGGGCCTCTTAAGAAAATAATGTAGAAATACAAAATCGTAGTAATATGTATCAACATAATTTGATTATTTCATATTATATTATCAATGTTAATTATAAAGTTTTCAGTAGGTAGTTCCTAAATTGTTTTTTTGTTAATACCTTATAAATATTATATTTCATACCATTCTATCTACTTCTCACCAGTATGTTACAAAAACTGCTAGTTACTTCTTTGTTACCGAGAAGCGAAATGTGTTTCGAATGATTGATAAACAAATAATCTTTTTCTACAACTGCTAAAAGATATTGACATATTTGAATTTATAACAAAGCACGAAGTTGAAGTTGGTTTTTCATAATCTTCTTTATGTTATGTCATCCTGACAACCATTCAAAACCATGAAAAAAATGTTTTCACAGTAGTTTTGATAAACGTTTTTGCATAGGTATAGAAAATGATGTAAATATAAATGAATTTAACAAATTTTAATTAGCTTTTAGATTTAAAATACAGTTGTAGAAAAAAATCTTGTTTGTATTTCGAGCCCGAAATGTTTTAGTGCGTTCGAATAACGTATTTAACTCGGCATGCCTTCGCGTACTTATATAAAAAAATCATTTTGTCACAAAATTTAATCAACATGTAGGTTTTAAAATAGATTCTAATGAATTATAAATGAGTTATGATAGTATGTTCTCAAAGACTAATTATTATAAATTATAACCCGTACCTATAATGCTACTATTATCAATATTGCACAGTTAAACGAATTAAATACTGAAACTTTAAATATTAATTTTGGTCCATAAAATAACAATAAAATTTTTTTTTAGACTTCAGGCACCATATTCTCAAATGCGATGTTTTCGGATGATACTAACAAAAATGAGAATTGTTAAATACTATAAATAAATAGGGATTTAGAAAAATGTATTATGCTAATACACTATATTGTCAAACATATTATATGCTAACAGGTTTCTTAAGGTAAAAAGTAATTTGCTACTAAAACTACACAAAACCAAAATGAGATCTTAAGTAGCATAAATGTGCCATCGACAATATTTCAATTAGGCTATATTGCTACTTTGGGAATATTCACCGAAAATTGCCTATAAGATGTCAAATTTTGGTTATATTAAAACTGGAAATATTGTACGAAATTTTAAAATGTTACCGACAATATTACCAGCGAAAAACAATATTGTCTTTATTTTAAGTTGCCGACAACGGCACATTGCTACTCAAAAGCCAAATAATTAGATTTTATTAATATTATTAGTGTATATATTGTGTTTTTGTATTAATGACATTCTATTATCAAAAAGGTTTTTAGATTGTTAATGTAAAATATAATATATTTCAAATTTCACTTCTACTCAATTCTGTGTATTCCTGTATAACAATCTCAAGCGGAAGCAGAGGCATCAGCACATGTTCATCTCTGATAAATCAGATTTTTCCAATCAGTCGATCTGGGCAGTTGAAGCGTAATTAATTAACGGTTCGTTTATTAATGATCTCGCGTTCAGAGACAATGCATCAGGGCCGGATTGATTAATTTCCGCGCAGGGCCGGCTCACTCTCTCGTCGCCACGCTTGTTTATGCGCAGACGCGAACGTAAGATCGGAGATGGGAGATTTTAATCTCTGTATTTAAATAAAGTATGCATGCGAGCTCGATATATTTCTCTCCAGCGCATCGGAATTGTAAAAGAATCACTATAAATTATTCTCGGACAATTATTTGTTTGTTCTGCGCCTGTTTACACTTTTGGTGCGTGTTTATCATTCTGTTGCTTAAATTAAATAAATCTTGTGTTGATCTCAATTCTGAGTACTACGAACATAACTCCATTTACGTTTTATACGTATTTACATACATTATAAACATCGAACCATGTCAAACAGACAATAATAACTAGAGTGCGTATTATATGCAGGCAAATGTGATTGAAATATATGTATTCATATATGCATTGAAATAAGGCCAAAATATGCCCAATATATGCGCAAAATGTAATAAATACGCAATATTTTACAAATGTATGCAGAAATGCAATTTAATTTTATTCATTTTAACTAAGAATTTATTTTAAAAACAAGCAAAATGAACTAGATTTTTTCTTCTTGCACATATATTATTATAAACAAAACAACACGTACAACTTCTGGAATCAATCAAAATTTTTATTAACAATGGATCTTATTTGCAAAAAATTCAATACAATGGATCGTAAGTATTTATTCTGGTAGGTAGTAAATTAATGTAATTTGAATGATATAATAGGACCAATCAATAAGAAATTTACCGGAAAATTTAAAACCTCATCCGTCATCCTTATTACGGTCGACGCTGTCGATCTACAAGGTCGATCGACGATGTCGACCGTAATAATGAAATGGGGATTTGGCTTTAGATGACGCTGCTGTGACAATAATTTTTAAAATATTAACCTCAGTTCTATTTTTTTTTCTCAATAATGGGTGAAAAAATGATTATTTTAAAATAAATATACACTACTTTGAATAATCTTTCCAAACTTTCACTTGTAACCTCACATGTGCATGTTCGTTAATTCTTACCGGAAATTTCCGCTTGCCAACAACGTAAACGGATTGAGTGGCACACGACAGGTTGGTTACGTTGTTGAAATGTACCTACAATAAAAAATTCCTGGACATGAATTAATGCACAAGTGTAGATTTGGTAAGAAAATAGTAATGACACTGCCTCTCTATTTTTAGTCATTCTTCCATTGTCTGTTATTTGTATTATGCGATTTTTTTTAAATCACCGTCTATGGTATTAGGTACTCGTAAATAGAATATTTTTATGGCTTTTACCCGAAATACATATTAACTAATGAAAATGTACCTACATAAAATAAAAATTGTTGAAAAAGCAAAGTATGCAATACCTGCAGTGTAAAAAATAATCAGATTTTTGAGAAATTAAATTAATTGAATAACCAAATATGTTGATTGACTCAAATATCAAGTTAGATCTCATAAATATGACAACTGGTAAATGCTGAAATACTGCTAATTTTATAAGAATATAGGTAGGTACTTGGTTAGTATAGAAAATCCTTTCTATTATTTTAAAGAACCTTACCAGTAATGGTAATTATAATAATTTTGAAAAAATATGTGATCAAACTAACCCGGAAATGTCGAACAAAATGCCAGTAACACCTCCAACTTTATACTTCAATTCTTTTCTATCAAATTATCTCTTTCTCCGTCACCTAGAATCAAACCTCAAATCACAGGTTTAAAGTTCGTGAAAGTTAATGTTTGTTTTCTCTCCCAATGTTTATATTTTTCACTTGTTCGGAGTGTTGAAAAACGTTGTAATGATTGTGTAAATGGCTTTCATTATTTGATACAGTTACAAAATTAAATTGTTCTCGCGTTCTTTCGCTGTGCAGTTCTCACACTTATACCGAGAACGAAAATATTTGAGCATTGTGCGATTGTTGCCGGATTGTTTTAGTTGTATGTGGAATGCTTTTTACATAAATTCTATTGTTAGTGAATTGCACCTGTTAAAATGTCAAGACTTCCTTGTAAGATGAAATTATTGTCTTTACTTTCTAATGTCATTGATTTACAACGAAATTGTGTTTCCCAAAAATTAACACAACACTTTCATTTTCACAAAAAATATGTTAGTTGTAACTGAATTTCCCATAGAATTTCTGATATTTGAAACCATTGACATGAAAAATACAGACGGATTTTTTTAAAAAAGGTAAATAAAAATGTTTGTCAGTTAGTTTTTTCATCATACTGTCAATGGTTTGCATGTCAAACTGTCTGATGTGATGTACGTAGTTTAACATACATACATATATCTATCACTCCTCTTATTCATGTTGGGAATGACAGCCCATACATACAACTTATCTCCCCAGAGCTTTAAAATTGACACCAAACTCGGTATAATTTCTACTAATCTTTTCCCAAGAGATTTAATTTGATATCACACTGGATAGTATTTAAATAAAAATAAAAAAGTTCAGTTTATAAAGTTTGTACGACTGGTTGAATAAAGCTCATTAACGAACTTGAAGTCAGTTTTTGGCTCAAGATCCCAAATATAAAATTTCAGTCCAAAATTCCAACGCGTTTTTAAGTTATCCAATATCCACACAGACTGACATACCGACATACACATAGACCGACTTTTTTTAAACCATGATTTTTGGGTTCAGTAGAGTCTAAATCGTGAAGATTCATCAAAATCTCGAACTGTCAAATAATCACGATTACAATACTTCACCCTAGTACATAGGTCGAGGAAGTACCTACGGCTACGAGTAATACACCGTACAGACCACAGACGAGATTTTTTGTACAGTTAAACTGGAATATGAACCAGACTGTATTCGAACCTGAGTTGTCAGAACCACAATCGATCACATAGACACAAGTAGGATTTTATTAAAATTAAAATGGTAGGTATAAAAGTTAACCTGTGTTTTCAACTTAGGATATTACTGTACATAAAAGTATTGACATAAATAGAACACTTAGCTATATTTAGTGATATTTACCGATTTGCTTTGTTCATCTGCATCCAAATTCGTAGCGAACGCATCGCTCCAAAAGTATACGCTTAATTCTTTCATTGACCTAATCCTCACAATAAAAATCTCTATGCAGATGAAGATCCCGAAACGGAGAAAACATCCATTTATATCAAATTTAATTTACAAATACGTTGGACTGGATGGCCGTTTAGCGTTTAGCGGTTAAATGTAGGCCAATTATTTCTACTAGGTCTTGGTTTGCGTTCGAGAAGCCCCGGGGTTCGTACCGTGGTCGCTGCGCTGGTCTCTGCCGGCTGCAAAGGTCATGGAGTGACTATGGCGGAATTAATGAAATCAGCGAAACTGATCTTGTGATCCTGGCTATCTGATGAGAATAAGAAGAGAAACAAGACCCAGGAAACGAGTGGTTGTTAGATAGTCACTTGATCGACTTGGAAAATGTTCATCATTAAATTTGTTTTAATTAAAACAATTTTGGCGTAAATCATTCATTTCTCGATTTATGTTATAATCTATGATGACCAATGTCATTGGTATCTCAGTGTCTATTTAATAAATCATATGTAGGGCGGATATCCGAGCACCTAAATGTAACTAACTGTGGTTCTGAAAATATTGGTTCGAATCCATTCAGGTACACTTTCCAGTAGTGCAGTAGTAACTGCACAAAGCACAAAAATCTCCTCTTTGCTCAACTATTTACTACAACCAACGGCAGTTTACTTCTTATAAGGTCCATTGGTGGTACCACTGGATTTAATTAATTATTGTATAAATTTTTAGTAGGTAAGTATCTATACCAAAAATACATACATACATTATGTTACTGTTTAAACCCGAAGCCAGTTAAAACTAGTTTAAACTAGTCAAAACTCGAAAAAAATAAGGCTATTTGTAAAAATTAACCTAACCTAACTTTACTTATATTCGCATATTGCTTATTCAAAACTAGGGTTTGGTTAGGTTCCAGTTTTTACAAATTAAAATTAGTTTTAACTTACTTCGGGTTTTGACGGTAACACATAGGTACATACAATCACGTCATTTCCATACTTAAAATAATTACCTATTAATTCACTGGCACAATAATGCTCTCTTAATATAAGTGCGTTGAATTTTTTTTTATTTTCGGAAAAGTTCAAATCGATCTATAATCAGCATATCATACTCATAATACTGATGACTCACAATGTATAAATTGGGTAAAAACATAGATATATTATGTGAGATTTTTTTCGTTTTTTAAATACTTCACGACATTATCTTGTACCTATAAAGAATGTAGACATAAGAGTAAGATCTATTGTGTATAAACATTGAATAACTTGTATCTATTCCAAATTGCAATTAAAGATTAATGTGCAGCATTCAATTATGTCGAGTACGTGTGCGTTAATTAATATGAGCAATAATTAGCGTCGCTATTATCTGCAGTTGTAAGAAAATCTCAACACGGAATCGTCCATAGCCAAGCGATGAATAATTCCGATGTCAAGGATATCGTAGCCTAGAAATGCATACGTCATGTTCCATGCAAAGAGATATACATATTATACATTTTCACTGGAGCTAAAAATGTGTGTGGGTAATATATGGGCCTATTAGTACCGACCAGTTCAATCTATCCACGCTGATAGAAAAGGCAATAGTCATATATTACCGGCTTTGTTAAGTATCTTCTTTGAGGCGTTAAGAGCAAGCTGAGGCGACGTCAACCACGGAGATGTGTACAAAGGGCATTCAGGGCGATGGTGATGCCTGTCGGACTAATTACCACCGTCAAATTGCGTAAAAGATGCTGTTGTTTCGCTTCAAATGAGGTGCTCAACGAGAGAATAGAACATAGCTTTCTACCACTAACAATGAGATACTTTTAACTCATGCGAGTACAACAAATAAATAGGCAACGCTTTACATGCGGCTGATGGTGATGGCATTCCTGTTATGCCAAGACATTTGTTATACCGGATTTGAAATTAAGCACACTGCACTGTGAAATTTGTAATATTTCACGGAAACAAAGAGAATCTCACCTGTGGGTGAGAAATTAAGATACCTAACATATTATAGTTAGCAACAATAACACCTTTATTAATAAACGAGACACACACTTAAATGCCTACTCATACTCAACAGTCTATATTTGAAAAAAATAATCATTTCTGTCATATTTTGTGATCGTCGACATATTGATGATTGACGAATATACATGAAACTTATATTTCGACTCAAAATCATAATTTACAAATGATAAGGAAAGATAAGACGGAATTTGGATAAATACAACAAACGTGTCTTATTTCATCTCCTTTAACGCAAACATTTTCGGTTATATTTTAAACCTTCATCAGTGCTGTGAGATATACTGGTGCAACAAAACAATGAACTTGTAGAAAATTGGCAAATAATTTATAAGAATAATCTTTTTTTATATACGAATTCTTCTTCATAATTTACAAAGTTGAAGTTGAGCTTGACCTGTCGATCCAAAAAGATAAAAATGTGTTGGCATTTTGGAATGAAATATTTTAGTTTATTGCCAGCAAACTGAATTCATGCTTGTAATATTAATGTGTCACGTTACATTCAAACAGTATCTTTAACCTTTTTCATTATTTTTATTTATTTTCTGTTTCTTAACTGTAACAAAAATCAAAAAATATATGACAGTGAAGATTGATGTGTGTGACTTATAAAACAATTTTAATTTAATTTTTTTTTTCGAAATTCTTAAAGAGGGTACCGTTTCTGCATAGTTCCATTCAGTCCTATGGTTATGTATGTATTCGCAAAATATACCTATTATGTAAATTATTCTTGTTAACAACTGGAACTAAACATCATGATCACTTGAAAAACCTTATCGTCAATTTTATAAATTTAAAAAAAAATCTTTTTGATTGAGAATCAAAACATCGATATGTATAAATATTCTCAAAGTTTTTGACTCTTTCAATCGATATGTCAAATAGGTACTTACTTTATTCATAATTGGAGTGAAGTAGGTATATAGATTTGTGACGAGTACTTGTCATGCAAATTGGTGATTCGCATACAATTTAAAACCTCTCAATCTCAATCATTATAATTTACAATTAACAACAATTTTAACATCGTAAGAGTATGTGGTATCAGAATACTGTCCACTAAAAACTGTGTAGCAGTGATACAGTACACATTTCACCGTCTTCCTCAACCCAATCCTCCTTGCGTTAACGAACAAGTCCATAAATCGGCATCGAATAACCGAACTCCGCGTCAGTATAGAAAGTTCATCGTTCGTCCCTAAACGCCAAAGTGAACCTGTTATCTTTACACCTGTTACTGAGCCTAATTACAGGTGCAGCGCTCACTAGCACCGCACCGCGCATGCGCACAACGCTAGCCTAAAACGGTTTCAAATAAATAAACCATGAAATCTGTTAAGAGATTAAAAATCTTCAGCAAAAAGAACAGAATTAAAGACGCCATATGGTGCGGCTGCTGACCTGGCCACGGGAGAGTTCAAACGCTTCGGCAATCATCGGTGGATGAAGTCTTATTGGAAAGTGGGGGCGGATCTGCACGAACGAGTTGGGAACTGCGGTGAGCACCTGTGCTATAACAGGTATATACTCCCACTACATTCTTTCTCTGGAAGCTACCTGATACTCCGAGACTGCGGTTCTCAAAGAGTGGAAGAAATTTCGGGTTCGCGAATCGCGAGTGGTAGGAAATCGCACAACTAAATAAATCTAAAAAATCTGACGTGGCCATCACACAACCTTCCGCCATATCTAGATTTTAAACAGAAATGTATACGTGCAATCCGGTGCCCATTTAAAATATACAAATAAAAATCTCAAATATTCAAACACAGAAATTTGTATCACCTGAATAAAAAGATTCATTCACAGGAAAACTCTGCTGTATTGAAGCCATCCTCCGTTCAATTACTACATTTAATATCTTACTTAGGACTTATATAGCGCTAGTATGCCAACTTGTCACCCGTCTCACCTGTCAATATTTTTTACGCAGAAACAAAAATCAACCGATCATGGATTACAAGATATCAACGTTTTATTTGATAAATTTATTTTTTAAATTTTACTGCAGTTCTTTAATGCTACCAGATAAAGACAATTTTTTTATAACGTAAGTTGCAAATAACTTTTCCTCTTATACTCATTATAAATAAATACTATATTTTTTCAAATTTATATACAATTTTGACAATTAACCTTTTCAATCTTCAAAAAATATCACTTCCAATGAAGATATTTGTACCAAAATCTAGGGAGCTCTTCCAATTTATATACAAATGTTAAATACCAAATATCAAAATTTTCGGGTAATTCGTATTTGAGTTATGCGACTAACAACCCTTGACCACACACACACACACACACACACACACATACACACACACATACACACAGACATCATCGTGAAACTATCAAAAATGAGTTGTAAGGACCCTAATTCGTGCTCATCCACTAAAAATTCACCACCCGATTTTTTGCATGATTCCAATACCTTCCTTTACAGGTAAGCGGAAGGTAAAAAGGACTTACTCATTTTATTTAATATGCCAGAAAAATGACTAATAGTTCAAAGTGTGATCAATGAACGTTACTCAAAACCACAATGTAAAATACAATTTGTATTTTACATCGTGCTTAAAACTACCGCACTACAGATTTATTCGAGTAATATTGTAGACGCAAATGAAAATGGATTAGGCATTCGTCAAGCTTTTGATTTCAATATGCAAACGAAGAGTAGGAAGACCAAAAATCACATGAATAAAGGAGCATTAACAATGAACTAATTACTAACACCAAGCTTACATATACACAGAAGCAAAAAGAAAAGCACAAAACAGGAAGAAGTAGTCGTTATTATATATAACTTATATTTCGTCGTTTTGACATATTCATGGAACTTAGGTTGGGATCTGTAATATTAGTGAGTTTGATATTCAAAATTCAAATCAAAGAGTTAAGGTGGGTTTATGCTCAAAAATTTTACGTTTAATCTTATTTCTGACAGATATATTGTATGACATAACCTAAAGTAGCCTGAAATCTTATCGATTTTTTTTTCATATAAGAAATATATAAGACAATAATTATTAGATTACCACAAAAATATAATATAATCACGTTTCACTTCGGTAAATATAAAATTATTCTTATTCTTATTCCATGTTCTTAATTTTTTGAGAATAAAATCACCTTTAGATACAGCTGGCTAAAAACAGTTAAAAACTGACCATATTGTATATTTTTACTAATTTTTTTACGAATAAACTATTGAGTATTTGAAAAATATAGCTTCATAGCACTCTAGAAGTCTAGAGTGTAGTAAGTGTTATTTATAGCAGGGGCACAATTTGTAATATGGCGAGGTCACTTTTTCACTACCTATATTTTTGTCACAAGTGTACCGCTTTAAGGAATAACCGGGTATAACAGTAGAAACCAATTTTTTGGTTATCAGAAACAAAAACTAATTTAATTTAATTTATTATAAACTGATTCGTAACAACGTTTAGGGTTGAGTCCACAGCATAAAAAAGTTTAGGAATCGCTCCTCTACTCTTACTCTGCAAGTGAAAGAGGTTTGTCTCTTTTACTTTTTTTAAACATTTGCTTGATTGACCGCATAACTAAAACGATAATTTACGATTAGTATAAGCAGTTTATTTAATTATTTCCATAATTTATCATAATCAAGGGAAAAAGTCACGGGTGTAGTGGTCATAATGCATGGAGGAAAATATATTTCTGTCTTGTTTTTATTGTCGTATTTCTGTTGTGACTAAATTTATCTGAGTGCATTTACGTCTGCGCTAGGCAGACAATGCAATTAAACGCTATGATTTCATGCGGTGAACATTTACACTTGACCGAAATACCAGGCGCGGGATTTGCCGTTGGCGCGAGGTGACGCGTGACTAACCGCTGAATTGATTTGATGAATTCGCCAATTAAACAAACGAAAACAACTAAACAAACAATGGAAACAAACCCAGAAAACATCGGAGATTTTGTTAAACAAATCAACAATGTTCCGTTTGCTGTTTTACCTTGATTACGCACTTTTACAATATGACGTAATCAATAGGAACTGATACAAACAGGATTTAAATTTATATGGAGAAATTGCTTCCAGTCAATCATGGGAGAGGAAGGCCAGTAATAAAATTGTACGGATTATTACAATAGTAGAATTATAAACATAAAAATAAATGGACATGCCTACCTAATTCTTATATTGGTTTGTATTGCATTATAAGATTATGGTACTTCGATAGTAAAAAGTATCAAACAATAAGCAGAAAATTTAATCGAAACGGTCTTAACCAATACGCTAACAAGTTTTACATATTTTAGTGCTCCAATCGAGGCTCCAATAGTCATTTTGGTGCTGAATTAGTTTATTTATATTTCTTTTTTTTTTAGCTGTGAACAAAATAGAATCTATGCGAATTGTTTTCACATTTAATATTCATGTCCAGGAATTTTTTTTGTGCATTCCAACAACGTAATTAGTTCTTGTGTACCACTCGAGCTAATTGTTGGAAAGAACTCAAAAAATTACCGGAAAGAATTAATGCACATGTGCATTGTGCATATTCGGTAAGAAAATCGCAGTGACATCGCCGCTCTATTTTTGAATTCCTTTTACAATAGAAACATGAAATATTCACTAAAGTATCTATCATTAATAAACATGTAATATTTATTTATTAGTTGCTTATTGAAACTCAAAATAACAATTTAACAAATTTTTAATTCAATGTCAAACTGACATATGAAAAGTTTTCACTTATTAATTACAGTTAATATTCTCAAGCTACTAGTAAAAAATGTACGCAAAATTTTTATATAATCTTGGTTACTATTATTGTAATCAATTCTTGCATTGGCTTTTATTTGTTTCATGCGATTCTCAGATATTCCTACTTGCAAATCTACATAATAAAATTACAGCTTTTGTTAATAAGTAATTTCATTCGAATTATAATTTGATTGCAAATTTACTTGGAATTATTTGTAGTTTTATGTTTTAAAACACTAACTTTTAGCAAAATGCTGTTACATTTTGTTACGTCCACCGTGCAGACTGAAAATATTTCCTGCGAGCTACGAGGCATTTAGACTTCAGACACAGTCCAATAGACTCCAGTATGGTAAATTTGCAATTCGCTATGGCTGATGAACTAGGCAGCATTTACTATAACCACAGCAAGTACACTGTACACTACCAGAATGTACACCACACTAATAAAATGAAACTTAATATACAAAGCACAAATCACACCGAAAAGTAATAAAATTATAGTTTAGATTTTTTGACAATTGCATTATTTCCATACTTTACGCAAAGTCTACACTATCTACACTTTACATAGTTTACGCAAACTTTACGTGTAGATAGATGTCAAAAATAATACTTTTTGCATAGAAGAACAACCCTGTTGTTATGTAAGCAACCGTCATAATGCTTAAAAATTAAAGATAAACTATGCATAGCCGCCCAATTATTAATTAAATTTTGAATTTACTTTTAATATAATATTTTTGAAGACGATTCCTTGTCACTTATGTGGAAAACGTGATTCTGAAACTCCATACAAATTCCGAAACTAGTTGCGCTCGTCTCGGAGAACTAGCATTCGTTTCGGAATCACTCATTTCCCACACTTGTTATAAAAATAACTAGTGTTGTAATTCATCAGTAAATACAATTCATTGCAAAAACGCGTTCAAGTGAAAATTCACTTAAATAAGATTAGGTATAGAGTACAATTATTTAAGAACATGATTACGATAAGATAGGAGTTTCGAACAGATGCAAGCCAGCAATTAATTAAATTTGTATGATATTATATTGTTATTAAATACTATAACGTTGTCATCAGTTGAAAAGTTTGCATGCATGAACATTGAACATGTACTATCCAAATCGCGAAAAAAGGGCATGAAATATGTGTGCAAGATTGAGATATATCAGCCATAAAGATTATAAATGCGATACGAGATCTGTAGAATGCTGCATCGGCGCACAAAAATAGATATCTACAAATTTACCTCTCGTACGTAGGCCGATCTCCTGACAATGAATGAAACATATCGCCGGACACGTTACAAAAAACCTTACGTATGTTCACGTAATGTTAACAAATTAATGAGGTTTCAGATAGAGACATTACACGAAATTTGTTTTGATCACCGTAATTATGTTGAAGACAATGGTGGGCTTATAATTAGATATAGTCGTATCAAAGACAACTTTCCAGCAAATGCGTGGATGTGACGGATCTAATGAATGGACGTGAATTAAGAACTGTTATTTTTAATTGTTCCTTTGTCCGTAGACACGGGCGAGCTTCACTTCCTCTTTTCTTTACTCCCAAACAAGACACAAAATCTAGACTTAATACATTTGACTTGCAAATCAGTGTAGGTACAACATTGTTAACACATTTAAATATTTATGTTGAAGTAATCAAAACATATTGATTCAAAATCAAAACATGCATTCTTTTTAATGACAATCCAAACTGCTATTTTGCTACAATGATGAATTGATGTTACTGCATGGTAGTTACCTTTATTATCCAAGTATAGACATCTATGGGCATCTACATGGTAGAATTTATTATTATTTTTGTTTATGCATATAAGTTTTGGTTTCGCACTTAACTATCATATTTTTTGAAGTCAAAGAAAGAAGAAATTTATTTAGACTGCAAACATTATATTGTCCATAATGTCAGTATAACTTAGAGTTATCATCTCTGAATTTACCCAAAAGCGAACATACATCGACGGATTTAAAAATGTTTAAATTTTTGAAAATTTTCAAGATCTAACGTGATTAAATGCAAAGTTAAATAATGTAGAGTTCTTATACGAGTAACACTGAAGCAAATTAAACAAATTGTTAAAAAAATTAAATTAATGCTATTGTAAAACGCCTCGCCAGTTCGATTAAACGACTGATAACTAAAAACATTAAAACTTAAACTTACAGCTCCATACTTAAGTGATTCTTCCTATCACAAAGTAAGTTATAAAGTTCTGAACTATGTCGATCATACTCTGAAATACTGCATAAAAACAAAATCAGATGGAGATTGACGCTGACACACAGTCGCTCATAAGATAAGCAAGGTTTGGAGCACTTGGATTCTATTACTGAAATTACCAGAATAGTGTAGGTACATTACTAAAATTTCTTTGAAAGCGTGCGTATAGCGTACACATTAATATTTTATAACGAAAACACGTATGTACGCTCTAAAAGCGTAACCCTTGTATAACTTTAGACTAAAAAATAAGGGCTACACCTTGTATTTAGGTATTATTTTATTTTATTCAACAGAATTATCTCCCAATAACAGAATTATAGATGTTATTATAGTGGAATTCAACCACTCGGGCCCAGTGGTATTATTGTCTCTTGCTCGGATTTAACTGGGGACCGCGGGCACTCTACCGTTTAGTCCTGTTCACACATGAATTTTTTGAGGGTTCTTTAATGCTTCTGAATCCTAAGAAAAAGAATACTGGTGAGAATCGCCTGTCAAATAGCGCCGCCGCTAAATTGACTATTGAATCTTCAATGAGTATTGGAAAAGAATAAATTATTTCTAATTCATTAATAAACTTAAAAACAGTAAATTTCTTGTCTATTCAGAAGCATGCAAATATTTTTAATCCTTAAAGAATCCATGTGTGAACAAGGCTTTAAGATAACCACTAAGATAAGGTACCAAACAATATATCAATAATTTTTCGTAGAGGGACACAACTTTTAAATGGCATTTCTACTGTTCAAACAACAAAGTAAAGCTGGCTGGTTACTGGTTATGTTGATTTGGTCTCATAATTACGATATAACCATATCGTGCTAGCACGATATTCATATGATGTTAGTTCATGATATTTTCAACTTTGTTAAGTAGGCTGCTGCCGCGGTATCTATTATTTTCTGTAATGCTCGTCTAAAAAATAAAGTTTGTACCACAGGAGGACGCGACAATTCCCTTTGGTAAAGTTGCAGCACACGACTCCACCTGCGTGAATAGTCGCGCGCTTCCCTCCCTTGGTGCATAATATACTATTACTTTGCATATTTTTACATGGTTTCTTTAATTGATTTAATTATTTACTAAATAAATATGCATGAACTTAAATTTTATGTTTGGTAACTAAACGTTACTGTGTAGCATTTCTCTGCAGTATAGCTTTTAAATTATACTTACTATTATCACATTCCCAACAATTTGAAATCAAATAGCACCAAAACTACGTACAGAATCTCTGACCGCATTTTCTCTTGTCAAACAATAGGTTATGATCGAATCAACCTTGACCCCTGCGTGCCGCCTTGATTTTGATTCACCTTTAACACATGTCTTGTCCGACACATCACAACACGGAACTCTATCAGTACACAACGGAGGAATGTGAGTCACTTGTCATGTACGGAACATCTTAGGTGGCTGTGCTGGGCTGGTGCATTGATTCTCCGATGCCTTCTGACGGGGCAGATTGATCACCCGGAATTCAGAAGTGGAATTCAAATGCGAGAAATAAGAATGAGATGGTGTGGTATACTACCCTAATTAACACTTTCTTTTCGAAGGAATTTATGTATCTGGAGGATTTATCAGAAATGAAATGAATCCCCGGAGTAACTGTTTCTACAAAAAATTAAAATTAAACTGGTTTTTATAAAATATAACGTAATGGGTTCACTGAGATATAAAACGGATCTAAGAAAAATGTCCACCTAAGAATCATTCTCACCAGAACATTGTTTTAATATCAAATCCACTATTACTAGTGCTGTGTTTATAGTGAACCTACTCAGCTTTGGTTTTACAAAATAAATTGCATCTAACAAAAGCTTAGACCAAAGAACCAATGTACTATTATAACTGCAGTCGATGAGATGCAAGATGTACATTGTTCTCATCAAATGCAGAACTCATTTCCAACAATAATCCAGCATCTCTTATTTCCATCTAACTTCCTTTCAACAATGACATCTCCAATCTCCACTGTCAAATACACACAACATTTGCCATTTGCGTTTGCAGTCACTGACAGAACAGAGGAAGAAACAAAAGCTGCAGTGGCGGCTGCAACATTGCACAGCCCACTCGATGTGTGGCCAGCCGTGAAATGTGGACAAGTGGACCAAAGAGGAAGCAGAGAATAGCGGGAGCTAAGATTGAAGATATGTGCAGTGCGGAATTATTAATGATTACTTTATTGTATTCTTTGAAGTTTAATATTATAATGGGTCTATCGAGCAAAAAATTAAAGTAAAAGAAAATTGGTAAAACTAAGAAACACACGAATAAATAAAGAAAAATTTAATGATGCCGCTCTTGCTTCTTCTTGTATCTCTGAAAGCGTACGTTATGTAAAATATAAAAGTGTCTTTTTTCCCGAAGTAGTAACACCCTGAATTGTACTTGAGTATAGGACGTCAGTAAGTACGATATTATTTTCTCATATTAACACATAGGTACTAGCTAATTTAACTTAAGAGGCCCGTCTACCTCCTAAAATCCAGCATAAAATGTACTAACGTTGCGAGTGTTTTGTGGCCGGTGGTAAAAGAATAGTAAAATTTTATTTCAACAATGATTTAATAGAGAAAGAATGGATCTACAGATGTGCCTTTTTAAAATTTTGATTAAAAAATTGTACATGATTAAAATTCAAAAAACTTCCAATTCATGCAAACTTTAGACGGTTATATCTCATGATAGAAATTATTATTTTAAATTCTTTCTCTATTAAATGTTTATAAAAACATTATCCTGAAGTCAATAATAAATGACAGTTTACTCGCAACGAAAACACTTTTTCAGTATTTTTCAAATTAGAAATGACATTGCATAACTAGGATGCGGCAAGTACGAGTTTCGGGCCGCTTAAGAGACGACTAGGAGAATATTTTGGAGAAAATAATAGGTAAGTTGGACTGCAGTCATATTATTTATTTCTGATTTAAACCAACACGTATTGGTGGTTACTGGTTACAACAAAGTTACAACCATTTACAACCACCTTCTTCAGAGTTCTACAAAAATGCAATTATACAATTATTATTAGCAACAATAAAATTACATAATAAAGTTCTACTCGCACTCAGTGACACTGTTTAAATAATTAATAATTTGACTGCAGTCCAACTAATTACTTTCCCCAAAATATAAATGGCGCAGTTGAATAGATATACGAAATATATGTAATGTTACAATTTTAAGATTTGATATAAAAATACCTACACAATAATAAATTTAGATGTAGATGTCTACAATAATTTATAAAAACGTTTGATTATAATTTAAATTTTAAATAAAATTGAAATTTGTTAAAATAAGATAAATTAAACTAAGATATGTACCTATGGCATTATAATCGGTATTATTGAAACAGAAATTTGTTGGACATTCATCATTTTTGTAGATTTTGGCATTTTTGTCAAATTGTATAAAATGATGCAAGGTGTGTTAAAAAAGTAAACAAAATTAAGATTATTATATATTTTGATGAACTATTTCTCAGTCAATAAGTTTTTTTTAAATTTAGGAAAATCCTTGTGTGAACAGAGCATTATAGTCATTTATAAATTCTGCAGTTTTAACCAATCAAAAATGAGCATTGTGTACCTAACATGAATCAAATGCAATATTTACATTAACTTTCTACGAAAACATCCAAATTTTTATAGACATTTGTCCCTTTATCACTGAAAAGCGAATAGCCATACATAAAACTGATTAAACATTATGAAACCCTCTATTTACATTTGCATTCGCATAGTTCGTGGGAACCATAACTCACTCGTTTACAATTTTCCGCTGACTTATACTCCACATGCGTTTGATTTTCTTGTCTATTTACTCACACACATGACTAAGAAGCGCTTACTGTCGCCGTTTCCTCAGTCTTTAATCAAAATTTGACGCTAAAGCCGGAAAATCTCAAAGACAGTCGCGACGGAATGACGCCCGATGATAAAGTTTCACTTCATGAATATTAATATTGCGACGTGATGATGCGACGAAGTATTGTGGATTTTGAGCCTACGTAGCTATAAAATGAGCGCTGCAGCTTTTATATGATGATGTAAATTTACTAATTTTATTTTGTACATGCAGGTAATAAATGTTGAGTAAGAGAACATCTTTATTTATTGATTGAAGGATGCGGTTGAATACAATGTTTAGATTTGCTGAATTGATCGTATCTAATAGCAGAAAGTTAAAATTATGTTATAATTTTATTTTTATTTCTGTTACTGCTTATTCTATTTCAAAACATTATGTTCATATTAAGATCCTTCAGCCTTGACGAGCTATTAAATTTAAACTTAAGGGTCTCGTCTCCGTAACAAAATATTGCGTGTTTGGAGGTGTAGCAGTTTCTGCTTTACTCATTTGCATTATTATAAATTTGAAGGAAAATCAGGTACAAGATGTTTGTGAAAGAATTAATCTAGGTTTATGCCCAGTTAGAATCCTGAAAAAATATTTGGATCCATATAAAAAATTAATGCAAAAGTGTATTTTAAACAATTTTTACAAGCTTTATCTTATTAGGTATTAAGAGATTGATTAGAAAATGTAACTCTGCATAAACCTAGTTGCATTCTTTGTCTGTCAATAAATTTATGAAATTTTAGCTTTATCTGTAAAACTTCTTGACCATTTTAGAAATTGCTAGACTACTTTTACGTATTTTAGGCGAATGTTTCCATGCGTTACCATAGGACAAATGCGGATTTGAGCTACGTGGAGTCATATTTTCAATACCTAAGTACCTGCACTTAAAATCTATAAAATCATAAATTTTGAATGTTTATTAAAAGTGCTCAGAAGCAAAAAGCATTTACGACCAGTGATGGCACAGAGTTTAGTGCACAATAATAAGTAAGAAAGCAATCCGAAATTCGATCCCAGAAACCGACCAAAATACCACCGGGTTCGAATGATTGGCCTTTACTATAAAACCTCATTTACAACACAAACTTAGTAGTTGCGGTTAGTAGTTATAGTTAACGATACAAATTTGACAATATGCATTTCACTTTGCGCCGAGTTAGCAAACTTACAATTTAGTAGCTAATGATTTTCTGTATAAACAAAGAAATCAGAATCAAGAACGAGAAATAAATTTGACGTTTGACGTGCAAGTCGAGTGCAAGTGTTATCATTATGAAAGTCAACTTCAAATAAACCAAAAATATAACATATAACCAAACAAACTGACGCTCCTGATACTTATTTCGAAACTATAGTTTTAAAAAGCTAACTAAAACATGATTTTTGTAATTGTAAACAACAGTATTCACAACTATTTTAATTTTATTAAATTAATAAATAAAAAATAAGACAACAAGGAAACTACAATCTTCTGTTTCTTAGTTGATATTATTTATTTAAGTTCTTTTAAAACAAAGGTGGACAGAATATAAGGAATCTTGCACTTTAATCTATTTTCTAAAAATTATATTTAAATTGTTAACATACTATTTACTATTACTTCTCTAATTGATTGATCATTGTTTTGTATAGGACAGAAATCTTGACTAATTCTGTAAATTAAGTTTCTTTTTAGTGATCAGCAGCGAACATAAAAAGGTAGTGAACTCCTTTGAAGTGGTCTTCTCTTCTGCGTTGGCGTGGCAATAAATTGTTAATAATTTTGTTTATTTTGTGTGAAATTGGAATTAATAGCTGTCGCATTATCTGTGTTTACACGTTGCCGAATATTTATATCTCACTTAACAACATGAAAACCTACTTTCAAATTGTGCGGATCTTGTAACTCCACGAATTATGCAGATAAGGGTAATGAAGTTTTAAAGTTGTAATAAATATTGTAACGTCCACCAGCGAGACTGTAAAAATGCAATTAAACCAAAAACCTTCACATCACTCACGGTATTCGCTCGAGTAAAAGAAAGTTCATTTTCACGTTCGCAATTTATTAAATTAATTATAGAAAATCATTGTATTTCAAGTACAGGTTCGCACGCTTATCCTCTTAATCTTCTAACAATTGGTGTCAGTTTTGGCAATAATAAAATTCCTGACTTAAGAACCGTTAAATCGTTTCAAACAAAAAAATTTAATCATGATTCTATCAAAATTCAAATCTTAGTTTAGAACGGATGTCAATTTATTCGATTTAAACAGTCAGGTGTAAATCTTGTCCCGATATGAACAGGCAGAGGTCAACACAGGGTCAAAGAGTAAAATAAATGAAGATGTAAATAAAAGAACATCAACGATAAGGTGTCTCTTCACTTCGGCCATTCCTACTTCGGATAATATCGTAATAAAATTTTTGGCCTCCTGAAATGTGAACACAACAATCACACAGTATGGCAGTTGCGATTTTACACATGTCCATGTGTTTACATATTTCACATCCGGATGCGTAAAGAAACCAGAAATTTTTTACCTTTAAGAGGATATTTAAAAAAACACCGTTATAATGAAAAAGATACGTCGTACTTTAATTTAGAACCTCGCGTTGTAAAATAAAACCTGTCGCACTTATAATAGTAAATAACTATTTTTTCTATTTCAAGAGATTACTATGAAAAGCCAATAGACTATTGGTAATAGTGTGGGAAAGATAGGCAATGCTATTTCAAATGGACGTTCTCTCTTTTTGCACCTAGTTTGTTCTCTCTATCTTGCAGATTCAAAGTAGTAAGATATAGCATCCCTGAGTACACCATAATAGCCCACATTGTGCCTAGAGTGTGGAATTTCATATAGTATAATGGTTTGATTTTTTATCTGTAAGTTTAGTGGGTTTCTTAAGATTTGCGTATAAGGTGAGACGCTGAGATGATGTAAGTTACTTTTGTTTCAAATTGATTGCAGTATCGAATAAGTTAATGTGTTTAGGGGTTCGTGCTAACCCTGTTTGGACATAGCGTACTTCTAGTATGCAAATGTATGTATCGTTAGACCAACTCGACTCAGATTGACACGAAATTGATCTGAAAACGAAAACGGAAAATTGTCCCATGCCATAAAATTAAAGTAAGATTAGTTGACTAAGGCTTGGTTTTTAATGGCTACTTATTCTTTCTAAAAAGTGAGGAAATTAACCTTTAACTTAAAAACGATTTTGTTGCAAAATTACGGTACAATTATTGTTCCATTTATAATAACTCATAGTTGAAAATTAGTGAATTAGAATAGAATTAGTGTACGAAGTGGGAATGGTCAAAGTGGGACCTCGTCGACGATAGCAACCAATGGAGCCACGCCAAAACAGACTTCTGTTAGACAATACTTTTTTCCCAAGAACGTGTGTTACCTGTCTAATAAAAAGCTTACAAATCAAATTAAACACGTATTATCAATAATAACTTGTAGTAATGAATCCTTTGATAGGTACAATCAACCAACCATTCATTCCTACACATTTATATTTATATTTATATTTTTCGTTGATTCCTCTCTCTAGTAATGCGTATAATACCTTGTAAATGAACAGAATTCTAATATATGATCTCGCTAGCGGCAAGGAAGTCTTCAAATGTTTCAAAAATTACGCGTGCTACGCCTACTGCGATAATATGCTTGAAACTTAAAGGATAATATTTTAGGATTTATGTTAATTTTACCGGATTTAGTTAAACTAGACAGGTTGAGTTTTATTTAAAAGTGTTGCACTTGATATCCGAAACTAATATGTATCATTTAGATTATTAACCACGACATAAATTCTACTTAGCGACAATGTTCTTTAAGAACTTGTTATGGGAAATTTATTGTGAATTTTTATCTATTTTGGGAAAAATAGAGAAATAATGCCACAACTTTTGTTTTAATGGAAATTATTTTAACCAGATAAAAATTCCAGCATTTGTGTTTGAGTGTTTGTGATTCAAGAAAATATCTTGGTGATTCTATGAATTTCAGTTTCTTCTATACAACTGATTTCGTTAACATTAAATAAATCAACTTTTTACATTTGGCGTGAATCAAGTAATTTCAATTTCCATGTTTATATAGCAGGATAAAATTCAAATCCTGTCTTCTTAAAATCATGTTACCTAAAACAATATTTTGCTAATTTCACAGCAAAATTTCGAAGTAATGGTAGAAGTTGTGTGAAGGATTATTCCTGTTGTAAACGGTAAACTAGAAAATTAAGAAACAGTGCCTAAGATATGACAATAAAATTTTTTTATCGAGCAACGTGCTTCATGCCATACCGGTGTGACATATAGGCAGAAAAAATTATTTAATCGTTTAGTTTTACTATAGAATTCAATTTTTTTACATTTTAATGTTAAAAAAACAATTCTGAACGATTCACATATCGGTTCGGCTCCGGTTATTGGTTTACGAAAATTATTTTTAACGGGTTCAATAAAATAGTTGTGATTTGTTTCGATTTTCATTCCTGTTCCGGTTCGGTTCAATGCCTGTTATAATGTACCTACACGGCAAAAGTTATTAGGTACATTACATACATTACGCTTTAAAAATAATGATTATCCTCTCTATAACAAAATAAGACAAATATTGTTCGAATTAAATTGTTAGTTGTACGAAAATATTGTTGCATAAAGTTGCATCAAAACGTGGCCGTCGGTAGATCAAAAACTATCCAACTATTTATAAAGTACTCATAGTGTCATTTTACATTATTCTCGATTTCTTGATGTATCTATCGTTCTTCTTTCGTCACAACTGGGCTTTACTATAACATATTTCTGCGATTATTTGATGCAGCGAAGTGATATATTTAATTTACTATTGTTGCTAAGATAATCAGTGCTTCTGGTAGTAAATTTTTATGTTTATCAACTGTAATTAAGAGCTTTTTATTTCGCCGGATAAATTTCTGTTTTACTCTAACCTTGTTGCCTAGCAATTTGAAAAGAAAAATTGTTTAATAAAATCACGACACCGTAGGTGGAGTGATTTCATTTTAAAACAATTTTTCGTGTCAAATCGGAGGAAATAAAATGCTCGAGTGTAATTCAACGAGATAATTTTACGACTCCTTTGGTTCTTCTTCACAAATATTCCCAAAATCTAATCTAAATATTAGAGATATGAAGCAAATGACATTTTAGTGTTTTGTTTATTGTTTGGTTTCTAAGAAAAAAGTAAATAAAGACTCCTTTGGTTCTTCTTCACAAATATTCCCAAAATCTAATCTAAATATTAGAGATATGAAGCAAATTACATTTTAGTGTTTTGTTTATTGTTTGGTTTCTAAGAAAAAAGTAAATAAAGTTTTATCACTAGCAAAAAGTTACCATCTTTTTTATCCGCTGTCAAAGCGATAAAATTGTTTTGTGTATGGCTTACTTTATTTTGGAGTTTAATTATCTTGTTAATATTTAATTTCCATAATATTTATCATTATCATGTTAATCCGAAACAGGAAATACTTAATATTTTACTTTTAAAAACAAATTATTATGTTGGTGTACAATTTTTTCTGTTCTTGGACTCTGACACAAATAATGACACAATTAGGTAAGTATATAAATTACTGTTTAAAACATCTGATTTTCTGGTGTGCCATTTAAAACACATCACATAAAATCCATTATTTAGTTAATATTAAGAGCAATAATAACCTCAACACATGCTGTTTAAACTCCATCTTGAACTGTGTCTTCTTCCTCATCCACTTACCATGCACATCTCCTCACATTACAAATAACTTACCCAATTCATCACATCAATTAAACCTCTCACAACATTCTCGCCTCGTGCGTTGTTTTTATCATCTGGGTGATTTTTCTCAGCGACACGACAGCGTTTTCGTCGGTAATTAATACATCGGTCGCGTACAACATCTCGCGCAAGGACTTTGCTGGAACAGGGAATATTTTTGGCGCGTTTAACGGTTTTGTGTCGAGGAAGTGAAGACCCTGACAGGTATATAGCGTGATTATACCCAAGGATGGATGAGGACAAGGAAATGTGAGATTTGGATTTTGTAGCGAGGTTGTGGATGGTGTAGTTTTGGCCCACACTTGGAGGTTTGGTGTAATGGAAATACTTAACCTGTATTTATTACTATTTTACATTTCTTTCTCCGGGAAATCAGTTCGCTTAATCATGCCATGCAGTTGACCCAATTACCAATATACTTGGTACAATAAATACTGTAGTTTGTAGTAATAGCTTGATGAACCGTTTACGAAAAAAATATATTTATAAATATTAACTTATGAAAGACTACGCTATATACAGGCTGTATTATAACTTCGACTACATACGTAAGAAAATAGATAGTTTGATATGCTGATTACCGCTTAAAAATAAGTCGGCCAAAAAATGTAATACTAAATAATGTGTGTGTTACGTATTTGTACATCGCTCGGTTTTATTAAAGCAATCCGCTTTGCGTCGTACTTTAATATAGAAACTCGCGTTGTAAAATAAAACCTACCGCACTTATAATGTAAATAACTATATTAATAGTAATTATGCGAATCCAGTGGTAGGTACATAAAATGGACTCTGTATAAGTAGACTGTCCTTAATTTTTCGAATCTGAATCGAACATAAAAATCACTAGAAAGAAATGGCGCTTTTTTATTTAAAAATTGATTTGATCAAATTTTTTAAAACGAAAAAAATTAATGAAAGAATTATCTATTTATTTTTGTAAATTTTTGTAAAATGTAAATTTACTTAATCTAATATTTTAATTATAGTAAAAAGGCTTACTGGATCCAGGTTTTAAATCATTTATTGAACAGAACGTTTCGGACACAACAATGTGTCCATCCTCAGCTAAAATACAAAAATTACAATAAAACAAACGTATTTTGTATTTTAGCTGAGGATGGACACATTGTTGTGTCCGAAACGTTCTGTTCAATAAATGATTTAAAACCTGGATCCAGTAAGCCTTTTTACTATAATAAACATAACCATACCGGGATCTTCCATTATTCTCCATAATATTTTAATGTCAAAATTATTATTGTTCATTTTCTAAAGATGGATGGTATAGCGATACCTACTTCAAAGAAGCGCTATTATCTGAAAATATCAGTATCAGTACCAGTAGCAGTATAATGTAAGACTCCGTTAATGATATTTGGCTTCCGATTACTCCATATTCCGAGCTTATAAAATGAACACAACAATTCTCGGTATCAGAAATTACTGTCGATTTTATTGACGTAATACTCTCGATAAAATCTCGTCCGATTCCGCGCATAATTTCCCTGATCTCTTAATTAGTCACACGTAATTAATTAATTATCCACGGGTCGCCAACGCATGCTTCGATGCTTAATGCAGTTTTTATGTTTTGATAAAACATCTGTGTAAAATAAAGCACTTTTCGCGCCTTTGAACATCTTCATCGAAGATTGGACGATTGACCTTTTTCACGGCGTGTCTAACCCGGCAAATTTTAAATCTTCCATTCGTGATCAAAAAGAAGAACTTGCGAAACTAATAGCTGCGGTTTTAATAATTTATTACTTTTGTTTTGGCAAAAGATAACCTAAAATATTTTTCTTTGTTTGGGTTTTTGAAACTATTGCGCAATTATTAATGGAATAATTTTGTAAGTGTGAATTTTTGCGGGACTGTTGTAGGTTTATTATACTATTATAAACAATGTGTTCGTCATGGTTGTTTTCTCATTATAATTCTTATTTTATCAGAATCAAAACAATCTTCACACTTCATGAATTTAAAAAATGTGTTTCATGTACTGTGCGACCGTGTGTAGGTGTATATTTCTGCTCGTACAAATATAATATGAGAAAATTAGATTTGAGATAAACATAATATGAATATGACTTACTTGGAAATGTAGTTAGCGTTGATTGTTATGGCCCCTCAAGGAAAAAGATGAAACTTGACAGATGTAATGTGAATCTGGAACAAAAGAAAATTTGATTAGCAAAATCAATTATAGAAATATTTATAATTAAGATTTATACCAGTTTTAGGGGCCTAAAAAACCTTCTGAAAAATTATTAACTTTAAATTTTAATACAATTCATGAAAAAGCTTTAAAGTTACTGAACAAAATGTTTATACATTAGTGCCATAAATATAAAGCACATAATTTCTACTAGCATCGTTCTGCTCTTCTATAGTATTTGTATTTGGTAATTTTTTATTGTTAAAGTAGAAAATATTTTTAAAGATGATATTCACAATGTATCATAACTTCGAGTAGGTACATATGTTAATTCTGTTATATACCTATATACACGTTCACATCTACAGTTTAATAATTATGTTGATAACAGATCAAAAATAATTTTTCAAAAATTAAAGAAAAATCTAAAAATAACATTTCTCATGCCATTGGATTGATAATTATTATTTTATCAAAATTTCGATTGTAAATAAAAATTGAAAATCATTGCATTTAGCTGTTTTACTATAAGAATTCTATGTTTCTTAAACTTAAATATAAATGTAACCCTTCAAACTAAATGCTTATGTGAATGAAGCGTAAGTATTTTAAAAGCAGACTAAAAGTTTTCGCAACTTCATACAAAAAACAAGTCATTTTACCGATGAAAATTGAATATAGATGATCCTTTAAGCATTACAAAAAAGTACTTGTATGTATTTCTTACCATATTTTAAAAATATACGACTTTATACTAAATTCCACGAGAGCTTTCATTAAAGGGACACAAGTTAATGTTGTTTCTAGCGTCGTGATTGGTTTCTCGAGCACGGGCTAAAGTCGTAACCCATCGTAGCGCTATGTATACCTTTGAGAGCCAATCAGGATGCACGAAACCACGTGGCCTTTAATGAAAACTCTCGTGGAATTTAATATAAGTAAGTAAATATCAGTTAGAATCTAAATGTTAATTTTAGAGTTTTATTTTTAGATCAAAATTTTAATTTTTTAAAATTCAGATTGTAGGTTACATAAATTGAGCATAGATACTAGGTACGTACTTAATTTAAGTCATTTTAGATTCTTTCTTTAATATAATAACAATAACTAATAAAAATTTGTTATTTTATAATAATAAATAATAACATGATGTGTCCGTATTTCATAAATTTTACCATTTCACAGAACAAATTATTTTCAACCTGTATTTGTCTAGAAATTCCATTTTATAATTTACACAAAAACTTCCGGTAATCTGAGCTACTTATCTATTCAGATATTATCAGCATTACGACTAATTGTAAGAAAATACAGCGCTAATGTGTGAGAGTCCATTTAAAACAAAACAAAACATTCAATTTGCAAAAATAAAACATAACTATAATAGTCATATTTGCCGCTTTCTTTAATCATCTAGGTAATTTTTTAGATAGTTTCCTGCCCGTAACAGGTTCCTCTGTTTGTGATTCCACTGCGACTTCGTTAATCTACGTGTGAATATGAAAATGACGCTTCGATGTCTCAATAAGGAAACGTTAATTTCGCACATTTATTATTCGATGGTCGTCGATTCTGTGGCTGTGTTTTAGAGAACTGAGAAGGTCTGCTGTGGGTTTGCTAATTTGTACACTGCGATTGCATCTTGTAAATATGGTGCTGGGTAATTTTTGTTATTGACCTGTCTTTTGTATTAATGCTTTTGGAAGCGATAAAAAATAGATGGGTATTATTTTTGAGAAATAAATGCAATTAGATTCCAAGGTTAGATTCATTTGTCACAACTTTTTAAGAGTTTTGTGAAACTGAGTATTATTTAAAATAATTTTACTTTTACACTGTTTTCAAAATTGTGATATTCATAGCTAATTGCGTTACGGTTCTGACAACTCAAGTTTGAATCCACTGTTTCTTTTATACTGCACAAAAATCCGTAGTACCATAAGTTCTCGTGAGTTGATGGTTGGTAATCAATAGAGATGGGAATTTAGGATTTAAAATTTGCGAAAATAGGTTCCTAAAAAGGTTAATAAAATTATCGTTTTAGGTACAAAATATCTAAAATTAGGATCCAAAAAAAGTATTTTAGGTTATAATTTTTTTTAAATATTTTATTATATTGATATAAATAAACATTAATTCATTCAAATCTTCAACTTGAAACTTCAGTACTACCTTAAAATTAGAAAACCATTTATGTAACATGAAATTTAGTAAGTAATTTTAAAATAAACACCTGCCCTTTTAATTGTAGCATTCTTCGTATAGTTTTAGTTTATGTGAGGTTCTTGGCATGATTTTTTTATATATTCAACCACATTAACACTTGTACAGCACAAGCACAATCTACACTACAGCCAGTGTGGTGCGACTCGTACACGAACTGCTGTAACCATCACGTGACTAAAATTTTAGTTTTCGCACCGACCGCTAAATGACAGCTGTATTTAATTTCAAATATTTTTTAAAATGCGCGAAGAAAATAAGTGCAGAAGTACAAAAATCAAAATTGCCAACCTAAAAAATACAAATATCTGTGAATGTTAGATTTTAAAAAAGAAAAATATTTAAAACACGATTTAGGAACATAAAAATATGATTTAGGTACAAAGATAGTAAAATAGGTCCAAATTTTAAAAAACCACGATTTTAGGAAAAATAGGTAAAATCATATTGGGGTCAAATGAAAGCATTTTCTTCAAAACGGATTTTGTATTATGACACATAAAAATAGTACTCACGTAGAAAAAAAGGAAAAATCACTAAATTCCCATCTCTAGTAATCAAACACAATATAATATAATTTAGCTATGCATCGATAACTCATATAATATATGTGTGTGATTGCAAGACTGCCACACCCGAGTTGGGTAAAAGCAGATATATTTAACCAAAGGTATTTTTCAGATTTAAACTGTGCGTTTTTAATGTTATGTTAATTAATGAATTTCATCGATAAATCAGAGTTTTGTTTGATTTTTTTTTGTAAAATTCTTAGTCGAGAAATCGAACTTAACTTATGTTTCATTTTCTAAATAGGTAGCTATAAATATCAGACAAATCTACTTAAGGGGGCGTGCAAATTGCTTGAAATATGAACTTTTCGTAACAATCGAAGTAGGTACTCTGTCTGTTGGGGAACACGAGTTTTTCTGCTCAAAAATTTTTTCATCAGTAAGTGAGATCAATATTTATTTAGTTTTCAGAAAAAGTTATTAAGAATCTTTCAATTTTAGTTTTCAAAAAACTATCATAAATGAGTACATTTTCTCTTCATATTTTTAAAATATATGTTTATAAACTAGAACAATACATATTTTTATTACTAAAATGTTCATAATACTAATTATTTTTTAATATTGACATTTTGCGACTTGATATTATATTAATTTATACCCTAATATAAAAGTTACTTGACATTTTTGTCAAATATCACATTGTTAAAGCCGTTTTTCAGAAAACTGCTACTAAATTGCTCTATTTTGGGAGCCATTTTCAAGCTATTCTCACTCTATTCGTACACCACCAACAATAATTACTATTATGATCGTATTTTCATCAACCTTTTTAATTATTTTCATTAATAATTTGAAAGTGTTCAAAAGCAAAACAATTTTCCAAAAACTGAAAAATAGGCACTTCATACAAATTTCTTTTATACAAAATTTATTTATAACATTATAACAAACCAATGGTAAGAGACTAGAGGTTGGGAAAATCTTGAGAGCAGATTTTTATTTATGAAACACAAAAAGACAGCAAAATTATTTCCAAATTTGCAATATAATATAACAAATAATATGTGCATCGTATAATATTGCAGTTTATGAAAACATTATGGTAGGTATATTATATCAATACCACCTGCATTCGTATAAGTTGTTTTGAAGAAACTCTAAAACAAGTATTTTATCTACTTTTAGATTGTTAGGTTGCGTTCCAATGTCGCACAGGTGAAACGATGAACTTATCGAAGACGAAAACGTAAGAAATTTGATCTGGACAAGTGTTTTGTGTTCCAGTGAAATAATGTTTCCTGTTATGGTGTTGATGTGAATACAGCGTACACATGAGCATAAGAAACACGTCCATATGTCAGTACCTTTTGACACCCACACAAACAACAATCAAAACAACTCGTTTCACCAAACTCATCGTGAAGGCGATGATAATCAGGAAATTAAATTAAAATACGTTTTACATGTGCCTAATTTTAGGAAGAATTTCTTGACTGCTATGTAGTATTTAAATTAACTTTATCATCACTGTGATTAAGACTGATTTTCAGTATACCTACGGTAATTTTTACAACATGCAGTTCTTTTAATCAAAGTTCTTATTACGTACTTGTAGGTACCGGATGTCTACTTGAAATCACAATGTTCACTTGTTTAAAATCACTAGTTATGATGTTTTTATTAAGAAGAGTTGGATAAACAAAATTTATTCTAAGGGTTATTACGTATTATGTTATTACAAACAACGATACTAAAACGTCTTTTTATTCACAGTTTTATGCTTCTTATAAAAGTACCTATTTAAAATTTTAAAATTTTGTTGATGAGATACATCAATTAATTTTGATATCTTAAAATAATACACCTTTATAGTATGAAACGGAGAATAGCAATACATTGCTTAATTACTTAGTTTTAATAGTTATTCTTCAAGGTGTAAACGTATGCTAGAAATATTACCTATACCAAATTTATGTACTACTAATTAAAATAATAATTGAAAAGTGAGGTACCACTTTTAAAATATGAATATAGGCCATTTTGTTTTAATTTTGACGTATTCTGTAGCAACTGTTACGTCAAGTGTTAATTATAGGTGAGTAGTAAATATAATTAGTACCTCCTGGGTAATTAAACAATAATTAAGATCCGATCAGTCGATTAAGAAATAAAAGAGCATCAGAGGAAACAAATTACTAAACACCGTTAATAAATGCACAAACACACACTTTTTACTCGTTACAGTTTCCCTGTTACGCCATTTAGGAACACAACTCACATAGGAATAAATAAAATCATGACACAGTAAAATATATTCTTCATAATTAAAATTCACATTTTTTTATTTCCTTCCCATCGGCAGACCTACCTAATTTTTTCCTAACTTGCGTTTCCTTTCACTTGGGCTCAACGCTCAAACAGATGCGACTCACGACGATCGAAAACAAAAAACCATCTTCGCAAAAAATCTACCAAGAGCTTTTGATTTTGGGATTCGAGAGCTGGGCTGAGTTAAGAGTTCTCGCGAGTATCATTTCATTTTTACACCTGATGGACAAACACAAAACGATTGCGAGAGGTAGCTTTGTGAAAGTCGGCAGGGGTATCACGGTATTAGGAGGGTGTTTAGTCGGTTTATACGTTCCATTTTCATCAACTAACTTCTATTATTATTAATTATTGTTTATGAATTAAGGTATACCTATCCAGCTACTCAGTTGTACGTTTTTATAATTTTTTACAAATGCAATGATCAATAATTGCACCAATCAAACTAAAATTTTGAGCTGACAATAAATTGATAGGCGAGCATGATAGGTAAGTGCAAAATACAAAGTTCTGACCTACGAATTTTGCTGTTAAATGAGTTATAATACTTATTTTTTGCACTTTCGGGACTAAAACTCTTCTTTAGTCTTTATTTTTAGGACTATGGTTTTTAATTTGATGCCTAAGGATTATTTTTCATATTTAATCCCGTTGTCAAGGAACTGAATACGTTAATCAATCCCGTTGGTAAATAAATACGTGCTATTTGTTACAGTTTACAGAGTATCTATATGGTAACAATATAAATATTTGTCATAAAGTTTACTGTCAAAATTACAAAATGAGTATTCTTTTAAACTATTTTACATTCGTTTGAGGATAATGTGCAAAAATAGCGTATACACCACAGGACTAAAGTATCTTTAATCCCTCAGGTGATTATTTCCCTCACCTTCGGCTCGTGAAATAAACTTCATCCTCAGGATTAAATCATGCCTTTTAGTCCTTTTATATAATATATAATATACTATTTTGCACTTTCGGGACTAAAACTCTTCTTTAGTCTGTATTTTTAGGGACTAAGGTTTTTAATTTGATTCCTAAATATAAAGCGTAACAATATGTTAAATCTGCCATTATTGGTTCATGCAACCAACTGGTTAGTTACGTACATTGATTTTGTTACTGTTATTGGTCAAGATGCTTAAGATTTTAAATAAAACAAAACCACTTTAAATAAAAATGTGATGTGATGGCAGGTTGAAACTTAAAATAGTAAATTCTTCATTTAACAGATTTATTATACAGCTGATACCAACACGGTTGCATGGAACTTACAAATTGCAGAGCATGAGTGGAACTGGAAAGAAAACTGCTAACTAACTAACCATATGGTTACAGAGTCCAACATAGAATAAATAAATATTTTAATAGAAGATCAATAAAGGGTTTAATTATATTTACTTGCAAATATTTTAGTCCAGGAAGGAAAAAGTGAAAAATGCCACTTTTGTGTACGGTTACCAGTTGATGTTAACTCACGGGTATGCGTGGATTGATAATAAAGAGTACACCATTGAATAGATTTTTGTGCAGTTTAATGAGAATGTGTACCTGACTGGATTCGAATCTGAAGTGTCAGAACCACTCACCCATTCGCCCCATAAATTAATGAAAAGTATCAGAATTTAGAATTCATATATAAAATTTGACAATGGCAGAAATGCAGCCAGTCAACAAGTCTCAGTTAGTATCACGACCGACCCCCTAGGGGCTGCAGCAGTCGCAGCTATCGAAATCTCTTGTGTGAGATCGCTCGTCGAGATATTCGCATTATTCGTCGTAATTACGCATTGTGATATTTTGGGCGCGAGTAACAAGCGTGTCAAGTCAAAATGCAGCTCGTTAGCATGTCGTAAAAATGATATCTTGACACTGAATGCGCGGATATCGCTTTCCCGGACCGCGTGCTTTATTCATTTTATTTTGAACCACGCTTTAATTAAATTGCTCTCGTGAGTCGTGAAGCAGTAGCTTGTTGGACATTGTGAAAGGGGATATTAAAAATATGATTTAAAAATAATGAATAAATTTGCTTTTTGTGCCTTTTTGCTTGTTTGTTAAGCAACGGGATTATTAATATCTATATTCGAAGACATACATCCTGCCACCTACTTCTACTTTTTTATTTTCACCTTAAAACCAACACCTGTCAAGTGCACGCGGAAATTGAAAACCATCTTCACGCGGCGCGGACTACAGACCTTCATTATATTTACCAAACCAATGTCAAGAGAGTTTTATTTACATAACACCTATATTGCCAATTAATGCGAGAAGTTTACTTGGGTATTGGGTATCGCATACCTTGCACAAATATGTTTCAAAAAAAGAAGAATAAGTTGACATTAAATACTAACCCACACACAGTTCATTGAATTCTATTTCCTTCTTTCCCGCTTGACAAAATAAAATCCCCAGAATATTTCAAGAATGTAAACATCCTGGCTTGTTACTTGCTATTTTTGCCCATTAACATCTTATTAATATCCCAGCGATTGTTAATATCTGCCCTTAGTAACATTGTCTATGTAACATCCCAAAGTTAATAATTTGATAATAATATCCTAATTGTGTACCTATTCCATGTAATTCTCTGAGATGTTTGTATTGAGTATGTAATTTTTAATCGTTCTCAGGATGTGGCTAGTATAGACTTACATCATATCACTTAAAGTACAAGAATAAGATATTTTTAAACATCCCATGGACGATTTATGTCAAGTGGGTTATAGGCTTATAAAACGTCTCTTAAGTTAATAAAGAAAAAAATAAACGGGACGTAGACCTATCATTTTATATTTTATGTTATTAATTTTCAGGTATAAATATTGCTAAAAATATTTTTTGTTTCTAAATTTAAATGAAAATTTAAAGTACCTAGTTCTTTTCAAAACATTTTGTATTCGTGACGTCAAAAATATCACTGTAGTCCCACCTAAACACACAAATTATTATTATCCGTTAGACGTCAAATGAAAACAAAACAGCGTGGTTATGTGGCTCAGGCGTTATTGGTCAAATGTTTGACGTCACTACGTTTACTAAAGTAGCTTTAAAACAACTTAGAGAATGGTAACCAGCGATATGGAATAGAGGTAATATTCGATTAAGGATGGCCTGGATTGGTAACTACTATCGTTGCCATTCCAAGTAGGGATACTATAAGCTTGGCAACCACAATGCGATCGAGCACCGGCTAGTGTCTGTAACAATAGGGTTGCACCGTATTTTCGAAAATAAAAAATCTGACGTGGACACCACATGACTTACTTGTACGCCTATTAAACTGTTCATACTTTTCTTAATAACTAAAATGTAGAATAATATGAAAAAATCTGACGTGGCCACCACAAGACATCCCGCCATATACCTACTTTATTCTTTTAACTTATTATACAAATTTATATTAATATATAAGTACTACTACTACTGCTACTATACTCACAAATATATTTTAGTAATTTTATTTAAACTGCAGAAGAAGATATAAAGCATATTTTACTATTGTCACTGTCGTGTCATAATCATTTAAATTTTACGTAGTAACAAATGTTAATCGATCATGGGCTACAAGATACCGAAATACTAAATTATAAATATATACTTTAATTATTCTTAAATGATACCAGATACAAAAATATTTATAAAATACCGATTGTAGGTAATAATCACATAATCTTTCATTTAAAATAAAAAAATTTGTCTTAAATTAAATATTTATCAAAATATTTAAAAAAAGTACTATTTCCGGTTTATAGATTGCAACAAAAAATAGAAGGTGCACAACTAGATGCTATAACAGTCCTAAATACAAAATTTCAACTTTCTACGTCTAACCGTATTTGTGTTATGCGACATACATACGTACCTCCGTACGTCCGTCCGTACGTACGTACGTACGTACATACAGACGTCACGACGAAACTAGTCATAATGGATTCAGAAACGGTCAAAACGAATATTTCCATCAAAATCTGAAAACCGAAATTTTTCGCGATTACAATACTTCCTTTTTACTCTGTACAAGGAAGTAAAAAGCTCAGAATTTAAAATTTTAAGTTGATATTTGATTTTTATTAAAGCATCTCGCTTCATTTCGAGACGAGATAAAAGTAATGCTTGCCTCTGGTACAGAGGCCGTGGGTATGAATCCGGGTCAGGTATGAAATGTTCATGGTTACACTTATCACTATTCCAAGTTGGGATACAAGTAGCATGGCAACCACAAAGATATTGGACACTGGCTTGTGGTTATAAAAACGGGCTTGCGCGAGAGGTTTGGATGGAAGATGGAAGAACACTCTTGGCTGAATTTCGTCCATTGTCAAAGGTAATTAAAGTAAAGTAAAGTCTTGTCTCGTGGCAACACTGCTAAATACAAAATCAAATACAATCCAGCAAAATGTATTTGCTTCGCTTATTTTTATTATGTTGCCAAAATCTTAATAAATCCTTGGTGCAAGTTTTTATTTATAGAACATCTTTCGAGATTAGATCATCGGTTCCATTGTACCTAATGACATAATTTATTCCTCTTATAGTAAATGTTACAACAAGCGGAATGAAACTGTGACAAATGAATGTGAATCTTCTGTGGAGGTACGAAGTTGTTTACACTTAGACAAATCATGAATTGATTTTTTGCACTTGTTCCTTCTACATCTACACTCAATCAAATCTGAATACATTTAAATACAAATGTGGTTTTTGCTGCTGAATTTTTTCAGTCTTCCGTTAAAGGTAATCACTACAACTTTCCAATCCAATTTTACATCAGTTGTCAGTTCATCATCGAAAAAATCCTACTCCCGCCTGCCTATTTGCATTTCCGGTGAAAAAATGTAACACTAACGACAAAGTAAACGGATATTTTCAACAGTAAATTAAAACAAACTTTTTTATATTACAAAAAATTGTTAATAAGATAATGGAGACAAGCCATGGATTTCTATAAAATATTGGTCAGCAAATTTCAGTAATTATCCTCAAATTCGAAACCAGTCAGGTACATATTCTGGTTTAACTGCACAAAAATTTTCGCTATGGTGTACTCTCCACTAAAAATCGTAGGTAGTCGTGAGTTGAAGGCTATAGAAACCATAACGCATGGTATATTTTACTGTATTAGGCTGTCACACCTAAGTTGGATAAATGTGTATAATAACAGAGAAACAGTAACAATATCATAGTAATTTTACAGAATTTTTTTTACAGTGTAGAACAATTGTTGCTTTTCTTGTCACTGTCAGAACCTAAGATCTCATATGCCTCATTTCAACCGACTGTTTCAGTGCTTAATGCATGATTTGTGCGTAAGGCGTAATGCATAATGATTATTTATTAGATGGCCATTTCCACCTATTTTTAAGGACTAATTCGACAGAGATGACAACGCATAAGAACAAAACTTTGCAAACTCCAAACATAAGGCGTAATGCACAAGCATAATAATTGACATGTATCATATTTAGGTATTATTTGTTACGAGTTGTCAATGTCTGTCTGTTTCTAAATATGGAAATGAATATCCTACTTACGAATTAATAGTTCTTAAACATTCCTTAATATCGTAAAAATGCAGGAAATGATTAAATTACAAATTTCGACAACAAATGTCACCTCTGCCGAATTAATCAAAAAACTAAATAGGTGGAAATGGCCATCTAATAGATAATCATTATGTATTACGCCTTAAGCACAAATCATTATGCATTATGCATTAAAACAGTCGGTGGAAATGAGGCTTAAGTCAAATAACTTCTTCTAAATATACAAATATTAATTAAAATTGAATAAGTACCGTTTGCCAAAACAATATTGCAAAAGCTTCGCTAGTTAAAAGACGAAGATGAATTCTCGAAAAGATAATAATTCCCGAATGGTTTCTAATAAAGCACCGACCTGTGTGACCCCCGAAATGACTCTGCAATCCTGGTCCCCGGTAATAAATCCTCGCGTCACACAATGGGTTAACAATTTAGTATTTTAGGCATTTAATCCTTCGGTTTCGGCGAACGTAAAATGCATTAATGTCTATTAAGTGGTTTTCAATGGCGTGCTTTATGGTTTTGAAACCGCGGACCCGACCGGTGCGCATCAGACTCCACTCGGAATATCGTAAATTACTTTTACTGCCAAATAACATTAATTATTTGCAATGTCATAAACAACAGATTTTGGATACGTTGGGCCTGGTGTTTGTTGTTATTATCGCGTTGTTTATTAGCGGTATTAATTATGGGTATTCATGTGCGATATGCATACAGAAGAGTAATAATTGATTTTATGTTAAGAAATAAATATAGGTTTGTTCTTTGTTGGATTTATCTGAAATCAGATAAACAATTTAAAATCTATGTAAATGATTGCGATTATCGTTATATGGTAGGTACATGAAATGAAATTATTAATTCTTAAATTATGCAACAAGTTTATAATACTCAGTACGTTTTTCAACTGTAATGATTGAATTGACAAAAAAAACTACTTCTTGCTTAAAATTTACTCAGGTTAAACGGTGAAAGTGCAGATAATATGAAAATCTTTGCAATCACAAAAAATTATGTCGTGATAAAAAGTTCTATTTCTCATTAGTGTCTAAATACGCTCATTTAATAAGCAAATATACAAGTATTCTTTGGTAGTACTACTCATAAAAATAACAAGAAGGATAAATTTTACATGTGTAGGTAGGTGTACCATTTTGTTCACAATGATATATTAATACAAATTTTATGTTGTATTAGGACAGAAACGTCATCATATTTTCTCCCTACTAATTTCATAATGTAATTTTTTGTTGTCATGACATTACATTGTCGTCAAGAAGTTTTTAAAGAGGTTTTCAAAGACAACAATTTCAAAATTAGTAAATGTTTAAGTCAAGTTAGGTTTTAAATAGGAACTCGAACCGCACAAATAACCGGTTCAGGTTCGGTTTGCGAATCACTGTTTTCATATTTCTTCTTTGAAATGATTGAACCGGTTATCGGTCTACAAAAAAGCGGTTTCGATTTGAGTTCAATAAGTTAAAACAACAAGAAATTAATTTATTTTTAAAAAAATCAAAAATAATTAGCAATCAATACAAGAACCGTTCCGATCCGGTTCACAACCATCGGTTCGGCTGCGGTTATACGATTACCAAATTATTTTTAACGGTTCGGTTTTGTTCGTGGTTCGCTAAAATAGCAGATTTCGTACCTGTTCCGGTTCGGTTCGAGTCTTTGGTTTTAAATCTATTTATAGATTACCTATAGATAAACCTACACCGCAGAAGAAATTGCAATTTTTGTCTCAGTATACTGTCGATATTTTTGTAATATTCCTATTCCTAGAATTAGCGAAATCCCCATTATAGTCCAGTCAGGAGAGGTTTTGACTGAAGACTAATACATAACCAAATGAAATTTGGCATGTGAGTAGTTAAGAACATACAGAAACAAAAAAAAAATTCGCTCCACCTCGGTATCCTCCGCTTCCCACAAAATTTTTCAGTTGAAACTGAAAATTTTCTTGTAACGCATTTTTCTCGAAAACTATCGAAAATTTTGGAAAACAGTTTTGACAGGATGAAAGCTAAGGAAATTTGCTATCAAAATGGTCTTTGAAAATTTTTCATAAGTAGCACCGTGTAGGCACCAGCCATTTAATATTCGAATGACTTGAGAATTTTCTGTATAGTAGGCGCTACATTGCGAATGACGTAATAAATTCGCCGCTACAGAATGAATGTGGTATAACTTCGTTAAAGAACATCATTTTGCAAAGATAAAAATTGCATTTTATTCGTCGAGGCTTCCACTTTCAATTGCACTAATAACATTTGAATTTCCGACCCCGTTTATACCTAGAAACTTGCTTTTAAAAAAATCATAACTCAGTATTAGAAGACGTTCAAAGAATTCTCAATATTTTCAATATCTATGAATGAAATTGTAAACTCGTAGAGGATTATCTTCATCAAATCATCCCCAATCACATGCAACTATTTGGAGGGTTGTGTGTTGTACGTCCGAAAAAAAAACTGGTTTTTGCTATCTCATAGATTTCTTTATTTATCGCGGGCACGAGCATTTTTGAAAATAGACCACTTTTTGGCCCCGTAAATTGATTTTTAATGAGCTTATCGTTAAGTACAAATCCTAATCAACAAGATTCTGTAATTTGTTTCATCAATTGTACTACTACGTACATGTAACAGATGTTTTCCTAAAAAAGATCATAACCTATAAATAAAGAAGGTAGCGAAAACCAGTTTTCTTTTCGGACGTACAACACACAACCCTCCAAATATTTGCATGTGATTGGGGATAATTTGGTGAAGATAATCCTCAACGAGTTTACAATTTCATTCATAGATATTGAAAATATTGAGAATTCTTTAATACTGAGTTATGATTCTTTAAAAAGCAAGTTTCTCGGTATAAACGGGGTGGGAAATTCAAATGTTATTAGTGCAATTGAAAGTGGAAGCCTTGACGAATAAAATGCAATTTTTATCTTTACAAAATGATGTTCTTTAACGAAGTTATACCACATTCATTCTGTAGCGGCGAATTTATTACGTCATTCGCAATGTAGCGCCTACTATACAGAAAATTCTCAAGTCATTCGAATATTAAACGGCTGGTGCCTACACGGTGGTACTTATGAAAAATTTTCAAAGACCATTTTGATAGCAAATTTCCTCAGCTTTCATCCTGTCAAAACTGTTTTCCAAAATTTTTGATAGTTTTCGAGAAAAATGCGTTACAAGAAAATTTTCAGTTTCAACTGAAAATTTTTGTGGGAAGCGGAGGATACCGAGGTGGAGCGAATTTTTTTTTTGTTTCTGTATGTTCTTAACTACTCACATGCCAAATTTCATTTGGTTATGTATTAGTCTTGGGTTTCAGTTAATTTTTGACTCTCCTGACTGGACTATTATCCATACTTGGTGATTTACCATTTAGCATCTAGTGAAAGTGGTGATAGAGCGTAATTTACTATCGCTAAGATGCATTATTTCAGTCCTACGCGGATTTCCACTGCGCATTAATTCTCATTCCCATTGTCGGTTCTTATTTACACAACTAGGATTGTTAAGGCAGCGTGATCACGGTCTTAATTCAATTGGCTTGATTCGCGGCGCGAGATAGCGATCACTGGGCGCCACTTGTTGAGGACTGCTGCATGCGCCATATCACCCTGGGCCGCCGCGCCGACCGGATCATAACCTACTATGATCACAGAGAGTGCAGCAGTGTGCGCAGGACAATAAGATGACCGAGTGCTTATAAGGAATGGGTAGGTACTTTACAGAAAACAGAAATTAACCATATAATTTTAAGGAGGTTGGTGAGAGGCTGAAATTTATACAGTGCCTTTATTACACTATTGAAATTCTTAAAAAAATTGAATTTTCGTCTATCCGGTTTTTGAGTAATTGAATGTTGAAATTACGCTCGTTTTACGTGGACTCTTATGGCAATTCACCAAATTCGTAACTTATATTAATATTTCCTATAAACCTTTAAAAATAAGTTCGTGAAGATTTTGTGTAAGTACTTTTTTTAAACCATATGCAAGTTATTAAATAAAAAGTAAGCAAAGCATTTTTTTATTAGCGAATTGGCAATAATTATTGTAAAAATATATATCACCGCAACTGAACGAATTGCAATAATATTTTCATATCCGCCTCCTAGGCTAATGTCTGGGTACGCCACTGCAGGCGTCTGCAACCTCCTTAAGCAGGAATCCGAACCGCACCAAATAACGGTTCAGATTCGGTTCACTGTGCTTTTAGGGTTGCATTAAACAAATAATATTAACATCATTTTGTATGTGGATATATATTTTTAAGGGCCGGTTGTTCAATCTCAGCGTAAACTACGTTTATGTAAAAACCATGGTTACGAAGTTTTCCTGTTGTTTTGTGCAGGGACCTGAACCGAACTGGAACATAAACCGAAACCGGAGTGAACCGGCTTATTTTTATGAACCTAAACCGAAACTTGAACCTTTTTCTAAATTAAAAAAGAACAAGAACTTTAACCGGAACACAAATACTGAACCAGTTCAGTAAACCGGTTCGAAAAACCGATTTTTTAATATGTTTCCTTCTTGTTACTTAGTTTAAGTTTCTAGTTTTCAAGTAGCCTAGTACTTTGTTTTGTTTTGTTTGCATTTTGCAATAATAATTTATTTTATTTTCTATTGTTAATATAAATGTAAAAATTTATCTTCATTAAACTTATAATATTGCATTTGAGTGTATTTAAAAAAAATTAAAATATAAATTTAAATATCAACTGTTGAACCCAAATTGAACCGGTTCGCGAACCGGACAAAAATAAAAAATTCGAATCGGAACACAAAACCGAACCAAAATTTTTTATTGAACCACGAACCGAACCCGAACCGTTATTTTCAACGGTTCAGGTCCCTGGTTTTGTGGCATCTGATTGGTTAACTGTTTTATTTTAACACTGGAAATTGGCTCAGAAAACTCAGTTTAACTAAGCTTGAGTTTATGTTTAAGCTGACACTAAACTCGAATTGTACATTAGTTAATTGTCATATTTTGACATTTATTTCATTAATTTATTTTAGATTTTTTGCCAGTATGAAACCATGACAACCTGGTTGCAATATAGCGCCTATGTTCACACTCAGTAAAGGATTTTCGTTAAAGACTTTTCGTTAGGTGCTATTTAGAAGAAGTAAGTTATTACTAATGATTTAGGAAATAAATTTTAACACTTTAAGGAATTGAATTTAAATGTCGATTTTTGTTGTTGTGTCCCTGGCAAAGTAGAGATTCTCATAAAGCTCCAGGAACCGGCTTACACAAGCGCACTTATATACGAGGCTTGTACGTCTTCGTGATAGTCATTCGTTCTGTTTTGTTCGTGATATTTCGTTGTTTGTTTATTTATATATCGGGTTGTATGGTAACGGACTTCGTTTGTTCCTTGTCGACAATTCTCTCCAGTCTTCGGTACTTCAGAACTGTGCCTTTTCTAGGTTAAGTGTTAACTTCTTGCTCCTTCCGGATTTCGCCAGGAGCCTTTCAAAACTCGTCACCATCATTATTAATTTTCAAGAATTATTGACTTTATCTTTAATTTTTTTCAGAAGTTTCCATATGTAATTATTTCTCTTTAACACTTATAAGATATTTTATTTCACATAACACAAATGAATAAATAAAAGCGTATCCAACTTAAATATGTAAATTTTATTTTTAATCATGGTAGATGTTATTATAATAGGATCCAACTACACGGACCCAGTAGTATTTTAGTCGGTTACTTGCTAAGATCTGAGATCGAACTCGGATCCGCTAATATGCGAATACTATACCGTTGAGATAACCACTGGTCGTAGAATATTTAATTTATACTTCATTTAGCAAAATTTAGATTAAATTTCCTTTTTCCTTGATACATTTCAGTTGATACCAATTTCGGCATAATTTGAATTACTACATGTAACCATCGTATAATGTTGTATTTGATTCTTGGACCAGAATTCTTTCTCAGAGAGATTAAATTTGATACCAACCTCGATAGTATTTTAACAAAAATTTAAAAAGATTAGTTTATAAAGTTAATACCACTGGTTAAACAATTTTCATTACCGAACTAGAAGTCAGTTTTTGGTTCAAGATCTCAAATATAAAATTTCAGTCCGAAATTCCCACGCGCTTTTAAGTTATCCAACATCCAGACAGATTTGCGAACATACAGACCGACTTTTTTAAAACCATGATTTTTTGGTTCAGTCTAAATCATGGATTCATAAAAATATCGAACTGTCATACTATTATGAATTTTTTTCCTCAAAATATTTAAGATATAAACGACGAGTTTACTATAAGTAGGTACTGACAAATATATTTTTTTCATTTTATGTAAACTGTAGAAGAAGATATAAACGACGTGTATATTTAATTTTGACATTTTATAAAATGAGATGAAATTTTCGAAATATTGATTTAAATCATTGATTTTAATTTTAAAAATCATGTGATTTTAATCGCGATTTAAGTCAGTATGATTTAAATAATGTGATTACTTATAAAATGAGTATTTTTGAATCAGAATTACCTGATTTATAATCTCATTGTATCTATCATTTAAAATTAATAAGAACAAGTATTTTTTTATTTCTTGAATCGATAAAACAAATTTCATTATTATTATGTCTCTTCACTTTAGCAGTATACCAAGCCAGTTTCTAACGATTTCAACCTCAGCAAAAACATATCGCTTGCATATCGCTAATAATTTCATGGCACTACACCTTGTCAAAACTCATCTCACGTATCAATCTCGCATATTTCACGGTCGCAGTGCGTGTTTCATCTGTTGATCCTCGTTCCTTGCAACGTGCAACATGTGCATTTACATATGCTAATTCCATCTCTCAGGCTGCATGGATCGATGAAGAAAAACTCTTTTAATATATCATTGACGGTACTTGTCATTCAGTGTCGCGATGATAGCTTGTAATGAGTGCATTGTGAACGTGCCTTTCATTCTTATGCATCGAGGGATGATTCGATGTCGTGTTAATGCCAGGCGGGTGCATCGCATACATGGAATGGTTATGGAAATTTAATTGACTGAATTTGACGGGGATTTTAGAGAGAGTGTCATTATTAGTTTTTTTAAATCTTTTAATAAAGATGTTCCTATTGTGGAATCTGTGTTTGTAATGCTTAATGATTTCATGTTTACAAATGAGAAATGAACGCTAATGTTTTTTTGTGACATTCTTTTAAGATTAATTTTGTTTTTGTGTTAAGTATGTAATTTTATCCCCGTTACTTTCTAGTGAGTTTTTTTAAAATAATTATGTATTTGAATCTTTAACCAATCATAATCTGTTGCTAGGTAACGCACACAAATTTATAAAATAAAAGGTTTTTGACAGCTGTGTAAAGTTATCATATAAAATGAATGAATTAAATACTCGTGATCGAGTTTAAAATGATAATTACTCACACGAATATAGCGACACTCGCCTTCGGCTCGGGCTATGAACTTTCATTTTCTTGAATAATGACTATCGTTAAACTCTAATCGAATAATATATAATTTTGTTGTTGTTAATAATAATTACAATTCATATTAAGACATTGGTTAGCTCAACTGTAGAGTGTGCACCTAGAATAATAGCGGTCCCCAGTTCGATGCTATCTACCGACAACACCACTTGGTTTGAGTGTTTGGATTCCACAATAATAACATCTTCCATTCTGTAATTGAGATTTTATCTTGTTAAATGGTTACCATAAAAAGAATATTTTTAAATTTTATATTTATCTGTGTGAAGTACGGAGTATAATATTGATTTAAATTTTCAATAGTACATACAGTAGATTGTATATTCATGAATTTTTAGAATATGCAATACCATTGGAAATATATTTATTAAATATATACTTGTAGGTACTCTTGCAGTTTTTCAACGTATTCGTATTGGTACATTGATGCAGTATAGGTAAATTTATTCGATGTCGGCAAATTTTATTTATTACTGTTTTGACGAATTTATTTAAATTCTGTATTAACAATGATAATTCCACTCCTGTATAAAGTAAGCAATAAACAAAACACAATTTAATCGCTTTGACAGCGGATAAAAAAGGAAGGTAACTTTTGCAAGTGATACCTTTTCTTAGCAACCAAACAAAAAACTAAAATGTCATTTGCTTCTTATTTCTAATATTTGTCAGCGAAATGATTTGATTATGGATATATTTGTGAAGAAGAATCAAAGAAGTCGTTAAAATATCTCGTTGAATTACACTCGAGCATTTTATTTCCTCCGAATAAATTTCTGTTTGACATCTCAAATTTATCACCTGACAGCAATTTGACTAAAAATTGTTTTAAAATAAAATCACTTCTCCTACGGTGTACAATATCGTGATTTTATTAAATAATTTTTCTTTTCATATTGCTAGGCAACAAGGTTTCAATACAGAAATTTATCCGACGAAATAAAAAGCTCTTGTGTATTTACAGTTGATAAATACCTACTCGTAACCGTTCAAGTTATTCAAATGAACTATACTGATATATGACCAAACAAATATTCAAATTTAAAAAAATGTTAATAGGGTCAGTAATTCATGCCCTATTGCTTTAGTTTCCTGAGCACAGAATCAGTTCAGTCTCCTCATTTTTTATCCATCATGTAAAAAACCAGGGTGACATAAATATTCATATATCCCACAGTTTTTATACCTTAAAAAACTCATGCCCCTTCGATCTTCGACCCAGTTCACTACCTTCGTTTTTCCAAACTCCGTATGTATCTACCTGAAGTACAATACAATACCCCAGCTCACTTTCTTCTGTTCGCCCAAGTTGTGGGAATCTGGACACACATAAACACACACGGATGGCAACTACCACATCCGAGTAGGCAGTGGAAGTAGATGTTCCGATGTTCTCTTGTTTGTTCCCGTGGTCCTAGCCTTTCAACTCCGTCACAGATTTGAAGACTTCTAGATTTCTGTTGCTCGTAAAATTCGTTTCATTTGTGCGCTATTCATGAAGCAGTCGGTGGAAAAGTATTGTGGAGCTAATCCTTTCTTAAGGATGAGTTTTGAACATGTTATATAGTTGTTAAAGGGAATTATATGCCTGTTTAGGATGAATTAGGTTGGAAGATATGCGTGGGAGGATGAAGACGTTGTAATGTTAAAAATCTGTACATGCATCGATGTTTACAAGAAATTGTAATTTAAATATTTTTCTTTTAAAAGTAAAGTAACCATATGGCTTTTCTATTTATAAGTGCTTTAGTTTAAACTATATCCCATCATCATTTTACTGGGAAAATTAAAAAACAAAAATATTTATTTTTTAATGTCAAGAATTTTTAAACTAAAACAGTTATTTATGTAACAAGTACGCAAAATAGAGTTTTAGAGGACAAATCTATTTACGGGCGAGGCGCAAGCAGAGTCTTTAAATTATGTAAGTTCTCTAAAACTCAGTTTGTGTACGTGTTACATACAAAATATTTTAGTATATGCTCTCCAAAGTTGTTTAGGCGATGAAATAATGAAAATAATCCTATAGGTAACAAGGAACTGATCCGCTAAAATATTATTTTGCGGACTCAAAACAGATCGCAAAGTAACGATTTTAGAGAGCATATACTAAAAATGTAATTATTATACAACAGAGTCTATAGTGATCATAAATAATTGATCGTCACGTGACTTAAAAAAGTTCCGTTTTCTAATCAAAACTATGTTCCGCGAAAAAATTAGTACCTAGTACCTACTCACTCATTTCTTGTCAAACGAATTTTATGATGTCACATTACAGTAAATTAGAGGTGGGAAATTTCTCGATAGTTCCATGAAGAAAAGTTTATCGGTAGTTAACCGATAGTTCGTCGATAGTTTATCGATATTTTAAACGATATCTTATTGACATATAAACTAAATACCTATAGTTTATTGGTGAGAAAAACGACTGTTTCTCGTTTAAAAAAGGATGATTAAATTTGTATTTCATACAATTTGTCAATTTGAACCGATCTCGACAAATACGTTTTAGTGTTTTTATGACATGTAATTGATGTCAATAATGGTTTGATACTAACTATCGATAAACAAAAACTATCGGATATCGGATGAGAAGAGTACTATGATACATCGATAGTTTGTTTTTGCAACTATCGAACTACCGATAGTTTCTTATATGATAGTTTTTCCACCTCTAATTACGATATGGAATTAATCAGCATGTTTTTATACTTTCTGCAAAGTGACGACTTCTAGATTAGGTACCTAGTAATTTTGAAATTAAATTTAAATTTGTTGACAGTTTGAGGTTATCATAAGTAACCTCATAGGTATATAATAATTCATAATTAAAGGAAGCCCATTCCAATAGTAGGTATTTGTTTATAGTGTAGGCAGATTAGGTAGGTACCTAACTTTAAACTGAACAAAATCAAATTATTATTTGAAATATTTTAACAATTTAAGTTACCTCATACTACGTCTACGTATATATCATACCCTTTATGAGGTTCATGTATTTCGTTTAAATTTGAGTTATTATTTGTGTGATACTAGTGTAATACGCAATTAAAGTATGCGGCAAAAATATACCACATTATTACATAATACTGCAACCTACACCAGCTCCATTGTTCCTAAATCTATTCCCAATATCTTTTCAATCCTCAAGAGCATTTCACACGCCACCAGCTCCAATATCCGTTTCCTTACACTTGAGCCCCCCCCCCCCTGCTTTTCTCAGCAACTTGTTACCTGTTGCGTCGCCGTCGCCCTTTATTTCCTACTCCTATTGTGTCCCAATGCGGAACTGGCCCTTTAGGTACCGACGGCCGACCTACGAGGTCCGGATTCTCAATCACGACTGTGGGAAGGGCGTAGGGTGCCGACTGCGGATTACGCGAAGGTTGCGTAAGAATGCGCAAGATGCAGAGGTGTAACGATTTTGTGGAAAACGGTTGGTTTTGAAACGGTTTAACGATTTCGGAAATAGGGAAACAAGGAGGAACAATGCAAACAGGCGTTAAGAAAGTAAAGGGTTTTAAGATTAACCGACGGTATTAAACGATTTCTTCTATGGTTCCGACGCACATATTAACAGGTTTTTGTACCCCTTTTTGAAACTAGATTATAAAAACAGTTAGGAAATTCTTAAATACATACATAATTCGATAGGATTTGCGCATAGGACTGAACGATTTTTTTCAAGATGTTTAAATTACAAAAACTTTTTGTGCATACTGTCTTTGAACCAAATAACAATGAACAGTTCCTTCGATTTTTTTTTATCTCGGAGTAAAAATATATATGTGCCTTATACTTTTTTATATATTTTTTTCAATTCTGTACTTATCCTACATCATTATGCATGATACCATGAACATAAAATAAAAAGGGATGACTAATTATTTAATGATCCTGAACTAATTTAAAAAAGATATCCGTTATTTAGATTTGTTGTTTTATAAAAATAACATGAGTTTTAAAACAAAAAAAAACTGTTCTAAATTACCTACCTGTATTTACCTACAAAACAATTTGCATCGAATATTTAATTTAGTTTGTTAAGTTGATTTCAAATAGTTTACTTGCACACTTTCACCGTTTTAGATTTTTTTACAAATGATTACTTTTGTACATTATGCTCTGTTCACACATGGACACATAGAAGATACACACACGCAGCAGTAAAAAAAAATACTATTTTGTAGCTACAAACGTTCTACACATTCTTCATTTTGCTTTTGTTATCTGTGTGTCTTCTGTGTGTCCATGTGTGAACAAGGTTTGAGACGTCAATCAATATATTAAATACATACATTTATCTGAACTTGTATGACTTAAATTACTCTATGCTTAGTTATCTTTATCATGTAACTTTATTTTTCTATATTTTGTTCTATGTATACATAAATGTTTTATGGTATTTTGTCCTATAATTGGTGTAAAAGTGTTGGGCAATAAATATATTATTATTATAACAAATGTAGGTATACCCAAGTGTGATACCTAGTACTACTTTTATGAATAACAATAAGGGAATGGATAAATAAATTTAAAAAACTGGTCTGTTTAATATAATTACCGATCGGTTTCGATCATTTAATAATCATTCTCTCCCGGTAAAAAACGGAAGACTACGAAGACAAAAAAAAATTAAAATTAGAACAATGCCAATGTTCTACTCAGAGCTGAGTCAAAGTTCGCCAATTTATTACTTGCATAAACGCAACTGAGTCAAGAGAAAAACCAACCTAGATGACTTTATATCAAGGTTGCCAAGCGGTTTTTGCCAAAAAAAATTAATGATTAATCTATGAGGGGGTTAGAGCCAGACCGGACCAAGTCGATTTTCGACGATTTTCTAGTTTTGGACTAAGTCTAGTGAGAAAAAATCTGCATTTTTATATAACGGACTAACTTCTATCATTTCGAATTTTTCCAATATTTTACTTTATATTTTGACTAACTGTTTGGAGCTTTGTTTTAAATTTGGGTAAGGTGGACCAACTTATATACTTATATTATATAAATGTACTAACTTATTTGAAAACAAGCTCATGGATCAAGTCATTTTTCGTTTTTCGCAAAACTTGGTTCGGTCTGGCTCTATAACCCCCTCCGCTCGATTAATATTTTTGACCAATTTAAAATTCCTAAGCCCGGCGTACTGTAGGTACGTATGAATTGTACCTATACTCTGTCGTCTTGTGGTGCGATAAATCAGAAACAATTAAAACAAAAAGAAATTGCAGAAAAAATCACAACAACCTTACAAAAGAACCCACAAGTAAATTTCGTCAGCTGTTGGCGACTCCCCACATTTTTTCACCCTCTCGAACAATGTCGCAATTTCTTCCAGCACTAACAGCGTTCTCATCAGCTCTTGGTTTCTGTTTCCGTATCCCCTCGGAAGTGAAGAGAAAGGTGGTCACCTCTCGCTCCCACAGACCAGCACAACAACACCGCGCGGTCAATCGCTCCGGCGGCTGCGGATGCTGTGATCGGGATTTCGTTACAAGTTACAATGCTTCCGTTTGGATTAAAAACGGACCGATAGATGAGATTTTCCTGTGAGAAAGGGATCGAGAGGTACGGGTACCTGTTGTGAGAAACTTGAGACTTTTTTGGGAAGTGGAGAGTTTTGCGCGATGAGTGTTTACTAGCTAATTTACTTTGTATTGTAAATAGTTGAGCATTGACTGAAAAGCCAGGTTGATTATTCGAGACAATGGATGAATATTTTTGACAGATGGTACTAAAAAACATTTTGCGTAATGATGACGTGATGTAGTCTATATGATTAAAAATGTTAAATAATTTGTCATACTAGATGTGAAAAATGAATCGTTTTTAATAGGAAAATAATCTTCGTAAATGATACACGAGATCATATTTTTTTTATAGAGAATTGTTGTCTATTCCACGGCAACTCCAAAACATCACTGAAATTTTTCCCAGAACTACGTTTCGTGAAATTCAAATGATGTTTTGTGTCGTGATATTTATTATTGTTAGAAATAAGTATCTCTTATGATATTACCCCTGAATATTTTCCTCTGGCTTATAACCTGCAAGTAACATTTAAGTTCGAATGAGGTGGGAAAACTACCGATAGTACTATTGAGAGGATCGATAGTTTTCAAAATAAAATTACTATCGATATATCGATAGTTGCAATGTAACGATAGTACTATCGATATTTAGCGATAGTTCCCTAAAGGATAGTTTATCGATAATTAAACGATAGTTTGTCGATAGTTAAACAATAGTTTATCGATAGGTAAACGATAGTTTATCCATATTTAAAACAACGTTTTATTGACATCATGTATACTATACAGTTTATCGTTTATAAAAGGATAATTTCATTTATATTTCAAATACTTATCGAGTTTCGACACACACTTTTTTGTGTTTTTTATATGTCAATGATGTCAATAATAGTTTGATAATACGTATCGATAAACAAAAACCATCGGTTAAGAAACAACTATCGTTTAACTCAAACTATTGTTTAACTATCGATAATGTCGAGTAATTATGATTATTGCCACTATCGAACTATCCATAGTTTCTTATACGACAGTTTTCCCACCTCTAATGACAATGTTTAAACTTAAATTTTGGTTTTGTAACTGGGAATAATCAAAGTAAATGTAATGCCTGTATCTTAATCGGTCGCAATAAACAGAGCTGCTAAGCGACAAAAAAATCTTAATCTTAATGTCCATTCTTTAATATCTTGACTTCTACCGAGTAAACTAAGAGTATTAAACCTAAATGGAACTTATTCTCTGGTCCATAAACAAGTAAAGTTATCTGAAATATCAAGAAACTGCGTAACAGCGTAACAAAAACAATAAGTTAGTATAACATTTCAAGCTGAACACAAAAAGTCAGAGTAATGTCACCCTCCGTAGCACATTTATAGTCAATAAAGCAGCATTTTTCCAGTGCGTGGCATTCCGCAATCGCAATACCGCGTGCGATTAAAACATTAGACGCCTCCCACGCACAACACATGCACTTCAAAATGCCACCGCCAGACCCTGACATCAGGACCGGATTCATATATTTCAGCGAATTTTACCAAAGGGCCCAATCATTCTTGATTTCAAAAATAAAGCTTTAAACAAAATATTTAACTTTTAGTTAATAGATTAAATGTTTTTATACAAAATAAGCACCGCAGTAATTTTTTGACAGCTTTGTTTTTTCAAATTATAGCTGTATTGACGTTTGGCTTCTTCTTTGGAATAAAATAAGTAAAAGGAAAGTGCAAGAAAGAGCTTCACAATAAAGTACGAGTCTCTAGTTTTCAATTATACATCAATTGTACATCCACACGGTTCGCTTTTGCGATTTATTGTCTCAAACATGAAATTATTGTCAATTTTGGTTAAATTGTTAGAGGAATACGTATTGACTCTCCTTATTTTTGGCGAAGTAGTCAGGTGTACGAGGAATAACTTTGAAGGCAGTACATTATAAAAATTTTGCCGTAAATAAATGATCTGGATTTATATTAAATTTTATATAAATTTTATGGATAAACCTTATCCTTCTTTGAAGAAGAAGGCTCATTTTCTTTCTATACTGCTTCAAAATTAAATTAAGGGTCATATAATTTTTGTATAGTACCCAAAACAATTTAATTCTTATTAAAAACTTGGAAGCTGTTGGGACACTAACTAAACAATTAAACTACAAACTACACTAATCAGCAAAAGATGAGTATTAATTCAATATCAACTTAATGCCCAAGAAGGTTACACTATTTTTAGTTTTATGGACGTCATTATTAATTAATAACTATTTTTTGAAAATAAAGGTTCTAAATAATGTCTCTTATAATTTATGAAAGTGCCTATGTTTTTAAATTGTATCAAAAACAAATTTAAATTCGGTGCAAAACATTATTTTAAAGACCACTGAAGAATTATCTTTTGATATTAAAAGATAAAAAAATAAGACACGATTAATTTTTTTCAACTTTGCTGCCAACCTGAAAGAATAATAGCCGAGATTAAGTTGTAGAAAAATGCTTTGCTAAATAGAATTAAACTAAATGATTTTGACAGTTCTAGCTACATAATGTTCACGTAACAATGATGCTCAGTAGTACAAAATTATACTAACTTAAAATATCTTGGAATAAAATTAGATTTTCTCCAAATTAAAAAGGTATGATTAATGGAAAAATATTATATAACTCACGTGCTAATAGCAGAGCTGGGCAAGTATCGAAATCAAAATACTTAAGTATAAGTACCAGTACCAGTACTACCTATCGTCAGTATTTGTTATACATTTTGAAGTAAAACTTCACAGTACTTAAGTAAAGTATAAGTTTTTCTCGTTATTTACGATTATTCGATGAAAATAAGTCTTAAGTACAAGTACGGTACAGTATTAAGTACGAGTTGTAATTAAAAATGGATACTTAAGTAACTAATAGGCGATTCATAATCTCGACAATTAACGCGGTCGCTTCTCACACGCGTTAAAAAAAATGTCTCGTCTCAATTATTAATCGTCCTCATTGACACACTAGATATACTTACTATAATGAGCGTAACCTTTAAACGACTGTTTTCCTAGATGAAGTAATTTACTTGTCTGGTGGTAGAAATTGAGGATTGGAGAAAAATTACTGGGATGCAGTCAAGAATAAAATATATTTCTCAATCGACTAGTTTCGACGTCACATACGTCATCCTCGGGAGATGAGAAATTTAAATTTATGTAATTTACATGAAAATATCATTAATAGGAAATGTAAATCATTAGGAATTATTGTCAAAATAATGTTATATTTTGAAATCCATAAAATTTCAAAAATTGTCGTTAAAAATAAAAAACGTTGTCACTCTTTAACGAAAACTACTTAAGTGACTGTTTTCCTCGCTTTATGGCAAACCCGGCCCTGCTTGGCATGGCACCGCGATCCCGCACGACGATATTTCAATTACTCCGCGTTAATAGCTCGCAATTAAACCCCATATCGACGTCTGTCGATCCCGAGCCCGAGAAACTATAAAACTATCACCCACTCCCAGGGAACCTCAGCCTTACGTCCTCTGTCCGCAAGGCTCTATTGACGGGAACTTTAGACCTTATTAAGATGCGATTCAGAGTGTAAGAAAGCGCTGCGTTGTTTTATTGTGAGATGTGTGACAAGCAATTTAAGACCTTTTGAAGTTACATTGTAGAGGGATCAAGCAGATTGAAGGAATGGTTTATTGCACGGCGCACAGGAGTTAGGAAGGATTAATGGAGTTGGTTGGCACTTGGTTTGATAATACTAGGTGCGGTGGTTGTTTATTGGGATTGTTTTGTTATGCGTTTTCTTGCTAAGTTTATTGAAATGCTTTTAATTAATCGAGAAAGAGTGCATAGCCGAGTACGTTGTGTATCTGCCTCTAAGGTTCAAATCTAGTCGGGTACACTTTCGAGGGTATTCACAAAAATCTCTCCAGTTGAAAACTGGTACGCTCTCGCCCATATGGTAAAATTATATTTAAATCTTTTAGAATATGTGAAGCTGCTACAGCCAAGTTGGGTAAGAAGGCATTTTGTTTGATATGTAAATTTTTAAATGATATGTTCTATCCAAAATAGCTAGCAAGCTATGTATTTTCTTGGCAATATACAGCAACAAACTAGTGCAATGACATAAAGGAAATATTGTCTAATTTAATTAAACCAAATTACAAACGTATTAAAAGTTATGCTTTCAAACAGACCCCTAGACCATCAGACATACTACTTTTATATTTTCAGTTTAGGGTCTAAAACGTAAAGATGCGGTCAGATGACCATCAAGCTTGTTAATGTTTTAAAACTTACTTATGTCATGTGCCGAACGTAATTTTAACGTTTTTATAAAATTTACCTTATTTGTTTTTTACTATAAATAGCATTATTCCAAATAGTCTGTTGTGTAGAAACGTATACATTATGGAAATCACTCCGCTGGCGTATTTACGGGGCGATAAGGGGGATATATCCTCCCCCAAAAGTAGTTTTTTTCAACCAATATTACTAAAATTAATCCAGAAAATGTAGGTTATAAATGGTGAATATGAAATGCATAAAATCACTTAGTTTTAATTGATTTTGCTCATAAAAGATGGAAAACCGTCTTGTTATTAATCTCTGAATATTTAATTTAAATCTAATTTTAAGGTATTTGTGCTTGCACAAAAAGAAATTTTCGCCTGCGGCGCTTTTCCTTCAGATTTTATTCATATCCTATACTAAATTCGACGAGACCTTTCATTAAATGGACACATGGCCACGTGATTTCGTGCATCCTGATTGGCTCTGAAACATGCATAACGATACGATTAGTTTACGACATTGCTCGTACTCGAATTACCAATAACGACGCTTGTAACAGAAACTTATTATGTCACTTTAATGAAAGGTCTCGTGGAATTTAGTATAGTGTTGTTCTCTCTATAATAATAATGCGTCGACCGATTTTTTTAATAATTTTTTTAAAATTTTCATATCACCCTCCGAGGCCAATGTCTGGATACGCCACTGGATCACTCACTCGGCTTTGGATCGTATATAAATTTTCATTTTCATGAGTAAGTTGTAACCAACGTTGTAAGTATCATTGTTAAACAAAATTTATTTTATATGACATAGAATTAGTAACAAACAAGGATAGTTCGATAAGATAAACTGATCATCTGACCAAGCTTTATACGTCCTTTTGTTAGAAACCAGAGCAAAAAGCATAATTTATCAAATTTTTTTCTTTGTGTATCAAATTTTCCTTAATTTGACATAATAGAAACATCAAAAGTTCACAAGTCTCTCATGCTCATGTGACAGTACTGTTTAATTTCCCTCAATCTCCTTCATATTGTGTGGTCCACTCTTCACTTGCATCAAACAATACCATCCTCCATATCCATTCTTCACTCTTATTGCAATTTTCTTGCATGTATTCATCTCGTCTCACTTTCCTTGACCTGAAGTCCGAACCCTTCATTTTGCAGAATCCCACATGGTTTCTCACTCGCACACATCGCTCTATCTCTGTCTGACACATGGGGTGCAGGTGCTGGGTGCAGGTACCGACTGATGACGCGGGGAGGAGGGAGGCACCGGATCCTGGGAACATCCTGTCAAGTAAACGGGATCTCACGGGAAACGGGAATCCACGCTGGACTGAGGAATGAGGGCATACTGGTTGGCGGTGAGAATGTTTACAAAATTGTAAAAAATGGGGAGATGCATAAAAAGTTATAATGCAATGTAGACTACGATATAACTTTGTTGACAACTGATGGACATCTATCTAGACTTTTAGTTCATTGGGTTTTTTAACGATTTCTAGCTGTCAATGCTGATCACTAATTGCTTGACTAGTTGTACAAATTCATTCTGTTACTGTGTTACTACTTGCTGTCACTGAATAGTATTTTTGAAATGTAACAATTTGTGCGTTATGTAGTGATATAGAAAAATATGTAAAATATGAAGAACACGTAAGCTTATTATTACATTATAAAGTAACAGGTAAATATTGTTGTGCAAAAATGAAAAGTAAGTAGTCAATGTAGATATAGGTTATTTTAATTTTAGGAAAACTCAGTAAATATCGGCATGTTTTATAAACTGAATAATGAAAATGATTAGACGCACTACGAGACTGTGTGTTCATATAATGTGAAATTATTTATTTATAACGACGATCTCCCTCGTAGAAAATTGAGGATTTTCAACACGGTTTGTCATAATATTTTCCATCTAAAGATAAATTATGGAACATGGCTGCTTATCTAAATTACAATTTTAGATACTATATATATATATATATATATATATATATATATATATATATATATATATATATATATATATATATATATATATATATACCTAGATGACCTGATACAGTCAGAGACACACATTCTGACCGCTAGAAAAGATCATGTTGACAAACCTAATTATAATCTAACCGTGATTTTTAGTTAGAAATTAGTTTTCAATGTTCGAATATCAGAGTTCATGGTGACGTTTCTTCTGTACTACCTAGTACTACACTTCGGAATTCTTCAGGATATATTCAATGAATATAAAAAAATATTATAAAGCAATTAAAATAAGTTATGACACAAAAATATTAACTGCAAAAGTTCATAGAAAATACAGACGAAACGTCGACGAACAGTCAATTTATTATATAGATCTACATTCAGTATGAATTTTGAAATGTCAAATTATAATACGTAAATAGGTACTATTTGATTTAAAATTAAGGAAACTTGCAAATAAGATTTAATTTTTAAGATCAATGTATCGTTTTTGTAAAATATTTAATGCTTGTTGATTTTGTAAACTTACCTATTCTATCGCTTAAAGAAGGAAGCACACCGCTTTTGAAATGTCGCATTAATTAATAAAATATTAAATACGCTAAATCCAAACCCAAATAAATAACTTATTTATTATTCAGTCCTGAAAATTGCTTGCAATATCTATGTAGGTATAAGTAAGACAAAACTAGTTTAAAATTAACTATAGGTACTACTATGATTGTTAAGATTAGGGAATAAGTACCATAAAATTATGGCTCTGTTATTTTTAGTTTAATATAAAGTAGGTAGGAAACATAAGACAAAGATTATACCTACATAAATGATCGATGATCGATAACACTTATCCGGGCAAAATTTCAGTCTTTTTGAAGTAAAATTTTTGTAAGGTATTTATAAATATAAAACTCTATAAGATTGCAGTTTGAAAACCCCTGTTAGTTTCATTTAAATGAAAGTGGAATGCATGTATCTTGGCGGATATATCAATACCAAGTTTATGAAAGTGAGACTGAGGCAGAAAATTCCTGGAAGAATGCAGCACTTGAACTTATAAATATCACAATATCAACATATCAAGCAAAGCTCACAAACAGAATAAATCACATAGGAGGCTGTTTAACAGTAAACGTAATGCAATTATATGTTAGTAATTATGTTATAACGCTCTAATGAATATTAATCATAAGCCGGCCCGCGGTAAGAGCAAAAATCAAACAGAAGTAAATAAATTAGCATGCCAAGTAATTGTTCCACGACATGATAATCGATAAATCAATAAGTGACAATTTTAGATCCGCCATTAGAAAAATTAGTAGAAAAATGTTCTTATCAGAGTAACGGAAAAACGACTGCTGTCAACTAAGATCTAGTACTATTTGTGTAACACTATGTGTGATATATTTAATTACTTAATTATATCCTGTTTATATTAATTAATCAACTGGAATTATTACACATCATAAATATTGCAGTAGATTTTATTACTTTTGAATCGTAAATACTTAAGTAGACACAAACATATAAAAGAAAAGAGATATGTTAAGTATGAAAATATGACATGTGTTATTTGTCAAGCTGTGATTTACTGTGATTTGTTTGATAATAATAGTTATTAATAACGGCAATGCACTATTAAAATTGTACCTACTCGTAATAGTAAGGTTTTGTATAATATTGTCCGCAATTTATATGTAAGGTTCTCATAATGATTTATTTTTTATTTTTAAAGAAATTAAACGTGTGTTCAAATGAAGTTCGCTTTGCATTTATTTTTAACAAACTAATTCAAAGACCATTGCCCATTGGATAACTCACTCATTACAAATTATAATTATTTATAATACAACTAATTTTCATGTATATAGGTAAACTGACTTATTCATTTATATTTTAAGATTTAAAAACTCTCTTATTCGTTCTTGAAAAATTTGAATAAACTAATCTTGTAATCTAATACTTAGGAACAAGATGTTCACAACTTCGTGCATATTCTACTAGCATTTAGTAGGTACTCAAGTAACTGATCACGGAACTGGAAGAATTTTTCAAAATATGCAATTTTAATTTATAGGTTTTTCAATAAAATAGTCTTGGGCCATTGTCTCTATATGAAATTTCATAACTTTACTTAATTTTTAACTCTACAAATAAAACTTGTCATAGAATAAATTATTAACATTTAGTTTTATTTCATTCATAGTAGATAGTTGATATTCATTATAAAATATTCAATCCAATAGTTGCAAAAATGTGCTCATAGCGAAAAATGCCTTAGGAATAACGAATTTAAAATAAAATTCTTTTTGTTTTATGATCAGTAAGTAAGGGATGGTTGAGCCAATTTTTTTTTTTGCTTATAACAAAATACCTATTCATACTTTATAATTAACGAATACACTAAAAGGACCATTGAATATCTGACTTCATAATATTAAATAATAATTTGAATTTATATGTCCATAGCAGAGAAAATTCGTCTCAAACCAACGTGGAACAAGCTGTTCAATGTACCCCACTAAGTTTGGACACACCTAGTTAGGTAAGTTGATCACAGGGGTACAAATTACCCAAGGAACCAAAAATAAATAAAAAAACTTGCCTATATGTAATTAAATTATATTAATGATTTCTTTGCCAAATTACAACAATTTTAATAAACTATGAAAACAGAAATACCGAGAGAAATACATTAAAACTCATATATAGAATTTTACAAAAATAAAAATTATTATTGATATTTACGAACATTCGACTCAAACTTGAATTATCTCGTAAAAATCCAGACTTAATGCTGTAGTTACTCACGTTAAAATCAATAAAATCATCTAGACCAAAAAGTTCGAATATTTATTTTTACTTTCAAAAATTTTTGCAAAGTGACAAGCACACACGTATACCTATAGAGTTTTGATAAATGTACTAAATTAACGTATAAGACCACACTGAACTTACGCATAACAACAATAAACCGATCTTTTAATATACCTATTATATCTTAATAACTCGCACTCTCGTAGGCTTGCATTGCACGATCTTTAATGACCAAACTAAAATTTTACTATGAATGTCGCCATTGATATGATTTTCATTGCACATGTCGCATATTTATTACTTTACATATTCATGTATGCCACTAGACTACGGTAGGTATTTAAAATAAGAACAGAACAATAATTCAATTAAAAATTTGGCAAGGCCTAATTAATATTAATCCCTCATTGAATTAATTGTTTTATATGAAATGAATCTTGTCCGAGTCCATATTTGTCCTCCTTCATCCATACATAAAATAAATTTTAAGATGAAGTCACGCCTTTATTATGTACAGTCATTTACATCCCTTCATGAATATTTACAAATCAGAATCATATTCAACCTGGCAATGAAATAATTCATAGAAAACAAACTATATGTAAAAATTTAGAGACATTATCCTAAAATAAAAGTGTTGCGAAAATGATATATTCGCGAGATGATGTTTATAGTCTGTTGAGAAAGGAGGCCATTAGCATTTTCCTTAAAAGAGGCCAATTAAGTGGAGTTAATAATAGTAAGATTACTTTTCGAGCGCTGTAAATCTTCAAATACGTCAGGAAGACGGTAATTTAATACAATTTTTGCGCTAAACAAACACAGACGAGTATTAATTATTACGTGGGCCTTCGCAACAGGTGTGGGCAGGTGGCTGAATAAAGATCTGCATTTTAATGTTTGCATAATAAATGAAAAATACAGAGTCAGAGTCATATCGCTCGTCCGACAGCACTCCGAGAGGTTTATGTGAGTGGAGCGCCCACGAATTTAATTGCATTAATTTTATTTATATACACCCATAAAACGATTGCTAAATTATGTTTATAGTTTGCAATTATTATAACTTAGGTCTAAATCATGTTTAGATTGAGATAAGGCCAATTCATTATATTGTAAGTAATTTCTAATACAGAAATGATTATCGAAACAAATTTTCACGTGAATGGATAATTTACAAAATACACGTTGGTTGTATTTTTTGAGAAGTAAGTCATATTTAAATTAGTTTCATATTTAATAAACGTCGAGATAAAAACACAGTGGGTTCAAATCCGGATCAGGTGTAAAATTTTCATGGATCGCATGGCTAGATTTGTATCGGTATCTAATCTCTACAATTAATTTGAAAACCACATAACTATTGGACACAGGTTGTCTTGTAATAAGGGCTTGCACGAGAGTATTAAGGCTGGTTTATAATGGATGTAACTGGTGACTTCTTCTGTGTTCTGTCATAAATGACACTGGCTTTGATGTAACAGTAAAGTTCTCCAATTTTTAAGAAAACTTCCTAGAGTATCACAATATACGAGTATAAAGAGTGTCCATAGACGCTATATTACAAACAAGTACCCATGATTTCATACTGTAAAAAAATGTGGAATTAATAATGTTTCAATGTAACAATATGATATTCAAAAATTAGTTCAGTATCTAACTTTTAAACCCTTCATGTATTATCAAACATATTGTATTATTCAAATACAATTTTACTGAAGTCAGCCATACTCAGTATAAAGTCACTCCATTACATACTTCACTCTTTCCCAACAAATAGCAAGCAAGTCCTATTTGTTCTTTGTTTAAGTTTTACAAAATTTTAAAAATCGTTAGTTATAGTAGTATAGGATCGACTTCAGAATCTCTGTAACATTTGCTACCAAATCTGCCACTGGTCACAAATATTTATTATAATAAAATACCCTAAATAAATATACAACTTACTAATTCATGATTCCATAATTATTATTATTAGCATTCTCCTAGTAAAACCTGTGAGAACCGTCTCAGCTGACACTTCAATCCACCGTCCACCCGAACGGGTTGTAACAAGTTCGGGCGAAGCACCTGCTACAAGACGGCGCTAGTGTAACCTTCAAGGTCACTGAGGCGAATCCACCAACAGCACCACGGACGCTAAGTTCACGCTATCGCTATCGCTAACGTTCAGCAGGTGGATTGCGGCTAATTTATTCTGCCGCTTGGAATGCGTAGCGTCAGGTGCAACACTAACACACACGGGCTAATGCTGTCATTAGCACAGGGACGGCGCTAGGGGTGGGAAGAAAGTAGGATAAACCCAGGAGATTAAATACCTACCCTAAAACTAGGCATATCACCGAAATATTCATTTTCGTATACATTACACTTTTCGAAAATGTATAATAATTACAAACATCAGAAGAGACGTGTGGTAATGATTAAATGTTCAGGTTTACACTATCTCTATTTCTTACCACATTATTCATCATAAAATTAAAAAATATGTGTCAAAGTGGAGTCACGGAAAATTATCGCAGAAAATTCATCGCAAGAAATTCAACGCAGGGAAATTCATCGCAAAAAATTATTCGCAAGAAATTCAACGCAGGGAAATTCATCGCAAAAAATTATTCGCAAGAAAATTCATCACAAGGAAAATTAATCGCTGGAAAATTCATCGCAAAAAATTTATCGCAAGAAAATTAATCGCTGGAAAACTAATTACGATTTATTAGCTTGCAAACTGTTCGTATACTCGGTTTTGGTAAAAGCACTGATAAAACTAAAGTAAATAATGAACCTAAAATCCAATATCCTTCTTGAGTCCCACAAATTCGATTCCAGTAGAAAATTAGTTTGAACTGAATTAAAATAAAGAACCTTTTACCCTTCTTGACTCCCACAGAGCCGTTTTTGGTAGAAAATATGATTGAACTGAACTAAATAAAGAACCTAATAAATATCCTTTTTGAGTCCCACAGTCTCAGGTAAGGTATAAACTCTAATTGAACTGATATAAATAAAGAACCTTACACCCTTCTTTAGTCTCATAGACTCGGGATTGGTTGAAACTCTATCTAAAATGAACTAAATAAAGAACCTTATACCCTTGGTAGAAACTGAACTAAACCCACAAACTTGATTTTCTTTGCGATGATTTTTCTTGCGATAAATTTTCTGCGATAAAATTTCCTTGCGATGATTTTCCTTGCGTTTATTTTTCATGTGACTAATTCCCAAATCTATAATCATATTAAAATACTAAATAGCACTAAAAACTAAGAATAGGCAGACCAAAAACCACATGGAAAAGAAGCATTAACAATTATAATTAACTAAGAATACCAAGCTTACATGGGCACAAGCAAATAGAAAAGCATAAAACAGAGAGAAATGGAAAGAACTCGTAGAAGAAATGTCATTTACTAAAACTCTAAAAAATTATACTATTAGAAAATAAAGTGCGCAAGTTTGATTGATCTGGCCACTAAAAACTTTAGCTTTGGAATCGGAACACCTCACGGTGCCTTATGCTCCCAAGTGAAGTAAGATTCTCATAAATATCATTATCACCTACCTCAAATCAGTATGTATTCGTCAACTTTGAAAATAAGAATTTACATTTAAAATTTACAGAAGAATTCCAGCAACCGACGAAAATATCACTGGGCCCGAGTAAATATGCACTATTCTACAGTAAGGATTCAAAATACGATTGAATGGTAAACAGCATTTGATTAACCACAAAATAAAATATAAAATAATCAAATCTCAGTGTCCACCTAGTAATTCAATCCCAGCGCCGTCCCTGCATTTTGATCGCTAACACACTCACACACATTCACGAACGGAACTTGTGCACCTGTTATGGGAATTTTTTGGTCTTGTAGTTTGGGTTTCAACACGGACGGGGTTAAAGCCCTGAAGGTGACGAATTAATGGATTAATTTCGCAAGGAGAACCGGATAGGTTATATTTGGGATCGGACTGGGTTATTGGAATGTGAAAACAACAGATGGTTTTTCATTTTCAGGTAAAAAGTTGTTTATATTCGAAGGTGTTTTGGATTGGAAATATGATGTTTCATTCCAAATGAATTCAGAGATCAATTTTGAACTATACATATCGTTTTATTTTACTTTTATTTTATTTTTTTCAATGGCTTATTAACAGATAATCAAATCTAAGAAGCCGAACGAAAAACTTGTATTTTTTGTTACCCAAGAAAACTAATTCAACTAATCAGTGAATTGTACCCAGAGAAAAGAAACCAAACAAGACAATACTCCTTCAACTGAATTTTAAAATCTTGAAATATGTATGCAGTAGGTTCTTTTCAAGTTGCTCATTTTTAGATAATATTATAATTTTGATTCTTAAGGTTGTTATTTTAACAGTAACTTCTGACACTATAGTGCGGAATGGAATAGTCGTACGTACAAAACGAATTTTGTTTATCATTTGTGTTGTTTTTAAATGACTTTCTAAGGTATTTCAATTTGAATCGAACAAGAGTGTGCGAAATCGGAATGTTATACAAAATATTTCGTTCATTTTGAATTATTATGTGAACATTTTTTACCTATTCGGGTTATTATTTTACTTTGTTTTTCCTGCAAAATATTTGCGGACATCTTAAGTACCAATCTTAAGTACCCAGTTACCGTTCACTGATTACAGAAAATTAAAATTGAATGTTGAATCAAAATCAGAAAGATCTACCTATGGATCCAGACAAATGAAATAACAAAATTAAGCAAAATTCATTGTTAAAAAGTATAAATTAATCATGAAATGATATACCAAAAAATTAAATTCATCAATACAGATACAGAATTCCTATTAACTATTATCTACTTGTGTTTGTTGATTGCAATACGCAAATTTGTTAAACGAGTATAATTTCAACGCTTAGTATTCAAATTTTTCCTTTATTCTTCTTCATTGTAGTAATTAATGTGTTTTCAAAATATGATCTTATAAATCTTAATTTGTATTGCTTCAAAAACACATCGATAAATTTGAAACGTGTACAAGAGCCACAAAAAACTAGACGGTCAAACGTGAAAAACACGTATGCCACTTATAGTCCTCTAAATAAAATCAAGGAATTCGATCGCTGATCACTCTCACTACTAATTGATTTAATCACCGTCAATACCAAATCAAGATCTCAACATTCTCCATTTTCTGTATGAATACCTCCTGCTATAATGCAGTCTAAATTCAGTCCGGTATTGCTTAATCCCCAGACAAAGGCTCGGAACTGGTGCCCGCTAATCGAACATTTTAATCTAACAATCAACAATCAAGTGATTGAACCTGTCGCACGGAATTAAAAAGTCCATTACCGGAGTGATTCATCCATTTGTGCCCACACGCGCGCAACCACAAACTATTTTCACTTTACGGAGTCAAGTTTTTTTTCAGATGATCTAACTATCTAACTGAGAAGTTAGGTTAGGTTTAGCGGTGTAGTTTGGCTTTTACGTGGGATGGAAAACAAATACTAATCGTTATAAATAACGAGAATTATCTGGCTTTTGTTTGGAATGGACTGATTTTGGTAGCGATGGTAACGATGAGATATTTATAACAAGCACTAGTCATTTTTATTGATGTAGTACCTATTATTTTAATAAAGCTAGTCAGAATATTATAAATAAATGGCAAATCGCAGAGTGATTTTGAAGAAAATTTATGTTTACTGTCTACATTAAATAGCTGCAAAGTAAGCAACTTGTTCATGTAGCTCCCAAATCGTTGTGTTTTTTCTTACTAAAAACAAACGATGAAAACATTACTAAAAAATCTGTCTACACAGGTTTAGTTGACAGGGTAGAAGGAGTGGAAGTGCCGCTTGTTAAAGTAAATAGAACTGCTTTCTATTCAGTTGACTGGAATCAAAACTAAAATCAATTTACAATTTAGTGCAAAAATATCGGTATACTCTCTACACCATGCAACTTATAAAATTCAGAGCTTGATTTTAAACCTAGTTTGCACCAGGCTAGTGATTAAGTCGTGTAGCGAGTAATTTAGTAACTAAATCGACTAGAACTGACAAAAAAGTGTACGCATGAAGCAAGTTGTCAGTCGTGTATAGTATTTGAGATGAAAGTTGTCTGAAAATGGTCATCTGCATCATGAACTAAAAAACAAACGGCGTACTGGTGTAACCCAACATATGTAAAAAATGCATATATTATTGGACGAACTGATAATGATTTAAAAAGAATTTTGTTGAAATTCGCAAATTTAAAAATGAGTCCAAGCAAAGGAGACATTCTGTAAGTACCTACAAATTTCATTTTTTTATGTTTATAAAATTATTATTACATTAATGTTCTACTCAATACTGTTATTCTAACGTAAGTTCAGATATTATTCTTACTTCGCGCTGTTTTACGATTACCTTTTTCAGACTTCTTACGACACATATACTATACTAGGCTTATGGTGAAAAAATTAAAAGTCTACAACAGAACGACTTCTTTAGTAGATAATTTAGTAAACAGTGCAGCGTACAGGTTAGTCGCCCGAAAATAGAAATAAATGGATTGACTCGACTAAATCACTTATTAGACTACTTGACTAAATTTTCGTAATTCACACACGTTTAGTTACTAAATTAATCGCTACTCGACTAAATTACTAGCCTAGTACAAACTAGGCTTAAGCCGAGTTTACATTGGTTAAGTTACTTGTACCCGCTACATGCTCCAGTACTTGCCTAGCAAGTCAACTTTTTTAGGCACAAGGCAAGTAAGTGTTTACACACAAATTTGTTTAAACCTATACTTGGTTCGTCATACTGTCATTGTCGTAACACCGTAATCATGCATTGCCGTTTGAAAAGAAAGGTCAAAACTCTACACTAACCAGTAACCACTAACACCACAGTGTTTACATTGGGTAAGTTGACGTGGTTAATAGTGCCGTCAGTGAAAATTTGCTTAGTGGGGGAAGGTAAGTAAATAGCTCGGGTAGCTATTCACGTGCTACAAGTACTTGTACAAGTACTTGCCCGTTAGGTTTACATTGGATTAGTAGCTGTCTTACAAGTTACTGGTACAAGCAACTAACCCATTTACTATACCAATGTAAACTCGGCTTGAGTTACTGGCACCGTGTAACATCGCTTATAGTTGAAGCAGGACAGTGATTCATGTAAAATGTGGCTACCATTATTAAATCAGAAATGTTCAGCTCGTTTGTAGCAATCCAAAAGACAATATAAATTATTACGGAATTGATTATCATTTGTAAAATGTACTTGTCAGAAATTTCAAGCAAAACAATGCAAAAATGCAATATTTTAGAGTTTGCTCCAATAAAAATCTTAAAAACTCCCTGTACGCCACTGTTTCTTCACCACTTTTACAATAAAACTAAAGAAGCAGCATCTCGCTGTCAATTTAGCCTGATTGATCATTTCTTTCTGCCTGACGTTATTTGTACTCTCGCCTTATAAGGCCGGCGTTCACATGTACCCGAGTAAACGCTACAAATTCCAGTTTCAGTGGACAGGTGTGAAATTTCCATCCGAAATCTCCTCCAGCTAGAGTTATACACCAACCTGTTGATTGCTATCGCAGACGAGGATTCTTTAAAACGCTTCAATGTGATTAGGCGATGGTTCATTCTCATTGTGAATTGGAAGAAAGCAGTTATGAATAATTATGATTGTGAATGAAATCCCACGTGAAGTCTGCCAATAACATCATGAATATGTAATTAAACAGCTATATGCTTATTGCGAGTTGACTCATACTTAATTTATGCTACCAATAGTTCATCTTTGTTTGTATCTATTACACTATTTGATTCTTATTTTAAAAGATGTTAGGGTTAGATTTGACTGTAAAAGATAGATAGTAAGTAATTGAAACTGTAGTCGTCCGAATAAGTACAAATATTTCAATTTGACATGGTTACCACAGCTTAAAATGCTGACAATCAAAATTTTGATAAGTAATAATCAAAATTCCGATAAGTATCCAAAATTCTGACATGGAAAAATTTCGATGGATCCTAATTATTTAAATACATTTTTATTTTATTATAATATTTGTCTCTTGATAATGGACCAATGATGTTCGGCCTTCCATCTAACTCTTATTCCTGGTGTAACCAGTAAACAAAAAAAAAACTATTTTACATCGAATATACAGGGTGTAACAGCTAAACGAGCTACCTCGAATAACTTCTATGTTATTAAAGATACAATAAAATGTTAAATAGCAAAGTTGTAGCTGACCAAGGGGGACATTTGATTAAAGAACAAAATAATTTTTTAAACCAGTGGTTCTCAAGTTACAACACAAAGTTATATTTTTTCAAATGGGAATATACCTACATATTTTTTAGGCCTATTCGGTAGAGTATTTTTTTCTGAATTCAACCATGTATTCGTTTTATATCCTTACATAATAAAAATATTGAGAAAAATTCAGTTGATATTTAAATAATTTCTAATTTTTAATAATTATGTGCAGTAATCTATGGATGAAAACAAGTGATAAATTAAATATGGACGTGGTTTCTTTGGATATCTCGTGGCATAAATATCGCAAGCTTGTATGGTATTTTTATTTATTTTTTTAAATTTATCACTTGTTTTTCATCCATAGATTACTGCACATTAATATTAAAAGTTAAAAATTATTTAAATTTCAATTGCATTTTTCTCAATATTTTTATTATGTAAGGATATAAAACGAATTGAATTCAGAAAAAAATACTCTATCGGATAGGCCTAAAAATATGTATATTCCCATTTGAAAAAATATAACTTTGTGTTATAACTTTAGAACCACTGGTTTAAAAATTATTTTATTCTTTAATCAGATCAGATGTCCCCCTTGGTCTCCTACAACTTTGCTATTTAACATTTTTTTCTAACTATAATAACATAGAAGTTACTCGAGGTAGCTCATTTAGCTGTTACACCCTGTATACCGGTGGGTAATAAGTGGTATCGAAACGTCGGATTTTTCTTTTTTGTCTTCATAAATTAATTATTTAGATTGCAATCCTTAGTAATTTGATCCTTATCAGCAAATTAACTCTTTAAATTGATATAAGATATCTTTAAATGTTTACGAATAGACATTTTTTTATTACCTACCGTATTTACGAATGAAATTTCATTTACTTGTACCATCCAAAATTTAATGATTATTTTTTGTGAAGATTTGCCAAACTCGCAATTTTTCATATGACAGCACAATTTTTTATTATTTGTGTTGTAACAAAACATATAATCGTTGATAGATGTAGGAGTATTTTTTAGAATATCAGAGATAATTTTTCAGTATTATTTGCTTTGTGGGAGTAACAACCATTCAGATTAGAAATCTTCCTAATCTTTAATAATACAATTATTTTTACTTAACCTCGATTTTAAAACGGGATTGGCACATCTTAAAAACAGATTATACCAAAATCAGAAAGAAAGAGATTTCCGTTAGAATAAAAATCAAAATTTCCCATAGAACTAGTAAAATAAAAACAGGATAGAAATTTCTGCACATATGGAAATTTTTTCTCAATAGTTCTAAAGATTATTGAATGAATGGTTTTCCTTTCAAACCATGTAATAATTATAAAATTAATGCTAAAAGGTATAATAAAATAACAATTAGAAAGTAACAAACTATTCTTTTTCGTCGATCGTTCTTCTGTTTATATTTCCTAAGCTTTCTTGATTCCCGCAACTTTGAAGCGAAGAGAGTTCATATTTGGCGAGCACAATTTGCATCTTCGTTCGTATGGTAATTAAATGGAAATTATTCAATTAAAATGGACGTACCGTTGAATGTAATGACTGATTTCTATCCTTCGATCGAGAAAAATAACAAAAGTTTTGCTAAAATCTTTCATAACCTAAAGGCAGTGCGAAAATAGTTTCGCAATGAAAGTAATTTTATGGTTATATGTTTTGATCAAGAGAAAATGAATCTGGTGTATCAAATAATTGATCAAGAAAGCTCTAGATTTGATTCTGTCGATTCAAGATCAAATTAGAGATGTAACGTAACTTATATGAAACAGATTTCTGATTGCGTTATTTATTTAAGTAATAATGCGGACCAAATTAAACATTATATTTATTATTTGTTCTATTAACGTTAGGTACTTTCTACTTATGGCTACTTAGGTATTTTAACTTACCTACCTATTCAGTTCAGTCAAATGTAAAAAAAACAATATAGCCTAAAACGTGTAACTAAATACAAAGAAGAAAGAAGCACTGAATCTTTTTTTCAGGATATATTTTGGACAGATTGTATCAATCTTATAGACAATTATTTTTATAGTTGACAACATAAATATAGGTAATTAATTTGGACTTACCATTACTTTAAGAAACAATGGCTGACATCTTTGATTCGTCATCTGCAACAAAATATGATTGTTAATATTTGTTATAAAGGGAACTTTTAACTGTTATAAATTTAATTTTCTTTAAAATTTGCTGTGGCCACCACAGTACTTCCCCGACCATAAATTTAACGTAGGCGGTGTCAAAGTGACAAACTTCAATGTCAAAGTGACAGCAGTCATTGAGTGATGTTTAAAATTCGAGATTTTTATTGTTTTAGACATAATACGAGCAATATGTAAACTAATAATAGGTACTGAAAGAAATGTTTACAATAATTTCATCAATTCAAGTAGTACTAATTTTTTAATTTTTTTAATGAAGTTGGTACCACTGATTGTGTAAAGACCATTAACGAACTGTAATAAGCTTAAATATAATATTTCTGTCGAAATTTCGTACGCGTTCTCAAATTATTGTGCTTCCGGACAGACAGATCGACTTTACAATATTCTTTTTGTTATGTTACCTCGGTAACCATTCAAAACCATGAAAAAAATATTTTTTCACAGTTATTGAAAAACTGTAGAAAAAATTTTGTTTGTATTTCGAGCGCAAAATGTTTTAGTGCGTTCAAATAACTTATTCATAATAGCTTGTGTCGTGTCATGTCTGTATTATGTCAATATGTTGAGCACACAGTAAATTAATGAAGTGGTTCAAATAGGTTATGTCGCTTATGTTATTTTTTTTTTGACATAACATTACAGTTGCTTCGATTTCAACTTTTTACGTTGTGTCATATGTCTGCGCCGGATCAGTATTATCAGTTAAAATGTCAAGTGGATTGAGTGAATTTGTATCAGTTGTAAGTGTTGTTGTGTTTAGTGAGTTTCTCTACAAAATGAGTTTAAATGAAAATTTATTGGTATGACTTGTTTGAAAATTATTAAACTATAACCTCAATAATTTCATACGTCAAATGTCAAATAAAATTTCACTACTTCAAAAAGATGGAGGCATGGCACGCAAAGTCAACAGACATAACAGAACACAGTGACATATAGACACAAGCTACATAGCTTAACTCGGCAAGTCTCGTCAAGTAAGTGACATTCTGACGCACAAAAAACATCAACTTCGCGCACTTAATAAAAAAAATAACTATTTTGAAATAATTAATATCTTCGATCAAGACTATTAACTAAAATAAAAACAAATATTAATGACAGAGAGCATTAATAAATGAACAGTCTTTTATTGTAAGTATGGATCTACAGGTAGACTCGCTTCGCTTGAAATTTTATAATAAAATCCATTAATCCATTGACCATACATTCAAAAATCTAGAGCGGTTATACTAAATTATAATATACCACTGTTCGAATTTATTATATACTGTCCGAATCCGAAATAAGAATGATGCATGAATCCTAACAAAATACTACGATAGACGATAGGTCTACAAATTTACAAAATCTATAATAAATAACTACACAAACAAGATAATGAATGTGTATTGTGTTGATGTCTTGTAAGAGTTTGACATTAATAAATGATGTAATATGTGATTTTTATGATCTAATATTACATTTTGAAGTCTAGCAATGTTAAAAATCAACGCATATAATAAACCTGTGCTTCAGGCAAAAAATTATGCAAAAGTTAATTCCAATCTTCGAGCATATAAGTTCTCTTATCTTTCCATCTACCTTCAGAGCACAAAACAAACGCGTTGGACATAAAATTAAAATTTGTTTAAGAGTCTAGTTCAGAGTCTAGGAAGAATGAAAGTCATAACAAGACAGCACAATGTGTAAAATTAGCATAATACAAGTGAATTTGCATATTTTCTAAATAATCGAAGTAAAGAAACATTTACCTATAACTAAATTGATCATGAGCACAGATTATTATAATTATCTGCGATTATGTTGTCTATCAGTTACATCGAAAGCCGCTCACTAGGATCAAATCTTTCACATATGTACAGGGGCGGATTTCATTAGAATTTGATTCCTAAAATGCGCAATATAAAATGAGTTATTTAAGAGTTCAAATATTTTAAACGAACAAACAAAACTATTCCACTTTGTCCGCGTAGCTGTATTCTTCAATATAATAACACGTTTTTCAATTTTAAAATTTCTTTTGAACTTATAGATAAAGATACAAGATAAGTAATTGATTATTGACAGATGATAGTTTACAAAGTACCCGCATCGGTATGTTTATTCTGGAGCGGCAAAATTATCTGAATATGGGTAACTTTCCTCTATCAGTTCAGTCTTCAAAGATCGTGGGAATTATGTAGGTAATTTGACATCAGGATATAATGTTCTACATTTCAAATTTGTATTTGTTTATTAATTAAATATCAGTATTTTTGCGCAAAATTTAAAATAATTTTTGCTGAATGCTGAAAGGAAGGACTTTCAAATTAAAAATTAAAAGTTGATGTTTTCCCCTGAACCGCATAAGAATATAAAAACACTGATTTGTAATGGAGGGTTATACAAAGATTTAACTCCCTCCATTTATCAATAATTTTTATTCGAACTACAACGAAAAGCACATGTAGTAAAATACAAACAAATAGCTGTCAAGTTGACAGTTTGAAAAAAAATGTGTATTAGTTTAAAAAGTTGTATGGAAAATGTTTAACTCATTATTTAAACTATTAAACTTAGATCATAATAACACAAAACCACCTCATACAAAATGCCAGATATATCAACATTGCAAACGGTAACCATGGTAACACAGTTTTGTTTGTACTTTCGATTTTCATCTCTTTCCGTTATTTGAATTCATTTCAAAAACATTTATTTTCATGTTTGTTTCTTAAAACGACGCATTAGCACCATAGCACAATGGTTCTGTTTACAAAGGTCTTGGGTTCGAATTGGGATCAGGTATGATATTTTCTTGGTATCTACTTTCGCCACCATTCCAAGTTGAGATACAATTAACTTGGCAACAACAAAGCTATCCGGCACCGGGTAGTGGTTGTAACAAGGGTTAGAAGAACAGCTTTGGCTGAATCTCGCCTATAGGCAGGAGGCAATTAAAGTAAAGAAGAAATAAACATAAACCCAGAAGTAATTTTTGCACCTAATTACACCTATCATTTACACAACTAATGCAAAGGCGTTTGCAAGGCGTCTAGTTCAATCCAAAGTGAAAGATCTAAAAACCTCTGCGTTTTTGTTTCTAGCATGGCCAAGTGCGATCTCCTTGTTGTGGGCTCCTAATGAATGAGTGTGAGTCATAGTCATCTCAGCCGTGGCGCGCGCATCGCGATGAATAAAACATTGTCTTCGAGACCGAGTATCGTTCGCTAATTATTAACAGTTATAATACGACGTTCGGAGAAAATGGGTGGAGTAGAATTGTGAAGGAAGATCGAAGAGAGGGGAGGACAGGAAATTAATTTGAGGGGAATAAATGCTAACGGAAATGAAATATTTATGGGTTTGTAATATTTGAAGACAGGTATTCTAATTTGGTTTGTTTAGTTTAATTTCGTTTAATCACCGTTTATGGACACGTAAAATGATTTCGTAGACTTTAATTTATTGTCCTATTATGGAGATCTAGAAAATGACTTAAGAACTCAGTTATTATATGGATAAAAATGATCAATTAATTGACTTTTAAATGATATAAAACAACAAAAGTGGTACAGAATGTATTTCTAGCAGTCGGAAATTCAGGATACATGCTTATCTTAGATCTTAATTTAACTTAGCCGGAAGAAGGTTTAATAGTAAACCGAAACGTCGTCGGTTATGTATTATGTACAAGAAGAACTTTAATTCTTTCACCCATCTAATAGTACCATATCGCTAAATTATCAAAATTCCAGATGTTCTGCATTTAAAAGTTAACATTGTGTCAATATTTTACAAGCAGTGATAGCACAATGGTTATGTATATCTACCTAGCACATTAGCGGTCCCAAATTTGATTCCAGCAACCGACAGTGGTTACTGATAAAATTTCTGATTTGTCAAAATTCCAACGCTCGACTTATTATCAAAATCTAGAAGACAAAATATTTTCCACAAAAATAAATTCGAGGCTATTTAGAGCTTCAGTGAATTGAATGGGATTTTAGATCTATAAAAGAAAAGAACTCAAAATTTAGTTGACAGTAAACGAGTTTCCGCACTTCGAATTATCAAAAATTTGTTTGTTTGTTGCAATTATTAAAGTTAAAATTTTGATTAAGCCTCCGAATAGATTCAATATAATACAATCCACTGGGTTGCAAATGATGTTTGATTTCGAATGGTACTATATCCTATCTTTGGTTTTCCTACGTTACATTGGTATAAATTTTAAAATAAAACATAGTATTTTAAGAATTCGGTTTAATCTTCCTTTATCAAAGTTTTAGAATAGTAGATACGCAAAACAAAACAGAACGAGTAAAGCTATTGGAATTACACCATATTTGAGTATGGAGTATTATTTGTAAAATATCGATGTGATTTTTAATAACAGGTAAGCAGTCTCTTTTCTTTCTAGAAGATTGAAATATCAAGCCGAAATAATAATGTAACATGATAGACTAAAGATTAAATTCGAAAACACATAGTTAACTTACTATGTTAGTGTGATCAACCGAGCATAAAGTTAACAGATCCGCTGATTACAGATTTTAGCGACGCACGTATATTTTGCAAGCGAAGTGAAGTTTATCAAAGACTACTCTTAGTTTCTAAGGACGATTAATGTTTAATTGAAAAGTAGCGTGTGGAAATCGCGAAATCGGCAAATAGAATGTACCTGTACAGCACTTAAATCAATATGTATTTAAAAATGTTAAACATTTCATTAAGTTAAATAGTGAGTGGATGGATTAAAGAAGCAAGTAGTCTTCAGGCTTCAATTTTCCTTTCGTATTTCTCTTTAATTTTCCGCTTAACCGCTGGTTCCAGCTGCCTCACTTCGGCCATTGCCAATCCGACACTTATAAATACTTATTTTATAATTTAGAATACTTACAAATCATTACCCACTAAGAAATTTACAATACAACTTAGATGAGTAGATGTATAACATTTTAAAGGATATAAATTATTCAGCCGACGTTTCGCCAACACTTTGGACTTCTTCAAGCAGGGCAAATGACAAAACTTAGTTAGTATATTTGTCCTGAAGAAGCCAAAAGTGTTGTCGAAACGTCGGCTATTTGATTAATAAAAACATCTTGAGACTGGAGACCTGAATAATTTCTACCCTACATACTCAACATCCACCAAATGAGTCGATAAAAATTTAATATTCATAATATTTTAAGTTTTATTAGGTGAAAAGTCTTTTGAATTTTTCAAAAGGTCGAATTCTTGTATAGTTTAGAGTTTGGGGCTAAAACTTCCTTTTGAATTTTTATTCCTACTACCATTAGGATAACAATGCAAAATATAGAAAATGTTGAATTACTAGAAAAATAAAAATAGCCATTACTGATAACGTTATAATAAGCTGTTTGGAATCAATAATCGCTTACGTTTTGATGAATGGTTTCCAAATTTGGAAATTTATTTTTAAACTTTCTGACCAAAGAACAATGAATGTGGAGGAGCTCAAAAATTATTGTATTTGGATACGAACGTTTGGAGAAAATTATTTCATTTTTAGTTGAATATCTAAATACCTACATTAAAAATACTTTTGCACGAACCATAAAGACGTCACATTTTGACAAAATTTTCTTCAGAAAGTTGCATTCAATAGTACCTAGAACCCAGTTAAGTATACTTTCATATTCTGAAATTTGTGATGCCTTTTACTGTTTAATCACAAGAAAAAAATACGTGCGCTATTAATTGCTCATGTAGTTATCTAATATACAGAGTGTTTCACAAATTCGTGTATATAATTTCAATGGCGTTTGACTTACTGATCATTAAACAGAGTTTTTTTTTAATTCGAAAATGTATGGACAGTTATCCCAAGAAGTACATTTTTAATACCACTGGATTGTATGTAATCGCAATAATTTTATAGGCAATTACTGGTACAATTAAAAATAAAATATATTATTGAAAATAGTGGTCAAAAACTGTTCCAGTTAGTTGATTGCTGATGAGTGATGAATGATGAGTACATCTTTAAAATAGTATACGCACAAATTTGTGAATCAACCTGTATTTATTTGAAAAATGTATTTAAAGAATGTATATATTTTGATTAAAGAGATTGAAAACAAATCATGTTCGAAGTGGGAAGGGTCGAAGTGAGATCTCTTAGTTGGTCTAGCGTGCTTCACGCACAGAGATGCATATTATTAATAATCACTACTGTTGTTGCCGCAGTTGCAACCGCTGCACTTTATAATATATTTGCAATTTCAGTGTATTTATACTTAAATGCTAAAATATCTATTACGTAATGTTTTTAAACTTCTCTCTGTGAAACTCCGGCAAAACATCATAATTAACTCCTCAACTGCTCAATTTTGCTCCGCCGAGAAACGAGAGATTATCTTTATGCCGTCATTTTACTTATCTCACCTGACTTCATTTCACGATCATCCTTATCTCTTCTGTACCGCTTTATTACCATACCGAATCACTTGAATACTTACTTTATTTCATTACAAGGTTCAAATGACCAATAATAATATAAATACGACTTTAAACAACATAAATAACTAACATAAAATATGAAGGAATTGAAAATTAAATATTTATGTAGGAGTTTCTAATAACCATAAATAATACGAAATTACAAAAAAATGATATAAATTTCTAATACAATTCAGAACAGTTTGAAGTTTTTTTTTCTGGATTATCATGCCTAATTAATATAATTGAAACTTTCTAAATGGTTGCCAAAAATTCGTCAAAAACTTTTTTTGAATACATCTCAGATTAAGTAGGAAAGGAATAAAGGATAATAATTTTAACTTAAATTTGTTACATGATGATATGACAGGGTATATTATACGTATACGTTAATGATGAATAGTTTGATATGCAGATTATTATTATTATTATCATTTAAATCTCTTTTACCCTTTCGGGTGTCGAGATTGTTTTCACCTTCTAATTTTACTGTATTATTTTAATTATGTCTTTCCACTCTTTTCTGTTTGTTGCCTTTCTTTTTGCCTCTTGCCAGCTAAAGTTGTTTCTTCTTAAAATTTCTTCTATGTTTTGCTCCCAGGTTTTCTGCGGTCTACCTCTTCTACTCTTTTTTATAATTCTTGTGTTCCACATCATTTTAGTTTGTTTCTCTTCCGGTATCCTTATTAAATGTCCGTACCAGGCTAACTATTTTTTCTCTATTATATTTTGTACACTATCTATTTGTAGGTTGTTTCTTATCTGCTCGTTTCGTATTCTGTCTATCTTCGTGCATCCTTCTATTTTCCTTAAAAATTTCATTTCTGCTGCTTGTACTTTACTTTTCATTCTTTGGTTCATAATCCAAGTTTCACTTCCATAATGTTAGTGTGGGCCTGTATATTGTCTTATATAGTGTAAGTTTTGTGTGTTTCTTCACTTGTTTATTATTTATTATTTTGTTTATTCCAAAATAGCTTTTGTTTGCTGCTTGTATTCTTTTATTTATTTTTGGGTCTAGGCTACCTTTATTATTTAATGTTGCTCCTAGATATGTGAATGTTTCCACTTGCTCTATTTCTTTGCCATTTAGTCTTGCAGATTACGGATTAGAAATAATGTTTGTCTACAATCGTTGTACAATACGTTATTCAATCTTCAGTAAGCATGTGTGCACTAGTGCGACAAAAACATAAAACTATTAAATTTATTGCGTCAAATTGGCGTCAAACTACGATTGTGAACATTTTGTTTGAAAAATGTTGGTCTTGTTTATAAACGTTACCATCATGATGATCGATAACCACGATTGAACCATGTAATCTTACGTATAGATAGATTCACAATTCAATTCTTTTTCTATTATATGTTATAGTTTAATTTCAGTTGTCTTATTTTTATCTGAGAATAAGTGGCCCAAAGGACTAACAGATTTTATAAGATGTCTGCCAGTTTGTTAGACAGTAACTTTTATATTTTAGGAAACGTGTCAATAAAAGTATTATGAAATAAAATAACCCTTGCTGTTTTAAAGTCATAGTTCAGTTAAAGATCTCTCCAGATTGCTTTACTTCCTATTCCTACTGTCCAGCAATTATAAAATTTTACCACTTTCTAAATTAAGCTACAGGTGAACTTTAAATCTTAGAATACCATAGGTAAGCATTTAAATGTGTGAAAAAATAAATCCGCTCCATTTTACTGTGAAAGTTAAACTTAATCTACCTATTCACTCCTTATAATATCTCTTACAAGTAAAATAATTACTGAGTACATGCGCAACACACCACCAAAAATAAAAATCGTCAACAAAAGCGTGTCCCAATATGGCACAAAGAATTTAAAACAAAAGCAGCACGGAGAAAAATGCACATACATAAAACAATACGGTACTCGTTTCCCAAGTCACTGCACACGTTGTGAATGCAGGTCCGAACTCAGGGGGGTCACCAGGTGTTGACAATATTATTAAAATTATGCAAGAAGATTATTGAATTATATTAATTAAAAAGAAGATTTTTGGAGAAGTAGTCAATTTCATAAAATCCAATAAGATCGGGACGTTTCGGCTGCAATCCAGTCTTCATCAGGGTGCTGAAAAGCTGATAGCATACAAAACATACAATCAAATAATTTTAAAAAGTCGAGCGTTGTTTTGCTAAGACCTCACTAAGAAAATATTTTACTTATTGTAGACACATCGAATTAAAAGTAATTATTCTCAAAAGACTTTAAAAACAAAATCGAGCGCGTAAGCAAAATAAAGATTTGAGCATAATGCATGGCAAAAAACATTTACCAGGCGAGAGTGTGATGGAGGATATCGTGACGTCACGAAGCAGATATGACGCAGCATATACTAAATTTATATGTATTAATTTAACATAGTTATAATTTGGTTGTTACTATACAATTTTGTTTGATAAACTTTTTCCTGTTCAGTAATTGGGCCCGCCTGTTGGACAGTGTAAAAATAAATAAATATTTGTGCCGGCAAAATGTTTTAATTGTTAATGTTTTATCATTTTCATTTTGCACAGACAGTAGTAACGATTTTTTGGTGTTTGGTAGGCCTGTTTCACACGAACGGTTTCAGCTTCGCGGTTTTTTTTACCAGGTGGTTTAGAATCGCCGAGATATACTTTGCTAGAATATAAAAAACCGTGCGGTTAAAAAACGCCTTGTGTGAAATGTTCCATTTGCAGCAATGTATCTCGACGATTTTAAACCATACGGTGAAAAAACCGCACGGCTGAAAACCGCTCGTGTGAAACATGCTTTAGTTTATTTATTGCAGTTGTTATTAATTTAATTATCGTTTTCATTGTTTTGACCATGGTGTATTATTTATGTATTTATTTTTTGTTGTTGACTGCCTATGACGTTTTAATTTATATTTTTGTGACCTAATGCGAGTAAAGGAATTTAGTTTTAGATATTATATTATGTTGTTGTACAGCTTCTCTGCAGAAGGCTCAAATCAAACCGAAACGTCGGGTTAAGTAAATAAATTTTATAATTTTGACTGAATATTCAGCTATTTTAGTATTCCATTATTCTAAAACAGTGACGAAATTATATCCCAAATCTTTTATGTATTGGTATTTGAAATGCTTAAATATTAAATTAATTAGAAATAGTAATGAGCGAAACAGCAAAACTACAATCTGATACATAATTATAACTCTAATTAGACAATAATCGTTTTGCACTCGGTTCTGTATAAAAATTGAGGTTCCAATAAACAAATTTAATATGCTACAGCGTATGAAACACTTGTATACAGTCGGCCTCATGACGTCATGCGCATGGTGTGGTTGCTGGTTGTGAGGGCTATACTCTCGCTTGGTATCAAGTTATATTCGTATCATCCTGAACATGACACTTCATTTTAAATTTTGTTGATATTTCTGGTGATTTATAAAAACGAAAAAGATAAGCAACTTTTAGTGAAAGTGAAAAAAGTTTAATTTCTATTTATTTCATTATGGTCTCGAACTTGGACATAAAGTACTATATTATGTACCTTATATCTAAGGCATACTAGAGTGTGAGGTTGGCGGCTCCATTGTAGACTGTCAAATGACATCTCCTGCTACTAGGGTTCCCAACTCTGAATTTTTCAAAAATGGATGGATCAAAACAATTACGGCAATTTTCTGAAAATTTTCAAGATCAAATGGGTTTGAAAAATTCAAATTGACGCGTTAATAAAACGCACGCTCTTTGTTGTGCTCTTAGACAAGAAGTTAAGCGTATTCCTGCCATACCAGTTGCCAGTTGGTTTAAACTTACTGTTTCGTACTCCAGTTTAGATGATTGGGAGTATCACTTGGCGAAATGATTACGTATGCAGCAAGTTATAAAGCTATTATATAAAGCTATGTTGCTTACGCTCTGTGAAATACTTTATAAAACAAAATAGACACAATGTAACAGTCCTACAATCTTCCATTATGTCCAAACTATATCCTCCGGAGATTGACGCTGACACACAGTCGCTAATAAAGATGGTTCGGAACTTTTGGATGGAGAAAAGAGTGCATTACTACAATTGCGTACACATTTATATAGAGGAAACTGGGGACTAATTTGACTTGGGACTAAATGGACAACGCAGTATTAAATTTTCCGGTTAAAGAAGGTAGGTAGCTCATATTATTCTCAAAAGATGCCTTCAGTGTCCCAAAAAAGTATTTGACTTGTAGTTTAGTTTTCATAGGCAGTCATAGTACAAATGTGTTTTGAGCTATCGAAAGTAAATATTTTTAAATAGATACTTATCACGTAACACCATTTGTTAGTGCAGTATATATTAATGTATTATTATATTATTTGGACCTTAAATTAATAGTAGCCAATGTCTAATTTGTATTTTAGTTCATATTAAAGTAGTTTTGTTGCGATTTGTAAAAAATGTTTTCTACGTAATATGGAGACTAATGGGACTAACAAAAAAGCGTACTACTGGGACATATTTTATTGCGCTATATTTAATAATGAATTTTAGTTGGAAATTTTATTTTGCTAGATACCTCGTAACAAAAAACGAAAGCTACGAATAAATCTATTATGTTTTTAAAAATAGGGTGCGTTATATAAGCGCATTTGGCCTGTATCAGTTTTTGCTTATAGACGTACGAAAAGCGCAGAAATTGACGTTATATAAGCGCAGAAATTGACGTTATATAAGCGCAGAAGGGAACATTTGAAAAGCACAATGGTTTTAGGGATTGTGCGACAGTTTTTCTACAATATTTTTTAAATTTTTTAAAACTAGAAAATATTCTTGCTAAACATTTTTCTGAATTTAACCCCATCATACTCGAAGAGTATTTTTTATGCCAGGCAAAATAAATACAAATTAATTGAACCCCAAACCTAGCCCAATTAGACCCAAGGAATGGAACTACTGGGATATATGCCACATTTTTTAAATTAAATTAAAAAATATAAGTACAATGTTGTTACAGCTGTCCAACCATTACATCATAAATCTAAAATATTGTAAATATAACATGAAATGAAATTAAGAGATACATTTTATTATATTATTTTTAAATTCATGAAATACCAAAAATAGTCCAAATAGCTCCCAGTCTCCTCTATTTTATTACGAAAATTGGGAACTCGTCTGCTGCCCATAATGCCCATGGGTGACTCCAGCTCCGGCTCTGCATGTGTGTGTGTTTGCTGATTGGTGTTGTTTGTTTGTGTGTGTATGTACTGCGCCTACAGTATGTGTGGGCGACTCGGGCTCGTTGCACAGGTCGCTGATTTAAACAGATCGCATTGCGGGGGCGTGTGTTCAGCACCTGACACGACACATATGAAGCCAAAGAGGAAGCGAAACGACCCGTGTGATGCTACCACAAATAATCACATCGCGGACAAGTAAATCAGTTAATGGTGTGGTGTTTTGTAAAAACTGCATGTGTGTTTAACTGTTCGTGAATGCACTTGAAATTCATCAATATTGAATCGTCAAAATTAATGCCGACAAGTTTGCTTGTTTTCGATATTTGGTATTTTTGTACTGGGGGAAGAGGTTAATGTTTGAAATCTTTTTAAAACAAATTAAATTAAAAGCCACTTGATGAAACCTGGTTACCAAAACTGTTGGTTGTTGTAATTGTAAACAATAATTATTAATACCTGGTAATATTGACATTGATATTGGTAGGTATAACAGCTGAAATGATTGTCGAAAATTATTAATTTGTGTAATTCAACTAAACAATTTTTGTACAATATTTAAAAATGATATATTACAGAAGGTACTTTTGTAGAAGAAAATGAAATTTTTATAAATGAAAGTAATATTTCTATGAATTTGGTAGTATCATTAAACAAGTGACATTTAAACAATAGCAATAAAATCTTTAAAGAAATTGAGTTTTTTGGCAAAAAAAACATTAGTACTTTCTAAAATAATAGATTAATAAATTATTAAAAGTTCAGACCTTTTACCTTAATCTTTCTAAAATTCTATAATGTGAAAAAATAATCTCGAAATACTAGGTACTAAAATATAATTATGCTATAAATAAAAGTCTAACCGATCTTACATAAAACATAGATTTCAGCAGACAATTCTATGATTATTTATAAAATATTAAGGTGGGTTTACGAGTATGCTCAAAAATTTAAAAATAAGAATAGTTTTAAATTTAAAACAGTAATCACATATGAGTCGGTTTATGCTGGAGAAATAATTCTTAATCCTTATTCCTTATTCTTACTTCTGCAGCATAAACCGACTGTTATAACTGTTTTAACTTTAAGACTATTCTTATATTTAAACTTTGTGAGCATAAACCCACCTTTGGCAATTTATCTTAACTATAACTTTTATTTTTACCGTATGATTCAACTGCAAAAATATAATCTCAATATTTCAATTAATTTGCTTTCACAAATTATAACATATTATCATATGAACATTTAGAAATTTATATTATCATATGAATATTTAGAAAAGTTTAATGTTTGTTTTTCTATTTTCTTATTTCATAAATCTTACTTTTTGAAATAGAAAAACTTAAGAAATAGTATTAATACATGATTTATTTTGGTTTAGTTCCCGAAACGTCGTATTTTAAATAAAAATGTTTAATTGCTAAAAAGCTACAACTAGAAATAAGATTTTGGAAGTTGGAAGAACTAACATAATGATTTGCGTTTTTAATCCAATATAGAATCGCTTAACACCCTTGGTTCGTAACTAAATTCATAGCAGTAAAGCAATGTTTATATTTCCATCAATAATAGTTATGAATATTTCGCGTTTTGCTTCATGAATTTATGAACACATAACCTGTACATCACCGCCGTAACTTCACATGCAACAAGATGTGCAATGCTTGCACCTACACCTCCAACATTTTACTCTTTCTTATTTTCTCCTTCCTGTATATTGCATTTTGCATTTCCGCTTAGTGTCTGACGTAACCAACACCTAATCAAGCATGTATTATTTACGACTGTCACTTTATACTTTGTGTTTGTTCCATCTTGATCATGTAGGCTGAGCTTGAGGCTTTACAAAAACCTGTTAATGCACAAGACGCAATTGGAAGACAAATTAACATTTAAATTATTACTATTATTACCAAATCGACCTTCGGAAATAATCTACGAATCATCTAGATTTGAGATATCGGATCGAATTATTGAAATATCGAAAGAATAAACGTTCTTGAGATGAGGTTATTATACAAAGTGTTTCATAATTCCCAACTAGGTATATATTTTAATACTTAGAAATGTGTCTAGTGCATTATAATAAATTAATAGGTAGGTCAACAAAGCACTTTAACCATTATAGATTTTAATAGATTTTACACATTGCCACTCGATACGAGTAAGTGTTACAAATAAATTGTTCAACATACTTAATACACGATCATGAGAATTTTAAAAGACAAATTTATCACATGAGAGTTATTTATTATTTTTATTTATAACAATTTTTATGAGGTAGAAATAGCAAAATTTAGGTTTTTAGGCTTGATTTAAAATTAATAATTTCATACGTCACAAGAAAATATATTTATGTAAATTGATGTTCATATTCATGTAAAGTGCGGTTATCTATCTGTATCTCTTTTTAATGATGATTATGGCTTTTGTTCTCATGTTGCCATGTACGATTAGATTTTTTTATGAATGGTAGTTACAAGAAATCACAGATTTAACTTTATTAGTGATTACTGATATCTGTTTCTATAAAACTGCAATATTTACTTTAATTCAATCATATCAATACTGCCGTGTTAAGCAAGAAGGTCGTACTGTATCTACATAAACTATAGTTTTGAGTTAAAGAGATTTTTAAATTTTGTTTTGTTTATTTTCTTCTATTTATTCTTACTATTAAATATGAGACTCCTGTTGAGCAATACTGTTACGTATTGAATACGAAAATTAAAAATATAATTTAGAATAATTGGAAATAAGTTGTAGTACCTACTACAACTTTTTTTTTAGCAATTTTCTTTGAATTATGGTGATTAACGTTACTTTAAGAAAAAGAAAATGTAGTGTGCAATACGTGCAAAAAATGATATTACGACTGTGGTTTTGCGAAACTAAAACACTCGCATGTAAGAATCTATTTTTGACACTTCTTGTTAGTGTTACACAATATACTTTTTATATCTAAATTTATTTAAGCATAATAAAATGAAAGTACCTATTCGTCTTTAAAATAATAATTCATGAGCTTTTATTTTTATTTTGTTAACTAACTTCTTTTGTAGAAATAAGGACATTTTTATATTTTTTTTACTATTAGAAAACTTCCTTTACAAGAAGAGTAAGTGAGTTTCAGCCAAGATGCATTAGAAATGTTTTATAATTTACTAAAGTCTATGTGCGGTGGCCAGTTTTTTATGTCAATGTTTTAATGACGTCAAAACTATGCTAAATTAGTTCGTGACATTTGTGAATTCGTCATTCAAAGCTTACTAAAAAAATCTTACATCTTATAAAGGCTAAAGTTCAACGACATAGTAAGTAAAATTTAAAATAGGAATAAAATAGTTTTTAAAATTGACTTTGAACAACACTCGGTATATGATTTTCCTCTTGCCATCATTGCTAATCCAGGGCCGTCTCAGCATTTGTTTCTTTATAGGCCATCCATCAATCTCGCGTCGCTGGGGGCATTGAAATCATTGAAATCATGGCCCACCTGATTGACGTGACTACCAAACTTCGAGTTAGCTCCTGCTGCGTCCCGCCTAATACGTTAAACTCCAACATCACATGTGATGAATTCTGATCCAGAATGATTTATACGCATTTAATTTTATTATCTACACGAAATCGGCCAAGTGATTAATTGATTCGCCTATTGTTGATGTTGCAAATATCAGGTTAATGTGAGAGCATTAGTAACGCCAAATTTGAACGCGAGGTGGGCGGTGAGATACAATTGATTATCAATTATTGGAAGAGGAATTAAAGAAATTTATATTGACGTGATCGACTTTCCAATTCAACAGTAGGAATTTTTACGTGCATATCTATCACGCCTTTTATCCAACTTGAATGTAACAGCCTTAATGAGTTATTGAGATTTATATGAATAATACCGTTTGTGAGGTTACCAGCCATCAACTTACTGGTACTCATTGTTGTTAGTGAATAGGACATCATAGGGGAGATTATTCTGTGTAAAGGCGGCGTTACAAGGTGCTAGTAACTCATTCCAGTACTCAAAATGAGTAATTTTCTAATTTTGAAGAAAGTTGGTGTCCACATTAAATAGCTGCTACACAAGTGGCAATAATTCCGGACAATTTTAGAATAAAATTTCAGTTTTTCTTGTATTCGTAGCAAAAAATAGTATGCTAAATTAAAACTTTTACATTTTTATATTAATCTACTATGTTGGTATGAATAAGTTTCTACTCAATATTTAACATATTTGTTAAAATCTTCATTTAAAAAAATCTGACGTGGACACCACATGACTTCCTTATACGCCTATTAAACTGTTCATATACTTTTCTTAATAACTAAAATGTAGAATAATATAAAAAATCTGGCGTGGCCAACACAAGAGCTCCCGCCATACCTACTTTATTCTTTTAACTTATTATACAAATATATTTATATATAAGTACTACTACTACTGCTACTATACTCACAAATATATTTTAGTCATTTTATTTAAACTGTAGAAGAAGGTATAAAGCATATTTTACTATTGTCACTGTCATGTCATAATCATTTAAATTTTACGTAGTAACAAATGTTAATCGGTCATGGACTACAAGATACCGAAATACTAAATTATAAATATATACTTTAGTTATTCTTAAATGATACCAGATACAAAAATATTTATAAAATACCGATTGTAGGTAATAATCACATAATCTTATATTTAAAATAAAAAAATTTGTCTTAAATTAAATATTTATCGAAATATTTGAAAAAAGTACTACTTCCGGTTTGTAGATTGAAACCAAAAATAGGAGGTGCACAACTAGATGTTATGACAGTCCTAAATACAAAATTTCAACTTTCTACGTCTAACCGTATTTGAGTTATGCGACACACATACGTCCGTCCGTACGTACAGAAAAGGTCAAAACGGATATTTCCATCAAAATCTGAAAACCGAAATTTTTCGCGATTACAATACTTCCTTTTTACTCTGTACAAGGAAGTAGAAACGACACGTGGGTGTCTTTTTAGTCACTGGTGCTATACCATTTCAAAATTTGAATTTTTGTGTCAACCAATCAACAATTGCATAGGTTTTTTACATCAAAAACAAAGGGTATCCTACAAAATATTAATTTTGTGCATTTTAAAATTTGTACCTAATTTGTAATATTTTTGTTTTTTGAAATTTCCTGAAAATTTCGTCAAATTGTCGTATCAAATTAAACAGCAAACATTGTTATACATCATACTATGATTAAAATACAAAATATAATCAATTATTATGTAAATTAATGAACGAATGCAAAATGTATGAAGAATTTTTAAAGTGTCCAATTTTTTTGCTATTAGTGTAAGTAGGCTCCCTGAAATCGCCCTATTTATTTCAAAAGGGGCGTATTACATTTTTGTTACTAAAAATTACAAAGGAGACACTATTAAAAATCTGTCTACACAAGTTTAATTTACAGGATAGTAGGAGTGGAAGTGCCACTTGTTCCAGTAAATAAAACTGCTTGCTATTCACTTGACTGGAATCATAACTAAACCAATGAAGGAATTTAGTGCTAAAATATCTATCTACATCAAGTAAGCACTAAAATCCAGCTCTGGATTTTAGTGACTTGAACAAACACCGTATAATGTCGTCTTAATTCAATTTGAATGTGTTCAGTAGGTTAGGTACATACCTAACCTATACCTTACTGGATTCGAACCTGAGTTGTCAAACCACACATGGATTATTTGAGAATTCTTTCATGCTTCTAGATATTGAGAAGAAAAGAATCCTGATGAGATTCGGCTGTCAAAAGCGGTGCCGCTAATTTGAATCTTCTAAATGAGTTTTGGAAAAGAAGAATTTGTAATTATTTGATAGCTTCAAACTATTGAAGAATTAATGTTAACAATAATAAATGATGTTCAATTATAGACCACCAATACGAGTAGTAATTAACATTACAATTTCTTGAATGAAAAGTTTAAACATATTTCTAGTTTATGGGTTTAAATTCATATTTCGTAAAATTTAATGGGGCAGATAGTCGAGTAGGTATGTTATAATAATATGATCAACTGTAGTTTTGATTCAGGTTCACGTTCGAATTCAGTTAGAGGTAGGATATATGGTAAAATATACCCCTACCGATGACTCACAGAATGCAAGGCAACCACATCCAATTTCAATAAAAGACATGATATTAACAATACTTTTAATAAAATACAAAAATAGTTCGATTTGTCATGCTTCTTTAACTGATTTGCATTAGTTAAGTTACACGGAATTTAGTTCCTTCTACAACAACTAAGTAAACAAATTATAAAATATAATAATAAAGTTAAATTTTGTAATGTTCTACTTATAGCCATGACAAATAATTATTATTATTTATGTTCGTGCAATTATATTCTTGTTCTAATTGAGTAATAAAGTGTAATATTTAGTAATAAATTAATGTTCCCATGCATAAATTACAAAATATTACATTCTGCTTTTGGTCAAAATGTCAATCTTGTTAACAATTCAAAATTAAGTATTATGTTTTATTGTGAGGTGTACTTCAAAATAATGAAGTCAGCCATTTGCTATTTTATTACAAGTACATGAAACATGAATGGATATTCATTGACTTTTATGGATTTACTTTTGATGGCCTTTCAACACAAAGAGAAAATAGATGTAAACACTATAATATAATACATTGATGTAGGTAGTAATCACCGAGCATTATTCCAGTATAGAGTATATCCAAACAAAATCTCTACTTGACTTTTAAACACATGAATACCTACCTCTGATAACGAAATAGGTAATAAACTTTGTTTGAACTAGAAATGCAATAGGATGAGTAATAAACACATGTTCTTCTTACATTTAATATCTTATATTGTAAAACTATTTCTAGCTTTTTCAATTATTTTTAGAACATGCAATACACTAGATCTATTGAAGAATATTTATTATTAAATAGAACTCTTTAAACTCATGACCTTAGATAACAAAATAGGTAATATACTTTGTTTGAATAAGAAATGCAATAGGATGAATAATAAACATAACATGTTCTTCTTAAATTTAATATTTTATATTATACAAACTGTTTTCAGCATTTCCAATTATTTATTAGAACCTACAATACAATTTATTGAATAAAATACTAATGTAAATAGAATTAAATCGTTCGAAAGCTTAGCTTATTTTACAAATTAAATCAAGTCAATAAAAAATTATTGAATTGAATAAAAGGCACATTAAAAATTACAGGGTGATTCATAATTCGTAAATGTAAGGGCAGTTTTCGCAAGGAGCACATTTTCGGAACGACTGGATTGAAGATAGTATAAAAGATATCTGACTAACTATGAATGGAAAAAATTTTTTAATTAATTGTGTAATATCAAGAAGTAGGCATATGTACAGTTTAAAATTTTAAAGAACCTGGGAAATTAAATTGAGAATTTTGAAAAATTCTTTTAGTATGATGACCGGCAACTTAAAATCAAGGCAATATTGCTCTGAATATTGCCCGCACCATTTCTAAATTTATAAGACTCCAAGCAACTTTTAAATATTCCCAAAGTGGCAATATTGCCCATTCGAAATATTGCCGATGGCACATTGCTAACTATTATAGTCACGCTGGTCATCAACCTGATCAATATATTGTATTCCATTTTCCATTAAAATATATAATGCACGAAGTTGTAAATTACTCTATACGAGTAGGTATAGTAACAGTAGTAGTAGGTACCAGGGTTTAATCTAAGCTTTTTTCTCCACTACACTATACCTTACCTACCTACTGCAAAATGAGCACTCCATCCTTAAAAAAATTTTGGCATACAAATTATTTTATTATAGGTATACTATAGTACCATATTTTCAATTTTCTTTCGGGGGAGAGGTTCATTATTAAAAAAGAAAACTTAAAAAAATACCATAAGGAAAGAAAAAGCGCCGAAGACGAAAAATTTTTTGGTCAAGATAAAATACTTTAAAATTGAATTTTTAAAGATGAATAACTGTAACTGCACAGTTTTCTGTCTTTCATGTGCAAAACTTTATAAAAACTAATCTAATTTACCAGAATCGCCATTCACAAATGATTGTATATTTTTATGATTAATTTGAATAATAACAATTGAACAATAAAGTTTTCTTATATTTATTTTGCACAAATTTAAAATTCCCACTGCGCTTTTTATTTGTCCACTGTACATTTTGTGTCCAGCTGCACGTTAGAATAATCCCTGGTAGGTACGTACATACATAAGGTTTAATTATGTAACTTAAACCTTTCTTCGTGAATGGCTAAAATTACCACTTAAATAATGTTCAGATCGTGAAATATTGCTAGTTTTCTCCAAGAATGAAGTTCTGCGACATCGTCATCAATGTAAATAATAATCTATTTGATCAAGTGATCGAAGACCGATGAAAATAGTCATAAATAGCGTCTGCAAGCAATCTGCAACACGGAGCTTACTTTTAAAGGTTACCCATATAAATTTCAACACCTTTCTCCACTGCTACATGTGTATTTAATTTTAACCTATAATTGCGCAACCTAACCTAAATGTTGAGGAATGTTTAGAAAATATATATTATTGATCTTACAATTAAATGGTCGATAGCCATCCATCAACTCAGAGATCACCCGATGGAGAAATCCGCGGGTGCGCCGATTTGCAGAAATGGTAATTTCATTAATTAAAACACAATTAACAGTTTGCAGGTAATTTATATTATTGTGTATTTTTAAGTGACAGATAAGGCGTGATAAGATAAAATCAATAATCGATATTTTCTTTGATAGTTTATATAAATGAATCCCACACTTGTGGTAAGAAGAAATCTTCCTACTCTAGTACACCCACCGTATCATTTGTTCTTCAAAGTCATCAATCCTAAACTAATGCGACCATCCTTCTTCAGGGATAGACTTGGAGATATAAATCAAAATATAACTTGATGTTGAGTAAAAATAGTTACAGTACTTCTCGCCACATTTATTAGGCAATAGACATTAGTAGTTTGGTAGATTAATTTAATGTAGAATGCATATAGGTAATTTAAAAGCGTATAGTATTCGACTTACTGATCATAGAACTTTTTTTTAAATCATTATTTAAAGAGCAGTGTTGGTAAGGAGTACCTTTTCGGTAGGTACCACTAAATTTAATTTTAATTAATTCAGTAAGTATTTGTGAGTACAGTTAAAAATTAAGTAAATTTATAAAATTTTATCCGGTGGGGCCAAAAACTACTTCTTTAAAAAAACCTAGAAATTGAAATTGTGTGAATTTAAAAACAAATTCTTTCAGTTCCTTTATAAGTAAATTGAATAGGTACTATAATGCCATTAAAATTATGCACAAAGTTGTGAATTTGTGAATTATACCTATATAAAATATTACAGGGTGTTATGTAAGTATACCGCCAACGCTTACATGGTTCATGGTGAATAAAGAAGGTTAAAAGGAGTATCAAACAATTTTTTATTAGCCCGCAATAGAGTTATTAAATGAACTAATCATTGTTAAAATTAATTAAACAATTATTAAATCAAGTACCTATAGGGAATATTTTATTTTCAGTACAATTGTCATTTGAAAATTGTAATTTTTTAAGCAGTGGCGTCTCAAGAATCTATTAGTTTGTTAAAATTTTGATAGGATGGATGCAGGAAGATGTATTTTTGTTGAATTATGCTGATTTGTACTTCATCAAAATGGTGATCGATTTGAACATGTGTTATAATTTCGTGTTTCCAATTCAAGACTATTTCTATTTTTATAAATTTGTAAATACATTGAAATTCATTAAATTCATAATTTCAGTAGAGACTACTGAATTAATAGAATTACAAATTGACCGTAGTAACTGAAACAGGAAAATCATAAAAAATATTAATTATTAAGTAACTTTTAAAATTAATTGAGCGTAAATCCGCTATTATACGAAAAAGTGCTTCTACATACAAAGTAATATTGCAAGCAAATATTATATAAACTTATATTAGGTATTGCTCAAACTATATTTTTAAAGGTTCAATGTTATAGTGCTTTTTAAACTAAGACACATTATTACAGAGATGAACAACTATACGTTTTAATCCTTTTTATGTGCAGATATAAATTTTGAACTATGAAAGATGTCAATTCTATCTCGTATAGCTAAAAGAAAACGTATGTAAATATGTTGCGCTTAGTTAAATCAAAATCAGTTCTTGTTAATACCAAATATAGAATACCTGAACAAACTGTTTTTATATTATTATCTAAACTAAAATAAAATGTTAATGATTTCCAATAATTGATAATTAAAAACTGCAGTTTAGATTCCCAGTAATTTCTCCTACACATTACAAATTTTAATTTGATCGCTACTAGTAATCAGAGCATTTTCCAAATCCCAGAAGTGATATAAGAGCTGCATTGAAGCATAGATCGCACTACGTGCATATCTAAACTTTAATTGAAAGTAATTTCTTTCCTAGTAGGTAGTGGACTCACAAAGCCTCTTTTGCCTTACAATCATTTCTAAACGGTATATTACTTACAAGCCATGTCTAACGGCAGCGTACAACATTGCGAACATTGTTCACTGATCTCTTAGTTTCATATTCACTTTTATGATATGGAAATCTATCACATTGGTTTCACCTACGAAAGGGCAATTTCAACGTTGCGGAACACCGTGTACTCCGCTCTGTACAAATGATCTCGTGTTATTGAGTTCAAGTATCGCGTAAACGAGCGAGACTCATCGAGATACATGCACAATGGAACTTCCGTGATTCGTGTAAGCTTTCAGATCAAGTGACAGAATATGAAGGTAATGAGATGGCGGAACACTGAACAGTACTGCAGTGTGAATATTTCAATAGGGAAGTTAATAGTAAATTAGAACGTTCTTAGATATGAAAGTTATTTTTTATTTGGAAAACGAACGCACTGGAGTTGTAAAAGGAGATACAAATTTTAAAATATTGAAACTTTATATGGTAATGCATAAAATTTTATGATAATTGGTCATAAGAGATCAAATTCATAGCCTCTTCCGTCAAGATATAAAAATACAGTATTCAGGGATAAGAAACTATACGTTTTCAGATATTTAACATTTTATTTTATTTTTATGGTAACCATTCAACGAGATGGTAGATGTTTTTATAGTGGACTCTTTATTTTCGACGGGGACCGCTATAGCAATTGCTTAATCTAGACTAGCTTCAGCTAGGCCGATACTTCTATGCTGACCGTGAAATTAGTGAAAATTGAATTGTATTGGTTACTTGCGTTAAAGATATACCATTTGCACCACTTCGTTTTAGCGCTAACCTATAGTTAATGGGTTGGTTATGTTGTAAATTTCGTTGCACGCAGGTTCTTAACTAGAGGTTAAACAGACTAATTTTTAGTGAATTTTAATTAGTGGATTCTGTAAGGTTTAAGTGAATAACTAGAAGTTAATCTACAAATTTCGATGATAATGTCGAGTATTTGAAAGTTTTATTTATATTGCGCAGATTACCAGGACCAGGACGAATGAGCTAATCATATTTACGATTTTATTTACTAGATTACGTTTAACAAATTAATTTTAGACTGAACTGAAATATCTTATATATTGGTACACACAAAAATGATAACAAAAAAATGTTATACACATTAAATATCTAATTAATTAAATGCCCATCGCTATTATTTTTTTTTTCATTTTGATGCTCGCCGATGAAATAAAATGACAGTTTATACGAATTTTAAGCTAAATTTTACAATATTACTTTATAACATAAAAAAACATAAGTATTCCTTTGTCAAAAAAGTTGATATTGACGTCCGCAATTCAGGCCGAGAAGTAAAACATTTGTGTATGATACATTTCGCGGCCGGGTTGCTATTGCTATTAGTAACGGCTGCGATGTTGCGAAGGAAATTTATTGTGCATGTGCATCTCAATGTCAGATATTTTTAACAGTTGTCATAAAAAATAAAATGTTTGTTTTAAATTATTGCAGTTGCACAAAAAATATTGTGTACCTATACCTAACTCGTCTGCGAAATGTGTTTAGTGTTCTCGAGAATTTTAGCCGAGGCGAACACTAAAACATATTTCGCAGCCTTGGCATACAAATAACTACCTATTTACATTTATTTTGATCCATGTAAAACCATTATATATGTCAAAAACGATCTTCTTTAAAAATGAAGTTTCCACTATATTCATATTTATTCAGTGGTTCACCCTATTCATTAACACTTTTACGGAACAATTTTATCTTTAACCGTTTTACCAAAACCAATTCTTCATTTTTGGCATCACAAACACAAGCCCAGTCTCTTCCACCTTCTTCATTCAGCATTCATATTCTTGGAACTTGAAACTCTTCTGGCTATCGGCCATTCACTCGGACAATAGGAAGTATAATTACTCCGGCGTCGTTAGAATCAATTAAAGTCGGCGAGGTGCAAACAGCGCACGCTGCGTCGGCTCAGGTTAGCGGGGGCGGCCCACAACCACGGAGAAGTGAGGTTATGAATTGTGAGATCTTGTGCTGGTAATGGATTGCGAATTGTAGGTGGCGATTTTTAGCTTCTAGTGGAAATTGATTAGTGGAATTAAGACCACAGGAATAAGAGTTATTAGTTTTGACTGAGATGTTAATGTTAGTAATATTGTTTAGATGGATTGTTCAGGTAATAATTAACGATTTGTCAAACGAAAATAGTACAGTAGATATCTTTGTTTTTCTTATTTAAAGAAAATCTAAGTAAATTCATAGTCGTAATTTAGTTCGCAGTAATAGTACAAGAAATTTAGTTGTAACAGTAACACGAGGAAAGTTATCAACTGTAATTCCGAAAGCAACGTGTTTGAGGTAGTAGTTTGTTATTTATTAATGGCCAAGGATTATTCGGCTACAAAATTTTTCGCAGTTGTAATTAAATTGTTTATTGGAAACACGAAAGTGATTACATATCCGTCAATAGTTCTGTCATATGTCATTCTGTCATTTTAACATAAGTGATAAGTGATAATGTCCCATGGGTTGCTGTCTGTTTAATGTTGGTCTCATTGGTCAATTTCGCACACGTGATCAGAAATGGAAGAATTTCATTGAATATTTATTTACCCTTAGGTCAACCAACGGTTCAAAAATGACCCAAATTTTAGTTTTTTTGTAATTGTTTAAAAATTAGCTACCTATTTATATTGTGTCCTTGTACGTATTCCTCAAAAACAACACTATTGTTTATTATATAAAGTTATTTTTTGTTAGAAATACTGGCAATAAATTCATTATGTCCTAATAGCTGTCAAACTCAAGCATTTACATGCGCTAGATGTTTGCGCGATGAAGACGGCAAATAAAATATATTTTTTGTCATAAAATTATATTCATTTTTTATGTACACTACCTATCTTTTTGGTATTAAAATAAATGTATAATTATTAGCAAAATATAATTTTCCTATAAATAAAAGAACTCCAACATTTTTTCCTGTAAATACTAAGGGTCATAATTGACCCAATTTTGGTTGATAAAGTTTGAAAAAAAAATCGGTTAACCTAAAAAATTTCACTAAACAGTTTCTTGAAATTAAAACAAGTGTTAAGGGCTGTCATAAAAAATAACTATGAATACAGTTCAAAACAGAGAGTATTAGGTTAAATGTTGACACAGGAACAAAAAACATTAACAAACTAAATATGTATATTATTAATTACCTACTAGAATAAATTATTTTAAACAAAATTAATGGCTATTCAAAGAGTTATATCCAATTAAATTTGAATGTTATGAAACTTTACTGACTAAAAATGAATAAATTCAATATTATCAAAAAACTCAATGAACTTTTTTCTTCCAGCGGATTTGGTTTTATAAAACAAAATAACAATTTTCTTTTCAATTCCAAATAATTAACATTTCTTAGCACAACCATAAATCATACACGAGATATTGTTCAAAAATACAAAAACAATTTTTTCGTTGCTGATTACAACTACCTACATCTTTTTCATTCATGATATCATCTTCATACTGAAGCATAATGAACACCAAAGATAGAAATCTTACAACAAAAACTAAACAAGGAAAAAACTAATTGTGCGAAACAAATCGTCGCCATTTTGTCTATAACGAACATAACCTAAAAGGCAACAACACAGATCAGTTACGCAAATGGCATTTTAGAATAATTGCAGCTTATTAATTAGTCGAGCGCTGAGCTTTTGAAAACCAGAAACCTTTGGTGTTTCTTTTGTGATTTAGTTTCGCAACTTCGTATGATGTGCGAGATTTATTCGAGATCATGAAACGCTTGTTCATGTGGTTTACATACGTCATTTGTTTTAAATAAATTATTTTCACGCGCGAGAACATGTGAAAGGTTACTGCAAATTTTTGTTTTGATTCAATGGAGTGCTGCAATTCTGTCGAGAATATAGACACAGTACATTGCATTGCTGCTATGTTCATACTTGAAGTTTATGTAATGTAATGCATAACACATGGTTGTAATGTAAGATTCTAAAGAATTAAAAACAAATGTCAACGGTGATTGACAATTAGAATTAACAATTGGACAATTGGAGTATTTTTAATTAAAACAACAATGAAAAATTGAAAAGGTCACTTTGAATATCCATTTAATGTTTTAAAGAATTAAACCTACTTTTATACAAATGTTTCTCTTAATATTATTATATAACTCTATGGCAGCGTTTCTCAACCTGTGGGGCACCTGAAACAAGGGCTTGGAAAATACAAAAATTGATAGAATAAAAATTTACAAGGAAAAAAGAGGCGCCAATACAAAAAGGTTGAGAAACACTGCTCTACGGTTTGATTTATTGAATTGGATCGACTGCGGTTCTGACAATTTAAATTCGAATCCAGCCGTTTCCAGTTTAACTGAACACAAATTTCCACTGTCGTGTACGCCCCACTAACCATTTCGCCTACGACGCAATTTCTTTCCTCGAACAACAACCCTTTGAACAAAATGTTTGGTCCTTCCTAGAAACATAACCTGACTACGGTCCTTATTAAATACAATTCACGTTTATTGTCATAAAATTAAGAATCATACCATTTCTGGTTGCAATTTTGTAAAGAATTTTGGTTTGACTAATACATTTTTTGCTAAACTAGCAGTATCTTTTTCAGGAAAAAATCTCCATTTCGTAAAAAATTTCCATTTCGAGTCCAAAAGGATTTCACTCCCAATTTGGATAAAAGACATGATAAATAATTGCCGCGCGATTCAAAATTCAACTTCTTGCTGAGACACCTGTAGATAGGTATGTATGTAAAATAATGAAGCAAGTTAAGGCTTTATAGTACAATTTACATATAAAATAAATAAAATAGAGTTTACGCATGTTTTCCACTGAGTAACATTCTTCACACTGGCATTCCGCCTTAATTTAAATAATAAATTAAAAGGTTTTTGTTTTTGCTCCGTTAAGTGCATTTCACAACACTAAAGATTACCCTTTGACGTGGTGTCAGCACCACTTCTAGAGAACATTTCAAGTCTTTATCAACACTCTCGATACCTGGTTACGGTTAGTAACCGCAGACATAACCACTGGATATTACCCGCGAACTAAGAAATTGTCCGTGGCGCGAACGAAGTGGGTTATGTTTTATTTACCTACGTGGAACAGTTGACAATCGCTGTTTTGTGCTGTTGAACGGTATATAGCGATGTTCATTTGTCCTGCTGATATGCATGGCTGACTGCGATCACTTCATTTCATTTGCGAGGCAAAATAGATAATATTTATTTTAATAATTGCGAAAAATACTAAGTTGTTTATAAGCTGTCAGAGCTGATAAAGTCAATATTATAACTGAGTTTCTTTGGGCTGTATTTATATCTTGATTTATAAAAACGGACTGACACTTTTAACGCTTTAACTTATAATTATTTTTATCATAATTGCGTACACTTTACAGCCATTATTGTCAGGTTGTGAGAAATAGTTTTAATAGTTGAATAGTAGAAATTCTTTCATAATTGTTAGAATTTGCAAGCAATAGGTACTAATGAATCATAAATAAATGGCAGTGATACAATGATACATAGTATTTTTATTTATTAGGTCAATATAAACCAAGTGGAACCTAGAGAAAATCCTTGAAAACAATTTTCCTACTCTGGTTCAGTAGACATAAACCAGTTTTTTTTATTAAAAATGTTAAGAAAACTCAATGCATACTTAAAATTTCAATAAAATATATGAATGATGAAAAGGGCAATTTTCTACAATGCAGTCAAACGCAGTCAAATACTTTATTTCTCGATATTTGACTGCATCCCACCATCTCAGAAAATTTTCCTCTTCCTTATAATAAATTATACACTAGATTATTATATTATGATTTACCTATACATATTTGTCGGAGTACGAGCGGACCGGACTATAGCTGATCAGTTACGTGTGATAAATAAAACTACTAAAAGGCGCAATTACTCGTATTGGAATAGTTAACTAATCGAATCACCCAAATAAATAACACATTCACCACTCATGTCATGGATTAGTTCAACGTGATAAGGAAAGATGGCAATTCCCGGGCACGTGCTACTCGTATCAGAGCATCTTCAAGACTGCTGACATCCGACTCACACCTAGCACGTAATTCTAGACGCTCAAGTCTGTACTAACGTAGTCGAACAAACAAACACGACCATAACTTCATAAGCACACTTGCATTTCTATATCATTAATTATTTTTTACAATCAACATGATTGTTAACCCCGACATATAGATTAAATTTGACTCCGATTTCTATGTTCAGTTATTTTGTATTATAATATTATAAAATCTTATCTTATTCCAACAGTACTAAAATTAAAATTTTGGTTAGTATATCTTCAAATATTTTTAATATCTAAAACAACGCAGTGGCAAGTGATTCCTGTTTCAAACAAACAGTCTAATACTTCATATTCGTTACTACTTATTTCTCCTCTGAAAATAAAATTGGTCAGTTGAAGTTCAATAATTAGCGTAAATTTTTTGTTCCTATTCAAAATGAAATGTGCCCTTGGGGATCCGTCGAAAGGTCTCCAAATACATAATTTTGACAGTTATGAATCTATAGCAACAAAAACTCCTGTGTAAACTTACGTCAAATATCCGTTAGAATTCGGTCGTGACTACAGGATTTCCTTATAATTTCGTACACAACTCATAAACAATTTCAGGAAGTTATGCGGCGTTCACATAAAACATCCGAAATGTTCCTGCTTGAAAGTAAATTCTTTCGCAATAAAATATCTCGCTCAGATTTGTGTCCATATCAAAATATAATAAACAACAATAAAGCTATCAAAAATGCATCGACGGCATTCCTTTCACAGCGCGCGATACCGTGTCGATTAAAAAGCCCTTTTTACACGATAGGAGATTTACGCCGTAATCACAAGGGACGGCGCAGACCGCCCAGGTTCTCCCCGAATAAATCAAAATAATTTCGCATGAAAACTTATAAACATGTCGGCGAATCGCCTTAGAGAATCTCGCGCCACGATTAATTCAATTCCATAGAGGAATTTTATAGTGGAGAATAAGCGATGATGAAATAGAGTCTAGTTATAGTTTTGTTTTGTAATATTATAGGAGGTAAATGCAAACACATAGGTAGGAGAATATAATTCATGTGTTAAATTTTCTTGGCTGAATGATTAAAGAGTTACCACATAACAGTTATAAAAACATAAAATTTTATATCCTTTTTTGTCTGATGCTACAAAAAATTATTCGTCAATTTATTATTAAAATAATGTGATTAAATTATACAAAGTAATCATAATTAATTGATCGTCACGTAAATTTGAAATAAAACTGAATTTTTTTGACATAGGTATTGATGTTAGAATGATGAACTTTAGTATGCAATCGAGGCGGCAATGATAAAATCTGAACGAAGCGGCACAGTCAATCATTTAAGATCATTGATCACTCTGAATAAATCCAAATGAAATTTTGTACTATTTTTAAATTTACTCCAACCGAAATTATAATTATTGCACAAACTTTGCGTAAGAAATAATGTCGAAAACAACACTAAAAAGTAAAATTTGTGTACAATTATACAATAAAAATAATGTGGATTTGCTGATAAATTATTATGTTCTTCTTATAGTCTAGTGACAATATAATGAATAAAGTCCCGCTTATAGTTTTTCTATGATTTTAATTAATTTTTAATTGACACTAGCACAAATATCAGTGTGGTTATGTTAAGATGATAGAAAAAATACAATGATATTATGTATCTCTACATCATTCTAAGCTTTATCCTATTGGCCGATTCCTATAGATATTGAGACACAAAACGTAAAACAAGAAACATAAGATTGGAGTTTGCAAACTTCTGTGTTCAAACCGAAACTAAAACTAATTCGTGAAAGGTTGCATAAGATAACATGTTTGCGCGATTAAAAAACAAAAAACCAAAAATAAAATCAACACAAATTTTTATTTGTGAATGAGGTTTAAGAATTTAATACAAAAATTTGATGCATTCTGCAGTTTATTTCAGCTCATAGTTGGGTATAAAATTAATCAAAACTAATACTCCCCCTTTCACTTATGTATTAACTATTTTTTTGTCTTCCCTTGATTGATTTTCATTTTTCTAAACTATGAAATTAAGTAATGCAATAAAACCTTATAACGACATAGATTAAAGTTAAAAATGGTACATGTTTTACCTGTCTAGTAATTAATTTTCATAATAAAAATGAAATAATTACCCATGTTCATAGAAACCTAACCTAATTAAATCTAATGACACGTTGTTTACTTAACGTTTAAAATACTAAACTAATGAGCATTCATGCGTTTGCAGTTTCTCACCACCTTGAAAATATTTCAAAAAATGTCCGCTGTAGCTAATTTCACTGCTATTTTATTGCTCTTAAACTAAATAAAACAATGTAAAGAGTATAATACACTGTACTTACATCTAATCAACTCGTATAAGTGGTTAATGGCATGTTTATGTATATTATGCAAAATTATTTAAACTATTCGTTATGAATTTGTGTGAGTACCATGTCTTTGTATTGAATTACTTGTTTAGTATTTATTATATCCTGAACGAATTTTACATTGTTTTGTTTGAATTTACATTTAAATTGCTATTATTTGAACAATGGGTGTCATTAACGGTTGTTTAAATATTGATGGTGAATTTCAAGCACAAATATGTGTTAAATTCTTTTCATCTTTACAGAAAGAACACTTTGTTACTTGTGAATGAGTGTATTTATAACAGTTATAATATTGTATTAATGAGTGAATAATATTTTATATAATCACGGTTCTCATATTCTGAACCACTCATGTGGTATAATTTACATCTTGTCTGTATAGTGTGGCCAATTCTTAGTGTTAGATCGGACAAAATTTGACAAAAACGTTTAGAAAATTTAAGCTTTAGTTTAAGATATTTTGGATAAATAAGTTTAAACAAACACTACCCCATACCCAATGATCTACGGATCTTCAATTGGGTACTGAGTGTATTTAAGATTATTTTTCTGTTTCTTGTGAACAGCGCTGACAATTTTAAAATAAAATTGTGTATCAATAACTTATTTCACTGACCACATGAATTAGATAATGATATTCACAATTAAATATGTAAATCAGTTGACATATTTCGGTGGTTCTTTATTTTTATATTGATCTAATTTGAACAAAATTAATTTGTTTTATAATATTCATGTAATACATAACAAATTTGGTCGCGTGAATTAGATGTTTATTAATGTTTTATTTGATACATTTTAATAAAATCATGTTTATCTGTATCTATAGTTAAATAAATAAATAACTAATACTACCGATTTTCTGAACAACATCAGAACCGTTAGTTATCAATTTATTAATTCATATTAAAGTTAAAAGGACTTTTGCAAAAAATTACCTTATTCTCCATTCCTTGATGAAAGTAATAGTAATACAAGTAGACACTTACCTGAAACAGAAAAAAAAGATATTACTAGTTTTGAAACACAAATAAATAAAAGAAGATTGATTTCTCGCCTGGATGTTAAAAAAAGAAAGAAAAAGCAGCCAATTTAATAAAATCCAATAAAACACCTACGTGTCTACTACTACATTGCCCTTTATATAAAATGTTTGGCCCTTCCTAGAAACATAACCTGGCTACGGCCCTGCTTCAAATATTATTCTCGAACTTACTAATTCTCATTTGATATATAGGACAGAATCTGATGAGTTTATTTTATTAAGTTTGACACTATTCGCTGTTAAAATTAATAAATGATTGATTTAGAACAATTTTTTAAAGAAAAACCTAATAAGTACTCGTATATTCGCAGAGATCTCTTCCTTTTAAAACTGTTGATTGTCTTAGCACCTGCATGTTTTCTTCTACACCCGGAACAATTTTCTCGTATTTAGGTCTCAGGTTCCTACCGCGCCATTACCGCATTATTTGGTTGAATGGTCGGAATGATTTTCGGTTTTAGTTTTGCATCTCATCTCATCTGGTGCGAGTGATGCAATTAGATCCGATGTAGAAGAGCCGAGGCCACAATCGGCCTATCGTGTGCTCCATCTAAATCTAGTCACCTTTGAACTCGCATAAATCATATTCGGTATTCGGTGTTTGTACGGTGTGATGGTTAGGTGTTTGAGAGATCTGTAGATGTTTTGTTTGGAGGACGGATTATGGGTGAACTTAATACGCAAGGAGGAATTTGTATAACATAACATAACAAAATCAAAGTCTCGCTCGGACCGTGTACACGAACCTCTTAACCGTGGTTTTTATTTTTAGTTATATGGTACCTGCTACACCACATCCCTAGAGTATATACCCAATACATAATATTACATTATGAATTACGTAAAAAATGTTTAATATAAACATGTAAAAGGAAAAAATTATTGAAATCAATCACTTATAAAATTTAATGATTCTAAAGATACTTGTAGTTGATTTAAAATAATTGGTAAGTAATGCCTCGCTTAATTATATCGGCTAAATAATTATTAGTAAATCGTCTTGGATAATTTAAGTTTGATATTTTTAATAAAATTGTAAGAATTGTTAAAAATATATTGCTATTGACCATTGATTTATCTTAGTTTAATTATATACCGTCCTTACTAGTTTTTGAAATAAATAAAGGGTGCAGTCATGGTATTTACATATTTTTGCATACCTACTACATATTTCATATTTTATAGTAAATTTTAAACTTGAGTCTACTACCTAAAATTCAGTATAAAATGTACTAACGTAGCGAGTGTTTTATGGCCACTACAAGAATGGTAAACTTATATTTCAACAAGTATTTAATAGAGAAAGAATGGATCTCATGTGCCTTTTTAAAATTTTGATTAAAAAATTATACATGATTATAAAAATTCCGAAAAATTAAAAAAAAATCCTATTTTATGCAAACTTTACACGGCTATCTGTAGATCCATTCTTTCTCTTTAAATGTTTATAAAATCATTGTCCTAAAGTCAATAATAATCTGACAGATTACTCGCAACGAAAACACTTTTACAGTATTTTTCAAATTCAAAATGACATTGCATAGCTAGAATGCGGCAAAGTACGAGTTTCAGTTTCAGGCAGCCCTAGTAGTGGAGAAAAGAGTGGAATGGAAAAAAAAAGTAAAATCGAGAGTATTCTAGGAATTCGGCAAAAACGTAGACGAGCCGCTTAAATTAAAATAGTCGTACTATTGCGTAATAAATATAGGTATCTACGCTTGTTCTTCCAACTTAAACGCACCCTTAGGTAGAGAAAAATGAGTTTTCTTAAAATAACTTTTGACTAAGATTGTTCAATTTAGAAGAATTTTAGCTGCTTTAATTTTAACTTATAATCCTGGTCTTGTAAAATAATTACCATAAATTGACCATAATTCGCAAACACCTCGAGTTCGTCCCTGCTCTGCCACATCTCGTTACAGATTCAACACAAACAGAGACCGATCCACAGAAAGAGACAAACCTAGAAACGATCTACTTAGATTACAACCTCACCCACACGCTCTAACACCGCGAAACACCAGATTCCTCAAGACACCACCAACACTTACCTCCATTCTCCCATCTAGCGCTATCACCACATCCCTAGAGCACGGTCCTAATCCCCGCAATATCGGCGATTCGGATTGGAAAGGTTAGGATTCCGTTATCATAAAACAGCACGTAAGTAATGGACACGGGATTTTTATGAATCTGTTATCATCGAAGAGTTGATCGCCTTGGAGATTTATTGCTGACAGATGGTTTCGGTTAAACCACTGATTTATCGCTGGGTGGAATTGTGTCTACGTGGTTTTCAGGGAACTTTCTTCGGGTACTTGTGGTGGATTTAATAATTGCAGAAGAAAGTGATACTATTACATGAACTGTTAGTGTAAGGTTAGAGTTAGACAGTTTAACAGTTTAAGAAAGTCACGATGTACGGATCAAGATGAACTGTAACTGTAACAAATATTTCTTGTGGTTTATAGTTGTACTGATTGAGTGTCAATATGGGACAGCTTTGGCTTTGATAACTTTGTATAAGGCGATCTAAAATCACAGTTTCAAATTTGAATGATATTAAAAATAAAATATTATTAGGATGTGAAGATATTGAAAATAACTAGAAGTTGTTATTAAGGCTCGGGTATAGCTACTATAAAAGTGTCGTTCGTACTTTACTAATAACTTAATTCAGGTGCACTTTAGAGAAAAAATTTATTTACAAAAAATGTCTATAATTTTATGCTTAACATCGGATTGATTCAAAAATTTCAAAATTCTCAAAAAAACAAATTTCAAAATTTGATATTTTTTTAAATTAGAAATTGGGAATAGTTTTTGAAAAAATATTGACAATCCGATGTTAAGATACTAATGTAGATTATGTGTAATTTTTTTGAAAAAGATATTTCAATCGTAGCATGAGTTATTAGTAAAGTACGATTTTTGACTTCTAGACTTTCCATTATTCAAAACAAGTGCGAAAAGTCAGAAAAGACAATTCATATATTTAGTATACTGTAACCAAAATTTGGTTCATAAAGCACTCGAAATGCACGAGTAATTAATTTAATAAGGAACTACTAAAGCTAACAACTATACTAGCACCTTAAGCGACTGTATTGTTGTTATGAAGGGTTGTATAAACGGGAATGCAGTCTGGTTGATTATTGTTTATACATCCACCAATTGTGGCGTCTTCAGGGTTCAGGGCAAAGAATTATTTGTCTATACATAAAAATTAAATACATCAGTAGATGTCGTCAGATTTGGTAAATTTGGTAAATTCAAGAACCACCCCACTTGACAAAACAAAATCCCCAGAACATTTCAAGAATGTGAACATCCCGGCTTGTTACTTGCTATATTCGCCCATTAATATCCTAATATCGTAGCGATTGCTAATGTCCGCCCTTAGTAACATTATCTATGTAACATCCCAATGTTAGTAATTTGGTAATAATATTTCAATTATGCATCCCATGTAATTCTCTGAGATGTTTGTATTGAATATGTAATTTTTAATCGTACTTGGGATGTGGCTAGGATAGGCTTACGTAATATCGCTTACAGTACAAAAATAAGATATTTTCAAACATCCCATGGACGATTCATGTCAAGTGGGACAACATGTTACATCGGTGGTGTCAAACACAATAGTGGATGGCTTTTGAATTGAATTGATGTAATAAACAATAATCAACCAGACTGCATTCCCGTTTATACAATCCTTCATAATTGAAAATCATTCAACACCAAGTTATTTAATAATTGTATATCTTGAAATCATACGATGCTCTGTTACAATATAGGATATTCGGTCCAATAAATATTTTAATGAATAAAACAAATTGTTACTGCCCATACTAAATCATCAATACAACTTATTACTAGTAGTATCACATTAATTGCTTACTTTTTATGTCTTGAATACAAGGATACATTGGTATTAGTAGGTAAGTTACGAAATTATTATGGTAATATTGACATATTAGTCTTTTCATCAGTAGTTTTGTAGGTTTGGTACAAAATTTACAAACGGTTGCTAGCTACAATACCAAAAAATTGAAATGCAAAATACATAATGACACGTTCAGGATATTAATTTTATGTTAAATTCATATGCAGATAAAATAAGACAAAGTATTGTATATTTGTGCACCTTTGGGCGATTCAAAAATCCTTGGGTCAGAGGGTCATGGCATTATAAAATTGTCGCTCTTGGACTGCATAAAGATTTTCATAATGCCTCTATTAAACCTACATAGCATTTACTATTTTCCACCATCTTATATTATAAAAAATAAATTCTAAATAATAAATTATTAAATTAAATATAGAGCATTACTGTGGCGTAACCAGCAAAAGAAGTTGTTGTTTGAGATTAACAAGAACAATACAAATTATCGACAATTCTTGCTCAATTAAACTTATTCAACATCGCACATATTATTTTCTTTTTGTTTGACGTTCCATGATTCCTTTACCGAAATTGCATTATGTAAAGGCGTCTAAAAAATCGATTTTAAATAGAGTTATACCCCCTGGTGAATCAGTCAAAATATCTTGAAAAGACCAAGACGTCGAAACCTATTTTACAACTGAATTAAATTCATTATACACCAAATCTATTCTCATTCAAAAATTTAGCCCAAGCATTAACGAATATCAAAAGTAAAATCAAAAAATTAAACAAAAAATCGTGGGAACTAGTGCACTGGAAACCACGGCCACAGCGGCCCAAAAGAATCGTTCACCCTTTTGTGAGGTAACTCACTGTAGGGAACCCATAGGTAGTATATCTTTCGCTATAGTAAATATAGCTACTTCATTCATTACTGTATTTACTTCTCAATTATCTTTAGGTACCTAATATTTTGGTGTAGGGCTCATAATTTTCGATTATTTATTGAAATCTTTCAAATTACGAAACAATTTTCAGAGATGTTACACATGCATATTAGAATAATTCAGTTTATACTAACACTTTGTAGGAAAATGTATAAGAACCTTTAAAAATGAAAATAATATTACAAGGAATTCTCAAAATGTATTAGATTTTACATGGAATACCGAAATATTTATTTTGTTGGTAACCAACAATCATTTTTTAACAAAATTTAATCCCAATAACATAATGATAGATGTTATTTTAGTGGAATCCAACCACTCGGACCCAGTGGAATTATTATTTAAATTGATAGAAATTTTATAAAGACCTTTGACAATTATGAAAGATTTACAGAAAATTCTCAATGTGTTTTAGGATTTACATGGAAATCCGAAATACTGAGGATTATTGAATTTTTTTGGAAGTCATGCAACAGAATTGTATCCTAATGATAGATGTTATAGTGGAATCCGACTCAGTAGAATTACTGCCGGTTGTTGGGATCAAACTAGGGACCGATAAGATGCTAAGCAGAGACAATTTACAAGGAAAATCGAGGATGTAGATAGAAGGATTTTTAAGGAATATAAAAGGATTTCAGAGGATGTGTAAACTTGAAATATATACGGAATTTCTAAAGAATTTCAACAACAACAATATAGGATTTGTTATGAAAGATTTAAATTAGATTATCAGAATTTATTTTTCAACGTAATTTTAAGGCGTTCACATATTTTTATCTGCTGTTGATCCTTCAATTTTTACTATTTTAAAATTTAAAAAATACTTCGATGTAAAAGCATAAAATATTTATGAATAACTTGTTCCTAGAAACTTTACATACATCAAGTTATTAATAAGCAACAAACGCCTATCCGTTTGAAGGTAATACCGACTCCTTAAAAACTTCTCTGGCGAACTCTAATTTCAATCAACAAAGAAAACGGAACCTTTTCATTGTATTTACTTATTCAGTTGACATTGGAGTCACTTCCGGTTGACAGGACATCGTGAAACGATTACAGAGAAATGGTAATTTAGACGTTAGGAGCAAAGTGTGATTGTGCCGACCCAGGTACGACGTATTCGTGACCCGACAAAAAATAATTACAGGTGTGTGAAGCCAGTGTGTGTATGTTTGATTGTATGTAATTTTAAGCTATGACTGATAGGTTATGAGCATGTGGGCTGGGTACAGTCCACTCAAATTGTGAGGAATAGGAGAATAATGCTCTTTTCTTATGGAAATCTCATCTTTAATTCATGTCCATTTTATGTACCTATTTTTAAAAATCAATATGCTGCTTAGGTACGCTCAACAACATTTGTTTCCAAAATATTAGGGCCTGTAATTTTAGTAGGCAATAGACTTTATATCTAATTTTGCATTATCCACCTTTCTGCACTTGTTTTACATAATAAAAAGTCTAAAACCCATAAAAGTCAAGAAAATCGCATTTTTTCAATAACGTTTATTAATAATTTGTCATTGGAATATTTTTGTCATAAAAACTACAAACGATTTTATAGTATATCTACCTATACCACCTCACCTATCTTATATTTTTTACAAATAAAAAAAAATTAAGGATTTTAAAAATTTGATCTGCATCGAAAAACGAAAACTAAAATTTCAAATTAAAGAAATAAAAAGTTTTTAAACTTCGTTTTTCACAGTAATTTCAATAGTTAACTAATAAAGACTTCAGATATTTTGAAATTTAGTAGCAAGTTTCTCTGTCACGTTTTCGGTACACATTTAATATTTTTTCAGACGACCACTATGGAAACTTGCCATAACAATGTTATAAACTACAATGGAAACAAACAAATAACACAAACTAACATGTTATTCTAACGCACACTTATAACGTAACGCTTCGAGTTACACTATATGACAACAGATGTCGTTACGAGTAAAAATCAATTCAAATAAATGGAAAAAAAAGTATATTAATGCAATAAATTGACATTTTGACACAGTCTGTAATATTATATAGACACAAATTTTCATTTTTCAATTTAATAATAATTATTTATTGGCTAATTGTGTATTCTTTAGTATTTTTGACATTTCAGATTATAGTTGCACAGTTGGTATCGAGGCATAACCTAACTTTTAAACGTCAGTGATTCAACTTCAACGGATGTATATAATTTAGTTCATTGAACATTTTTTTAAATATTTTGTGGTCGTCTGAAAAATAGTGTACATAACTCGCTCAAAAGTGAGATATCAGTGCTCGTGAAATTGAACCACTCGGCGCTATGCGCCTCATTCCTCAATTTCACTCGCTTGTTATCTTACACTTTCGATGCTCGTTATGTAATATACTATATTATACCTACATTTGGTGAACATCTATAAAGCAGAATTTATTTATTGTATACCGAAATTCCCATCATTTACCTGTACCATCTGTACCGATCCATATATAATACGTAATGAATTATCCCTTTTCCTTTTTATTTACTTGTACTTACATCTTTTGGGTGAGCTAAATAAGCGAATTTGGCCTTTATCAGTTTTCGCTTATCACATTGGAAAAGCGCATAAATTGTAGTTGCATAAGCGCAGAAGTGCACATTTGAAAAGCACAATGGTTTTAGGGATTGTACGACAGTTTTTCTACAATATTTTTTGAATTTTTTAAAACTAGAAAATATTCTTGCCTAACATTTTTCTGAACTTAACCCCATCATACTCGAAGAGTATTTTTAACAAGATTTTTTGAATTTTTTAAAACTAGAAAATATTATTGCCTAACATTATTCTGAACTTAACCCCATCATACTCGAAGACGATCTGGACTAACTTGTTATGGCCAGAAATCTCATTTTCGAAAAATGCGCTTATTCAATGTTTTGATCGCGGCTTATTCAATATAAATTTACTGATTATATTTCTGCGCTTTTCCAACATTTTAATGACCAAAAATGCGCTTTTACAAATCTCCGCATCTTTTGTACATTTTACAAATTTAGATTTGCAAGGTAGTTATTTAAAAATATCACCATTCTACTAATTTATTATGCCAAATTATGTAACGTTATTACATTTTATCATTGAAATTATTTTTATATTGGAATCTGTAATAATTTTGTATTAGACTGTACTCATTATCACAGAATGACGTGTAATGTTAATTTGAGAATAGATGAATATATACGATGTTCATTTTTTCATTCATCCGACACCCACATACTTTTTTGTAGTAAAATTTTTATATATTTTCTCAAGAACATAGCACTATAATTATTATGTTATGTGTTCATATTTATTTTCGCACCTAAACAAAAACTATAAAAAACAATTAGGTCTAGCGTAAAGTATTTATAAATTGATTTAACTGTAGGCATTATTTATTTAAAACTTATAATTAAACTAAATTGAGATATCAATTAAATATCAATTCATTCATGTCAGAGATAAACCCACAGGAAACAGAAGAACTAGTTCGATGTTTTAAAAACAAACAGACGAAATTAATTACGAAAATTATATTTAATTCATACTTTCTAACTTACATAAATAAACTCATAAATAATTGCCCAAAAAGATAATGACACGAGCTGCATCCTTCATCTAATTGAAGTTCCACTTTAGGCATTCGGTCTTCGGACATTGAGATCATTGATACTTCCTATCCTATCTAAATTAGACAATACCTATGTAATAAATTGTCCACAAAACTCTCAATAATAATACAGATAATTATTTCTCATATTTCAACCTATTAAGGGGCTATGCTTCTTGAGTGCAATAAGAATCAGAATTCACGATTGTGGCTATATTGCTTAAAATAAAAATGTGAAATTTTACATTAGTAACGACAAAGCATTGTTGAATTGAAAAATTCAAACTATATATTGTTCCGACAACAATTAGAGATAAAAATAAATTAAACACTAGAATTTCGTGAGGATCTCATGAATGAACTATAAAAGTTATCATTGAGTTTAAAGATTAAATGAGTAGAACATAGATGTAAAAAGGGCGGAAAAACAATAAAACTATAATTTTATCAACAGAGTTACCATAAATTATATCTAAACTTGTACAATTTTTGCCGAATTTCGCATAATTATTAAAGCCAAACTAATTACATTAATTAAAGATTTTGATGATTCCGCGCTTTTAGTATTCTTCCTTAATCTACATACAAAAATTCAACATCATACGTATAACAGTATTAGATTGAGATCCTCACAAAAATTACTCGTTTTTCAAAGCGTATTATTGCCATGCAATAGGCTCTTAACAATAAATAGGAATAAAATGACGAAGGTTACAATAAGCACCTTAATTTAATATCTTTGAAAAATTTACCGTAAACTCCGCTTTTAGTGGAGGTGACTTGACTCACACTTTTAATAAATAAACACTAAACTGACTGAGCTTAAGCTCTTGTTCCTCGAGATAAATTACTTAAACTTAATTTGATTGGAATCAGACAATTAGTAATAAAAATTCTGAACTCACTAAACTTATGCCCTTTACTTAAGAATTGTTATAATCTTGAGTAGTTGCAATTTTATTGAACTCATACCATTTATGTGTGAATCATCGGTATAGATATATACAGAGTGATTCTATACCTCTGCAAACAACTTTGAGAGGCTCGTCTACCTCCTAAAATCCTAGCATAAATTGTAGCGGGTGTTTTGTGACCAGTACAAGAATGGCAAATTTTATTTTAGCAAGAATTTAATAGAAAAAGAATAGATCAACAGATTTTTAAATTTTTATTAAAAAATTGTACATTAAAAAAAAAGTAGACGGGCCACTTAATAGGTTATAAATTTGTTATATTGATTACAGAAACCAATAGAACTTATATTTTCACTTCTCTTGCGAACTAAAAAAAAAAGATGTTTTTTTCTGTAATCAGTATATCAAATTATATAACCTATTAAAGTTGCGTGCTGAGGTATAGAAGCACCCTGTATATTTAACGTTCTAATGAGGTTACCAGCCGTCAAATTATGGCTGATAGTAAGAGTATACTGTACATGACAGAGTAGATTTTTGGTGCAGTTTTAATGAAATAATAACCTGATGAACATTTTTTAGAACACAGTCTGCCAAAATACACAGCTATTCACAAAAAAACTGAATCAAATGAAACAAATTTTCTGTGGACTCATATTCATGTAAAGTTTAATGAAAACAAAATCGAATGAAATAATAATTTAATATTACAGCCTTTTATTATTTTTTGTAGAAGATGAAACTTTTAGACTGAGTCTGTATCCGAAATAGAATAAATAAATGTAATCAGTTTTAAAAGTTAAAACGTCTATAGTGAGATCTTTCCTAATTTATATCCTCCAAATATCAAAACATGCGATTACCAAAAAACCTCGCAATAAATTTCAAATCCTTGATATTTGTCCATGCAACATGGTTTTAATCTAACTGGAGCAGTTCGGGCGATCTTTCTAGTTTCTACGTTTGTAGTTTATCTAAATCTCTAAGCGTTCCTGTTGACATTTCAGACAAGAAGGAGAGAACAAACTCCGAAGATAAAAACAAGTGCTATTATTTATTTACACTGAGGAATAAATTATGAGAACATCGATTTTCGCTCTAATAGATCTACGCCAACACGCGCTACACTTGTGCACAAACGCAGATTAGGAAGTTGAAGTTCAGTTAACTTTGCAATAAAACTAGAACATTAAAATATTTGCCAGGCTTTAAAATAATATAAAGAAAACACATTTTAGGTGTCTATTGCATAAATAGTTGTTTTACGTATACTTTGGCTGGTTTGGCAGCCGTAAAGTGTCACTTTTTTAATATCTTCTGTGAAAATGACTACTTTACCGGTGAATTTACTTTACGGCCGCTATTGATTTTCTCGTTTCTTTAAATAACAAATTTATTACATTTTAATTGGTTAATATATATGTAGAAGTAATTATTTATATACTATAAAAAATTATTTATGAGATCACGTTTTTTACATAAATTTACCATATAATTTTTTTGATAGTCACCTAAAAATATTGTGTGCACCTCGGCTTAAAAGTGTTTTTTGGCATCACCTAAATTACTTCAGATTCGACCAAAAAAGATCACTTTTACAGCCTTGATAAACAAAACCTAGTGTTTATTAGATTTTTCTTAATTTCTTAGTTATTCAGAATACTCTCCCACTACAAATACGATTTCTGCTCTAAAAATAACATTCAAATTCAAAATATCTACTTCAAGTAAACTATAACTTTGCGAATTTAAAAAAATTCTTTCTGTTTCATGATCAGCACGTCGTACAGTACCTATATACCCTTTATTTTTTGTCCAAAGTTGTGGAACACCCTGTAACTATAACTTTACAATAGGATTTAGGAACGAATAAGATTATTAAATTCAATTTTTTTAGTTTGATACATTCGAACGCATATGCACATAATTCCATTGACCTGGTATTTTTGATTTTGTTTTATAGGTTAGTATTATCCATTTGTATAATTATTATAGTTACGTACCAAATATTTATTATTTATATTGAATAAAACACACAAATAAATCAACTAGGTATATACATAGAAGTATACAGAGATCAAAATAATGCATAGAAAATAAATATCACTTACGTATTATTGGACTCATGTATTGAATTTCACAGGTCGACAATAGTGTTATTATTGATTGTATGTATGTATGTAAGTAGAAACGGCAGTTTTTGCACAGCATAATCACTTCTAATAATAGAATAATACAAAATATCCTACACTTTTGTTCATTTTACCACCAAAATAAATTAAATTCACTGATAGAAACGGCGATCTAACACAAACTGAAGCACATGCATGCAGTAAAATAAAATCTATACAATATCCACAGCAAATTAATTAAACAATAACTGACGAGTTTTATCGGAACGTGTCGACTAAGCTCAGGTGATTTCTTCGCTGAATAAAAATAAAAATTTATATAGCTCGCGAAATAGAGAAATAAATCCATAGCGTTTTAATAACGAACTCGTTATAAACGAATTTATTTATTTCAATTTCAATTTCATTAAATAGTTTAACTTCTAATTATTTATTTATTTTCCGGATGCAGCCTCAGATAAATAAATTGTCAAATAAGTAAAAATACATGCAGAAGAAAGAAATGGACAATAAATTACATTTTCTTATGTATCTATATACGAGTAAATGCAATATTTAAGGTGATTTTTTATTTGGAATGACAAATTCTAAATAATTATAATGAATGTAGGTATATTATTCAATGCTCGTAGATAATAGTATATTATTTAATGAGCACATTACGTAGGCTATAATTCAAGAGGATGAAACATTATGCACGAGCTGAAGGCGAGTATATAATCATTCGAGTGAATTATAGCCATTACATACGAGATTACAGTAATGTTGAATAATGTATTCATAATACAATAATATTGAATTATGAATTCATAATACAATAGTGTATCTATGGAGTGGTTTACCTACATAATGAATGTATTATTCAATAGTCAGTTAAGAAGAATAAACAAATAAATTTTTATTATAATATGCCTAACGAAATTTCTTACCGCTCGTATAAACCAATAACTTAGAAATTACGTATAACATACACATTTTAAGTTCTTTTCAGTATCATTATATTAAGCCATTAAAATAAAAAATATGCAAAATAAAATACGATTAGCACTCTGGTAATAATTTTAGAAACAAGTTAGTTATCTTGTTTCACTCAAAATGTGAGTCACTAAATCTGAATTCGCATTCGCGTTCTTATACTTGGCGTCAGTATCAGCAGCGTTTATTGAACTCCAACTGTGCAAATATATAACTCGTGCCATTATCATAATTAAATTATAACAGCCATTGATCTTCATGTCATCGGGAATATTTTTACGATTTTTAATGATTGGCGGAATTAATTGCAAAATGCGCTAAACGCAGGACTATTGAATTCAAGATTTATTCGATCTATTAATTTTGCTGCTTATGTGGTTACGTGCGAACGGGAATTTAAAAACTGTAGATAATATTTTGATTTATTTGAGCAAGAAGTGAAGTATTGGTTTATTTGTTTTATTACCAGCAAGTATGAGGAAACATTTAGATTATTGATTCTACTTGATCACAACATTTGATAATAATTCATTTAATTTTTCTCTTTTCTTGAACATAATATTATTACTTGATTAACTGGAAACTGAATTTGATATTAAATAGTTCAGCAATATGCTTAATACAGTAAACATTTCTTGAATGAATGAATCTTTTGGAACTATATATTGATATTTACATAGGAACATACCTACAAAACAATAGGTACTATCAAAAACCTTTCATTCCACTTGGGTTTGACAGTCATATTGTAAGTAACATATTATATTAAAAGACCACTATTTTCTCGAGGAAAAAAACCGAGACACATGAAATTTGTGAAATTTTGCCAATTTTTAAACTGCCATAACTCGGCGTATTTTCCACTAATTTGAGCGAATCTTCAAGGGCGAAAAAGTTTCTTCTTCAACCAACATGATGGAAAAAAATGTTTTAGTTGGAAAAAACTTGCAACTTTGACGATCTGTACTGTGCTGGAAAAAAAAACTTGTCGACTCGATTAACCATCAGAACAATAAAGTTGAATCAATTTCCTGTCAAGGACGCAAAGAACGAAGTACGAGTACCTACGACGTCTTGACTCAAAGTTATGGGTGTTTGAAGTGGAAGACCACATTGGGTAACGCTAATGTCGGTGGTGAAGAGCATAAATGCATGACCATCTTAAACCTTGAATAACTTTGCGCCAAATCATCGCAGCTTGGTTTTTGCGTTCTTTACAGAAAAATGTCATGGTGGTGAATTTGGTTCCAACTAAAACATTTTTTTCCAATCCTGTAGAGATCGTCGGACGTTTTTGGCATAAAACATGTATGATTTGTTGATGGTTGTTGAAGGGTGCAAAATGAGATAGGTATTCCTAAAAAGGAGAGGCAAAGTGAGTTTTTTCCTAAAAAATTTGTCTAATTCCAACAAAAAGTTGCGGAATTATGTCAAAAACCCCCAAAATACACATTTAACTTCAAACATCCACAACTTTTAATTAAGACATCCTAGGCATTTCATATAAGTAGACAGGAAATTGATTGAACTTTATTGTTCTGATGGTTAATCGAGTCGACAAATTTTTTCCAGCACTGTCAAAATTGGATGTTTTTTCCACTACGATCGCATGCATGCTCTTAGTGAAGAAACTTGAAACTTTCTTGCACTCCAAATTAGTGGAAAATACGCAGAGTTATGACGGTTTCAAAATTTCACAAATTTCAAGTGCCTGGTTTTTTTTCCCTCCAGTATATGTACATGCACAACGTACAAATCTTTCACACCTTTTACGATATTTTTGAGTGTGGTAGCCTCAAATTTTATAAATCATCGTCATTAGAATAGAATATTATATATTGTACCGTGTGTGCGGTTATCAGTTGTTATCAACTCACGGGTACTCAAGGATATTAGTAGAGAGTGAGTACATTGCAGTTAAAGTGTAATGTGTACCTGACTTAATTCGAACCTGGCACATTCCAATACACAGTCGGTTTTTCGCTCTATATTAAAATTTTAAAATACTTCTATTTTGTAACATTTCTCTCTGACACATTGAAATTTTTTGTTTGTAATTTGTAATTAGTTACTAGAAATGTTTATATGATAATTATAAATAATATTGGTAATATAATGAAGTCTATTCACAATTTCGAAGCAACATCGCAGTTTCTTATTTAGTCTACCCTAAGTCCAATCCAATCTATCTCATCTAACTGCACTTGCGCGCTTCTTCTAACTCCAAAATAAATTTCAACCCATTACTGTCAAAAACACTTGTCGATCTCCAACAAGCTTAATCAAAACCACTCCACGCCTACCACAAAAACCTACCAACCTTACAAGAAAAAACCCTAGGTAGCGGTAACTCGACACTCGTCTCCGGAAACACACTTCTGGATGTCATTATGTATTTAGTGCACTAAAGAGGACCACACCGAACACTCAACACTCGCGAAATAACTCATAGAATTTCAAAGATTGTGCGTGTATGACATAAAGTAAATGGTTTATAGTTAGTTATACGATGATCTTCAAAGGTGTCTTCATAAGTGAACGTGATCTATGAATATTAGAATTTTGTTGCTTTTAGAAAAGAAAAAAGCTTTTGGTATTTGTTTCTAAAGTTCTAAAAAAATTATGTTTGTATGCTAAAAAAGAGTTTTAGTTTTGGTAAGAAGAGGCATGAGTTATGTGGGCTGAAAAATATTTAAAAAAATTAATATAAAATTAACGCCCAACTGTCCTCATTTCAATTTAAAATTGCAGCCATTTATAGGTATAAAATTAAATAGTAGCAAAAGTTTTTTTATAAGCAGTAGGTAAGGTATAGGCTGGAAAAATAATAGCAGACCGGTCCCAGTGGCAGGATTTCAGCAATATCGAAATTCCTTATAATTAAAAGTTAGGTACATTTTAATGAGGGATATGAAGGTTCATGTTTTCCTCTTTGAGCGCAATTTTTTTTTCTGTTAAATGAAAAAGATCTTAAATGGAACTTTTGAAAAAGAAAACTGGCATGTATAATTTAGTTAGAAAATATAATGAAAAATAAAATAATATAATAATTTTATATTAGGACCGAACACATTGGGAATTGATCGATTTAATATGGGCAAATTATTGTTGCATAATTTTAAATTACACCTTTTTATCATTTCATCGATGGATGCGCGATGTGCGCACTTATGCGCAGTGCTAGCTTGAATCAATTGCCGATGATATAGTAAACAATTAAGGCGGTTGCGCAGTTAAATTATAGGTTTTGCTGAACGCTCTGTATTACTTTAATAAACAAAGATTTAAATTATATATTTGAATAAATAAATTGAACACTTTTTGAATTTTGTATTCCAGAAAATTTCAAATGGATCAACACCAGCCGTCAAAATAGCGAAAAACAAAATGCAGTTTTCCCCATAAAATTGGTTTAAACAATAAGATTTTTTAAACAAATAAGACGTTTTCGAAAAGCTTGAAGTTGACCTCTTTTTGCTCTAATGCCACTTTTTTGAATTTTTATGTAGGATTATATTAATATACACATGAAATATTCACAAAATTGGACAAGTTTAGCCATGCACATAAAAAAATTGGAGAAAAAACTAAAAAAAACTGGCATTAGAGCAAAGAGGGAGCATCCTTAACCTTTTCAAAAATATCTTAGTTAATTCGAAAATTTCAATTCTTACTTCAATTTTAATGGGAAAACTAAACATACTTTTCACCATTTTAACGGCTAGAAGCCAACACCTTAAAGAAAAATTTAATGTTTTGTAAAAAAAATAACAGCATGAAAATTTAGGGACAAACACTTTAGAATACCTGATTTTTATGAAAGATGGATGTCAAAATAATTTAAATACTAAATTTTTATTTTTATTTTCGAATGTACAGAAAGCAGAAACAATTTTATCCTCAGAATTTAGAGAGAGATAGAAATATTAACGCGCCTATACCTACCTCTACCTCCTGAGGATGGTTAAGTGGTTTGACTAACTTTTTTACCACGTTAGTGTGTGACGTCATCAATTTCGTCGCGAAAATGGCAAACCATAGTTAACCACATATAACTACAATATACTACTTGCGCGAAAAATCGCCTTTTGAGATTGAAGCGAGTGCAGTTAAAGATGAATATTTATCTGGTCTGGTGAGAGGCTTCAAGGGAACAAGTGGCAAAAACTTCGGCAGCCGTTTCCGGTGCGGGCATCTGAGCACATATGACGAGAATTGGGGAGGGCCTGAGCTGTGAGTGAGTGTAGGTGTGGGTGGAACGAACCTTGAGACGTGGATGTGAATGGAGAAGATGAGCTACGTGATGCGATGCTTGGTTCCAAGTGGTACAGGTGTTCTGTATAATGTCTAGCGAGAGGATAAAGAGATTTGGGATTGTATAAAACATATTAAATGCTTGTATCATCAATATTAAAATGGGAACCAGCCCACGTGGTTATATCAAAATCTGACAGCATGAAAACAAGATTAGTTTCTCATTAACAATACTTCTTGTTTAGTATTTCTATATTGAAAAGGTTTCAATTTACCCTGTAATAATAATTATTCCCACTTTGACAAATGAAATCATCTATCTTTTGGCAGAAAACAATGCCATTTCGTGTTAGTTATGCCGCCGAGGCGAGAAATTTCTTCTCTCATTCTCGTCTCGTCGCAAAATTACAAGACGAGAACCAATAAATTTCTTGTCTCGGATTTTCGAGATAAGACGAGAATTAAAAATTACGAGACGAGAAATAATTCTCAAAAAATCGACAATTGTCGAAAATAAAACTTTGAAAATTTTTTGATTATATTCTTTTCGGAAATGTCAAATATATTTTAAATTTGTGCGCACAATTTCCTTGATTTGAAATAAATTTTTTCACAAAAATTGTGTGCAAAATTAACGAAAATATACAAACAAAATTATAAATTCACGTCTAGCTGTTCAAACTAATTTTTTTAGAGAAATTGAGACGAGACGAAAATCGAGTTCTTTAAGACGAGAACTGAACAGCAGAGAAATGACCGAGACGAATTTTTTTTAAATTGTCGTCTCGAAAATTTGAGACGAGACGAGAATTAGTCAATTTTCGTTTCGTTTCGTCTCACGGCATCAATAATTCTGTGTTTGTGTAATAATTTTTCTAGAGACCTTTATAGAGCAATTTATAGCCACAAAAGGATTAATTTTTATCAATCCCAGATTTCGCCCAAGTGTACTAGCGTAATCGAACAAACACGCTCATAACTTCACTAGCACACTTGCATTCTTTATCATTAATTATTATTTTTTCAATCAACATGATTGCTAACCCCGACATACTAATACTGTATTTTTTTCAAATTTATATTTTTATGTTTCTCACCTAACGCAAGGTACATAGCGATAGAAAACACATTTTCAGTAGCATGCTAGCATGCAAGTAGCCGATTCAAAATAATAGATATGCCAATAACAGTTAGATTGCAATTATTATTCCCTTTCCAATTATCTACATACAATTTCTATTGTAATTTTACGTTTGGAGAGACAAAACTAAATAAATTTAAATCTATCGTGGCTGTATATTATTTTAAGTAGGCAGTTATGGAGTCTCTCTCTAGGTTTCATGCTTGTGTAACATTAGAGTAAGTTAACTTCAGGTAGGTTTGTATAGTGTGACAGTTTACATGCCTCCAACTCTATGTTTCATTTTCTTGTAAAGTGGTAACTACCTATTCAACACACCACAGTATTGTTATTTTAATTCTTAAACTTGGGAACACTGCATACGCTTTTTGTTCACAAAAAGGTTACAAGAGATATTTGATGAATTATTGTGTTATTTGATACTGGGATATTTATATGCAAATTACTTTAAATCGTTTCATTTAGAGCATTTCTACCGCATATTAAAATTATTTATGCGAGAAGGTAGAATATAATATAACTTTACATGTTTTCTCTACTTTTGATACAAGGCACACGTAGAGAAACTGTCTTTAACCAAACAAAAGATCTACAGATTTACAGCTTATAATAATAACGAATTGGTTGATTCCGAACCACTAAATGCATACTTTATGTTAATTGATGTATTACAAGAAACCTGTTTTCTTTTTGTTCAACTTCTTATACATATATTAGAATTTTGTCCTTTTTTAGTACTTATAGGTACCTTTATGATGTATTGCAAAATTTAAAAAATAATAATAGAGATAAAATGAACAGTCAGTGGACATAATGAAAAACGTGTAATAATTAATAATTTTGAACAAATTTATTTGAATTCTAATTTGAAAAAGATGCAAATGGAATAATAATTGACTGCACATTATGACCGAGTGTGGTTCTGACATTTCAAGTTAAATTGCTCAAAAATCTCCCTTACGGTGTACCTACTCTCCACGTCTCCACTAAGCACTAACATAACAACCACATGATTAGATGATTACACCTGATTCCTGAATTGACGGCTTGTAACCGCACACACGGTAAATGTGTCTGTATGGTACATTAACCTTCGTGCTAACTTGCTAAAAAAAAGTTACACGGAATACGTTGTGGGGTACCTACATGTGTACCTACCCCTTAAAATATTGAAAGTCCGAATTATAAGTATGACTTTTTATTATAAAATATGAAACTATAATAAATAAATTTAATAAACATATAGTGTTTATTTGAAACAACAAAAAGTACAATAGATTGAAAATGAAAATGAAAAAATATTACTTTTGTACCTCGGTCGGTAGCACGAGGGTTAAAAATCGGAATGATGTTTTTTAAACATGCACTAAAGAAAAATGTATAGTTTAAACACAATTTAAGATCATTTTAATGCAACATGGTTAAATTGGTAAGCGGGACGAACTGTAAAAAATTAAAATAGGATAATGCAATTTTAAATATGGAGCACAAATTCAAATTAGAATGGAGTATACCTACCCGAATCTCGTCTTAAATAGGTGTATCTATACTCTATAGGCGCAATTAAATAAAATGAAGTAAAGAGAAATATATTTTAGACCATTCATTTTCTTTAGGTTCGCTAAATCACCAACGTCGTAACACGGTCAGCAATAATTTAAAATCTTTAGAATATGTAAACGTAACTAGAACATTTATGTGTAAAAACATCTCGTTTTCTACAGTTATAGTTCGGAGAAAAGGCGTCAATATTTTAGTTACATTATGCGCTCCCATCCTTAGGAATAAATATAAAACATTTTGAGTACTTGTGTGGTGTGCCACCTACGGGAGGCTAAGCCTCGTCTATTTTACGATCAAGGAGTGCGTGTAGCGATGCTCACTTGTCTGTGGGTGGATTAGATATTGTTTTTCCAGCGCTAGGACTCAATGAGCGTTAGTGCCGTGCAAACTCGTCCCAGGCAAACTCGGACCAGAACCCTTATTGTGAATTATTATTCTCTTATGATCCTAGTATTTATGTGCTCGTTTTAAAATTTTTTTGAGGATTATGAAACAGCAGCAACATCCGATAAAAATATTATAAGTAACTGATCAATACCTAATATTTAAGTAGTTGATATTGTGGTTAACATATTTTCAGACATCAAAAATTTTCTCTACATTCCCACCATCCTAATATGCCGTAGTTACCTTACTGCTATACAGATTGTAAAATAATAGTATATTCTGCAACAAGTGTGGAATGAAGCATATTCCAGCTCAAGAGGAAAGTTTGAGACGAGCCGTAGGCAAGATTCACGATTCCACGAGAGCGGAAGTGCCATTCCAAACGTGTAGCAGACTATACTTTCTCTACGACTATAAATTTAATTGCATTAAAAACATAACCTAAAACTATTAAAATAAAATATATGTATTTATAAAATTATATTTTACATAAAATTAATAAATTAATAAATCTAAACGTATATTTTAAAGCTACCCACCAACTAAAAACATTGAATAAAGTTAAATTATTATAACTCGTCACATTTCATTCCATCACTATTGACGGATATCGACATGACAGAATTGGACTAACTAAACAAAACATGACTAACAAACAATGTTAGTTTTTCGATCTGAGACCCGATCCTCAAAAATATCAAAAAATGTTATTTACAGCGCCATCTATTGGGATTGGAAAAAATGTCTTAGATAAACCTTACGTATTTTTAGGCGAGGAATACGAATCTGCAATAAAAAATAGGTGTTCCCATTTAAGATTTTAAAGTTCCATTTCAGGGAGGGGGAGGGGGTGGCTAATTTCAGCACTGCTGGATGTTCCTCTTGATAATATTACTTTTTATCTTAAACTTTTTTTCGTAGGATGCAAATTTTTCAAGATATTTCGTTGTCTCAAGTTAAAACGATCACCCGGTACTTATACATACTTAATATCTATATCACTCACGCTTTTTATTCACATTAAATGGGAAAGCTTCACATATTGTGAGTCACCGGAATTGATAATTAACCTTATGTTGCGGTTACCAGCTTACTACTTAAGGTTAACTTATGGTTATTATTGGAAAGTACACCACAGAGAAGATTTCTGTACAGTTCAACTGAAATGTATACCTGATTGGATTCAAATTTGAGTAAATTAGGTAAATATTCCAATAAATAGATATACTTACCTATCTTAAACAGTTCCTATACTATAATTTTCTTAAAATACGACTTGGGATAAATATACGCATTTCTGAAACTTGTGAGAAGAATCCACAATTAAGAACCTGGACCGAGTTTGCCCGGGACGGGTTTGCACGTCACCGGCGTGAATGGAGTGAAGCGCGATGTTGTTTTGTTTCCGAAGCTACCTGTGTTTTGCCTGCGAGGAGTCAGCCCATCCTTAATTCATCATAGGCAGTGGTCAGATACGCTGAATGATGTACTTGGCTGATGATGCAGAGTTGTTATGAAGTATGGTACTTGCGAGTCTGCGGTTGGCTGGCTGGTTGGTTTCTTAAGTGAACAACGCATGCTGTAATGAAACATTAGTGATTTAATAGCAAGATGAAATCTGCGGTTTATGGAAGAGATTAAATGTTGTTATTAACACATAAAATATTATCTCTTGTTTTATATAATAATTAAATTTGTTTTTATCTCAATGCTTTTATAGCAATAACTGACGAAGACTGTAGATTTGTAATTTTTTTCGTAAATAACAATCGCTATTTACTGCCAGATTTAAAAACTGATTTGACTGTATAAGTACCGCAAAAATATACAATTTACCTACCTACGTGTTTTAATAGTGAGCTTATGCAGCAACTAAATAATAAAATTAAATTAGGCCACTAAACTACAAAAATTAAATTATAAATCCAGTGCTCATGCTCTAAACAAAACTATAGAATAAACCAATAGGAATGCACAATTTGCGCGTGCGTATATACTAAATCACACCAAACAGCACGCTTCAAACGTCGATTTCGAGGTTATGTTTGCATAGCGCATGTGCAAACTTTTTAAATTTAGAAACTAAACTAAGAAAAAAATAGAACCGACTTCTAAATCCCCACCTCTGAAAAGTATAAAATAATATTTTGTTTTGTAGGGCAAAAATTAAATATACTAAAAACTTTAAAACTTTACCGGAGGGTGTAACTCGCGAATTCGTTATCCATTAAATATACTATCTATCAATTTGAAGTCGACGCAGAGATTTACTACTAATACTAATACTACTACATTTGGCACCGACTTCAAATTGATAGGTATATTTAATTATTGCCCTACAAAAATAGGTGACAAATATAATTTTATACTTTTCAGAGGTGGGGATTTAGAAGTTGGTTATATTTTCTTTATTTAAATTTTTTTATTTTACACTTTTTAGTGATTTTTCATTTTTGAAATAAATTAATTGAAGCATACTATTACAGACATAATTCAATTTTATTTTTTTTGCAAATTGATCAAATAGTTCCGGAGATATGTGACCGCCATTTTGTTTTCAACATGGCGGGCTAAGATTTAAATAGCCTAAAACCTACGGGGAAAGATACTTAGATAATTATTTAAAAAGAAAATTGATCTCAATAGGTTCAGTAGTTTTCGAGTTCTGCGCGGCCAACATACATGCAAACATACAAGACAAACTTATGTTATAACCCTCTCTTATGTGGAAGTCGGTTAAAAATAGGCAAGTTCTTAGATTAGTGAAGATACTTTAGTTTGTTAGTTTAGTTGCATAAACGATTAAATAGGAAACAATGATTAGTTTAATTTAATAATAATTCAGCAACAGCATAACAAAATATTATAATATACAGTACCCGTCTAGCATGATAATAGTCACTCTAGTTTGATCTCAGTAAAAGACAATAAAAATACTGTATTACGAGTATTATAATAAGACCTACCGTTCAGAAATTAAGATGTTATTGCTATTTGATTAATAAAACCATTTTGGGACTGCAGTCCTGAGTAATTTCTACCCTTCATTGTTTACAAATAATTGTTAAAATTTATTCAAGTAAATATACAAAGCATAGTTTATGAATGAATGATAAGAAATCCAACTCCGCACTATAAGCCATTTGGACTTCATAAAGCGTCTTCCACCTGCTATAGCGAGTCGTTGTGAAGCTGCACCTCATCAGCTCGGCTCGAGAGGAAGAAGAGAGACGGAGCTAGAGAGGAGGTCGGGTCAAGCGATGACCCGCTAGGCGGCGGCGGCGCGCTTTGCGTGGGCGCAACAATGGGCAATCACTCGCCATCAAACACAACACACCACCGTATGTACGTGTAGTGTACACACCTTACATACTGGCACTGGCCACCAGCAGTATGTGGAGGATGGAATTCACACTTGAGTATCATAGAAAAGTACGTTTGTTTTTGTATTAAATTTGAAGGTTTACGGAGAATCAAACCGGAGACCTTAGTCCTTGCATTCTACCATTAAAAGATTTAATTTACTGCTGAGGTGCTGAGTGAGATAATATAGTTATATTTTATGGAACGAATATAAATAATGACTTGAGACGTGTTTTTTAAAACAAATTACATTCTTCATAATACCTAATCAGGAAAAGTATAACAGCATTAGAAATGAAATCTTACTGTCTTTAAAGATATATCTGCCACAATATCACAATCCTAACAAAAGCATTTTCCGTGGATTGCTGTATTTTAAAACCTTCCAACATCCAAACTATATACCTAGATATAGATATTCTTTGGGATCCGATTGGTAAGTTTTATAGTAATAGTAAAGTAACATGAAACAACATAATAGTACGCAAGAAAATATTAAAAATTAACCACTTTTGTAGCTTGAAACTTGAAAGGCACCTATTTCAGTGTTATTTTATTCTCGAGAAATTTCTTCCAATTTAAAAATTCAAAAAAATGATTTTTTAAAGCTGTGTTTTCGTGCATAAGTAGCTGGGAGACCAAACTTTCAATTCAAAGAATAAGGCAGCAGTAGTGTCGTGACGTCTAAAAATTTATTTAATGGATAGTCCGGTCTCACTGGTAGAGTTTTATAGATCGTTTGGTATCTCTGTGCACTTTTGGAACTTCTAAAGTGGATTTTTACCATTGAAATTTGTTTTATTATTATCAGGTGCCCAAATAATTACGTAGAAGTTAGAAATAGTTAGTATATATGAAGAATGACAGATAGTTAGCTAAAATTTAAGGTTATATACGCATGCGTGAAGGTATCGAGCAGTATCAAAAGTTTGAAATTTACTCGACAGAAAACGATTGATGCGAGACCGTCGCGCCGTCTAAGAGTCGAGAGAGCAAAGCATTAATAGTTTACAGAGACAATGAATCCTAGACTTTTCGGTTATCAGAAAGGGTTTGAGGGCTCAACTCCTTATTTTTTACAGAAAATTTCCTGACTTTACCTTAAAAGAATCTCGAGTAAAGCCGGCTATTTTCAGCTAGAAGAGTAACCAATAGCAAAATAAATATTTAAGTCTAATTTATCAATGAAATTTTCTCCACATAGATAATAGCATATTACGTATATATATCAAGGGAAAGAAATTCATTTTAGATTGACATTTTCTAATTTTAAAATTGCTGATAATCCTTGAAAATTTTTTTTAGAAAATTCGTGACATATTATGCCATGACAAAAAAAGGATTAAAAAGGATATTCCCGAGAGCAATAATAGGCACTTTATTTATCTAGGAAGAAAATATGACATATCTATCCCTACTTTGATGTTATAGAAATCAACTACTACTGCCGATCGTGAAAAACAATTTTTTACATTCCTACGAGTTCTTATTCTATTATTCTTCATTACTACAAAGTCTACACCCTCATAACTCCTGTTCATGGCTCAGTCTTACTCCAGCCTCTCCTTAATTGGATCGAGCCTCTGTTTAATTTTTCCTGCATGCAACAATGGTAAACAGAACGGTACATTTCATACTTTAGCTGAACAGACAGCACGCACGTTCAACATACACACACGCTGTTGTACGTTGTAGTTCATGCTTCTAACTTCTCTTGGCTTGCTCCTTGTCGGAAAGGTAACACACTAACAGAGGTAATTTTTAACTGGCTCATGAATAAATAGACTCGCGCACGCACGAGAATCGTACAATGATTTGTTAAATTGGTTTAACGCGCGTGGGTGGATGACAAAACGTATTATTTTTTTAATGACTGCTTTGAAGAGCATGATACTGGGTTAAGCATTAATGGAGGAGGAGGAAGAGATTTTCCATGGACGGCGGAAGAAACTATTTAAATATTCTTAAGAGGAAAATAATCACTGGCCCAGTTTTTCGTTAGGACTAATTAAATTCATGGTCATTTTTGCATATAACAGAGCCAATAGAATCACACACAATTTTGTCTGTCTACCGTGCTAGTAGTTCCACGTTAGATCTTAGCAACCGACAAAAATTCCACTGCATTCGACTAATAATTCCACGATAACAATATCTTTATATCCACCATTTCTGAAATTAGGATGCAAATCCTGTTTTAAAAATAGATGCGCATGTCTGAATTTTTTGTATGTCTTCCTAATGTAATTGTTTATTTATGTCATGGACATGAGGATCGTTATATACTACATTATTTCCTAGGACATTTAGAAATTTTCTTCTAAAATTAATATATTTTCTGTCCGATGGTAGGATACCAAAAATATTAACAAACTTTGAAACGAGCGAAATATTTTATATCATCATTGATGTTTATAGCCCTTAGGCAATTTACAGACCCTCGGGCCAGAGGCCCTTGGGCTTGTAATTATGTCACATGTCACCCTCGGATAAGCATAAACATCATCATGATGAATTAAAAGTAACACGAGTTTTAACTTTTAACTATTTGGTTTACGTATCTGAGAAATTGTTTCACCAAATATTCAAAGAGATGTACTACATGTAGTGTTACTAGTATTAAATCAAAAATATTGATGACTTCTGCTTATAAGACCATTAAAAAAAATTATTATTATTAATTTTCATATGCAACCAATAAAAATTTTGCTCTACTAATGCCGAAAAATTATTTATCTTGATATTCCCAATATGTATAATGTATGTATACATGTTGTTTCCTTCAAAATAAGTTAAACATTTGTTTACGCCCACGTCCAGTAAGTGTTTATTGGTGCATCCTTGTTATGGCGTTAAAGTGATGCCAAAAACAGAAAAATAATATTTTACTTTTTAGGAGTAAATTTACTGACAACTTGGTTGTAGTAGCCACATACTGTGTATGAGTCATATAACGTGTGTGGTTAGCAGCTGTCAATTCACGGGTATTCCTGGTTGTTAGTAGAGAGTACACCACATTAGAGATTTTTGTAGTTATCTGATATGTATAAGTGAGTTGTCAGAACTACACAAACGGTGACATAAAACTGAGTTATCCAGCCATTAAATATTTACTTAAAAAGATATTTGAAAAAAATTGAATGATACGCCAATGATCCATTGTTCCATGTTAAACTAAAATTTTGATTTTGTTTACAGATAATCTACCTCGAGTACAGAATACACTTCACATCTTATCAGTGATGAAAAGATGTTGTAACCTTCTTATTATGTAAAAATATTCTCTTATAATTGTTCCTAAACCAAGTCAATAATTTTCTAATTATGATGTCAAGCTTAACAAATCAATTCAGATTTTGTAACCTAAAATTAAGAACCCTATATTTACTCAACAAAGCCTTTAGAATCTCATAAGACTATATTAATTCAACAATAAAGATCAACTTTCTCAGAAAAAAGTCAACTTTCATCTTAATAATTACCTCATTGACAACTGATTTGGAAAAATGCTATCAGAATGGGAAAACCAATACAAGATTGATCGCAGAGATCAGAGTTGGCCATTGTTATCCTAACGAGTATTTCTGCATATGAATAGCGAGGATGTTGAGGATTTTGACGTAGGAGTCATATCATACACTTACACATATAAATCATGAGAGTGTGAAGTCTGAAGCGAGTTTGTTTGAGATGTTGGCAAACTGGCGCGTCTAACGTCGGGAAAAATGCACAAGACGCCAGGCATTGGCCAATGAGCGTGAAATTCAGAATAATCATTTGATAGTGTGTATTGGTATTATTGCAAACAATATCACTATGGTTGGTCTGGTAAGATTTACAAGAATGACTAAGGGTATTTCACAAATTCGTTGTTACAAGATTTCTCTTATAATATAACTAGAATATATTTACGTGCATTATACCAATGTAGTTATCGGTCAGAGTGGAACACGTTGTCTCGATTACGATGTAAAAATTCTTGCATATAAATAATTAATGCTTGAATGCAGATTCAGTAAATCATAACGATACCAGCCATATTATTTTCATATTACAATGAAAAACATATCTATTATAATTGTCTGTTTAAGCAGCCCGTCTAGGTTTTTTATAAACATTTAATGGAGAAAGAATGGATCTGTAGATGTGCATTTTTAAAGCTTGGAATAAAATACATTTCTATCAGGAGATACAACCGTGTAAAGTTTGCATAAAATGGAAATTTTTATGAATTTTTCGGTATTTTTATAATCATGTACAATTTTTTTTATTCAAAATTTAAAAAGGTACAACTGTTAATTGATCCTTTAAGTATATAATCCTTGTTGAAATACAATTTTACCATTCATGTATTGCCCACAAACACTGGCTACGTTAGTACATTTTGTGCAGGATTTTAGGAGGTAGACTTACTAATTGTAACATTTTCTTATTTTAATTTGAATATAAAAATTTAGTGCCAAATTTACTTATAATTTTAAGAAAACTCAGTAAGTACATCAGTTAGGTCTATTTATTATTGCATTATTAATTAATTCATTTTTATGTTGGTAACCGCACATACGGTAAAATATTTATCTATACCATTGACTCACAATATGTAAGTAAGAAGTCGTTGATCAAGGTTTTGTAGCGCTCATCAGTCCTTTATTTTATCTTTGCCACAACAGCGATATTCTCGACCAAACTGCTACTCCGAGGACGACTACGTTTGCTACTGTCCCGTGCTGAGCCAGTCTTCTTGGGACGAGCGTCTAAACGCCGCAGTGTTTGTCCAGTTAATGCCACACGGCCAGGGAAGCGACAACGAAATTTACGTTGAGCCAAAACCACCGACCGATTATTCGTCAAAAACATATTGACACAATAATTATTCAGCATTCTTGAAGAGTATACCAATTCATGGTTCAACTACGTGTGCTTATTTTACGTCTGTTTACTTCACTAATGTCAAAGTTGCGATCTTTAAAGTTTAAAATTGATCTAATACAACGTTAATATTGATTTGAAAATAAAATATTTTTATTTGAGTGATTTAAATTATAATGTTGCAATAAACTAAAAATAATTTTATAGGAACTGCTTGTTGGCAATCAAGTTTATGTTGACGGAACGATATCAACCAATATCTTTATGACAAATATCAACGACGTATAAAATCGTTATCTATTGGCTCATTTTATATCTGCAAGTTATACATTTTAAGATAATTTGCAATATCATAAATAGAAATATTACGGTATGCTTTATATCTTATATTATCTAGAAATTCCGCAATAGACCCATTTGAGATTTCTCTTATTTTATATGCGATGTTAACAGAATTATACGATCAATAAAGAAGAGATAGATTTACGTAAGTGTTGACAATATCGTTTCGCTTATGGGAGATATCAAAACAAATTAGTATGTTACTTTTCTTTAGTAGTCGCTTAGTAATTTAGTAAACCGCTCACGTACCCGAGAAACGATCTTTAGTAGGCTGTGAAGACGACAGTTGACGATCGCCGAACGACCATATTCAAAAGATTACCAAGTTCTTGTATATAATTGTTTGTTAATATTCATCAACGATCAATTTTAGTATAATAACATTTTATTTTCTTGTATCTTGTAATAAAAATGTAAGCTTTCACGCAGTTAAATTAGAATGTGTACCTTACAGAAAACTGGATTAAAACTTAAATTGTCAGAACAATAGAACATTCTGATTTCGACCCATCATTTTAATGTAGGTACAAAATATTTATCTATGAAATAAATACACACAAATTTAAAATATAATATAATTTATTCTATGAGAATTGGAACATTATGATTTATTCAATATATTATTATATTATATTCTCTTGATCTGGGAGTCACAGAATAAATTAGATGAGACATGAGACATTAGAGGAATATGCATGGCTTCAACACCAGAAAATAAAAATCTAGTATTTTTGTAAACAGGAAAATGCAACACCAGAGATGTTGCAAATGTAGAAAAAGTATAAGTAATGAAATACTTGCATTTTCAGAAAAATTTAAATCTAGAATTATTTTAGATTCACCATAAAGAAAACACAAGAAGATGCAAATCTAGAAAACTAGTTTGTCTCTTCAACACCGGTGATACATGTTGTCAAAACCGAGTATGTGGAACTCAACTTAACTTAATTTATGTATACCATAGAAAAGAAAAACTAGTTTCTAGATTTGCATCTTCCTGTGCTGAATCTAAAATTCTACATATGAATTTTGATGTGAATGCAACTTTTGATACAGTTGTTATTCTGTCTTATAAATTTTCAAGATTTGCAACTTTTCCTGTGTATGAATATTTTAGTCTGGTGTTGCAATAGGCACTCGACCTTTGTTGCTAAAAAGATTAGTGCGAAATATATTTGGTTATAGAAATCTGCAAGTAAAATTAAATTGATTTAATATATGATTGACAATTACATTGTGCTTATTCGTAAATGTATTCAGATATTCGTAAATTTATGACATTCCAAAATACAGATTTATGGCTCAATTACTTAAGAATTTCCATGTTTACCTAATTTTTCAATAACCATAAAAATTTTCACAACTTGTCTCGTATTCTCCGAATCGAGTAAAATTTAGAATTCCGTAATTATCATTATTACCTGTATTTTTATGGTTTGTTTAACAGGCTATCAGGTTTAATATCTTTTTTACAGCTTCTTTTCTAGTAAACACTGACCACACGTGCGCATTCATTTGTTTCATGAACACGTGACAAGTGCTTGTTGTTTTTTTCTCTTTGGAACCATAGGTTGCTAGAAAGTTTTATGCAAAATAATATATTCATTTGAGTCGTTTCTTTTTTCCATTAATTCATACTGATTCGAGTAGCCTTTAAGTAACTATTTGTATGAGAAAAATTAAGATATATCTGTGAGAGGCTGTACAATAAATTTTGTTAAATTGGAATTCATTGATAATAAATACGTATTTTAAAAGCTATTATATTACATTTAGTTCTGCTTCTTGAGAATGATATTGAAATATAAGTATTTTACGTGGGATACCCGTAAAATATGTAATCTATGGCGATAAAATTCAAATAACTTAATTAATTACATAGTATGCTACCGCTAGAAATTTGTATTTATTACGACAAAAATATAAATGCATATGATTTCAAATTTAATATCTACATTCCATAAACTTAATTCATTATTGATTACTTATTAGGTTAGGTTCGAATCAAGTCAGGTTTATATTTTAGTTCAACTTAACGAAAATCTCCGCTGTGATGCACTTTTCACTAACAAACATAATGCTACATGAAGTGATGGTTCTGATAACCGAACACACAGAAATTATAAATACCTATACCTATGTCTCACAGTATGTGATACTGCCACACTCAAAATGGATCTATCCTGTAATGCACTCTTCACTAACAATCCGGAGTTACCGTGAATCGCTAGCTGGTAACTGCACACATAGTAAATATTAATACCATTATCTACCGATGACCCATAGCCACAAAGTCATAGTATGCTCTCACATTATCACATTCATTGGTAACGGACGTGATAAGACATTAAATTACCTACTTGACTTGACTCCTTAGCTTATTCTGCAATCTGCAGTATTAAAATTGAAATAAAATTATTTAAGAATAAATCAATAAAATGTACTTATTTGAAGGTACAGGTTTATTCGTTTATCCCTCGGTTTATCCAATTTAAAAATGTCCCTATTATTATAATTTATTTACCTGCCATAAGTTTAATGGTTATTGGTTCGAATCTAACCTGTCCGTAAACTTTAGACTTTCCATTTCCTAATAAATTTATTTCCTCTACATAGAAGCGAATAAAATCATAATAACAAGTCGTTATCCATTTTAGTTAACAGCGTAGAAAATATGGTATTTTAATACGCATATAAATTAAAATTATGATGACAATATTGCACACATAAAAATACTTGACATCACAAATTTACATATATACCTACATACACAACGTTCATTTTATTTTCACAAAAACAGAAAAACAAAACACGGTGCATTGTCGCGGCCCACTGCGAGTCTATCACAGTAGTTGAGCAGTTGCAAAACGTCGAGACAATTGAAATTATAATTCTTCTAACAAGAAGAAAATTTAGCGAGTTAGGTAACCTACGAGTGGTGTCTTTCAATTTCATCTGTCCTCCTATATCCGTGATTCAAAGCTTATTTTAATTAGATAATCCTAATCCTTTGCCATCTAGGATTTTATAGCTACCTGACGTCCAGCATGGAGTCAATAAGTAACTGCATGGTCTTTGGTGACATTATAAATTGTGAACTAAATGTTTCTGTAAAATAATATTGTTGCTTACCTATGTGCAAGCAAAGTCTACTGCTACTACTCTTTCTTCCTTACAGAATATAGAACAATGAAAATTAATGTTGATTTGTTATTCTTCACTATACCGAAACAAGAAGAAGTGTTGTTCTTTAAAATATTTCGATTTCTTCAAGACAATATTAACATGAAAAAAGTCACTGTGCTAGACATCAGATCGAATTCTTATACAAACCAATTTTCGTTAAGGCGAAAGGCTAGTTCAATTATTATTCTAAAATAAAGGATATTTACAAAGTGATTTAAAACATATAAATTTTAAGGTTATAAATTTGACGATTTTGTTTTGTACATAATTTGAATTTGTGTCGCAATTTTCTTCTATCATTGATCATTGAAAAAATATTATAATAAAATTATTATTTTGTGTAAGTACTTAAGTATACTTATAAGTTATAAATAATTACAATAGAATAATAATTTTTATAGTTAAATGTTTCATACTTATGTTTTTGGCATGAGACGCACATTAGTTTGGAGTTAATATATTTTTATATATACAAAAAGGTTGAGAAACACTGACATAAATCACTGTTCGCACATGTATTCTTTGAGGATACTTTAATGCTTCTGAATCATGGTATAAATTACCTGTCAACAAGCGGTGCTGCTAAATTGAATCATCATTTGAAAATAATAATTAAAAGTCAATTTCTTTTTTCACGATTCGGAAGCAGGAAAGAATCTTGAAAGAATCCTCAAATATTCCATGTGTGAACTCAATAAGCCTTGGATGAATCTGCACCATTTTGAGATACGGATCAAGACGGAAGGATCAATCTGTACCGTAATCTTGCCTGTCGTGTTAAAGTTTAGTTTCACAGATCTTAATGTAAAACGTGGGGGAGTAATATGGTGTAAATGCCTATAAACATGTCCAAAGATCTACCACTTAGCACACTTTCTTCCCAAGATGAACTACGCAAAAATTATTTGTTTATGTTCGGTTCTCTATTGTTTATTTGTTTTGTTACACCTGAAAGTAGGAGCTGCACTGACGTAAGATTGTGAGAATTTATTTTATATTGTCAGTCATATAAATAAGAATATCACCTCGCCTATACGAAGCAAAGGAAATCGAAAGATCTTCCATAATCGTCGTCATCTGATGGCAAATTTATAAACGGGTTTATATAGTTATTGTGGCTTCTCTCGAAGATTTATGAACTTTTACTTTTTACTATATTGGGATTGAGAAAAATGAAACTGATTACCTACCTAATAATAATAATTATAGTAGAGTATTAAATTGTAAATATTATTAACGTATTTAAAAGATAGAAACGAATTTACTAGCTATTTATGTAATAAGTGTCTGAGTGATTGTTTTTTAAGCACTAGAAGTGAATATTGTCCACCGAGACGAAGGTCGATGCTGTACATACTCGTCGTGAGCTTAAAAACAAATTAAGCACATATTACATATCAGATTTTTTCTACAATCGCCAAATTTTTATAATGAATGGTAAGTATGACATTTCTACAAATTAGTCTAGTAAAACCGTCGGAAAATAGAGGTTTGCTTTGTAAAAGGTAAGGTAGTTTTGGTTTTTTGGTATGTTTTTTGATAGTGTACTTTAAATCCAAGTTTTCGACCTTTGTGGCCAAAAAACTAAAAAAATTGTCCTAATCTATTTTTTTTTTCAAAATATCTCCTGAGCAGGTAATTTTACAGAAAAATTATTAATCTTAAATTTAAACTAGAGTATAAATTTGAGCTCAAAGGCAGCTCTGTAGCTTTAATAGTTAGGTACTTAGATACAGGCTTTAAAAAACCACGATTTTTTCCAAAAGTTGCGAAATTTGTTATCTTTTATCCGTATAAATACAGTCAAGTATAAATTTTTATTTAACTGCACGCAATTTTGTACCTGTAATGTATTATTCACTAACAATCGTGAGCACCCGCGATTTGACGGCTTTGGTTGGTTATATAAATATCTAGGTATATGAATTGAATCTTGACTGTTGAAATTTGGATGTTTGGAAGGTTGAAATAAAATAGGTACACCAGTCACAAAGGTTGTAGATTTTGTAATTTATTCATAAAGTTTTTAGCCTTTGCCAGGACAAATAAAAAGTTACAAAATAGTCAAAAAATGATTCAGGGCGAACATAAACAAATTCTCGGTGACCATTTGACAAGAAACCAAGAACGTAATAAATTTTATTTAACCACGAGAATGACTGACGAGTAGTTTGACTGCGGTGTACCCATTATTTCGACCTTCCAACATCCATAAATATCTTTACCGATATATCTATCCTCCTAGCATACTAGCGGTTTCAGATTCGATTCCAACAACCGATAATAATAAATTATACAACTTGGTCCGAGTGGTTGGATTACATTATAAAATCATTTACCATTCTTCAATTAAGAGTTAGGTAATCCTGTTGAATGGTTACCATCAAAATTTAAAAATAAATAAAAATAATACATACGAATCGACCAGTGATTAGGTAAATAAACCCTGCACTTTAAAAAGGAAATATTTTACATAATATGATTTAAGTCAAACTTTTTAAGCAAACAGGGAAGTCACTTTTTAAATGGCGTCGACAGAGCCGTATTTATAGGTGTTCGCATTGTGCGCAGAAGCTGGGCCTCTGACGTTTAAGGGGCCCAGCCTAAAAATGTGCAATAACATTTTATAAGTAAAGATTTTATTTGTTATTTTTCATTGGTCTTCCGGAATTTAAGCACGTTTACATACATACATACATATTTATAAAAAATGTGTCTACTTTTATATGACCATTCTCCTTACGCAGAGAAAATAAAATAAAACGTACTATTTTAAGAGTAAAATGCAGTTTTTCTTCCTATTAAAAATATAGGTACCTACCTAATTTTAAGAAAACGTTTTATTTATTAAAAAAATGTCTCCTATGGCGCTTTTAACTTTTTTTTACAATGTCTACTATTCCAAACAATTATTCTGCAAAAGTAGGTACATACAGAGCCGTAGCCAGGCCGTCAGGAGGGCCTGTAAAAACTCTTGTCCTTCCTGAAGTTGAAATGTTGATTTGTACCTACATTCATCATTTTACTGATATGATAAAAACTTGAAAAATTAATATTATATTATTTATTTGCAAAAAATATCGACGCAAGACGAATTAAATATTCGAATCAGAAACTGTTGTTCAACAACTGACCAAAAATTGAAAAAATAAATTTTATTCTCTAAAAGTTTATGTGCTTCTGTTATCCGACATTTATTTATTTGTGCACATGAAGTAGGTGAAAAAATGTAATTTTCAATTATAAGGCATTTGACCTTGAGTGAAAAAATTTCGCCTGCGGTGCATTTTCTTTCCTTAAACAACAACAATGTTGCCCTTTATACAAAATGTTTGACCCTTCCTAGAAACATAGCCTGGCTACGGCCCTGAGCACATACGGTATGAACTAGCCAGTTTATTATTCATTTGCCCGAGCCGATATAATGAGCCCAGTAGCCAATATCAGATTTAAAATTTACTTAATTAAATAGGGCCCTAAAAATATATAAAAATCAATTCACGCAGTAGATACTGTGATAAGGATAAGGGTCTCAAATTCGATCCCAGTAAATATTGAAAAAATATCAAGTTGTTTTATTTGACCATTTATAACATCCACCGCATTCTGTAACTGGAATATAATTCTATATAGTTTCAGATTAAAAACATTTGCAGTTGGATGAAAAAACTGTTCATCTGCTAGACTTATCTTCCCAATAAAGTTTGAAAAAAATATACCTTTTCTTTATAAAACTGGATTCTTTTTGAGCAAAATGTGTACACAACTTCAAAAATGTTTACAAGATTTAAAGTTTAAATCTTTAAACCTCAGTAAGGTGAACCTTATCTCGTCTTTTCAGAAACTGTGTTGAACAGGTTAAAGTATCGGTATGAAGAGTTTATTTATTCGGAGTTTTATTCATAAAATAATATATCACGAGATTGTGAGCACGGTTTTATGCCCAGCGTAAGATCGTAAGGAGCCATTACAGTAAAATATGCAAATCTTGGTAATAAATTTTGAAGTTGGTTTCGTTAAGGTGCTCGTCTTTTTGTATCGGTGTCGGTTGCTACTGGTTACCGCGAGGTGGTTTTACCAACCTATAACATCACGCCGGGTCATAACTTTATCTTATTAAATATTCATTTAGATAAGATACCTCCTAAAAGATTATATTAGAAAAAATTATTCTGTTATAGTTATTTTAGTTCAACCTTTATGACCATAATTATTATAAAATGCCAATGGCCTTGTCAACACTTAAGGATAATGTTTTTACCTCACAAAAATTGTTGATCTATTTAATAATTTTTTTCACGACATGCTGAGAAACCCCAATTTTCTTCTTGCAAAATAGTGAGGAAAGTAAGTTTTCCCACGACCATGTACGAAACATACAGTTTCCATACAGTTAACTATTCACATAAATTAATGTAGTACGTTTGCTGTATCTGGTATAATTTAAAGATCAAATATAATTTGTATTGTTGTTATAGAAATATTGTATCATCATGTATTCCGAGATTGTGGTATATTTGTTTCTTCGTAAAATAAAAATAATAACAGCGTCAGTTGACATTATAATATATTCATGAGTAAAATTTTTAATATTAATGGTCGTAGAAAAATAGTGTGACTCGCCAAGCCTCGTTCGTCAATATTTTCACTCACACAATATGACTTTCCGTGCTCATTATATGTAATATACTATTTCAATTGGATATAACATTAATTTAAATTGACATAACATTTCATTGTTTCTAAACGTCATTTCAACAGTTTAAGGTTACTTCTAGTTCAGTTTTCTGTTAACTTGGATGCAACTACATAGGTGTTTCTAAAAACAAAAACATAGTACAGGGTCCGCCAAAGGAACCTGACGATTTTTGATATTCAACTACAAATTTATGTAACAATATATTTATTTTCACATACAAGTAATCGATAGTACATTACATGCCATTTTATTTGGAAAATAATTTTCCTTAAATGATGTCCATCACCGCGTACACACTGTTCCAACGTTCCAAGCGGTTTTGCAAATTGATCATTACTCGCTCTAGCATATTCCTAGGAATTGCACTAATTTCATTGCGAATGTTTTCTTTTAATTCCTGAATTGTTTGCGGTCTATTGAAATACACCTTGCTCTTCAGATAACCCCATAGCCAATAATCACAAGCGGTCGAGTCGGAAGACCTTGCCGGCCAAGGAACATTCCCATTTCGCGAAATTACTGCTGCTTGGCTTGGAACAGTGTGTACGCGGTGATGGACATCATTTAAGCAAAATTATTTTCCATAAATAAAATGGCATATATACTATCGATTACTTGTATGTGAAAATAAAGATCTTGTTACATAAATTTGTAGTTGAATATCAAAAATCGTCAGGTTCCTTTGGCAGACTCTGTACTATGTTTTTGTTTTTAGAAACACCTATGTTGTGAAATTTTTTTGTGTCGAACGAGAGGAAAGCTCTTTTTCCACTAACGCTGTGTCACGAGCGAAGCGAGCTCAATTGGGAAAAAGAAGCGCTTTCCTCTCTTATTGGACGAATAACTATTGGATCATCGATACATCATTTTTTATTAATATATCTAAATCTGATTATGTGTTTTCCATTTCGGAAAGTGAGATTTGTACTTAGCGAATTTGGCAATACTGAAATAATATTCTAACCAGTGAGCGCAGTCCTTTATAAGGAAAAGTTTTCGAAATTTTTTTATAATAGGAAAATAGTCGTATAATCACTTTAACTTTTCTTACAAAATTATTAGTTTAAAAAATTACTAACTGTATAAAGTTTATTTTTTCTTCATGACTCGATCAAACTAAATTGAGTAATTTTATAAGTACTTATGTTTATACGAACTCAATGTCTAATGAGTAGTAGGAGACACTCATTACAGTCATGTATAATTAGATAATGTTATATTTAATTATACAGCTTTTTAAGTCACTTTATAATGTTAATTAGATTACTACAAAAATATGTGGGAATTGACTAAAGGCTATTTCGGAAAACTGAACAAATAAAATACAATCTTGATTCAAACTACAGCGTACTCCACAAATTTATGATTTAACTATTAAATGAGCGTATTAATAATTCAGAAGAAAATAAAATTGTAATAAAATAACTTGTAATTCAGCTACCGTGCGCACGCAATATCTACATATTTAATACGATTAACATAAATTGCACATACGGAAATTTTTACTTAACATGATACTGAAATATGTTACCCTGTATTTTAAATTGTATTTATTGCAATTTTATTATTTTACAGCTCTACTTCTGAACTAATTATTCAAAATAGTGGGCCATTACAATTTAATATATTTATGCTTCATGGATTTCGCTATTACGAATAATATTACTGAGAATATTTAAGAAAATTTCTAGCTGCCTTATCTCGATATTTTATGGGTCTTAGATAGTGTTGCTTTTCTGCGTAGCATATCTAGATAATTATCAGCGTTATACGAGTTGCTATTTACTACACTTAAATATAAATCTTCTGGAGCATTTTGTCCACACTTGTTGCATAAACACCCATGGACGTCGACTTTTATATATTTCACGAGGGGCTTAAATTCATTAATCTCTTATCTCCCTGTATTCCTAAATAGGGTGAATCGAAATATAAGAAATTGAAATCAAAATCTACCTGTAGGTAATCCTTGGACAAGTTTCCTGATATTATGTTCTGTAAAGTCTTCCAAATTAGTTCTCGAATATCAAAGATCTATGTTCAAATTAACAGAGCAAGAGATGTAGGTCCAAAGCAATCCATTAGACTTCAGTTTGGAAATCAATTTTAGATGTCACACGAAAATACAATTGGTCTTAGTGGTTCGGGAGCCACAATAAACTGTAAAGTCCCTAGCAAGCTGTAAGTAGACCATTTTGCTGCACTTAATGAAAGTGAAATTGTCAATGAAAACGGTGAACTCTCGGTGCGAAGTGCGATCGTTCGATGTTTCTCTTAGGAGCGACTCAATGCAATCCAAAAGCTAAATAGAAATATCCTTAAACCGACTTGTTTTGAAAATTTTACCTGAGTAAACCAACTCATTGAATATTATGTACAGAATTCTAGATATTTTTATAAATTAAGTGGAATTTAACTACTAGGTTGAGTGTACCTACTAGTATAAATAGGAATTAAGCCAGTTTTACATTATACTTTTTTCGGCAAGAAACATTGACAAGTTTCATACTTGATTTTAGAATGGAAAATATATCAATATAAAAAACGAAAATTTCCATCCAAGTTTCATACTACCTGTGCAGTATACGCGTAGTTTTCTTTGCATTGTAATCTGAAAATACGCATCGACATCAACATTCAACAACCAAAAGCGACATTGAGTTGTTGACTTCTTCATATTGCACCTATATTTTTCATAAAGTTTGATTATTTTTTGTTATTTACATTTTACATTTCTAATTAATAACAAAATGTCAAAATTACTGTTTGGTGCTGGTAACATTGATTACCGGCTGATCTAGAAACTAGAACAAAACTGTGATTCTCCAAAAAAAAAGTCAGAAAAAGTTTCTAAAATCTAGTTCCAGTTTCTAGCCGCAAAATATAATGTAAAATTATTATTATTAAATTATTTTATGGAAAGGTGCAGTCAAAATGTCCAGAACATGGTTGTACCTTACATGTGTTTTCGGAAATTGTTATTTTTGACGCCTCTGCAAAAGAAAGAAGTTTAAAATTTATGACAATTAATTATATTTTTATGTATTTTTTATGTTATTTCTATTGTAAGTATTGCTTCTACATTGTTAAACCTCATTCTAATTTTCTTTTTTCGTGCATATCGCCCTGATGAAGGCATAAGTGTTGCCGAAATGCTGGCTTAATAGATAAATAAACATCTTGACTGCATTCCAGTCTAATTTTTTATATCATTATTATTTTATATTTGTTGTTTGAATTATTTGAATTTCTTATAAAAACATAAGTATTTGGAACCAATTCAATAAATCCATACGCAAACGATACATTTGTGTATTTCGTAGCACCAATTAATTTTGATTCAATTTACAACGTTCATGATAATCTTCTAGGTTCTAGGTAGCAACATTGTCGACGCCTATGTAAACACAAACACTTAATTAACTCGAGCCAACTAAAGTGCAAAAATATAAAACACCAGGGGGCGAAAGTAAATACCTAATTAAAATCTAAATCAAACACGTTGTTGCCCCTGTTTAACCGCGAAAAATGTCGTAGTTAGACGCCATTTGCCATTTTAAATGCAAATTGCACCATTTAGCTATAACAAGCGAGCAGAATGGTACATTTAGAAAGGACAGTTTTTAATTTAGAGCATTTTAACAGCCACTTTGGTTTACGACATGCAAAGGACATTGTATTTCAATCATTGCAAAATTTATTGGCTATAGAAATTTGAGAAATTGTACAGCAAATAATGCTGCTTCTAGTAGAATAATATTAGCATATTGAAATTAGTAGCATCAATGTAAATTAAGAATACTTTTGTCATATAAATTGGTTGATATCATTATTAATATATTATTACTCAAATATTTTTGCCCAGGACACTTCTGTACCTATAAATGAAAATAGAAAATTAGTAGATCAAAACAGATCAAAACCTTTTAAGTGGCCCCTCTACGTTTTTCCCGAATTCACTTTTCACTCTTTTCCTCACTACTACGGCTGCCTGAAACCAGCCCGAAACTCGTACTTTACCGCATCCTGGCTATGCAATGTCAATTTGAAACTTCAGCATAATGTTTATATAAACATTTTTAAAAAATTTAAAAATTAATTTCTATCATGAGATATAAACGTGGAAAGTTTGCATAAATTGGATTTTTTTTAATTTTTCGTAATCTTTATTGTCAAGTACAATTTTTAAAATTTAAATTTATAGATCCATTCTTTCTCTATTAAATCCATGTTGAAATAAAATTTTACCATTCTTGTACTGGCCACAAAACACTCGCTATTTTAGTACACTTTATGGTGGATTTTAGAAAGTAGACGGGTCTCTTAAGATAACGCTTTTATCCAAACTCTATTACTTATGCATCGTTAACATTATGGAAAAACTTAATTTGGTGATTACAAACATGTTAATAAATTATTATTGCTTCCAGTTTATAATTTTATTTTGGCTCCTATGGATTCCAAAACCCAATTAGGTACTTATCTTCCTTACTTGAGACATTTATTTATTCCAAAAATTGCGATATATATTTTAATTCAATATTAATGTATTAATAATGGCAAACCCTCTCTATAGTTCTATGTATCCGTACTAAGCTTGCATTACTCTACAAACTTTAAAAATTTGATTATACAGAGAAGCATTTGTTCATACCAGATGCTAATATACAACATGAATATTCATTCGATGCATTGTTATGATTGTGTGCGCTTATCTGATTATCATAAATTAAACGACAATATCTTCATTTATGAAAGAACAATTATTAATTCAAACCTTGGTTAAAAATCCACATGATTAAATTAACAAACAAGAAAAACTCTACAACAGGTAGAGTCAAATTAAAATCTTAAAAGTCAGTGGTGTATTTACAATTTTCTTATTATTGAACAAAGAAAAACATTATGTATTTTATCCAAACTCAAAACCTCGGTCAAAACATCCTTCTAGAATATTATTGCATATTGTTTACATAAAGTTTTGAACATGGTATCAGTCAAAATTATGTGAAATTGTTTTATCCAATTTTCAAAACAAGTGTACAGATAGATTTGAAAACAGTCGTCTATGTAATGGAAAATAATTTGAATCTGTTTTAAAATAACAAGTCTTTAAACAGCGTAATCAATTGAAAAAAAATGATTTAATGGCATATAAATTTCGAATATTTCGTTTGATTTTTTGCTCATGTAACTTGATAAAGGTTGAAAGATTCGGCTGTCTATGGCTCTCCGTACATGCACGATGAAAACAGTGACTAACAGTCATGTTTTTAGTTTTCCAATTTTTTACTTTCAATCGTAACGTTACAATTCGGGCGTTTTCCGATCAGAGCCGAAGAGAATCAGTGTTGACATGGTGTATGACACACGTCTAACCTAATAGTTGCCGTTTTCGAAATAAGTTACTTTTTTGCAGTTTTTACTTGATTACTCTTTTAAATGCCTGGTAAGGCGGGTTATCGAAAATAAAATCGGATTCCTTATTAAATTCTCGACCTGTATCATATATTTTTTTAGTTATCTCAACATAAATAATTTTACTATTTCAAAATAAACAAGCCCGCGAACCCTAACATTTAATACATTTTTTAAACCATTTTATTCAAAAATTAATACCGTAAGGGTATAACTTCATCTGACTAATTTGAAGCAAACTATTACTTTTTCCTACAACTGTTCGATTTCTTTGTTATTACCTAACAATTATTGCCTTGGTTATGGGTGGAAAGAATACAAATGCAGAACAAGTGTTTTTCTGTAAACGTGAAACACAAGTGCGTTTCGTTTACGCAACTGTCAAAACCAAACTTAACAGTCCGTGAACTTAACTGACTGCGATCTAAATTTTCGCACTCGGCAAGCCTCGCGTGTTAAACTCTGCACTTTCACGTAACGAGTCTTTTTTGGCACTTGATATAAAAATAACTATTACTGCAATGTAACCAGTTTTGAAGGACATTTCATTACTATCATCTGACGACTATACTACCTTAAAAAAGAACTTCCGTAAATACGCCACTGACAAAGGCATTTAAAACCTCTAACAGCATCCGACATCTAGAAAGATTCCTCCAACTAACATTCTTCTTCTTTGCGGAAACATTTCAATCGATCGAGAATCGACTAACTAATCACATCAACATTAGTGCGTGTACGATTGCATCTGACATGGATTTGATCCCGAGTTCAGTGCGTACTACGTCCAATAATTACTCGCAACAAGAAATCACTTAGCGACGTTAATATATTCCAAGCGCTTGTTTCCGACCAATTACCGTGCGTTATAATTGCGCATGCGCTGCAGAATGAGACACTTGTAAGAGATATGAATGCGTGATGCGAACACAACATGGAATTTCCAATGATTACAATAATAAATGCTGCAGAATTATATAATATGTATGATAATGATAATACTGTTTGATTCTAAAGACAGACACCGACAGACAGTTATATGGTTGCTTAGGTTCCTGTACACAGGGTGTTTCAGGACTAACAAACTTATTATAAACAAAAAATGTCATTGAACATAGAGGTCATATTCCTTCTGTTTAACAAAATACAAGAGGTTGAAGTTTTGTAAATCATTTTTTTAATTTTGTAATCGAAACACTCATAAAAAGCAAATCATTTTATAGAAATAGTAATTAGTTTGACAGTTGTTATTTAGTGCAGTTTACAATTCGAAATCACAAATGAATTTATTATAAGTTATAGAAAAATACTTAATATAATGTACCTACATATTATTTGCATTTAGATTTAGAGGTTATATGTATACTGAAATTAACTTGCAGGACCTTATGAACTTCAATTTTGTCAGAACTCGAAGATTCATCCATTTTCAAGCCAAATTCAACCGAGTTATGGCGATCTAAAAATTTGGAATTTATGGGTGCATTGTTAATTAGTGCGTTTTTTTCCGAGTGTATATACCTATATCAAAACACGGATTTGGGAATTTGATTTTTTAGAACGTACCTATGCCACAAAGAAATACAAAATAAATTTTGCATAATCTTACCATCTTTATTATGAACTTGTTACTTATATTTTTTACGTAAATATTGTTTTATTTCAAGACCCATATACAAATATTGATTTTAGAAATAGGAATTTTCAATAGAATTAATTATTTTATAGATCAATACAATGAAACTGCTTCTTCCTTCATTTCCTAGTATGTACTTAAATTGTTTATTTATATCATGGATACAAGGTATGTTATACATTATGCCACAGTGCATTAATAAATTATCATGGTAATATTGACATATCACAAATGTTTTATCTGAAATTAATATATTTCCTGTCCGTTGCTAAGATACCACAAATATTAACAACATTGTCATGCGCGCAAAATGAAAATAGTAAAATATATAATATTGTATGCACCACGGGTATTATTGATGTTTATAGCCCTCGGGCGATTTACAGACTCTCGGGCCAAGGGCCCTTGGCTCTTGTAAACATGTCGCCCTCGGATGAGCATAAACATCATCATGATGCCCTTGATACATAAATAAGTATTATAATCTGGTAGCCACTCATCCAACCTATTAAGAAATTGATAGTAGAATTAATATTTTTCTATACAAAAACATCACGAAAGTATAATTATTACAATATATAATGTATCCTTACAAAAATTAAACTAGTAGGTTTCATATGAAAACATTTGAGTGCTGAGTATAAAAAGTTGCAACGTGTATTTCCGGAAATAGAGCTAATCCGCGTTGCCCTTAATTCCATCTAATTCCTGTCGATAATTGCAGGAACTTTTACTCTAACTCTTCCATCACGACTTGTATTTTTCATTGTAAACAATCAACTCAACCTAATAAATTCCTCACGCTGCGTTGATCCGGCGAGACTGGGACTAGAGACTTGAGAGTTGAGACCGGAACTGCACGATTGTGGATCAAGTCACCTTAGCACAAGCCGCCAATCACGCAATCACAATCACACGCAGCACGCCGCACGCGCTGCTTTCAGATGCACCAGACGTTCAGTTGTTTATCTAGAGCACCACGCAACGCCCCCGCACCCCGCGAGAGACACACAGGACCGGAGCGACATGTGAGATGCAAAAGAGGGAAATTCAAATTTGGATTGACAATAGGCTATTTTTATTCAAGGATAGACGAATCTATCTAAAAGCAAGAAGTGAATTTAATAATTTATTTGTACATTTTTGTTTGCACACAATTTTTGTATCAAAAGAAAAAAATCTGACGTGGACACCACATGACTTCCTTGTACGCCTATTAAACTGTTCATACTTTTCTTAATAACTAAAATGTAGAATAATATAAAAAATCTGACATAGCCACCACAAGACCTCCCGCCATACCTACTTTATTCTTTTAACTTATTATACAAATATATTAATATATAAGTACTACTACTACTGCTATTATACTCACAAATATATTTTAGTCATTTTATTTAAACTACAGAAGAAGATACAAAGCATATTTTACTATTGTCACTGTCATGTCATAATAATTTATATTTTAAGTAGTAACAAATGTTAATCGATCATGGACTACAAGATAACGAAATACTAAATTATAAATATATACTTTAATTATTCTTAAATGATACCAGATACAAAAATATTTATAAAATATCGATTGTAGGTAATAATCACATAATTTTTCATGTAAAATAAAAAAAGTTGTCTTAAATTAAATAGGTATTTATCGAAATATTTCAAAAAAGTACTACTTCCGGTTTGTAGATTGAAACAAAAAATAGGAGGTGCACAACTAGATGCTATAACAGTCCTAAATACAAAATTGCAACTTTCTACGTCTAACCGTATTTGAGTTCTGCGACACATATACGTCCGTCCGTCCATACGTACGTCCGTCCGTACGTACAGACGTCACGACGAAACTAGTCATAATGGATTCAGATATTTCCAACAAAATTTGAAAACCGAAATTTTTCGCGATTACAATACTTCCTTTTTACTCCGTACAAGGAATTAAAAATGCTACGAACAAATTAAAATATTTTATCATTTTCGAAAAGAATAATATCAATTTTTTTTCAAAGTTTTAGTTTTGAGAATTCTCGAATTTCTAAAAGAGACGAGAATGAAACGAGGAATTTCTCGTCTCGACGGCATTACTACCTGTAATTTTTCGTCACACATGCACGCAAAGCACTCCGTTACTCCCTGTTTAGAGGTAGCAAAACAGTAAGTGGCAGCGTGCTTCGCGTGCACTTGTGACGAAAAATATGCATTGTAGGAACTGTATTTTGATAGACGAGTGATATGTGATCGTTTGTGTTTTTGACCACTCAGGTTTGAATCCAGTCAGGCACAAAGTCTCGCCTAATTACACAAAAATCTCCCCTGCAATAATTGTGATTACCAGTAAGTTGTTGACTCAAGTTCGGCAAAATGCTTGGCAGAAATATGTACGAACGTTACGAAGTATCCATTTTCAAAATTTCAAATTAATAGGTAGCCCGAAATTTGATTAAATTTGACGAAATTTGTAAACTCTGTCATATGGCAATGTGTAGGTACTTACGTTCACAACACCAAACTTCAGTGATGTAAACGCAAGTACACATTGCCATATGACAGATTTCACAAATTTCATCAAATTTCACCAAATATCGGGCCGTGAATGCGGTTTTAAGCCATGTTCGAACGTGGATTCTTTGAAGATTGTACCAAGATTCGCTAAATTCAATATTTAATGAGTCTTGGAAAAGAAGAATATGTAATTTTTAGATTGGTTCAAAACCATGACTTTTTTTTTCAAAATTCATAATCTTAAAAGTTCTTCATTTCCAAGATTCAGAATCTTAGTAGAATTTTCAAAGAATCTCGTGCGAACAGGGCTTCAGGAACTGTAATTTTTTCTCATCGCCTGTAAGTACCTAAATAGAACATAACTACCTGTGTAAAATTAAGTTAAGTTTCTATTTGGTAAGTATTTCTATTTGGTAAGTAATTCACGATAATAGTTTTAAATTTTGTGACTTACTGTGGTACTTATTAATAACTCAGGTTCGAATTTATTCTAATACACATTCCAGAGTACTCTCCACTAATAACAATGGCTACTTGTAGGTTATTAAATTAAATTAAATTTATTCATGATGACTCGTAGTATGTGAGGCTTCTCCATTCACATCCACACCTCAATTGGGTAAAAGACGTAGGATTTGCAAGTAAATTCAATGTAGTTGTTAATTCAATACACAAAAAGAAATTTATCTATTTTCGAATATGGTGCATATTAGTGCAAAACTTTATTATAGTATTAAATTTAAAATCTAAGATTAATCTACTCCTTGTTTAAGGTACTAGTCAAATAATAATCTATATTCATACTCCTTCTAAGTTCTGTTATTCTTCTCGCTCGGAATACTTTCCATATGACGGAGGAAGTATAAAATCCAAACCAGATCTAATCCATAAACTATAAGCACAAGCCTAATGCCTTCTTCAAAGTGAGATCAAACCCTATTCCGGTCCTGGCGAAAGGTATCAGATGCACGAACCAGTGCGTGACATATTTTTATCTCCATTTGCATACGAGAACCGCGGTTCGCGATAGCCGAATAAGCGCATCTTCTCAAAGACAAGTGAAGAGCTGGAGCCGAAGAGCGGAGATCCTTGATTTCCTTTTCTAAACGCGACCGTTTCTAACGTAGAATGTGTTTTGTTTGTTGTGGGAAACAAGCGGTGTTACGAAATCAAGTGACTTCTGACTTTGAAATAGTTTTTAGTTTATGCACGTAGAATGTAGGTACTCGTAGATGTGTGCGAGTCGTATCATAAAAGGATTTCAATCTTCTAAATTCTTTCCGCTTTTATGGAATGTATGCATAGCTAATCCTGAGAACGATGAATATTTTTAAGAAGACTTAAGCAATTTTTTAAAAGCTCTGTATCAGTTAGTTTTTCTGTTGATCCTATTTTACAATATTCACTTATGGGAAGAAATACTATTACAGGCACATTGAATTAACTGTCATGTCATTGTCATAAATATAGTTCATATTGCGATAGGAAATGGTCACCGCATTAGATTGAAACAGAAACTTACGACAAAAACTATTCATATAATTTATTTAAAGTATGTTAGAAAAAGTGGTCAATTTCGAAGTATTTGTTTCACAGAGCCGCAGAAAACTCTTAATCATCCATTTGCGTCCAATTTTTTCGCAATCGTTCATAATCTCTCCCGATACCATCTCATAATATCACGTATAGAATCCGCGTCCACACAACAAAAAATCTCTCGATGCAATTGACGTAGGACTTGATAGTTCTGAGAAACCCCGACACTGCCGTGGCGCTGCGGTGCCTGTGACCTGTTTCCTTGCAGAAAAGTCCGCCTTCGGTGCAGTGAAACCATTGTCGATTGTCGATTGTGGACTTTTTTCAACTGTCGCTGAGAGCGACGCAAGAGCACAAGACGCAAATGACGTGATTCATGTCGAGAATGTAAACATATTGAACGGAAGGTTCGCAGGTGATTTATTAATGTCAGTGGAGATGGGAATTGATCGCTGATCGCTGATCAAGTGACCACAGAACAGTCAGTGGTTTATTGATGGGTTTTTTAAGTCGTTGCAATTTGTGAAATTTGTTTTTGACTGCACTTGACTTGTCTTCTTATGGTGATGTATTGGTTTATCGGAAAATAAATTTTGCCCATATAAAGTCGATATAATACGAATCTAATTCATATGTGGATCTTTTAATTTAAACTCGGTTTAAGTAATCATCTTTATAAAAATATAATGACATACGGCATATTTTAGAATATTTTTCAAATATGATTCGTTCTTAACTATTTACACTGTAACATTATAGCTAGAGAGCCTTAATATAAAATCGTGACCAATTTTACCCCTTATCAGAAATGACTTTTTGTATTAATTCAAGTCTGCCTTCAAGAAAATGTAAATATAAAATTTGCATCCGCGATATTTCAAACGGCCCTATTTAAAAAAAGTCTTATAACATGTTTTACTACTTCTGAAAAATGTACCGGTGTTGGGGTGTCCAACAGTGACTCTTGGGGTGTGTACACACTCCAACAATTAGTTTTTAAGTAATATTTCATATAAAGTAACTCAACTAATTTTTCAAATTATCCACATGTTAACTTCTGCTTGAGAATTACCAAGATTTTGGTCGAAACTTCGCAAAACTTATAACTATGTTTTACAATAAAGCCAGTCATCCAAATAAATAGAAATTATTCATATTTCCAACCTCAGAATTCCAATTTCGGTTTATTTAACAATTCAAAGATTTAATATCACGGCTCTCTATAGCTATTAGAAATTCATTTTAATATTTTGTAAAAGAGGCCTCAGTTATGGATCAATTTTTTTTCTAAACATTTGACAAGATTTGCATCTCAATTACTGAATATAGTGTAGTGGAAACTCACACTATTCGAAACTGGTAGTATTTTTGTTGGTTGTTAGAAAGCTGTAACAAGGTAAAATAGGTATTAGGCGTATAAGCAGGCAGACACTCAACCATTGTTCCATCACTGGGATAATATTGGAAACCTCGAATACGTCTCAATTTCCAAACATTATCCTCATCCGGTAAACTGCACATACCGCCCGTGATCCTTAATATACTATTTCATGTTCGCGATTTCTCAAAAACTGCTGAAACGATTAAGACAAAATCTTTAGCTATTTTTTTATACATTTTAGTAGGTAGGTGCATTTATTTTTTGCTTTTCCTAATCTAATTCAAATTCTGAAATTTTCTGTAACACCGGATATTTAAAGCTCAAAATAAAATACTTCCGTGTGCTGAATCCATGATAAGACCCAGCAACTCCCCTAGAAATAAGAAGGAACCCCAACAAAAAATTATATCAGTCTCACTCGAAATGTTTGCATCCTATATCTCCGGCTCATATGTTGCAAAACATTTTAGAAATTAGTGTAGTGGGTGCAGACAGACGCACAAACAAGCGGACAGGTGTCCAATTCCAGAGGAACAGGAAGTGTTTGAGACTTCCCGTCTGACCCTCCACCCCCGCAAATTCCACTCTCCAGGGGCTCCAAATTGCCCGACAAGTCTGCACAAAAAAGATGTCACTTCCGCCATTATGATGATATTTGCCTGTACAAAAACTAAGAAGATTTATTTCTTGTATTGTCAGTTGAGAAATATTTGTGCGGAATTGTATATAACATAATAACACGCATAACTTTCTGAATAAATTTATGTTGTAGTAAAATGAATTTATAGAGTTATGGTGCAGTGCGTTGATTTAGACAAATCAGGTTCAGATTCAGGTCGGGTCAAATATTTATAAAAATAATGACAGTAACCTAAGTGTAATATAAACTTTGGTATGCTCATAATTTAACTAGATTTTTGCAAACCTTTTTCTCTGTGGCAGATATTAAGAAGAAATAACTGTCATGTCATAATCTTAAATGGAAATTATTAGTAAACTGATCTGCTTACATGATTAATAAATTATGTGTTGCACAAATTATATGTACACCAAAATCATTTCTGAAGTTTGCTATTTGGGAAAAGAATTGAAATTAATGAATGAATTAACTGAAAATAAATAAATTTGTCGAATCGATCGGTCATTTTCAACATTTTCAAGGCAGTAAATTTTGGTTACAAATTATTACATGGCGGTAAGTACCTACTAAACAACAACAGAAATCAAGACAACAGCATAAAAATGCAAACAAATTCAATATACCTAACCAAACAATTTATTTTTATTGTATCGATCGTGCAATAGTTATTTATGTAACAAGTACGCAAAATAGAGTTTTAGAGGACGTATCTATTTATGGACGAGACGCAAGCCGAGTCTTTAAATTAGATGAGTATACGTGTTACATACAAAATTATTTAGTATAATGCTCTCCAAATTAGTTTTGTAACTATTTGAAATTATTCTAAAATATGACTTTAAAATAAAATTTTGAAAAACGATGAAACTATGAAAATCAGTGAAAATAATCCTATAAAATTATAAATAACAGCTCATTGCCTAGGTATTGCCTAGGTCTTTAAATTAGATGAGTATACGTGTTACATACAAAATTATTTAGTATAATGCTCTCCAAATTAGTTTTGTAACTATTTGAAATTATTCTAAAATATGACTTTAAAATAAAATTTTGAAAAACGATGAAACTATGAAAATCAGTGAAAATAATCCTATAAAATTATAAATAACAGCTCATTGCCTAGGTATTATTATATTACGTGAATTTTGTACCAGTTTCGAATAATATTGGAAAACTCGACTACATATCGGTCTCCAACCATTGTCCTAAACAGGTTAACTGCACTTACAGCCCTTGATACTTAATATACTATAAAGCATCTATAACTTTATTGATGCACCCATAATATGAATTATGTTTCAAATAATTATTATTGCAATTATTTTAATTAAAATTTGAGAGGCATTGGTACAAAACTGTTCATATAAGACAATCATCTCGTCACCACCGGGTCTACATTTTTTTATATTCATATTTTATGACGACGAAGAAACGATCAAAATAAATGCATTCTTTAACGAAAAGATCTAAAACATGTTCAGATTGTTTCGTATATATAAAGGTAGTAAAGTCACTTGCATTATGATATATTTCACGTTGTTGAAATATCACCCGTGGCATATGTGCAAAATAGCTTTGTACATAATTTATCTGGTGGCGTTTGTATTAGGTATCGGGCTGCTCTAAATAAGGCTGAAAAGACTCGGAATCTTTATTCTCTGGTAACATGAACTCCATTATGCGCGAAGAAGGAGACAGCGAGTGGAGGTAATATTATATGGCACCTACGTCCACGTCTCGCTCTTCATGTGTACAGTTAGACGATGATGTATTCATTCATCCGCCTAATGCCCTCGCATTATGCCCGCGTATATCACAAGTGTGACCCACTAACTTCAGCCAGCATCAAAAACTCGAGAACAATTGATTTCCGCGGAGACACTGGGTGTTACCGCATTCATTACGTCGTTTATTTCCGAATGATACAAACGCGAATTTGCATTTTGTTCCTTTAAAAACACTTCGTATAAATGCAACAGACAGTAGTAAAGCAAATTGTAAAAACCTACCTATCAAGGTATTAAAAAGGGTCACATATTTAGAATCTTATGAGGACATACGTAAAAAAGTCTTAAAAACAAAATGGATATTTCAAGGAACAGTTTTAAGATAAGTAGGTACCTATATTGGGTGTCTAGGTACCTACTTAAAATCTGATATATACGACAAACAATGTTTCTTTTTTAAATTTTGCTATAGTTACTTACTGCCTAAGTGTTCATTTTATATGAAATATTGAGATCACCAATCGATCATAATGATTTATTAGTTCTCAAGAAAAACCAAAAACAAAATAGACATTTTAACAATAATTATTATTATTTTAGAATACCATGGAACCATGGAAGTAGGTATATTTTTTTGTTTTTTATACCAACATTCCTTTCTTTTTAGTTACACTTTTAATAATTATGTAAAATTATTAATTTAAGCAAATAAAATGGTGAAATTTGTAAATAAAAACATCGTTAACTAAATAATGCCATAAATAGCTATTTTCTATTTTCTCGAGAACTAACAAAGCATAATATATGATCGACTACTGTGATCTCTATTGTGTAGCTTTAACTTTTACACAGCATACCATTAATTTTTTATATTCACAAATTTTACAAACTAACATTGTTTTTCCTATATTATAACAGATTTCATGTAGATTATTTGCTGGAAAGAATCCAATGAAAATTTGAAAAATGTTTATTGCATAAAAAGTGACAAATAGCAAATATCAACTAGAAAAATGTACTAAGTAACATCCAAAGTGATTCAGAATTATTAGGGTAATTAGAGGAACAATTTTTTGGTCTACAGATATTTTTCACATAAATGATTATTGATAAAAATAACTGTGCTATGTTTCAACGAACCGTGTGAAAATTCCTTCAATAATAAATAATTGATTGGTGTTTCATTTTAGCATTTTTGGTCACCAATCTGTAGCCGCTATAAATTAATAAAACTTTAATCCTTACTACAATTTCGTAGCCAAATAGCTAATTATGTTACCCAAAATAATATTTTTTCCATTAATTTCATAGCGTATATTACACCATCATTGAAATAGGAAAACCTGGAGAGAAAGCTGGAAGAGAAGTCCAGCCAGAACAGACCGATGACTCCAGGAAAGTCTTACACCGAAATATAGAAAGACTTAGCGATTAAGTAATCTTTCTTTTCTTCACATTTCATATTTTTACATTAGTCCTAAATCTGGCTGTTTGTTATAACTTTACTATTTGTAATAATTTTAAATAATTTTAGTTTATTTATCCAAATATAGTATACGTGTTTAAGTGGATTTCACAAAAGTAATATAATTTAAAATTTTACTTTTACCTTAGATTAGATAATAACAAAAATATTCAGTTCCATGTGAATTATATTTTGAAATACTGAAATATGTTACTGAAATGCAAATTTCCGCGCTCATAACGAAGTCTTTGAACCTGCGAAAGGATCGACGCAAATTTAGGTGCGTCGACAGCTTGACATCGAAATTGGAGAAACAAAATCGTGTACAATTCTAAACCAGTGACCTTTGAAAATATCTGAACAAGGAATACAAAACACTAGCTCAAGTCAAACATCGAACACCGCAACAATTTATCAGATTTACTGAAAACTTTCTCAACAAGCATCCAAACAAAAATTACACCTGGCAAGTGACGATATCATGTACTTTCAACATTATAACATACAATAAACACGGACAAAAAAATAATTCCATAATTTATAGCGCAGCGAGTTCCCGAAAATAAAAAACACGCGGTCAAGTTGGCGTGGGCGCTAATCACAGCTAAAGAAACAAAACACTGCGCCGTCATATTTCACAGCAGCGCCGCCATCTTGCGGAGAACTAACTCGCAACCGACTGTAATCGTTATTTATATTTATCTCTGGCAATTCGATTCAATGGGATTAGATTTTGCATAATGTGCAACGGTACATGTCAAATGCGAAATTCCAAACAACACAGATTCTACTACAGATACTGATTTGTCAAAACATCAACCTGAAAAACACTTCAACAAACGATGCTTTATCTCTTCCTTTTTTGGCTTTTTTATACTCTCAACCTGTTTTACATAATACCTGCCAGAAATTTAAAGATTTATTACACTAAAATATGCCAGATATTTGGCGACAATAATTCTGAAGTCGGAATAAATAAGGTGAAACTAAAACACAAAATGCCTAAAGTAAATAAATTAAGCAAGTAATCAAATTATTTCTTGATTAAAGTTTATTTATACCATTTCGATAAAATTTTACTTTTCAATTTTGATTCAGATAAGAATACCATGCCTGGAACTTAAGTTCGGGCCATTATATTGTTTCAGATGAATAAAGGATGTAGCAGAAATTTTTTAAACAATGTAATGATCTAATGATAATTTTGAATTTTATCTAAATTTAAATTAATCTTAACGTTCTGACAACAGAAATACCTAAATATTAAAAAGTATTCCAATTTTTACAATGAAATTATATCCACTTTGCCTCTTTAAAGCATGAATTTAAAATTAATAATTCCACTCCTGTATAAAGTAACCCATAAACAAAACACAATTTTATGTTATTGCATTAAATTTCTAATATTTGTCAGCGAAATGATTAGATTTTGAGAATATCTGTGAAGAAAACCAAAAGAGTCGTTAAATTACCTCGTTGAATTTAAGTCGAGCATTTTATTTCCTTTGAATAAATTTTTGTTTGACATTTCAAACTTGTCTTGACAGCAATTATTTTTCTCTTCAAATTGCTAGGAAACAAGGTTTCAATACAAACAAAAGTTTATCCGGCAAAATAAAAAGCTCTTGTATAATTATTACAGTTGATAACTTGACTTGAGTCAAAAATTCAATGAATGGCCATTAATGTCCCTTTTTAAATTTTTCTGTAAATTTAAATTTAGTAGCTAATTGATAGTTTATTAAAAAGGATATGGTTGATAAAAAAATATAAATTATAATTTCGGTCTATATCAGCTGTCATAACTTCGAGTATATCGTTGAGGGTAAGGGTAATATTATACAATATGATATAATGATAAGATTACTGACATTTTTTTTTCAAAAATTCTATAAATAAATTTCAAAGGATGCATTAAAATTATTATTATTTTAACATAACTTCTAAAAATCTAATTTTAAATTAAAGTCATTCTATTTAGGTGTCCATTAAATTTATTTTTAATAATAGTTATGCGAATCCAGTGGTAGGTACTTAAAAGTTAAAATGTACTGCAGAAGAACACTATCCTTAATTTTTCAAACTTCTGAAAAATTCTATTCAGTTTATAATCAGCATAAATCAAACTTTATACTCTTAAACGTATGTGATCGAATATATTATAGAGCCTGTATACCGATAGTTCATTTTATTATCAATAATTTTATTATTTTATAGGTACATCATTATATAATTATGTTTTCTTAAACTCAGTTTAACTTTAACAGATGATTACCTACGTAACTTGCTTAAGTAAAAAATCTAGAGATTGGGAAACTCTTGTGGTGGCCACAACATTTTTTTCATCTAAAACTGCATTGTAGGTCATTTGGGTAGGTACCATCTTATTGTTTAATGAAAACTGTTAATAAGTAAGTATAAAAATTCTTCTAAGTAGAGATTTCTATTTCGTTTTATAGTACCATACAGCTCAATCAAAACTAATTAAAATTCATCACAATTTAAATTCCTTTGTTAAGTATGTGCGATTAAGAAAAATCTCCATGTAGATAATGATGTCGATAAGGAAGAGAAAGAGGCATTATTGTGTTCGGAACTTGCGAATGTGAAAGAATACAAGGGTGTGTTATGCTGTAGGAGGACTGAACTCAGACTCTTTCAGACAAACGAGGTAAAAGAAGTGTGTCAAGTTGAGGGCACCACACACTAGCTATCGCTAATAATGTGATTATTTACCATACCATGCCACGCATGCCATCATATGTTATAGTTTACGACCGAACTGTGTACTTAACTACGCGGAAGAAGACATTCATATCTTCTACTCTTGTAGTATGTTCCGTTTCAATGCATTTGTTATTAAAATTTAAATAGGTATAGATGTGAAGTTACATTGTCCATTGTCTTCTAACATTTAACATACTTAGAAATATTCGAAAAGTCAAACCATATTTATTAAATAAATGAGAAATATCAAATAGCAGGTTCTCAAAAAATTATAAATCTGAATATGAAAAGAAAATATATCTCTCCTCTCCACTCCTCAAGACTCAAAGGCAAAAATCTTTTTTGACAAAATAAAATCCCCAGAACATTTCAAGAATGTGAACATCTTGGCTTGTTATTTGCTATATATTTGCCCATTTACATCCTATTAATATCCTAGTGATTACTAATGTCCTTGATAACATTATCTATGTAACATTCCAATGTTAGTAATTTGGTAATAATATCCTAATTACGTATCCCATATAATTCTCCGAGATACTTGTATTGAGTATGTAATTTTTGATCGTACTAAGGATGTAGCTAGGATAGACTTACGTAATATCACTTAAAGTAAAAGAATATAGTATAATATATTGAGGAACTAAAGTGCATGATTTAATCCTCAGGGTGAAGTTTATTTCACGAGCCGAAGGTGAGGGAAATAATCACCTGAGAGATTAAAGGTACTTTAGTCCTGTGGTATATACGCTATTTTTTGCACTTCATCCTCAAACGAATGCAAAATAGTTTAAAAGAATACACATTTTGTAATTTTGACAGTAAATTTTATGACAAATATTTATATTGTTACCATAGATACTCTGTAACAAATAGCACGTATTTACTTGACAACGGTATTAATTAATTCAATTCCTTGACAACGGGATTAAATATGAAAAATAATCCCTTGGGATCAAATTTAGAACCTTAGTCCCTAAAAATTAAGACTAAAGAAGAGTTTTAGTCCCGGAAGTGCAAAAAGATATTTTTAAACATCCCATCGACGATTCATGTCACGTGGGTAGGTATTAGGGGAAGGCGAGGCAAGAAGTTCATGAAATTATTTTTTTGCATTTTACAAGTATACTTATTTAAATAAGAACTGAAGTATCTTTCAAAATCCCTATTAGTACTAACGAATCAATTTTGCCGGTTTTAATTTGTGTCATTTCTCTACCTCCTCTTTTTGCTCGCACTCGCAGAATATAGACATAATGGTAGATATTTATTAGGTTATGAATATTTATGCTGATTGTAGTTCTCGGTGAAGTGTGTGGCTCATTAGCCCAGCTCAGCTACTGCACAGTTCTCGCTGCACTCACTGGTCAATGTCTAAGTCCTGTCTGCCGTCGTTTCCTTGTTGTAGGAGATAATTCATGATTATTACGATCGTGACTTTATGATCGCTTGATTATGCATACGAAGTTTTATCTGTAATATAATTGCAAACTTATGTTGGCTTTAATGCATACACATTTATTACTGCACGCATTTTTCTGATACATTCATCTCGCTTGGCTACTAGAGACAAAATCACGCGTTTATTCATGGAGTATTTAAAACTATGGGGAATTAAACGCCTACTGGGTTCCGAGATAAATGACATCTTTGTTTAGAAGGAGGTTTAAAACCATTGCGTTGTGCGTTGTGCTTATTAGCATATTAGAATAGATATATAATTATTACTCGTCTACACAACAAAATATTATTTTATGTCTATTTGAATTTATAGGTACATTTATTTGGTATAATTCATTAAAGCTCTTAAGGTGATGCTCTGCCCATGGCAGACGATATGAAATATATAGTTCTCGAGAAATCTAGAATTCTCAAAACAAAATTTTTTAACAAAATTTGATATTTTTCTCTTCGATCAATATTATTTATGTATTTTACTTTGTTCGTAGCATTTTTGGTTTTGATATAAATATTTTTATTGTTAAAACAAGAATTGAGTGCAAATTTAATAAAAACGTACAATAAAGTTCCTCAATTTACTTCTAGATTTTCAAATATATTGCAGCAAAATTTTTTCGAGAAATTCAGACAAGATGAGAATCGAGTTCATTGAGAACAGAATTTAACAGCTGGGAAATGACCGAGACAAGAATACTTAAATTTCTCGTCTTTATAATTTGAGACGAGACGAAAATTCAATTATTTCTCATCTCGTCTCGTCTCACGGCATCACTATTCAGGAAGCCAAAAAAAATATTTCACGCATCGCAGCTATACATGCATTAAAATAATCATGATACTATGTCCATGTCCGACTACTAACAACTATGTTCATGACGTATTAGTCGTCAAATTATTAAACAGTGAACTTTTGAACAATTGATCACTCACAAAGCAAAACTGTTGCAATAATGGTTTTATTAAAAATGTAACGAGGCACACAACTGATTTCATTCTTCGTCATATACCTATAGGTATTTAGAAATTGCTAGTTTCTAGCCAACATTTTTGCAAATAATAATACACTAGTCCATAGATCAAATGCAAAATTAAATTGAACTACACATAACCGCTACTCGTACGTAGGTACCTACCATTATCATAAATTATACAAAATATTTTAGATTTATTGTTACCTATAATATTATTGTAATGTAATTATGTAGAATGCAACTAAGTAATTTAATTTTAATTTATATAATTGTACAAAACTTATTACGTACCTATTCTTAACCAGTTTCCAGTAGATAATATAATAAATATTATTCAGAATCGATTCAGAAATACAATAATAACATGGCTTAAAGTTGGTAAATAACTAATTTTTTCCTGCAGTTTATTATTTTACAAACAATATACATCCGGATTTCTGTTCATTTGTTTTACCTCATTTCTCATAAATAAAGGATCAAGGAGGCAAAGAAATCTAAACAAAACAATAATGAAAACAATAAAGATTGATAAGTACACAGGAGTTCAAGTATAAAGTACTATAGTGATAATGGCAGGTAATTGATTTAACAACACGCTTGTAAGTACTAACACTAAGCCTTTGAGTTGAGATACTATCTACAAAATTCCAATGCTGAATAGCTAAGCAGTCACCTGTAAATTTATTGGCTGGCGTTAAAAATTCATGAAAAGGTTACGCTATCGTTATTTAAAAATTGTATCTTAAGTTTTCAACCTATTTTTAGGAAGAAGGGCGGATCTTTTTTCTTAATATACGAGTAGTCTATTTTTGATATATAATATTAATTTAATTTAGAAATTTTTGCTATTATATCTACAATAATTCAATTTTTGAAATATTTTAGTATAAGTACATACTTATTAATGTAATTTACTTTTAGGTTTGTTTTGTTTTATATTACAGTAATTCAGATGCTACTTTCTTTTTAAGTAAATAAACAAATACTGCTTAAATGGGAAATAGACAACAAAATACTAAATTATTATTATGGAATACATTATGTTTTATATAATAAGAAAAAGAGTAAAAATATGAGCTTTTAAAATAGAATGAAGCAATGATCGTAGAAACTTTGGCATTTACACATGTCATTTTCGAAAACTTTTAAATGGCCAACAGCAGTAAATGAAGATTTACTCTATTTTAGCAATAAAACATATTTTTCGCTTGAAGTATTTGTTTTGTTTAGTAGAACAGCAGTATAATTTATCTAATATTAACGTCAAGAACCGTAATTGATAGTAAATATACGAAATTTATCGCAGTATAAATGTGGAATAAGCACATGATCCAAACACATTCGAAAGCACTAACAATGCAAATTGTAACGCAGTCATTCTGACTTTATAGTCAATAAATTCAAACTTCGGGTGCGCAAAAATCACATACTTTAGTAAGACTTACACAAGGAAATATGTTAAACACAAAACAGCCAATTTATTAAACAAATTAATATTTTTTTCAATGCTTTACAGTTTTTTTTCTATTTCATGTTATCGTGCATTACACTTAATTTGCTACTTAAAGCTCTGCTGTCTCTGTCTACTCACACATAGATTCTTTGAGGATTTTTTGATGCTTCTGAATCCTGAAAAAAATCACTATTTTTGATGAATTAGAAATTCTTCTTTTCCAAGACTCATGACTGATGACTTTAAAGACCTGTGTAAGATTAGCAATTAATAGGTAGTATTCATTAAAATGTAAAAATCAAACTCACAAATGTCTGTCTTTAAATCGAAAAGTCAAAGTTATGTGTCACATTAGTAAGTTTGTCATTCAAAATATTGACAATTTTTAATGATTATTTCACGGTTCTGATTCTTGAAAAGAACATAATTACCGACACTAAAAAGCTACAATGAATTAGAAATTCTTTTTTTTAAGACTCAATGAAGATTCAATTTAGCCCTATTTGACAGACAATTCTCACCATGGTTTCTTTTCTTAGGAATCCTGAGACAAAGGTAGAATTATGAATCCTGAACATGAAAGAATCCTCGAAGAATCTATTTGTGAACAGGACTTTAGGAACGTTTCTCATTAAAATTTGATATACTTAAAATATATCAAATTTGTAAGTTTGACATTCTAAACAAAGATAGTTTGATGAAAAAATTGACCCTCGACACAGGCTTTTTAAAAAGAAACTGCTTGCAAAATAAGTTATGTGATGTTTACATTAGAATGAAATATAGGCTCGTAAAAATCTTTTCGCCATAATTTACCACACCCACGCAAAAATACCCGTGATAACGGCAATCAAGAATATTGACCACTGTTTTATAAGTCGTAAAAAGCGGTTTTAGTGAAATTATCCTCGATTAGGTGATATGAAATCGTAATGTTCATACTTAAAATGTTAAAAATAAAACCAGCATAGCGTTTTAAAAGTTAAATGGGATTATGTAAGTATATATTTTAGTTGGTAATAAAATAGATTTGATTAGCTGATGGGTGCTATAGCGTGTAGTGTGCATGCAGCTTTAGAAGTGTAAGAGTTAAAAGTTTTATGCTAATTAGATATTTAAATATGTTGTAATTTTTATTCAAACATTCTTCAAATCTTAAACAGGTGATTATTGTAGTTTTAGTACCTTGTTGTGATGATAATTTTTATTGCTTACATTTGACTCACTTTAATTCTTGACAATAAAAATATTTAGTAGGTACTGTGTGCGCTTTATTTTACTATAAACTATAAGCAGTATGATATGTATCTTAATATTAAAGTGAGTAACATTTGACAAAAATCTCACTTACATTTTGAAAATGGTGTTTAGTTCTCTCCTTGCTAATATCTGCCGAACTACCTGTAAAAATTATATAATATTATTTGACGCCAATAAATGTTGAGAGAAAATGTATATGACTAACGAGACTTGAACCCGGGACCTCAAGATTCAGAGGTCAACTTTTAAAATCTTTTATATGTTAATATTTTCTTAAATATGTGTCAAACGATTCGTTTTTTTTATTAAATGAAAGACAACTGAACTGACAATGTAGGTAATATTAAAGTTTCTATTTAGAAAATTCATTTATTGTAATGTGACATTGGTACATTTGATATTCAAAAACGTTGTTAGTTTGATAAAAACACCAGGACTGCACAATATATAAAATCATAATTTAATGTTATTTAACATAATTGTATCAATTTATTTTATTTATAACTTATAACAATAATTAATATAAAAAACATTAAGAACGAAATATTTATCTTAAGTTATACATTGATACATTTTTGTTATAAGAATGAATAGTTTTGTTATAATAAAAGAATAGTAGTGTTGCTAAAAATATAAATTAGCATGTTATGATTGTTATGCCTATGCGTTATGTAATTAATCTCTTATTCTCTTTTTCTAATTTATTTCCTAATAAACGACCACTTGTGAAAGTATTTATTGACAGTTATTTTGCAATTTACAAAGTTATGTAGATTTTATAACTTAATCTTTTATTAATAAAACGTTACATTTATGTATTTTTTATTGCAATACAAACATCAAAATTATGTCAAGTTTACATACATGGCGCAGGTTTATTGTGCCGTTTTACGTAAAAAACATAAAACAACAATACAAAATAATAAAACTGTGCAATAATTTTAAAAAGAAATACTATAAAGTTGATAATCTTCAATAAATCATGAAATTACATGATACTGGTAAAATCAAAGTATCTCCAGTATAGGTACATGAAATTTGAATTTAACCTAAAATTACATTATAATTAGATATATAATCTACCACATAAAATATAAAATAAATGCATGATATATTTTTATTTCTTAAATTTATTAATACTTGTTTTAGTTTTCGCCTATATCGAAATTTATAATCAAATTTTTTTCTACACTCAATTTCATTTTACATCAGATTAGTACGTGCGAAATGGTGATGATCCTATCAAAATATTATATCAAACTTAAAAATCCAACCACGCAACGTTTCAAAAATAATTAATATTCTCCTCATTAATAACGTACATTCGTTGTAATGCTTGTCGACTAGATAAACATTATATTAAAAAAGATATTTATCAAAAAAGTCAACATCAACAATAATTATATTTCTGAGCAGCTTCAATGACTTTATAATTTATATCGTAAAATATTTTCAATAACAAGTTGAGGCGCCTGCCACTAATTTCCATAATATTTCAATTAATCTGACGTTAGAATCAAGTGAAAAAATTAATAAACTTTCAACCACTCCTTGATAAACTCGAAAAGAACTAGGTATGAAAGTTTTTGCGAGAAACTAAAATAAGATGAACGATTAATATGATTTCTACGCTACATTTTAAATTGATTTTATAAATGTCAAAACGATATCTTGCAAAGTACACACTACAGACATTAGATATAAAATAAGAAAATATATTGATTTATTTATTAGTAGCTTTAAAAAATTAAAATAAACCGAGCTTTGGACACAACAAAACTTTCAATTTGAATGGTTTTTACTAATAGAGTTAACTTGAGAATAATTGAGAATCGTTAATATGAAAAATATTTACATTTATTTATAAGATACTATTCAAATTTTTTAGTTCAAAATTAATAAAGTTAGCCATTAATTAATAAAGATAGCTCATTTCATCAAAAAACATACAATAGCCTATATTTTAAGTCGTAACTCGTAATCAAAAGTTTGTACATAATTGATAATATTCCAAAATAGAGTATTCTAAATTCAGTTTCAAAAGTTCTAATAATGTATACAGGTTGTTTTACAACTTTAGGAAAAAAATAGCAGATATACTACCTACATGAAACATGACCACGAACCAAAAATAATTTATATTTCTCAAAATTCGTAAAATAAATTTCAGTCTATATCGTAAATGAAGTATAAACTTTAGAGCCACTTTTTCTATTAGCATGTTTAATATAATTAAATTAAATGAACTAATACAAGTAATTACGTACCTACTGACCTAGTGTTGTATAAATAAACAAATTAATTAAATTTCAGTGATGTGGTAAATAAAGTTTATCAAAGCAACAGACTAAGTATAGGTAATAATGTGTATGTACCTACGTTATATAAAGTGCAATTAATTTTGCGAATTTGAAAATCTTTTGATTCGTGATCAGACTGTCATGTCGCCGTGAACGCCCCAAAAATTTGAGTCTAAATACCTCGAAAACAAGTTTGAAACTTTTTGTATATTTCTATAAAACTGGTGCCTACACAATTTTTTTATGTGGAACTAACTATCTCAAAGCAAAGAAGTTCTACGAAAAAGACAAAGATTTTCAGAGTTCTCAATTTCTCGAGAAATATTTCTCGTCTCTATAAAATTGCTCTTATCTGCCATTTAATTTTTTCCTGATGTTGAAAGACACCCTGTGTAAATACCTAACTACCTTTTCATACCATGTAATAATTTCTAAATTTAGGACAAACGCACAATATAGAGATGTCATCGGCATTCTGCCTGATATTAAAAACAAATTAATCCAGATCCAAAACCGTACAATCTACAAAATAGACGACAATCCATACTTAACCACAAACGATCATTAATCACCCTAATAACATAATCAAGAACATTTGGCAAGCTTCGCAATAATTCAGTATCGCACTGGCACTGTGGCACTACCATCTGTAGGATACCTCCACTGCCTATCCTAATCTCCTCTACCATACGTGTCAGAATCGCTTGTCGTCATGCCTAGCGGTACCCAGACGACAGGTATGAAATCGTTCGCGAAACAAGCACGTGTTCAGAGCCGACGAGCTTCCGGTTCCGGGGATCGAACCCGCCCCCGCAGGTCGCGCGGCCTTGGGGTGGAACCACCCCCGAAGGAAAGGAATGGAACAGATGGCTGCCAGGTTGGTGGGTGCTACCCCTAATGAAGGAACAGCAGGTAGGGAAGTAGGAAAGAGAGTAAAAGTGGTGTAATGGTTTGAGGATGATTCGAGAAATGTACTGAATAGTTATTAAATTGAATTTTAGTTGCGATGGAATAGACCATCCTATTTGAAATGATGAAAAAGTTGCACATCGCACATGTTTCTTCTATAAATTTTCTGAAAGTAAAACAAGTGCTAAGAGATATAAAAAAAATCTGCTGTGGCCACCACACGACCTCTCGCCTAACTCTGCTTATTCTACTAATCTAATAAATAGTTTTACTTACATTTTAATAGTTTCATGTTTATGTAATATGTAAACGATAATGTAAACCAAGATCCAAGCAAAAGATGTCAACTGTACTGTCACTGTCATAATCATTCAAATTTTATGTAGAAACAAATTTCATATCATGGATTTCAAAAAAATAGAATATTAATTGTACTTTATTTTATTGTTAAATACTACCAGATTCATCAAATTGTATTTATAATTATCTGTACCCATAGATAATTATATTTTCTTTTATTTTTAATTGCAAAAATTGTCATAAATAAATAATGTACCAATATATTTAAGGAAAACTTTATCAAGTTTCAAAAAGTACTACTTCCGGTTTGCGGATTTCTACCAAAATGTTATCCGTTCTTAAGATACTTATTAAAACCTTAAATATGAAATTTGGTTATTAAAGGTTTGATACTTTTTCAGTTATCGTGGACGAAAAATCGTCACATACGTCCATACGCACACACACACACACAGACATCATCGTGAAAATATTAAATTCGTATTCTAGAGATCCTGAAACGTGCTTATCAGCTTATCCACCAAAAACTCATACTCTAAAATTTTGACCCATTACAATACCTCTCTTATAGAATATGAGGCGAGAGGTAAAAACTGCCGGTCATAAGGGAAAACTAATTATTTCTATAAAATATTATTAAAGCCAGTGATCTTAAATCTTACAACTCGGCAATGAAGAGCAAATGCTGGAATAATATTGCAAAATAACCAGAGAATTGGTGTCAATTATGAGGGTGAGTTTCAAACCCTTCTAAATTTACAGTGGTTTATTGATAGAGAAAAAAATATGAAAGAACGACTTACAAATTTGTTTAACAGTTCATATCGTAGACATTGAAATAGTTGACTTGGTGTAGGAGACCATATGTGTTATTCTTGAATTGTCCAGATCCAAAGACAACAGCTGATGAATACCGCAGTTTCATCGCAATACTTTTCGTTCTTTGGTCTAAATGACAGTATTGAGATTCTAATGACGATATAAGGAATAATACCTAGAACTATGCGACGAGACCGATTTTTTCAAATATTGTCGATCTATACACTGCGGATAACACAAAAATTAACCAAAAGAAAAAAACTAAGAAAATACAACCTGTTATGGCGGGTTTCCACCAAACGGACACGTTGAGTTTATGTCTTGTTGCGATCGTCCTTAATAACAAAATATAGACAATTTTGAAACCCTATTTACCGCCTTTGATCGGGAGAAAACAGAAACTATCGTGGGCAACTCAAGTTTCTGAAATGTTTGCAAATTGTCACAGTTTTGTTGAAATCGACACTAATCTCTTTCGTTTTTATTTTGTCTATTTTATTGAAACCCGCCTTTTATCGAAGACTATGCTTTGTGCAACAAAATGTGTTTATTAAAACAAGATAATTCAAAACTAGTGAATGACCATTGGTCATTCACTAGTTAGACATGAAAGAATGGAATGTATATCGCGCGAATTTTTGATTATTACATTTGTTTATTGTTAAATAAATCACAAACTTGCGTGAAGCATGTTTTGGTCATTATGGTAAACGACACTCTTAATTCTATGTCTCCTTTAAGTACAGAGTGATCATAAATCTATTGTTTTTGTATTCATTTCCTTGTTTAGGGGGTAAACCTGCTAAGTAATAAAGATAAAGATTATTATTATTATAAATGATTGAACGTCACGTACATTGAAGAAGTCAGTTTTTTAATCAAAACTATGTTCCGCCGAAAAGTTTATTTTGTTTTTTGGCATTTATAGTAAGGCAAAAAGCAAGTGAAGAACACTATTATTAATGAGTAATATTGAAAGAAAACCGAAAACCGACATTTTAAGGTTAGGATGGTGAGCATAGTTCAGTAGCAAATAGATCGAGGTATGGCAAAGAAAAAATCAGAACGATGTGGCACGGTCAAAATCCTAAATAAAAAAATGCCGGCGCTAATGGGTAAATGTGATTAGAAAATTTTCATATTTATAGTCGTACTTTAATAACTCCAAGAAGTTCAAATTATGGAAGCTAAACGTATTTAAAAGTACATATTTTATTATAATTTATCTATTTAAATAAAGTTTTGTCGGTGTAACCATCAAAAGAAATAAAACATTTCCTTATTATTGAATTACAAATGACGACTTTTTCTATTTCTCTTGGAGGGCGCAGTCCCGACCCCGCGGGGAAACCCGATGACATGTGAAAGTGCCTCCCGCAGTCATAGCTCACTTCTGACCTGTGACCCAGCGACCCCGACCCGAGTGAAGGATCCCGTGTTTCAGCTCTGTTACAGTTTCTCCACAACACTTCTGTTTCTGATTTATTTTTATTGCGAGCGATTTTGAATTGTATCATGTCGTTATGCTAACATAACGTGTTGGTTATTGGTTTGTTATTTAAAATGGAGCGATTTGGATGTTAAACACTGGTGTTGGAATTTATTACCAGGTGATTTCATATTTTTATTGGGGGAGCATAAAATTATAAGGTTCAAATGTGATGGCATTTTCGTATTTGGAGTTGATCTGGTTTTATGTAATGAAGTTATTATTCAACTTGTTGTGTTATACTAAATGAATAGCTATATAAATTATAATACGTTAGGTAGGTACCTATATCTATTAAATTTATGCTGAAATAAAAAAAATTTGCAAAAAGCAAAAAGCTTCATTTGAATAAGCAAGAACAAAGCAGATAAATATAGATTACGAGTATGTTTTCTCTGTTATTCAATTCAAAGAATAGTATCTATAGTTTATACCTACACCGAATTTAGCTTGTAACCCAAAGCTAAGGGTAATACTTTATATTAAAAACTGGTAGTAGTGAATGGGTAAAATAAATGATAATAATGGAGTGTCAAAATCCTGACAATAATATACCAGTACATCAAATTACGCTTTCGGTCATTGGAAGTTTGAAATAAAGTAATATCGAAGATAAAATTTGATAAGATGTGTTAAGGTTGTTGCCTACCGAAACTAGTGACATCGGACGGGAGCCATCATGAAGTGTATAGCTTATTTCCGAGAGAGTAAAAAAAGTAAACAAATTTGGCATTACTCTACCACAAAGGCACATGTATGTATTATAGATTAGTGAGGAAATAAGTTTTACGTTTAAAATACCTGGAAAATAGAAATATCGTTGCCTTTTTGATACTTCATAACCTCATTTCTTCGATAAACTGACTTTAAAATTAAATATAATTTTTATAAAACTGACAATTCTCTTGAAAATTTAATGCAATATTCTTCTATATTCAATTAATATTGTGTTAGTTTTTCGTTAAAATCTAACTAACATAAAAAATATTTTCCAAATGAAACTGACTTTTATCCTAATAATTTATTTTAAATTGTATTATTATAAGATACATGACCTATTAAATTTTTTTTTATTTCTGTTGTCATCGATTTTGGTAGGCAACAACGTTAAGTTAATCCATATAGTAGGTAAAAATAAACCTGTAACCTGTAATGACAACTATTTGAGCTAAATGCATTTTTAGATAAATTACTATCCAAAAACCATAAATCTTCCGTTTTTGGATCGAAGTTTCTAGACTCCAAGAAGCATAATACAATTTTGTCATTTTCAATTTTTTTAATGATTTCTAATGTCACATATCTCACTTCTCTCAAAAGAAATTTTATTTTAGGTTAATGAGCTGAACATCAAGTGCCTATATTATTTGAGAGTTCATTTTTTCTACTTATCAATCCCAGAACGCATTAACTCAAATTACGTATCTCAGTAACAAAAGGCATAATTTATTTTTGAGTTGAACATAATTTTCGGTTCATCTGCATTTACTACCTACTAAAATAAAAATCTGATCTTATGTTCATTTTCGTCTAGTTTTAAGTTAAATACATTTATTTTGTTTTAAAATTGATTTTATTTATTATAATTGAATTTATTTATAGCACCAATATATCACTTATAAAATTTGATTATCTTTTTTGATCAGCACTTGATTATAACAATATTGTCAACTTTATCATTTTGAACCTGTGTTATGCTTATTGTGAACCCGGAATCTGGGGACAGTTCAGATGATTACAATCAATTACACGTTTTATTATTCAAGAGTAACAGTCCATTTATCTTTATTATCATAACAATAATTTCTATGTTTGCATACCATTATATTGATGGAATACCTGAATGAAATTAAAATAAATTATTTGTAAATGCGACAAATGCATTTCATAAATTTTTGCATTGAAAGTTTAGCACATTATCAATAAGTAAAATGGATCAGTAAGGTCAATAACTATTAATATATCGGTTATAATCGGTGCTACTTTTCGCCCGCATAATATCTTTATTAATCGTTCTGTGCTGTCCTTGAATCTCAAGCAGGATATAATTGCTGGCGCCCAGTGAAAAATTTCTACTACGGTCCTGTCCCCTCGGCTCTAGACTTTCATTACTCACTTTGTTATAATTTGTTGCTGATTGTTAATATCTGCACGGTGTAATTATTCTAGGATTTTTAATTGTCGAGAACTGGAAATGATTTAGGATTAGAATGAATATCTTGTCTTTTCTGAGAATTATAGTGAAATATGATTTATGGTGTACATTTGTTTTGACATTTGAAAAAAGAGTTACGTCAGATTTACCTATCCCTAAAATGTTTCTATCCTTGCTATCTTTGCTACAAGAACATAAATTTGTACGTATGAAGTTTTTTAAGCAGGAATTTTTTTACTAAGTTTCAACTTTTGTGCGAATATGTGGTTATGGTTATAGTAACTGCTTTGTGTGCGGTTATTAGCAGTTCGAACTTCGAATTCTATAACCTTTATAAGTGATTGATTATGAATATATGAATACACCACAGAGTATCAGCACAAAAAAACTCAAATTTGAATCAAATCGAATTCTAACCTATTTATTACATTCCAGACAAAAATATCGTTAAATCTGAGCAGTGGTTTGGTTTCCACTGTAATAACATACTATCCACCATTCTAAAATTGAGATTAAGACGATCCTCTACCGTGCCAGAAAACAGCCAAAAACATGGATTTCGCGCGCTACTCCACAGCGTTTATTGTTTTGTTAAATATAATAATCTAAAGATATTGTTGAAGATAAAAGTACAATCTACAAAATGGTCGATGCAGAATTTTAAAATTTTGCTTTAAAATCGAAGTATGTTAATTTTAATTTTGACAATTTTTGTTATTTTTTGAACACAAATATCTTCTATTTTAAAACGAATTTAAAAAATTTGATCGGTTGTTTCGCAGATCCAAGCTTTGTTAACAACATATTACAATTTGAAGTTAATTCACTCATAAATTAAAGCTGTACAGTGGCGCGCGAAAACCTCCTTTTTAAAAAATATTGCAGTTTTTTTGCAAATATGGGTCTCTAAATTATTTTTCCCCTCAAACATAAATTACTTGTTATTATGATGTTTAACAAAACAATAAACGCTATAGAATAGCGTGCGGAATCAATGTTTTTGATTGTTTACTGCCATAGGTAGAGGATCATCTTAACTGTTGAATAGTTCTTTATAAAATACAACAAATAAGTGATTCTAAAAAAAGCATCATAGTCCAATAAATTTTAAAATCGTAATTGTGTTTAAATGTCATATTAAGCATCATTGTATATATATATATATATATATATATATATATATATATATATATATATATATATATATATATATATATATATAATATAATAGAATTATTTTCATGTCCTATTGGTATCGTAATGATGCAAACATTAAAATACCTAGTTATTTGTATGCCAAGGGCTGAAAGTAGCCTTTCGCAGATTGAGGCTAGAGATTAGCACGAGCGTAGCGAGGGCTGCAATTGGTTGAAATCTGCCAGAAGTACCTATACAAAACATTGTTTCCCCGGTTAATACAAAACAATTCAACAAATATTAGTTTAAGCAATCTTTAAATTTTAATTGAAAATTATTGTAATATTAATATAAATTTAATCAAATCTTAATAAATCATGTGGTTTTACTGGAATCGATTTTTATAATCAAGAGCGGTCTGCAAATATATTAAAATCGTCACCTAGCATCGGTCTGAAAATAAGCATTGGTCTGCAATTGTTCAATTTCAAGTAACTAAGTGAAATCCTAATTTTATTGCCGATTGAAGAAAAAGTATTTTAACAGTATTTATTATAGGTAAGTATAGTATTTAAAATGGAAGAAGTCTGAAAAAGGTCATCTGTATCATGAACTAATAAACAAACGGCGTATGTATTTATCTTTGTCGTACTTGCATTGTGTAATGGTATGGATCGAACACGTTTGTCTTTCAAAAATTCATATTGTTTCGAGTAAGTTACGACATGCATAGCAAAGCGATGCTCGTTCCACTCACCACTGTTAAACGTAAGTTCAGTTATTATTACTAAATATGACAATATGGTCACTTTAAATCTTACTTTATACTGTTTCACTATGACCTTTTGCAGACTTCTTTCATCTATATTAATTTCTAATTTCGTATTACCTAATCTACCTAATCATGGAATAAAAATAAACGTAGTTTCAGCTGGGCCTTAAAAATATAAATTGGAACGCAAAACACAGTAAAAAAAATGTTTGTTATAAAAAAAATTGACAGTATAAGCTACAATCTAGACTATTAAAATGTTACCCACTACTATTACGAGTATAAAGTAAAAGAGAATAAATGATACAGATTAATTGCGTTAATACAATGTAAATTTCCTTATTTGCCTTATTTTAAAAAAGTAAACATTGTCGCTGGCGTAGGTGCAGTTTACGTCTACATTCCGTAAATTTAAGGCTAATTAATTTTAATGATCCATATGATACATTAATTAAAAAAATTATCTATTCAGTAGATTTTTCTCGTATACAGTTACTTGGACTTTTCTTTTTATTTTGCGGTGTTTATGACTAGTAATTTGATAACGCCGAAGCACTGCACACTGCCTGATAACTTTCACAAGACCGGAGAAATTACTATTTACGCAAAATTTTAATCAAACCATCGGATTATTCGTTCACAATCATTAGAAAGTATCAAACGTACTAATATAAATACTATTATAGAAATTCTTGTTTCTTACACAATAGATTTCATTATGACAACATTGTTTTACATTTCAAATTACTTCTTTTGTTTTGCATCTTTCATAAATTAATTGTTACATGTGTATCTTGATTTTAAATTCCAGATTCAGAGAAATAAGAAATTTACATTTTTATCGCTGCTATGAATAAGTTTATATATTTAACAGGTTTTGTTCTACTTCTCCACATTTCCTATGAATGAATGAATGAAATAAAATTTTAAACGACGGTACAGAGTATACTAATAGACCAGAATTCTTCAAATATTTTTGCTAGATAATTTTTTAGAGATTCGTTTGAATAACAAACTATAATAATTTTAAATTTTGAAAGCTTTGATAAAATCTAAAGTACCTACCTACCTATACAGCAATTAATTTTGTATATTGCTCTATTGCTGCATTATATTTTTACGTAATATTCAAATTACTATATCATAATGTCTATTATAGATCAGATGACCAGAAGTTCAGAAAGAAGTTATTATTTTATCTAATGATCATTATCATAATAATAATATTCTACTTTTTCGGTAAATTAGTTTATAAAATGAAAATTTATTTTAAGTGTTAATTAGGTCATTTTGTATGATTTTTTGTCCAAAACTGAAACTAATATATTAATAATTATTTTATTGTTATTTAATAAAACATTGAACAGAAACCGGAACTTGAACATCTCTTTTGAAAACCGGTTACCGGTTCAGTTTTAAGATAAAAAATGAAAACCGGAAGAAAACCGAATCATTTAGAGATTAGTGAACCGCGAATCGAACCTGAATCGTTATTTTGTGCGGTTCGAGTCCCTGATTTTAAGTCAAGTCAATGCTATGTTTCTTAAACCAAAATATAAATGTAAACCTTCAAACTAAATGCTTATGTGGATGTGGCTTAAGTAAATTAACTAAACAGCGTTTTCACAGAATTCCAATTAAAATTACTATAAAGTGCGAACGTTGAGTGTTGGTTGGTTAAATTACCCATTTATACTTAAAATTGGGTAGGTCTGAATGGTCTGAATCTAGCTTAAGATTAAAACACTATTTTTAGTGAATCTGAACAAATAACATGATACAAGTTGGATGACAATGTGCACTTTTAATAAATAATAAAAACAACCTATAAAACATAAACCTTGATACAATTTACAAGATCCTGTAACATGTAACCATAATTTACATTAGCATCTACCATATTGTTTACATTCACAGTGCACAATTACAACAACAATTCTTACCGACAATCGTAACAAAAACACCTCAAGAAACAAGCGACAGCGCTTGCCCGGGGCGCTCTCAGCAACTTTCATCTGGGCGCCGGCGCCATGCCCCTTCCCCTGCCCCGCGCACGCCACTGGCGCTATAAACAAGAGGATGTGACGGCGGGCTGTGCTGCTTTCATAATTAAACACTGGCGCATCGGGTGACACCGGCCGTTTATCAAACGCGAAAACGCGAAACGGAGATGAGGAATTCGCGAAATCTTGACCTGACTCCTACTACTCAGACGAGAGGAGAGTTAATGGGTGTTTTATCAGTTTGAAAATTTGGAGGTTATTGTTAGAGTGAAAAATTACTTGAAATGTCAGTCATACAACATATATTCTTCTTCTTATATAACCGACATTTCGGTTTATACTTAAGAGAACTTATACAAAAATTTATGTATCAGATACGTTCTTTAACAAACATTCAACTGACAAACTTCGTACACACAAAAGCATAAAACATACACATCCAATTACTCTCAAAATTACTACGTTGTTAACATCGTTTTAGGTTTGTGTTTGTACATAGCTAGTTGTTTTGACAAATAATAGCGTAAAATAGTTCGAGCTTATTTGTTTTATATTCCGAAAAATCAGTTTTTAAAAATATCTATACTGTTAATAACATTGAAATAAGTAAAGTACCTACTTACGATGTAATAAGATCTTGTGAAATTTCACACTACCGCACTCGCACTTATTATAAGATTTCCATTACACTAGCATAATATATCAAATCATTAAACTTTTTACACTGAATTTAAATTTAAAGCCAAACATTTGATTTCGAAAAAAATAAAACACTCATTCGTCGTAAGGTTCGCGCACTACTAAAACATGTATATTTCAATTCAATGAATTGCGGCAATAATAAGAAATGATGTTCGGACTTGATCAGACTGAACAGGACTAAATACATAATATCGATTTTTCGTATTTATCAAAAATGCACATGATGATAAAATTGTACAATATATGGTTTATATTACAAACAAAAATATTATTATTGTGTATATAGGTATATGAATTTTTTTATATATTATATTAAAGACGATTAAATATGATTGCTTAATATTATCATAGCAATTTTTCACAACAAAAAAATGAGAGAAATATTGTCTTGTTTATATTATATTCTTGATAATCTCACATTCTCGCTATATGCATTAAAAATCAATGAATACTAATCATGTAATCATACAAATAATTACTATTTATGTTCTTATAATTGAAATCATATAAAAAAGATTTAATAACATAAATATATAAATATTAATTATTATAATATTATTAATAAGTAATACAAATTCTGTGAAAATTATTATTTGAATAACCTATTTATTTTTAATTATACCTGTCTATAAAAATGATAATACAAATTACTTACTTAAGTAGTATAACCAGTTAGCAATTTTAGAACTTGTATACTATTTCTTAAATAGGTACCTATATCATAATACAGCATTTAGCATAATAGCATTCAAATACGTTTGAAAAAAACAATTAACGTTTTTTGAATAACGGTGATTGATACAATAAAAAATATTCTCTGTATGTTTTGACACAGCCCTGCCCGTAAAATTTTTATTGATGAATCAAATATTTATCGACATTTTTTCATCAAGCAGGCGTCTGAGAGATTAGACAGTCCTTGGAGAAACAAATGAATAAAATAATAATTTCTAGGTGTGATTCTAAGCAACTCTATTGTGGGAAAAGATTTATTTGAAGTGATATTAGTCGCTTATTGATTCCGATACGTGCAGAAATTAATGAATTGCGAGTATGAATGGATTATCAATGGCATTGACTACTTTTGTAAAGAATGAATCATTGCTGGAATTCTTAATAGATTTCTCTTGGTGTTATTAAAAAAGTATCAATCATTTTCATTCAAATCAATTAGATATTTATTTACTTAAATCTGACACTATTCATTTTTTTTTAATTCTATGAATAATAAATGTGAATGATATTGTAATCAATTATTCATATTTTCCTTTCAACAGCGAAATATAGTTTGGTCTATCATCGTATCATCTCAATGATAGCATTTAGAAATGTAACATGGAAAGTACAGCACAGTACAGTAGGTACTACTGATTTAAATTTTAAAGGGGGTAATTATTATTATAGCTATTAATATAACAAGAATATTATGCGATTTATAATACCGAGGATGTTGCTAAGCGACGAGGTGAAACCGAGTATCTTTGAACATCCAAGAAGGCTTAAATCGCATTTATTCGCGTTATATTCAAAGCTTAATTGTATCATCAATGACAGCGATGTTAAAACAAATCAACAAGGTTTTAATGTTATTATGGTTGTATTGTATCTACCGTATTAATGAATTATAAGTATGTAACGTATTATGTTGTTGATAATTATCAATAAATGTTGCATATTAACAGGTAATAACAGTTGATGATACGATTAAATATTTAATTGCTTCATTTCATTAATTTTGTAGGTATATTGTGTCTTATCACTCGTTCCATTTATGGAAGTACGTCATAAGTCAAAAATCACAGTTTCTGGATACGTATAGGTTTAAAGATTTTGTTAATTTTACATGTTAATTATTATTAACAAGTGCAATAAAGTAAAATATCTGTAGTGTTTTTGAAGCAATAAAGTGTTGTAATTTACTGTTAATGTGGAGCTAAATCAAAATTTGATAGTTTGAAGGAAATTTTAGGTGCTTGTGTATTTTTTCTATAAAAAAAAATAACACAGTTTATTTCGTATAGTATACTTATTCGTCACATATTGAAATTATGACAGTCTTTCATATAAAATATTACAATGTTATAAAAGGTCACGAAAAACTTAAAACGACACAATTATTATTATGACGTTCTTCCATTAAATAACTGCGACACTTTCTTATTATATATTGACACTTTCTGTGTTAAATACAGAACTGACGTTCTTTCGCATATATTGCGGGGCGCTAGTATCAGTGGCTAAAACGTCACTAATGTCATCTACCGTTAAAGTGCAGAAGCAATACTTATGACGATTTTCCACATAAATATATGATATTTTTGAAATATTTTTATAATCTTAACTTAAAAATGAGATTTTTTAAGTTATGACGTTCTTCCATAAATGGAGCGTTGTGTACTTTTTCTTATAAAAGAGTTTTATTATACTTAAGCTTTGTTTAAAATGGATGTGACCGGTTACTTATTCTGTATTATTTTAAATTGAACAATATCATTTTCATTTCTGTCACGGCTCCGTGTGTCATTATGGACCGTAACATAGAATAAACGTCTAGTTATAGGTAGTTCAAACTTTACAGAATAAATAACCAGTTACATTCATAATTATTTCTATCAGCCTTTTATCCAATCAGCCTTTTATTGTTCATAAATAGATTCGTTCTCTAAAACTCCATTTTGCGTACTTGTTACATAAATAACTATAATTATTAACACCTTAATAGAATGAGATCCTGTTACTCATTGTTTCTTTTTTGAAAAATAATTTTTGATCCGCGATCATTGTGTCAAGCAATACTCTTAACGTATGTAATACTCGAAGCTATATGATCCACCCCGTAGAAAGAATATTATACTCACGGGTATTCATGGTTGTTTGTGGACAGTACACCACTGGAGAAATTTATTTGCAATTTAACTGAACTCTGTACCTAATTGGATTCAAACCTGACAAACTAAAACAACATATTATTGTGAATTTACAGAAAGCCTTATCAAAAATGTTTAAATTATTTTAAGATTTTTAATGTACATGACGTAATAGTAAGTGTAGTAGGTAGTTAAACATATACTGTTTATTTATAAAATGTCATGAAAATAATAATGCTATGTAAATATTTTGATTGTTTCCACAGCACGAGTAGATCCAGGCTCTAGCTAGAGTCTATGCGTGGGCACTTACATTGAAGTAATCTCAAGATCATAGGCAACTTGACGACAATCCAACAATGTATTACGCCTTAAACACACGTATAAAATTCCAAGAAATCGTTTTAAATATTAATAAACCTTTCACATCAAACCTATACAACTTGTTTAATACATTTTACCGTCGATTTTGTACCATCATTTCAATAAAACCTCATTTTACTACATTCAAATGATGTTCGCCTTTTGTTAAAACAAAAATTATTACCGAATAAATAAACGAATAAAAGATAAGCGCGCATAAATTAATTCATCGAAGATGGCTGCGTATTTGGCACATTTAAGAAAGTTGTTTACGTTGTTTGGCTCTGCGGGTGGAAAGCAGGGCCGTAGCCAGAACTTCATATTAGACAGGGCCAAGTTTTTAGGGCTTTGATTATATTTTAACCTTTTGTTCTTGTACCTATTGTTCCATTGCTGAAAAACGGTTAAAATTAAAACGATACTACTCTTTCCTCAAGCAAACATCTCATTGCTCTGAAATTTAGTAAGACAAATTGAAAATTTATCTTACGACGAATAATAATATCCCAATTATGTGTCTCATGTAATTCTCTGAGATGTTGTTATCGAATTATGTAATTTTTGATAGTACTTAGGATGTGACTATAGGATAGACTTACGTAATATCACTTAAAGTACAAGAATAAGATATTTTAAACATCCCATGGACGATTCATGTGAAGTGGGCTGATAATCACACACACTGTAACATTATACAGGATGTTTCACAGTTTCAGGAAAAATTTTTAAATGACATGAATTTAAATTCATTTTTGAAAAAATAAATAGAATATTTGTTCATTCCTAAAAAATAATAAATATACCTAATGAATAAAATATAAACTGCTCAGTCTCCAAATTCAAAGTATATTACATTATATTAGCAAGGTATTGTACAACATTTTACTTGTTACTCATTTGTAGATAAAAATTAAATTTAAAATTATAACCAAATTCTGTCATTCACACACACAACTGTTTTGTCAAAAATTATCTTATATGATTTCTTACAAGTCTTGGAAATATTACTGTGGAAATGTGACCCGTTTATTATGAACATATAACTAGCTACTAACTTGATAAATTTTAACAAGTCAGCTGTCAATTTTACAGGTCAGTAACTTGTAAAGATTTATTTTCAAAGGTAGGTAATGTAAGGATTTATTAAATGAGGTTTACAAGGGAGTAACGAGACAGCAGTCTTAGAGTTCATACGAAGATTCTATGAAGATCCTTTCAAGATTCTGAATCTTGGAAGAAAAATAAATACACGATTTTGAAGCAATCAATAAATGATAAATTCTTATTTTCCAAGACTCATTGAAGATTCTATTTAACGGCACCGCAATTTCACTAGAATTAACTTTTCCAAGATTCAGAATCTTGAAAGAATCACCATAGAATCCTCGGGTGAACAGGACCTTAAACTTCTTATGATTTTTTCCGAATAAAAGCAAGCTTTTATTGTAATTTTTACCAGATCTCAATTTCTTTTAACAAGCCCTTTTCTTACTACGGCCCTGGAACTATGTAAGCCCAACGCACAGGTTGTCGTACTTATCAAAGATGGTATAAAATTAAAAACTCGTCGTCGCGTTTCTTATTTTAATTGTTGATAATTAGTGAAACGATCCGCAATATTAATTATGTGGGTGTAGGTTTCGTAAGAGAAAGTAAACAATGTTTTATGAGATAAATGCAATAAATTTATTGTAAGAAATGCTAATTTTCTTCGATGGTTTAGCTGGTTAATTTATGAAATTTATTAAAGGTTTAATTAAAATTTAATTACTGACTACCATTTATATTTATACGCAGTTATTTACATTATTTGCTTATGCATTAAACGCTGTAGATATGTTAATAATTACATTTACATTAATTTATAACTGTATCATTATATGCAACCTATTAAACCTATCATACGAGTGCCTATATATTATATACTTGCAGTTTCTCAATTTCTTGATTATTTGCCTCATAGTAATAAAGTAAATGTACTTAAATAATTAAATAGTAGGTATCGTTAGTAAGTTGACCATTTACGTTAATAATAAATCTACAGAACAGCTATATTCGAGGTAAACTAAAACGAGCAATATAATATAATATTGAATTTACCTAGAACCATATAACACCATTTTTTTTCAAAATCGCTTTACCGATTAAATCGACAATTAAAGGTAGATTTTTTTAACAATAACAAAAATCGATTTAAAATCGATTAGGAACCTTTTGGTTACTTAATGATATGGTGGAATCACAGTAGCAGTTAATTTTGAACCAAAATAAAAAATAATTTACTTTAAAAAAATTAATACAAAAAAATCTGATGTGGCCAGCACAAGACCTCCAGCCATACTCCACCTATTCTTTATACTATACTACTCACAAATATATTTTAGTCATTTTATGTAAACTGCAGAACAGAAGAAGACACATAAACGATGTGTCATTATTGTCACAGTCACTGTCAAAATAAATTAAATTTTACGTAGTAACAAATAATGTTAATGTTAATAATGATATTCAATCATGGACTACAATATACTGAATACTGAAGTTTCATACAATAAATTATAAATAATAATTTAATTTCTAAATAGTATACCAAGTACGGAAAACAAATTATTTTCAATTAAAATAGAAAAAATTGTAATAAATTATTTATTTATCGAAATATTTATGCGAAGTACTACTTCCGGCTGGGGATTGCTTCAAAAAATACCTGGGTTCTTAAGATTCATATTAAAATCTTCAATAGAAAATTTGGTTGTTCCCTCTTTGATATTTTTTGAGTTATCGTCAACGAAAAAGTTGTAACATACGAACACACGCACACACACAAACATACACACACACACACACACACACACACGCACAGACATCATTTTGAAAAAGTTAAATTCGTATTAGGGACCCTAATTTTCAGTCCATAATATTTTCTTAATGCATAAAGACATTGTTTAAACCAGTATAAGTTTTAACCGTACCTATATGTTATGACAATAAGTTTTGATTTATTTTTTTAATTTACCCAAAAATAAATAATTACAACCGAACCGCGAACGCTTTTCAGACAAAGCGCATATAATTGAAACAAACTCTTGTCTAAATAGTCCGGGAGCTGGCGTCAAATTTGACCGGACCATTTCAGCAAAGCTGATTTTTGTAATATAATTAGTTCTACAATAACTAATTAAGAATTGCAGTGTTAGCTGGTCCGAAAGCGTGGCTCAAGGTTTTAAGAGGCTGCGGAACTTGCAAAAAATAAAAGTATTTCAAGTGAAACCAGCAAAGCTAAAATTTTGTATAATGATAATTTACCAAATATATTTAACAAAAAAATATGTTAGCTGGACAGGGCAAGTGGATATCCTTGTTAGCTGCCCAGGTGAACAGTGGCAGTGTCAAAATAGTGACACATTGTTTCTTCTACAGTTTACATAAGATGAAAACGATGTGTCACTATTTTGACACTGTCCCTGTCACTGTTCACCTGGGCAGCTAACAAGGATATCCACTTTCTCTGTCCAGTTAACATATTTTTTTGTTATATAATTGGTAAATTATCATTATAAAAATTTTTAGCTTTGCTGGTTTCACTTGAAAATTTGCAAGTTTCACAGCTCTTTAAATCTGCAGGCCACACGGTCGTGCCAGCTAACACATGTTTAAGTGGTCAAACCAACATATACCAGCTACATATAAGAAAAGTTTTGCTGCAATCACCCATGAAAATTTGACGCCAGCTCCCGGACTAAAAGTATTATGGATAATTTTTTCAGCTGGATATTTTATTACACAGAGTTTCATGCTGCCGTCTCTTAGATATACGTTTTTATAGCCCAGTCAATCTAGACAAAAATTAGCCAAACCTAATAATGGAAGATAGAATTCTAATTTTTTGCACAGATGTTCCTTATAACGTAGTATAACTCTCCTAGAAAGTCCCAAGGTTACCGACGCTTGCTTCCCTCGGGAGAGGCCAAAAGGTCCTAAGGGATGGCAAATCATATATGCAGACATAAACTCGTATAACTTTCGATCGGAATGACGTAGACACGTCAATGATAGCTCAAAATGTTGAGAATAATGTGCACTATACACGTAGACACTTAAAGCTAAATATTATGCCATAATAACCGGTCTAACAACTCCAGACACACAAAAGTGGTTAACGCACAAAATAATTTACGCATTTCAATTATATATTCTTATTATGATCAAATAACATGGTTCTACATTATTTTGTATAGAATAGATACAGAGAGTGACGTGTATAGTACCGGGAATAATATAAAAACAAAAGAAAAATTATATAAGTGTACAATTTTACCGATTATGTACAGAGGTAACCCAGTCAAATGGTAGAAAATAAGGAATAGTCTTGGGATTGTTTTGAAATTTTTATTATTAAATTCTTCGAACATTTCTGTATAAGACAGAGTACTTTTTAAAAAATTTGAGAGCCAAATTTTCTGTCTGTATCTATTCTATAGAAAATAATGTAAAACCATGTTATTTAATCATAATAAGAATATATAATTAAAATGCGTAAATTATTTTGTGCGTTAACCACTTTTGTGTGTCTGGAGTTGTTAGACCGGTTATTATGGCATAATATTTAGCTTTGAGTGTCTACGTGTATAGTGCACATTATTCTCAACATTTTGAGCTATCATTGACGTGTCTACGTCATTCCGATCGAAAGTTATACGAGTTTATGTCTACATATATGATTTGCCATCCCTTAGGACCTTTTGGCCTCTCCCGAGGGAAGCAAGCGTCGGTAACCTTGGGACTTTCTAGGAGAGTTATACTACGTTATAAGGAACATCTGTGCAAAAAATTAGAATTCTATCTTCCATTTCCAGGTTAAATCTAGATTGACTGGGCTATTTATGTTAGAAGATCAAATCCTGAGTGATTTTTATCTGATCATAAATTATATTTCAGTATAATTTGAGTTTCAAAATAAAAACTAAGTACAGGATTCACAAAAGCTGATAAAAGTCAATGTACGGTTAATAGCTAAAATTATTATTAATTCATCATTCTTAGCGATAAGATATAAATAAAATATTAGCAACAGAAAATAACAACCCGCATTAAAATTTTAGTTATTAAGAATCTATAGATATGAAATGCTTTTAGATTTCTTATATGGAGACATCAACGATGAGTCAAGAAGCATCAACTTCTCCAGCTATAAACCTCATAATCTTTATTGGAATCCAATTTTTACTTCTATAAGTAGCTATCATCAAATCAGTTTCCTGTGCACAGGTAGCGCACAGTGAACTTTATAACCAAACCAAACCACTAACCACTTATCCCGTGATCGCCAGTAAAAATGCTAAAATCCACCTATCGTCTTTTTACCGCTACGACGCGATGCCGCTACTAAAAGCCCGGCCATATAAGTCACGCATATATTAACTCACTTGATCCATTAATTGTTAATGCGCATGAGTTTATATATTAGATTATCAAAATATATTATATACAGGCTGGCTCACATTAGTGGCTTCAGAATTGTGAGAAATATTATAGTTAAATTAAAGAAACATTTATAGAAAAAGGGATCTTAAATGAATGAATCTACTTAAAATTACTTACTTTTCTTATAGGTAACTGTTTATAAGGAAGAAAATAAAATTTATCAGCTAATTGAATCCAAAGCTAGATTTTCAACTCAAACGCAAATCGTTAAAATTTAGGCTTTAAAATAATTTGATAATTAGTAAAAAAAAAACTTAGATTATAAAAAATTATATATTTTTTACGATCCTGTTCAATGTACTATTTTATTTCTTTTATAATTATTAGATTCAAACCTACCTAATTATAAAGTATAAGTTGCAAATTTCACCAAGCAGCGCTCAACGTTAATTGAAATTGGAATTTTGTGGAAGCGATGATTTATTAATTTAGAACTTATACTTATAATTGATTAGGTCTGAATCTAGCATTAGTATAATTAAATCAGTTCGAAATATATGTATAAATAAATAGGTACTTCACTTACTTCAAAATATACAAATAGATTGTAGTATTATAGAAGTAATAAGTATATAAAAAAATAATTTAATGATTCAAATGTTTTGTACCTACTTGAAACAAAAAATAAGTAAAATAGGTATATTTTTTCTTATGAATGTCAAAGCAAAATATCACAACTCAGAATAATACAAAATATAATATGATGCTTTTAAGTTAAAAATTTATTTTTATTTTGGAATTAAAAAAATTTGAATTGGCGATTCACCTGAAAACAGGTCAGTTACAACTGAAATTGATTTCAGCAAGGGAAAATGAGTCATTTAATTATTTTTTTGTATATTTGTAGTTAAAATCTTAATTTATTTTTAACGGCCTATTAAAATTATAATCTAGAACTCGCTACAAAAAATTATGCACCTGTAAAATTAGTTTTTTTACTAAGAATTTATGAACAAAGGATATATGCTTTTTGGAACAACCTGTATAAATCTCCTCCATCCTCCATTAATTGTAAATGCGCACTCGTCTATATATTAGATTATCAAAATATGCTTCTGTATAATCGCGCTGTTTTTTTCTTCTTCTCGCATTTATTTATGCTCCGCGTAGAGTGCTGTGATCATGAGCGTAGTATGTGAGTGGGAAGTTGGGATATAGCCTGCTCTTCTGGTTTTATTGCTGTGTTATCGGTTTATGTTTATGATTTTATTTACTTCAGATATTGCAAAGAAATGATACGAGGTATTAAATTAAATTGTTTCGGTATATTTAAATTGACAGGATGTACTTTATATACAAAATAGATATTTAGTAGTTAAGTACAAGTTTGAGATATATTTGAAAGAGCAGATTACTGAAATGGTCTTGTATTGCAAGAAATTTGAATTTTAGGATAGTTTAAAATTAATTAAACTACACCAGGTGTAAGAAAGATCATTTCATGAATAAAACAGATGAATCTATTTTACGACAAAATTATTTCTGCCATTTACTTAAATACAGAAGTTAATCTAACATTTCTTACATCTGCGAATTCTAGAAAATATCTTAAATAAAATTATAATACTTCATAGAGATGACTATTTATAGCATTTATATAATACATATTATTTATTAATTATTACATAAGAAGTGACTATTTGTAGATAGTTTTATAGAATTTATAATTTTATTATACAAATAACATAATAAATAAACAGGTAAATGAACGTTCAAACCAATAAAACTAGAATTTTCACTACCCTTATTTTTGCGCGTTTTGAAAAAAAAAATTGTTATCAGTGTATCAAATTATATATCATAACCTATTAAAGGTGCAGAGGTATAGAAACATCCTGTATAAAGAGTGTGGCTATAGGCGCTATATTGCAAAGAAGTGGCCATGATTTCATACTCTAAATAATATTGACAGGTGAGACGGGTGACACGTTGGCATACTAACGTCATAAAGTCATAAGTAAGATATTAAATGTAGTAATTAAACGGCGGATGGCTTCAACACAGAAGAGTTTTCCTGTGAATGAATCTTTCGATTCAGGTGTGTGTTTGAATATTTTAAATTTTTATTTGTATATTTTAAATGGGTACCTACCGGATTGTACGTATACATTTATGTTTATAAGTCTACCCATACAACACATCGATAGTATTAACGTCTCTAAGACGTACATCTAGACGTCATAAGCATACTAGTATTGGTCAAATTGTAGACGTCTTATGCGGTAGTCTGTAAGTCGTCATTATTTATTTAGGAGGATACAAAGTACATTACAGCCAGAGCCCAAATTGTACAGTTATAAATCTCCCACTTAACAATATATACGAGTTCTATATTTGTCTCAAAATTCATCTTGGTTATGACATACATAAATCCTATATTGATCAAAATTAAGTCGTATATTGGTCATAATTCTATTTAAAAAGACATCATTTGACTGTCGAAAAGGTATTAAATAGACGTCATTTGCATGGAAGAAAATAATATCTTTTAAACATCCAGAATGGAGGACATAAGACACGTAGGTATGTGACGTCCTGACGTCTTTGTGATTACATTTGGATCAGACATGGACATTATAAAGACGTCTTAACGACGTATTTGCGTGTTGCATTGCTAGATATAGCGGAAGGTTTGTGTGCTGGCCACATCAGATTCCTATTCATTAGAAGAAAACACATAAAACGCTACCTCTAAATCAAATCCCTTTCCAATCATCCCGATAGTCCACTTTCGTGCACACAGCGCGTCTATTGCGGGGGCGTGAAGCGGCGGCGTCGCGCCACTGACCGCTCTGGACCCGCCGGACCGCATTCCGCGATTCACTTGTCGAGGTTCGTGTGACGTATGCCTCACCGCGCCAAGTGCCACTCGTCATCGTATCGCGACGAACATCACGAATACTTGGAACGGTACATCACACGAAACATCGAGAATTAGATGAGGGCACATTGAAGAATAATTAGGTTTACTGACTGGCCGCGTTATTCATTGACAACCCCAGGCAGAGATTGTAATTAGTTCATAGGTGTTTCTAGGTGTCTCTGCTGGTCACTAATTGTGTGAATTCATTCTGCACTTGCTGTCACTGTATAGTATTTTAGAAATTTAATAATTTATGCGTTATAATAGTATTATAGAATTATATACAGGGTTTCCTAAAGGTCCCGGAACGGTCTATAAGTTTTGAACGAGTGAAGAAAAAAATTATAAATTTGGGAATCACTAAAGCATTTGGATCATTGCGATACCGAAGAAGGTCGATAATATGAACATTTGTTATAAAAATCGTAATAAACGTGCAAAAAAACATTAAAATTAAATTCTTGAAAGAATTAAGATAGGTTTATGGTGATGTTTTCTTTTTTCATTACCTTTAAAATTGGGCGAAACTCGACAGGGATTGCTATTTAAAAATGTTGGGGTACTTAGGTACTTAACTTTAGAACGCAGTTTCCAAACTAAATTATAGTTATTTTTTACTTATTTGTATATCTATAGTTAGTTAGGTACAGGAGATTTTATTTTTTTCTGAAAATAATAACAATAATAAGTAATATACATATTCAAAGTGTCGTATAATCAATAGATTCTTTTATTTTAACATTATTATGATTTCTTTTGTATTAATTTTTCGTCTGTTAAATGTTATTTTACCTTGTTTACGATATTCGTGGTTGTATCAAATTAATTGTAACTAACTTGCAAAAGAAGAAAATTAAATTGAATATAAATCAATAAAAAATTTCTAAACAAAATAATGACATTAAACTTATTACTTATTCATTTATTCATACACCTTACACTTCCAAACACAAGTATATACATATTTGGTCAAAATTTGAAAATACAAATAGTTTTCTCATATTTCAACCTGTTCTTCAAACAAATTTACATATCATTCTTGTCACTTTCAAATATTTCTTTTATCTTTCCACATTTTTAGCATGTTTGTATGTTTCTATCTTACTCAAGCATTGATATCTCCAGATATAAATGTACAAAAATAATATCACAAAGGCTTTGAGAGTTCAGCAGTCCCAAACAAGAAGATGTAAAATATTTTTTACAATAATTAATAATAGCTTTGCCAGGTATTATTAATTACTTGGGAGTGCCTTTAGATTTTACACATGCGATTTGTAACATTAAAATGAATAACTTCTTTGAATAGAATTTTAATCTTAATAGATAATGTTTCTCTTTTTGACTACTGGGGAATTAAATCCTCTTTATTAGAGATTTTTTTAATTAATTATTTTTGGCGACTACTCCTACACTAGGTTCATTAGCATGGGATTAATTTATGAATGTTTGTAGGAGATTTCTCAATATAATGAGATTCGTTTTTCGGTAGCGGAGCAATTTGCATATTCTTGAAATATTTTTAGTGGCACGTGGACAAGAATTATGTTGGTTTGGTCGTTCCAGGAAATTCTTATAATTCTTTCGGAAATTTTTAATAATTTTTAATGAGGTTTAATCTGAGAGGAGATAAATTAATTTGTTTTTTAATTGTCTTTCGCAATATCTATGTTTGCTACTTGTTTTAAAGTGGAAATTCACAGATCTGTATAGTTATAAGACTACTAGAAAATAAGAGAAAATGTATTTAATGCTGTTTCTACTAATTCGTAAGATAATAAAAAATATAAGTACTACTTACACAATTATAGCAGAATAACTATGTGCTTATTTTACTAATTAGACAGATAGTTATTTTATTTAGAAAACAATTATTATTAGTGAGATGTGAGCATTCTTGGTGACACTCATGGTTGTTAGTGGTGATATGGTTATTAGTGAAGACAGCAATTAAACTGGAAACAGTAATAATTGTGTATGACATTGACAATAGATTCGAACCTAAATTGTCAGAACCATAATCTATCATAGTTCACTTGACTATTAAGTTCCAATTATTATAATATACAGGATGTTTCATAACTACGAGTACAAACGTTACAGGTATATGTTATTTAATATGATAGGTAATGCTGATTACGAATCAAAAATATATTTTTTAAAATCCGAAAAATTAAGGATAGTTTACCTGCAGCATTTTTTGTAGTACTGCACTGGATTAGTTTTCCTATTAAACACAAACAATAGAAGTAGGTAATCAACATCTTAAATTACATAATACTAGTAAAATAAACAACCAATATTTTCTTATTTTTAATGAAACAATAATGGCAGTGGCAACGAAAAAATTTTACCTGGGAAACATGGAAATTAACTTTGCGATAAAAAAAACAAATCTTTTTGATTCGTAGTCAGCATACCAAACAACATTATAGGTACCCTTAACGTATGTACCTGTAGTTATGAAAAAATAATCGACCATTATGAAAGAAATTTTCTATTTTGTGGCTATTGTGCTCTATTTAAATAAAAAATCTTATGATCAAAATTAAGAGAATTTTGTGTTAGTTGGTGATTTGATGAAATGGCAGTCGGTAGAATTTGTAATTGTCAACTCAAGACTACCTACTATAAACTTATTTTTAACCAAATTTCTGCTACATCTCTCTTTTCTTATCTCTTCTTCTAATTACTGCTTTTTAACTTAAAATTATACAAAAATAATATTCTTACAATCGTTTATAGGTATGTGTTTTTTAACAAAGTTTGACATTTTTGTACATTACTCTAAAACTCTAATCGAACTTTTTTGTGTGTTGTAACAACTTTGGTACCGCCGCTTAATAGAAATGTATTTAACTGATTATATTTTTGATTTCACACATTATTATCTATTATTAAGAAATGTATATTTGGGAAAATGTAAAAAATTTAGTTCATTGGAAAACAAGAGAGCTGACAGTACATTGCAAACAGATACCTACATATAGTATCTTATAACGCCTTTTGTCAAACTTGATTTAAACCTGTGTTGCAGGGTTGTTCATCTACGCGTAAAGTATTATTTTCTACGTCTACACGTAAAGTTTGCGTAAACTATGTAAAATGTAGACAATGTAGACTTTGCGTAAAGTATATAAATAATTCAATTGTCAGAAAATGTAACGTATAATTTTATTCGTTTTTGTCGAGATTTGTTTTGTCTACATTGTCTACACTATTTTATTGTTTACACAGATACTGCATGCGTAGATTACGTGTTTGTCTACGCGTAAAATTACACGTAATCTACGTCGCGTAGACTACGTGAACAACCCTGCTGTCTACAATCGGTCACTTTACGAATTCAGCTATTCACTTCATTTTATTTGTTAAATTTGTAGCACACATTGTCAATATGAATAATTATGATTTATGAATAGCAACCATAGCTTATCCTTCGTACAGTAAGTTACGAATTCAAAATGGGTAGGAACTTGCGCAGTTCAATAATGTCACAAAATATTTTTAGATGGTCACTTTTATTTAGTAAATAATAGGCATTATCATGTATAGTTCATTTTATTTCTGATCGAACTCACGTCATTATCTATCTAACTTACAAATGATAAGTACTGTATCTCCTGTTTCGGTTCTATACATTGTATTTGCAGCGCTTACAAAAACGAACACGTTTGTCTAATAAGTGCATTTATTCAAAAATTGAGTTCCACCAGAAATAAAATGAACCATAATATGGATATGGCTATGGCTGTATCGCAATATGAGACCAAATCAACATAGCCAGCAGATATGGTTTGTTTGTTGATTGTTTGAAAACACTGCAGAAATGTTCATAATTGGTATGTTATTTCTTGTGGTAGTCTAAAAAAAATTTCTTAACTCGCTCGAAAGTAATATCGTATTGCTCGCACGATTCTTTCGATTCTCGTTATATGATTACGAAATATACAATTTCATCTTCTCAAAATTGTTTCCGTTCTCTTATGCAAGAATTCGCGCTGGTCTGGTGTTCAGGTGGTCACACATCCCTCGTGGCACCGTCACCGACATCCCGGCCGTGTATCACTCGTCAGTGTAATCTGCCGCCGTAGCCAGCGGCCGGCCACGGCACACCGAGACCGAGACAGACAGATAATTAAAACATTTCCACGTCTCTTTTCACCAGATTAACAACGTGATCTTGAAATTTATCTGTGGCTCGTGCGACCCAAGATGCATTGCTATGAGGTAGTGGACGAGGACGACCTACCAGCGGAATCAGCCCAGGAGTGGACTCAGGAGGAGAGGGAAGAGATCTTTCAAAGAATTTTCGATGTTAGTATAGTTTAATCAGCACTGGAGACCTATTTTAATTCATCGGCGGCTGTCATAAGCGACTTTATTACGTCATAGTTGGCGACTGTATACTTATGCCATCTGTTGGTATAGTCAAAAAGTTCAGTTTTGACATCATAATTCGCGACTAGTCGCTTCAGGCTTGGCGACTGCAACAAGGCAGTTGCGAAGTTGTAGGTACTGTCGGTCGTTTAGTTTTTGAAATTGTTATATTTTTTGAAAATTAAGAATGATTTTTGTGCAATATTATTAGTACAATATCTAAATCTTCTAAAGTTCTCGAAGGAAGAAAATTAATTTGTATATATTTATGTTTTCTTTTGTATCATTTTTAATAAAATAAGTCATTTTATATTTGCCCAATGTTTGCGATACAAATTGAAGAACTGGGACAGCAACATCGTGGACGAATTTGTCGCCAACGCACAAATACAAGTTATGACAGATACATTTCAAGTGTACGAAGTACCAACACAAAATTAATTTTATAACATAAAAAATTTAGTTTTCCTAGATTTTGACTCAAAATTTGACTTCATTGACTTAGCGGCTGAGACAACAAACGACAGGTCGCCAAGAATTAGAATAGGTCTCCAGCTCTCTGCATGTGATTGATGACCCAGAGTTCTCTGATTCAAGTCTCTCAGCCGTTGTCTTGTCGTCGTTAAATTGTAATAAATTCCGTATTGAAACACCCCACCATTAGAAATATAATAAACCTACCTGTATATTTTTATGAATAATTGATATTCCCACTTGACAAGAATCGTCCAAGGGATGTTTAAAAATATCTTATTCTTGTCCTTTTAGTGATATTACGTAAGTCTCTCCTAGTCACATCCTGAGTACGATCAAAAATTACATACTCAATACAAACATCTCAGAGAATTACGTAGGATGCATAATTGGGATATTATTACTAAATTACTAACATTGGGATGTTACATAGATAATGTTACGAAGGGCGGACATTAGCAATCGCTTTGATATTAATAGCATGTTAATAGGCAAGTAACAAGCCGGGATGTTCACATTCTTGAAATGTTCTAGGGATTTTATTTTGTCAAATGGGTTGTTAAGCAAAAATAAAATAGTATTTTTCTACAAAAAATTAAACGGATTAGCTTTACTCAATTTTCCAAAACTGTTCGTTTTGAGATACCACAATATTAAATATTCGAATTTTGAAAAAAAATAATCTTTTGTTTCGTGAACAGTGAACCTGAAGTCATGAACCATCCTGTATATAGTTTTAGAGGCCGCCCAAAAAGGAACAGAACAAATCATGATGAAATAATACTGATTAAATATTAAATTAATTTCCTCTTCAGGGATATGTTCGAAGCCGGTCCTGCGCAGGGCAGTTAGCGTGCAGGTCGCTCGTCTCCTCACGGCTTGAGGAGGGGGACCTGGGGTCAGAGGTCATTCGGGTCACCGCAATTAGATGATGATGACTGAGATGACGTTGATGATTTCATTCCTATTTAATGGAATCAGGAAATCGAATACGCTCATTATCACCATAATTCAAATGCAAGACACGAAAACTATATTAAGTTTACAGCAAACGGCAGGTTGCAATGACTATAAATCATACTTTGATTGCTTTTACGCATAAAATATAAATTATTATTTCTACTTCCTATATTTGTTTACACTTCTCAGATGTTTATTCTTCCAATTAAAATCAGGAAACTATTATAATTTTAGGTCAAATAACTTCATTAAAACAATAGATAAGCATTCAAATTTTTAGATGGAAAAAATATCGCAAGAAATAATTTGACTGCTACATTCTAAAAATAAAATAAAACTATTTTTTCCTAATTTGCATAGATGAGTGCTAACAAGGATATATTAATTAAAAATCTTAATTTCTTTTAATTCTAATTATAAATAAAAATAATTAACTCGTATATAAAAATAATTTACCAAATTTCACATGAAATATGTAAAAATGTACATAAAATATTATTTTTACTGTAATTATTCTTAATTTTAAAAAATGTGACTAATAATTATTTATTTCCAAAATATGTTTACTTCATAATAAGGTTACATTAAATAACATGCAGTTTTCTCATTTATTTATTTTTAATTTTAATTTAGCGTTAAGTACCTTATTTGAAAATTAAAATTGGTAGATTTATAAACCTTATTCATTTAACATAATTTACAAAAACATAAATTAGTTTCATGCTGATTGTTAAAAATTAGTACATAGGTAATTTGGTAAACAATGACTCGCGAGATCGCCCAATATGACCGTTCCAGAGTTCTTTCTTTGGTGTCTATACGAATTTATACAAACAAGCCACAGACCTAAAGGAGATTATCCTAAAGGAGACAGGAAATGAAGAATTTATTGCCAGAAGTTTTGACATAATTAAGTTATAGTAAATGCAGTGAAACGAGCCCGAATGTGCATCAACTGTGGCGGCGGACACTTGACAGATATGATCTTCGCAACATAATGAGAAAAAAATTAGTATATGTTTAAGTAAACATAATCAGCAAACAGAAAAAATTATTTTTATTTCCAAACAAAATTACTGCCTTACGAAATGATTACTTTTGCGCCATCTTGTATATTGTATAAGAAATGTATACAGGGTGTCTCTGTACTTCGGGAAAAAATTAAAGGGTATATACTAAAAGACGTACTGATCATTGAACAAAAAGAATTTTTTTTAAATTCGCAAAATAATTTGCATAGTATTTAAAGGAAACATTTTGTTAGCCACTGGTTGATAGCTATTTTTAATGATTTTATTTAAATCTACTAATAATACAAGTAGTAATTGTTTACACAACGCCAAATAAATGTCTGATGTTGTGTAATTAAAAATTATGTTTCTTTTAATAAAGTACGCTGTTTCAGTGGTTCTAAAAATGTTCATTTCAAGTAAACAACCCTTAATTTTGCGAATTTAAAAAAAATTCTTTTTGTTCCATGATCAGTACGTCTTACAGTATATACCCTTTAATTTTTTCCCGAAGTACAGAGACACCCTGTATAGGTAGGTAATGTAATAAAGTTTTGACTTGTAATATCATAAGTACATTGATTATTATCCGTAAATTTTTTCGAGTGCATTATGTCAATAATTGCAGTAATGCACGACAATAAAATTTTCTGGATATTAATCAATCCCGAGGAATATTCGGAAAGAAAATCACATTATTAATTACTTATTTTTTTAAAATGATGTTTATAAATGTCTACTTCCGGATATATAGCTACTATACAATATTTCCAGGAATAAATTAGATTTTCACAGTTATATTTGCTCTGCAATACTCCTACATAATTTTCTTTTTCATAACGAATGAACAGTATTTGTTTGGGCGACTGCACGTATTCTGTAATGTTTTAATTAATACCATCGTAATTTATGAGAATCCGGCGCTCTGGAATTTGTTTTGTTCTGTAATTCCGTAATACAAATTGCTATGCCGCGGATGAAAAATTTCACCTGCTCTTATAAACGTTCATTATTTAAATAACACTATACATCGCTGTTAGCAAATACTTGGCTCCTTGACATCGTATTGCGAAACAATTATTATTAACGCGATTTTTATAAACTCTTGATTAAGGCCATCCATTACGATCGAGAATTATTATAGAGCGCTGCACACAGGACTTTCTCGTATGAAAGAAAATATGGACTATAATACGCGCTTAAAAAAATAGAGGTTTATTTATTTTTATTTCTTTTTCATAACAACATTAATAATACTAGTCAGGGTCGTATCCAGGCATTTCGATAAGAGCAAATTAGTAGAGATAATAAACAAAAAAATTTAAAATAATAATAACTATAATTAAAAATGGAATTTTTTGCACGAAATGAAAAATTAAGTCTTAAAATTACAGAAAGCACTACTGAGCGTTACCACAAAATTTTTAACAAATTTGTTGTTAAGAATTCGGTAAATCAAAGAGTTTGATATTAAAAATTAATAAATGCCACTAAAAACCATCAGTATACTTGCCAGCGTTATAACGGTTTTGACAATGTTATACTTATAGGTAATACAATGGATAAATTCCGTGTTGAATTATTCCAGTTAGGTATAGTTGCGTTTTGGCTAAATTACGGTTTATCTGAAAGCGATTTGACAATATAATATTAGTCGAAGTTGCGGTTTGGTCAAATTACGGATGTGAAATTACAGTTTGTCTAGAATACAGTTAGGCTAAATTAAGGGTTGGCATATTTACGGTTTGACAAAATTCCAGTTAAACAAATTACAATTTGACTAAAATACAGTTTGTCTTAATTATTTTTGGTCAAACTACACTTTGACAAAACTATATTTGTCCAAATTGTGTGCTCCCATTCTATTGAATACATTTTTGGCAAATATTATCTAATATCTCGTGTCATTCTCGTCTCGTAATTTCGCGTCAATTAATTTCTCATCTCGAATTTTTGAGATGATACGAGAATTCAAAACTACGGGACAAGAAATTGTTCTCGAGAAATCGAGAATTCTCGAAATTCAAAAAAATGTATATTATTTTCTCTTCGAAAATGTGAAAACAATTATTTTGTTTTGTTCGTAGCATTTTTTGTTTTGATATAAATATTTTTATTTCTAAAACAATAATAATTGTATGCAAATTTAACAGAAATGTACAAAAAAGTTCCTTAATTCACTTTTAGCTTTTCAAATAAATGGCAAAAAAATGTTTTGAGAATTTGAGACGAGACGAGAATCGAGTTCTTTGAGACGAGAATTGAACAGCCGAGAAATTATCGGAATATAAGAATACTTAAATTTCTTGTCTCTAAAATTTGAGAAGAGACGAGAATTGACTATTTCTCATTTCGCCTCACGGCATCACTTCTAATAATATATTCATGCAATGCATCTCTGAAGCAAACTTCTAACACATTTTGTTTATCGAGATTCTGACTACCACTTCGTTTGGGCTCTAGTATTTATTGTAATTAAAGCAAAACATTTATTTCTTCTAGTGAAGCAATCTTCATGGTTTCTTTCAATTCCACTTCACCAATATCTCTCTTCCTTGTGGTATGCCTGAAACCTGGCTTACAACTCTTAGATTAGGATAAAATATTAGCTGAGATAATCTCCCCGCGAACAAGTTCGTATCGTTTATCGAAGAGATTCCTGGCCGAGGCACGAGGCAACCGCTTTTTAAAATATCTGCGGAGTTGTGATATCGATGGCCGACATCGAGAATAAAGTGTCCGCGCCTAAGATCGAGATCAGAACTTGAAAACTTGAACTAGGGATTATTTATGGTGTTATTCCAATCCGGGGCCTATAATTAAAATGATTGAGATTGCAAGAAATTTAAAACGAGTTGTGTTTGTTTAGTATTATTAAGTGATAGATGAATTCTAATTTGAAGTTGTACACTTTCTTTTGAGGAATAATAGCGAGGAAATTTTTGATCGATGGTAATAAGCAAACATTTCTAACCGAAATAACAACGACATTCTTCTAACTACAAAAATGATGTGAAAATTCAAAATCGGGTGAAATAATGTACGATGCCTAAATTTTAATGCAATAATCTGATGAATTGTTTAACCAGGTCCTCAAGGAAAAAGCTAAAATGAATTTTTAAATTAATATGTAGGTATATAACTTATCAACAAAACCGGCCCGACAATTTCAAATTTTACCAAAGGCCGGACAGCCCGAAGCCCACCTGCTATTTGGCCCGGCTCGGCCCGGCCCGATATTTAAAAATAAAAACAAAGCCCGGCCCTGCCCGGCCCATAATGTTTCGAAGCCCGGCCCTTCCCGGCCCGAGATTTTGTAAGGCCCGGCCCTGTCCGGCCCATGGTTTTTCGAAGCCCGGCCCATGATTTTTTGAAGCTCGGCCCGGCCCGGCTCGGCTCAGCCCTGTCGGCCCATGATTTTTTGAAGCCCTTCCCGGCCCGGCCCAACTTGGCTCGGTCTAACTAAACCTATAAAATTTAGTTTGTGTACGTGTTATCGTGTTACATATCATCCAAATTTGTTTAGTAACTGTAGGAAATTATTGTAATATATAACTTAGAAATAAGATTTTAATTTAAAAAGCTCGAAAAGTCCTAGCTCGGTTCAAGCCCGTAGCATATCGGGCCCGGTTCGGCTCAAGCCCGTAGCATAACAAGCCCGGCTCGGCCCAAGCCCCGTACCATAACAAGCCCGGCTCGGCCCAAGCCCGTACTATAACAGGCCCGACTCGGCCCAAGCCCGGAGCATAACAGGCCCGGCTCGGCCCAAGCCCGTAGCATAACAGGCCCGGCTCGGCCCAAGTCCATCATAGTACAATAAATAGTAAGCCCGGTTAGGCCCAAGCCCTTGATATGGTAGGCCCGGCTAGGCCCGAAGCCCACTATACTTAAAAGAAATAAAGCCCGGGCCCGGCCCACAGTGCTCTAATTCGAATTACGGAAACTATTCAAATACAATAAATTAGCAAAATAGTTTTGTCTTAATTGAAAAGAACTTTTAGTAGCTATTCCTTCCTTATCTTAGTGTGTGATTACCAGCCATCAGCTCAGGGGTACTCATGGTTGTCAGTGGAGATTTAGAGTATACCACATGGAAGATTTTGGTCCAAACTGGAATGTACACATGATTGTTTCTTGAGTTGTCAATACTACAACAATCGGTCTCATTACGACTTACGTACTCAGCTATTGTGCTATTTGCCCCATCACTCATTCATGTGTAGAGTGCGGATTAGGTATATGGCAGGAAAATGTAATTGACTCACTTATTATGGAAAAGTACTACATATCATATTTACATGTTTCATCACATTTTGACAACAATTCAAATATTTCTGTTCTTATTTGTAGACTAGATATAATTAATTATGTTGTTGATGTCTACAGCAATCTTTCAACGATATCACTTTTGTGATCTTCTGCGACCAGCGTAATTGATATCCCGGTAATATTACTTTTATAATCTACTGCGACCTCACAAAATTAATCTCTCAGTGAAATCACATAAATGTTCCTTTGCGATCTTGCAAAATCGATCTTCCCGCGATATCACTATTATGATATCCATGCGACCTCGCGAAATTGATCACTCAAAGATATAATTTTTTTGATATTACTTTTATGTTCAATTTAGCACATCACGGAGATATCACAATTGAAAATCGCAGGGATATCCTTTATTTAACCTCTCTGTGGTATGATTTAAGCAATGATGAAAATATGATGTTTGTGGTATAGAATAATGTGATATCACAAACGCGATCTCCTTGAGAATAATAATTGTAATATTGCTCAGATGCGATATTGTAGAGATTGAATTTTGTTTACTGGGCCGTTACCTTTGATTTGATCTTTTAGACCACACTAGACCATACCGAAATAAACCTAATGTATTGGTATAAATATTGACTACCAGCTGAACCTCTTAAAACATTCTGAAATAATTTCAAATAAAGTAAAGAAGTTCCCCTTTAGATACGGCCATGCTTGCCTCTGCTTGCCAGTTGCCGCACAAACCAACTAACAAAACTCCAATTTCCTTTTTCAAATAAACAAAATAAAACGTATAGAATTCTAGATCAAGTCAGCGTGGTCTCAATTGTTAACAAATGATCAGGGCGCGTGCCAAGGGCTGTTCGCGCACGCGCTCAATCAATTATCCTTCCCAATAATTAAAACATCTGAACGTAATGAGCCGAACGTGACTCAACTTTTTCTGGTAACAATTGCATCTCGAGCCCGCGGCAACTAGATGTCGGTGTGTTTTGTGTTATTTCTTGCTATGATCCAGCGATTTTTGGTACACCATGTGTTGTACGGTTAATGAAAAGTGGAAATTGTATAAAAACTCCTTGGTTTAATTGATGATAGCCCCGTGGCTAGGTTATTAATTTTTTGCTGGAGTTTATTTTTGAATAATTTTTAGTAACGAACTATTTTTTAGAACAAGACAGTTAGGATGAGAAATGTTGAACTTGGAACTAGATAATAATTAATTATTCTTGTAATGATGAGTAATGATTACGTTAAGATGTAATAATACCGGTTTTTTATAATGCTGGTTTGTAATAATTTATGTAATGGAATGTCATTACCAACATTAAGCTGTAATTACCTATGTTTATTTCGAATACAGATTCAAGTTAATAAATTATTTTGTATGGAATACTTCCTTTTCAATTTTCTGCACAACGAAATACTTTATAACGTATAATAAACTGTAGATTCTACAATTTCCAAATTAAAAATTATATCACAAATTAATTAATTACCAACCAATAATAATTATACCTAATGTAATGGTTATGTGGTTTATAACCACTTAGATGAATTAAAAACATTAGTCTAATGCTAAAAATCTTTCGTGTGGTGTACCTACTCTTTACTAATATCGGAGTCAGAATTATAATCAGTGGGGTTTTTAAAGATGAATAACTTGTTAAAAAATAATCCATTTTTTTTTTAACCCGACTAATGCACATTTCAACGTTATTATATAAAGTTTCAAATTTTTAAATATTTGTGCAGAAATAACAACAATTCAAATTTGTTCACAAGGTATTCATCAATCTTTAAACTAAAATGACCATAATTCTGAAATTTTGTGACCAAATTTTTTTCCGGAGAAAAAAATCCCAAATATTCTACAGTCTGTTTTACAATTCTCTAATTGTACTTGCATAAAGTTTCGGCTGTTGTTTTTATTTGAGAATGTGTAAAATGTATTGTAGTTTTCAATAAATATAAGATACAGTATATTATACTCGTATTTTGATTTTTATTTAAACTCTTGTACAAAAATAAACGACTTTTTTACATCTGGGACAACTTTAATGAGACGGGGCTAGTACAATCAATGTTCTACTTATTTAAAATTTTGTTTAAATAGGAGTCGATTAAAAACGGACTATGAGTATTAGTGAAGTTTTTATTAAAAACTTGTAAACTTTAAGGAATTCGATTTTGTGAAGGTATGACATTTTTGTGAATTTCTTTAAGATCAGTCAGTATTCACGACAGCCACAACTCCACAACTGCAAGAAATACGCTTGTGTTTTGTTCTGTTTCCTGTTTACTGATGTTATCTGATATAATTACAGGTTGGATGGATCTGTTTCAAGCTCTGATGAAACAGAAATAAAACCTCTCAGTCTCAGTCTCTCGTCCACCGATCGATTAATTCGTTTCAAGTATTTTATACGCGAGATTGCTTTCTGATTATTTCTAGCGAAGGAGGAAATATTTAGTAGCTGCTATTATAATTTACTTGTTATAATATTACAATCGAAGATAGCTAACTGTTAATGTAATAAATTTGTACATTTCTCTATACAACTCTATTTAAATGGGAATTTAATCCAAGATCATCTTGAACTGTTTACTGTTCTCCATTTCTTGATTTAACTTTATGACACCTTTCTTTTATCTACATTATAATTATAACAGGTTGATATTGAAAAATATAAGAGAAGTAGCACGAACAAAGCAATAACTTAAAAATAAACAAGAAGTGTTCAGTTTATTTCAATATACCTATCAACAAAATTATTAATTATTTGCTATTACTTGACTAGTATTTACAAATGTAACAAAATGGAGTAGTTATTTTTAAAATTGAATTGAACCACATTGAAGCCTATAATATTTAGTGTCAAAAGGTCAAGAAATGACGATAAAAATTTAATGATAAAATTTCAACGGATTCATAATATCTTTAAGAATTTATAGTAGGTAAATGTTCTAGATTTACTACAAAAAATGTTATTTGGTCCCCTTAATTAAATTAAATTATGTTAGTCAACGGGAAATATTAAGTAGGTAGATAAGATCTTTTCATATTTGAACTTTTGTAACATACATAATATTAATTAATCTAAAATTTTATACACCACTTAAGGCTGGTTTACAATGGATGTAAACGATTACTTATTCTGTATTCTGTAAAGCTGAAAGATTTTAAGGTTATGGCTTTGTGTCATTATGAACCGTAATATAGAAACATCTATAGTTCAACTTTACAGAATACAGAAAGAGTAACCGGTTACATCCATTATAAAGCAAACCTTAAGGCTGGTTCTGTTAAAATGAGCTATAGGTATATGTTAGAGTTCATAATTACACTGGATTTGACATTTAGGTACCTATACTGTAGGTAACGGTAAGGTTCACCAACTTTTAAGAAAACTTCCTAGAGTATTATTATATATATAGAGTGTGATAATAGGCGCTATATTTCAAACAAGAATAGCCATGGTTTGATACTCTAAAAAAATGTGGAATTAATCAATGTTTAATTGTAACAATATGATATCCTAAAATTAGTTCAATATCTAACTTTCAAACTCTTCATGTAATATCAAACATATTATTTTATTCAAATTCAATTTTACTGAAGTCAATCCTACTCAGTATAAAGCCAATCTGTTACATACTTCACTTTTCACTCGTTCCCAACAAATAGCAAGCAAGTCCTATTTGTTCTTTGTTGATCTTTGTTTACATTACGATGAGTATTTTATATTTCGCTACAATATTTATTGTTATAAACATTACAGATCCAACTATGTAACTTTCAACAAACGCATCCATTTTTGACAGTTATGAAAAAGGTTATGTCGTCAAGTTAGCAAATTACTAAAATCACACATCTTACAGAATACAGAAGAAGTCACCGATTACATCCATTATAAACCAGCCCTAAGGCTAAGAAACTCTTAAGGAACGTTCATAAAAAATAAGAGTCTATCTACATAGTATCTACCACTCGAATTAGGATAATAATTACGAATTTTTTGCATAAACGATCACTGTTTTATATGCCGCATGATGAAACATTATAAAGTACCTACCTAATTGTAATATATCTAAATAATGCAAGGAGGCATAATTCTAAATACATGTTTAATTAATTTCGCTTGTATTTCTCATTTGCTCATCTTCACTTCTTCGCGTAGATGAGAAGAGAACCGTTTTTTCTTCTATTAATATACAGTTATTAAGAAAACGCTGGAGGATCTAATCACATCTAACCGCCGTTGCACCCTCGGGCCGAGTATCACACAAAACCGCACGCATCTTACCGCAATATTCTTCTACTTCTCGCTAGCACCGCAGAGAAGATCAAGTATCTTGCACTTGTGTTACCTACATTTCAACGCGTGAAGTTAACAAGTCAGCGGTTTGAATTCCACGGGGATTTAATTGTCTGTGGCAGTTTATTTATTCTAATATGTAGTTTCGGGATATGTGTGAGTGGTGAAATAAATTAGAATTGGTGAAGATTTATGGGAACTGGCAGATAAATTGTTTCGATCTTTGTTAATTACTAAATTGTTGAAAGAATCGTATCCAAAACTAGATATTAGTTAAAGGAATCGTCGGATTATGGATGATAAAAAAGGAAAAATAAATTACCCCTAGATACAGACGTTTCAGTTATTTTTTTAATCATCTGACAACTGGCAGTTGTCGTTACACTGCCGAAGGAAGATGTGCTGCATTTTGTTTTTAAATTTTTGTAATAATTTACCACAAGATGTTCCATTTTTGTACCAATTTGTAATGTAAAACAACTTTTAAGCATTGAAATAATAACCAAAACGTCTGCATCTAAGAGTTATGTATTTATTTTTTTTATTATCCATCATCTGACGGTCCTTTTAACTAATTTGTTAATTACTTTCTGTCTGTTTTTCTCGCAAAACTGTATTTTAGTAAACCTAGACACTATGCGAAAAAAGTATGGAAATTGACCGAAACTCAGATGGAAAATTCTAATTTACATCATAAGTACTAGAATGGATAGGGACTTCTCAGATGAATCTCGAACTAGAATATAGAGGGAAAAAATTATAATGTAAATCAACCTTCATATATGTATAAAGTACCTATACCTCATTCCAGCTAAGAATAGAGTACTTATTTGACAGCTTGTCATCAATTTGTTTTACGACTGAACAGGCAGAAACTATTTCAACAATAAATTAATATAGGAATATTTGTGTTACTGCTACTTTAAGTTGAACAGTTGGAGTCTAATTCTAAGTCAAAGTGAGCACAATCAAATTTTTATTTCAAATTATTTTCTTTGAAACTTTCCAAACTGTGAAAAACTACTGGCACATTAATTCATTGAAACATAATATAATGATAATCAAATAGAATCAGACAAAGACACTTGATTTCGTAAAACCAAAGTTCCTTTATGGCTTATTTTACCAAAAAACTTGAAATTTTGCACTTTTAATTTTTATTTTACAAATAATATTTATTCTTAATTTAATGACCTAATAATATGTGACACATAAACTTGTTAATATCTAAAATAAAAAGTATAAGAAAGGGTTCTGCATTCAAGAGACCTTATTTGCAGTAGGTAATAATAGTAACAACAGATTTTCAAGTTTATTTGCTATGATTTTGACACGATATTAGCGTACATGACATAAATTTTCTTTAATTAACGACTATATTATTGAAATTAAAATCAATAAATAATCAAATTGAGTTTAAACGCCTGTAACGCCGAATTTATTAACATGAAACATCAAAATTATGAGATTAAAATTCTGGTTATAGCACTTGGCGGTATCATCAAACCCAACAAAAAATTTATAGCGAAATTAATTTAGTTATTACCACCTAAATAAGAAATCTCCCACATTACAATCCTCCAATAAATCAACACAGTCCTCGAGCAATACCAACATCAAAAAACTAAATTCCCGACGCGTATAAAGACATTACAAGAGCTAGAACGACACGCAAATAAACCATCAACATCATCGTAATAACAACACTGGATCGAGAGCTGTGTGGACCGAAATTAGCTGAAAAATACGCCTTAATACAAACTGTAATTGTTACGAACGCACTTATTTACCCGACTATGAGATCGTAACAGTTACGAGAGAAATATCGGAGCGTTACAAGTTGTATGTGATACTGGAAGTACTATAAGGTATGTTAAAAATCGAATGGGTGATTCGTATCGAAAACTGGATGGCGTCTAGACAAGCTCACGAGAACAGGGGACCTAAAACTTTAAAAGCATTAAGACATTGACCATGTAGGTATCATGCTATCATGTGTACATTTATAGATCTATTATTTAGCCTAATTCTTTCCACCTAAAAGAGAAGTTACAGGCGTTTCAGAGTAATCTTCACCAATTTTGTAGGTGAATTGAGCGAATCAAGTGATGCCGTCACATTTATTGTTATTCATTGATTCGCTGAACGAACTCCAACGAAATATATTTTTACTTTATTTTGTAGGGTTGGGTAATTCTTTTAAGACGAGAAATCAAAATTTCTGTGCACTTAAGTAAACAAATTATTTCAGCAAAAAAAGTATGTACCTATATGTTATAAAGAAAAACTAAAGAAGTAGCCACCAGCTGACAATGTCCTTATGTTATGGATATCTTACAAAACAAAACTAATTGAACAATAGTTAATTTAGCTGAAGTCCTAGTTGTCCTTTGGAAAGAATAGGCACTTAACTTAAAAACAATAAACCTGGGTCTATTAAGAAAAAATCAAATGTTTCCTACGACAATCATATTATTATAATGAAGGTTAAGTCATACATTGAATCATGTTTTAACATTTTTCCATCAAAATGTTATTAGATTTTTAAGAAAAAGACTAATTTTGTTTGATTTTATAATTTGTAAATATTTTAGTAAAAACGTTTGTATTAATTGATTTTGTTTTTAACCGGTTTCCAGTTCACATAGAACATAGAATAGAAATATGAACAAAACCGAACACTATAGAAAATAGTGAACCGGTAACCGAACCTGAACCGTTATTTTGTGTGGTTCGAGTCCTTGGATAGTAATTGGATAATGGCAAAACTGAGTTAATATTATAGGTACTTATCATAAAAGCTATCAGAAGTTCTAAATATGAAATTTATAGCAGTTTTCTCAATTCCGTATTATTTTATTAATTATTGTAATGTAAGGGTTAAAGAAAACTTGTATTGATTATACCAAGTGTAAGATTTCCTCAACATGTTATTAATACAAGCGCAAGCTATGTGGCCTAAGCATTGTTCAATAATTTTAACAATAAAAACAAACAATTTAATGAGAAAACAACAATCAAATCATTAGCAGAGTCTTAATTTTAAAAATAAATTCAATTGTTACCATTTCATACTAAATTATTAATGTGATAGAAATAAACTTCGAAAGTGCTATTATATTCACAGCTGACAGTCTGTGAAGTGTCACATTTAGTGCCTAGGCAATAAAATTCTTTTTAATACCTAGGCCCTAGGCAGTAAAAGTAATTGTTGCTATGGTTAATCAATAAAATTTCATGAAAATATAAATAACGAATTTTTTCAAAGTAATCGCTCAACAAACGCACATAATAACATAATTTGATGGCGAGTCCAAATATTGAAAATAATCACTAAATTGATATTAATTAATAACAATCAGCGAAAAAATAATGTGTTTAACATCGCAAAAATACAGATTTACTGCCTAAGCTTGGTTCATAGCCTCCGCTACGCCTTTTCTATGAAACTCTAGCCGCGGCAGTAAATCTATTATTTTTTGCCTAGTTAAACAAATTTCTATTTGTTAGGAAAGGTTTTGGCTTTTATAATAATATGTATTCTCTTCAATAAATTTATGGGAAGTAGACGGTTAATAATTCCCGTTTCAAGATAATTAAATTAGCTAATCGATTATCAGTTTCCGTAAAATTTCCAATACCCTAACGGTTCTCTAGTACTTTCTTATTACCAGTAATTTTTCTATGTTTATAAGATTTTTATGTAGCGCTCCAGGCGCTACAATATTCCGGGAAGAGAGTAACTCGTTGCTCTCTTACTATCCGAACAATCTGCGCAATGTGTAAAATTCCGTCATTCTCTACATAACATTCCGAGCTAATCATTCGAGTGTGCCTTGAACCTCGCGATGTCGACTTGAACACTTTAGCACTTTGTGCTGTTCACATTCCCGTCTTTCCACTCCAACTATTTCCTTTATCTAAATTATCTTTGTTAGCTAACGAACATGCTCATTCATCTATGTGTAATCTACTCACATATGGGAGAACATAAGCTAGGAAACTACATAAATAAGAGAAAAAGGGAATTTGTGCAGTGACATACTTGCGGAAGAGTTGGAAGAAATACTTTTTTAATTTGTATGAAATAGTTTTGAAACAGATGGGATGAAAAGTATAACTAATCGTTAAAATATTGGGTAATAAAACCAATTTCAATTTAAGAAACTGTACTGTTTCTTACTGATAGATAGGAAACGGTTGTATAAATATAATTATACTATGCAGCCTTTACTATGCCATGAAGTATAAAGTAGAATATAATTATACCCTTTTATAAAAGAATCGGTATAACATAAGGTATAATATAATATATCAAATAATTATGTAAACTGCATACTTGAAAGGATATTTTTAAACATTATTTATTATAGTATTTACTTTAATAATATAGTTATTATAATTTGTTTAAATACAAAAAATGCTGTTTTCTCGTAAGGCTCTATGTTAAAAATTAGATTTTTAAACGTTAATAACTTTCTGAAATAATCGATGAAGGGATTTCATTTTTAAGGGAAGATAATTAAGTGATTAAACTTGTCAAATCTCAAGAATAATTTTGTTATCTACTATCAAGTCTCACGCATGATCGTTCTTAACTGTAGTTATACCCTTTTGTGTTTGTCATTAGTGCGACGAAATTGATGACGTCACACACTGAAAAAATAAAATAGCCAAGTGTCAAACTACTTAACCATCCTCATGAGGTAGGTAAAGGCGCGTTAATATTTCTATCTCTACACATTCGAAAATGAAAATAAAAATCTTATTCTAAATATTTTGAAATCCATCTTTCATAAAAATCAGGTATTGTTTGTGACTTATTCAAAACATAATTTTCATGCTGTTATTTTTTAACAAACCAGTTTATTGTCAAAATTACTGTTGAGTTTAAGAAAGTATTATCATTTTAATTTTATAAAAAAGGAAATAGATTTTTTTGTCAATTTTTGTTTTAATAACTTAACATAACTTTCTGTCAAACTTAACTACATCAAACCAAGCAAATTTTCTTGCGAAAGTTAACTATTACAAGTTTATGACGTCATCGTTACAAATCTCTATAAACGCTACAAAACGTAGTTTATTGTAGTATTTGTCGCGAAAAATCGCCATGAAAAATCTATGGAAAATATCAGTGCTAGTTTTATGGTAGACTTGTAGTACATACATTTCTAATTACTATAGATCCTTTATAAATATTTATAATCTATTCACGACACCACGACCTAAAGCTGTAGATATAATTATAATGGTTTCAAATTAGGTTTAAATAAACTGACATTATCTATAGGACCGCACAAATAGTGAATTTGAAATTCAAAACATTAAAACGTTGACAGTTTGATAGAAAAATTTCCACAAGCTTTAAATTCACTTTTACTAAAAGAAGAGAGTTTGATATTTTCTTAGTAAGTAATATAATATGGAAACAGCATAGCATGTACCTAATCAATAATGCTTTAGGAAAACTAAAGGCAATTTTCAGCTAAGGAAACATGACTATTTAATGTGGATTTGATTGAACAATTGTTCAATGTTCATAAGAGTTCACAATCACTGAAATATTATTAATCAACCCATTTTCATAATGACGTGGATTGTAAGTGTCACATAATGAACAAAACTATAGCATTATTTGTTTTAAAGATATTTAAATTCAAATATAAATATAGTTACATTAGCGACATTTTGATATTTGTGTTTTAAACCTTCTATGTTTAGTAAAACTCGAAAGACTTAGTTGCACTGGAGTATCATCATTAAATTTTAACAAATACTTAATTCTGATTTTATTTTGCTGGTATCCAGTCAACAAGATTTATTCCTAATTATAGAATAGTGCATGTTATTAAAGTGGAATCCAGCCACTTCGACCGAATCATTTTGATGCAGTCAGAAATTCAAAGCGGAAAGATTCATTTTGTAACAAGAACTATAGTACTTTACTTTTCATGGTAACCATTCTACAGGATTAATTCCCAATTTACAGAATGGTAGATGTTATTATAGTGGAATCCAACCACTCGGACCCAGTGGTATTATTGTCGATTGCGCTGGAAATCGAACTGGGGGCCGCTAGCATGCTATGCGGATCCTCTACCGTTGAGCTAACCAAGACGATCAAGTTATTTTATTATTTATTCAAAGTCGACGTTTCAGCTACGTTTTTAGCCTTCTTCAGGACAAATGAAAAGTTACAAAACCGAGTTACAATATGGTTCAGGGCGTAACATAATCAAATTTTAGTAATCATTTGACATAAAAACAAGAACATAAAACTTACATAACGACGAGAAAGACTAACAAGAAGCATTGCTTATTTCTTACTTGTCAAATAAAATGGTCATTGAAAATTGGATTATGATTCGACCTGAACCATTTTTTGACTAGATTTTATAACTTTTCATTTGTATGAATAACATAGGTATTCGTTTTCCAAACATGTGTTGGATTGTTATGATATAATATTTTTTCACGACATGCGGAGAAAACACAATTTTCTTCTAGCGAAATAGTGAGGAAAGTGAGTTTTCCCTCTCTAGAGAGGAAAGTAAGCAGTGTTACCACAAGTGTTATTTTACGATGAAACATTTTAAAAATTGTAAGCAAATGTATTATTTTATTTAAAATTCTGATTTTATAGTGATATACTGTAAACTATTATTTAGCAATTATTACATTTTAAACTTTATTTTTCTACAATTTCACGATTTTACAACTTAAATTTAATTTGGCATATTGGCCGCAGTGATTTCGTTGTTTTTAAACGTCATTCTGACAGATGGCAGTTATAACCTAACTTCTAATGTGTTTCTTCTACATTTACAATGTTTTTAAATATGTCGTGAAAAAAATGTTGTGTCTAACACGAGAGGAAAGCCCTTTTCCACTCTAGCTCGATTGCCTCACTCGCTTCGCTCGTGACACAAACTTCGAGCTCGAGTGGGAAAAAGAAGCGCTTTCCTCTCTAGTTGGACAAATAACTATTTCTAATCGTTTACTAAAACTACTGCCAACCTCCATAAACGCAATGTATTTTAGAGCGTTTCAGTGTCAACTTAAAAGTCAATTATTATCTTCGTTATTTCAACGGTTAGGTACCTATGAATTTTAATTTGTATCCAAATTCTATGACTTGTAATGAATGTTGTATATTAATTTGAGTCATATTTTGGGTTGTGACCATCCATGAATTTAGTACCTTAATGCCATATTAAAAGCATATAATGATTGTCAGGATGTGTGTAAAGTTTGAGAAGCTCTGTCGGCGCAATACCGACCGCGGACCGCGACTCACTCGTGGCACGTGGGCCGGTTACTAATGTGTACGAACATTTTAAACACAACAGTGTAGAACACAATCACATATGAACGCGTGTATAAATAACAAACATAGAGCCTAGGTGTAGGTGTTGTACTCTATCTTCTAGCTTACACTAACACTAACCTGAACCTGCGAGGTTACTTCGGGCCTTGGACGTTGGACATCGGGGCGCCACCGTCGTGATGTGTAGGCGGTTCCGCAACAATGGCTGGGATGCTGCACCTGAAACAATCGTACGTTACAAGGAGAAACAAAGGCAACCGAAATCAGTTTAGATACTTCCAAATTCATATTCACATAAACAGTTTACATGAATAACACATGTTTTTTAGCATAAGATTAGGTAGGTACCTAATTGAAAAAAAAATTGAAAACTTTTCAGTTCCCAAAAATGAACCACTATGTCGATATTTTAAAATTGCTTTGTCATCATTCTCCATATCAATTTAAAGGGTAGGTACCTACCTAACGAAAATTCCAAAACTTTTAGGCGGTGGTAGTGTTACTGTGTTTTTTAAGTGTTCTTTAAAAAGCAAGTACTAGAAACTTACATCAATAAACTTGCAATCATTTTATAGGAATAATTAATGTTCATCTACAACTATGAAAAATTTATAATAAAATTGCCAACTACAGATAAACATAAAATTAAGAATTTAACAATTAGCCTAAAACCAAATAAACATAAGACATAATTATAGGGATATGCAAATGTCAAATATTTTATACAAGCATAAGCAAAAATATATGCATAAGCATAAACATAAGTCTCATATATTCAGATAGTCTCAGTCAATCAGAGAAAATGGATAAATAGTTAGGTAAATCTATCTCTTTTTAAAATTATCAGAAATTTAAATAAAATGGATTATAAAAATGGATTTAAATAAAATGTAGATTTTTTGGAGAAGAATTGCTTGCATAATTGCTAATAATTATAGTTATAAGATTTATCTATAATTTTATTTATATTCCCTATTTTCACAGCTATAAATGAACCTTCAGTTTCCTCATATGTATGATCGGCATTTAAAATTTTGATGATACTTGCAGTTTTTGAAGAAAACACTTTACAAAAAGTTTTCCTAGTATGAACCAGGGCAAAAAAATTGTATCTATAGAAATTAATGGTGGCTAGATCCAAGTTAGTATTTTTACTTCCTTGTACGGAGTAATAAGGAAGTATTGTAATCGCGAAAAATTTCGGTTTTCAGATTTTGATGGAAATATCCGTTTTGACCTTTTCTGAATCCATTATGACTAGTTTCGTCGTGACGTCTGTACGTATGTACGTACGTATGTATGTAGGTACGGGCGTACGTATGTGTGTCGCATAACTCAAATTCGGTTAGACGTAGAAAGTTGAAATTTTGTATTTAGGACTGTTATAGCATCTAGTTGTGCACCTCCTATTTTTGGTTTCAATCTACAAACCGGAAGTAGTACTTTTTAAAAATATTTTGATAAATAATTAATTTTAGACAATTTTTTTTATTTTTAATGAAAGATTATGTGATTATTAGCTACAATCGGTATTTTATAAATTTTTCTGTATCTTCTATCATTTAAGAATAATTAAAGTATATACTTATAATTTAGTATTTCGGTATCTTGTACTCCATGATCGTTTAACATTTGTTACTACGTAAAATTTAAATGATTATGACATGACAGTGACAATAGTAAAATATGCTTTCTATCTTCTTCTGCAGTTTAAATAAAATGACTAAAATATATTTGTGAGTATACTAGTATAATAAGTTAAAAGAATTTTTTATATTATTCTACATTTTAGTTATTAAGAAAAGTATGAACACACAAGGCGTACAAAGAAGTCATGTGGTGTCCACGTCAGATTTTTTCATACCATTTACCTAAGTAAATATCTTATGGGAAGCAAAAAAATGTGCCCAAAGTTGCGGACTGAAATATCAGGATAACCTCACTAGAACTTATTAAATCGTAAATAAAATAAATCTAAATTAATACACTTACACTCCGATCAAAATTAAAAAATATTTCTAATAATTGTATAATACTGGAAATACCATCAAAGCTTATTCGCACGACAAAAATAAGTACTAAATCAGAATTAAAATATTCAAAATGATTAATTTGCACTTAATCTTACACTAGGAAATTCCTGTAGCAACTTCTGCTCCACCCACATTCATATTTTAATTCTTGTTTTGGAATGTATTAAATGCAAATAAATTAATGAATTTGTAGAATATACAAAGATATAGGTAGTTTCCTTTACGGATTAATAGTAAATTACTGTATTTCAAATAACGTCATTTAAATTCTTATCTGTTACATTTCAAATGCAATTCAGTTCTGAAGTATCAGAAATTCCTGTGCATGATCATTATAAAGTAGGTATGCGTGCAATTCAACTACCTATACTGAAATACTATTAAATCTATTTTTCTAAAACCATTTGTTAAATGATCCAAAAAACTGACATGTGTCATTCCACTTTATACTGAATAAAACAACCTATTCTACTTGTGCCTACAAGTGGGGTTGAAACTAGTAGGAGCCGAAATTTAAATAATAAAATACTAACTGAATTCCAGTAATTTTCTTTATCCAACCACTACACTATCCAGTCAAGAAGCATCATTGATTCTATTTGTTATGTTTATGTATATAGTTGGAAGACAAATAAATTGCTAATAAAGATGATAACTTTGAGTGCCGAAACATAAATAATAAACAAAATTAAAGTTTACAAAAATATTTTGTTACTTAATTTCTTTGATCCTGAAAGCCATGTCGCATTTACTTACTCTAAGTCTGTACATAATTTCAGTTAGATAAAATAAGTCAGATAAATTTTGATAATACCATGGTAACTATTCTAGTAATCAATTCTCCCATTGACTGATATATTTTGTGTCATCCGATTTTCTACAAAATTCATAATTTGATTCCACAATACTTTATAATTACACAACATAACCTTCTTTATATTACCTACTTACTTTTTTTTACAATGTACCTATTTTACTTAATGATATTGAATTTAAACTATAGTAGATAAATTGTACTTAGCAAACGATTAAATAACACTAAAATATTACTAAACACGTTATCAAAACACTAATGACAGTAAAACTATTTCAATTAGTTTGGCACAACTCACAATAATTCAGAATCAGGTGTTTCATTTTACAATATTGGTATGGTAGTAATAATTAATTAGTGAACGTCAGTCTGTGACCTGTAATAGCAACTACTATCGACATCTAACAACATCAACATGCATTAAAAACTTACCATAAATAAATAAATTACAAATAAATTCTTTTTACAACCATTTCTAAAAATAACCTTTTTGAAATCATTAACAAGTAAACTTTAACGTTTTAAATCTTCATTAATTAATTATAAATATTTTGCTTAAGTTTCACTAAAATTCCTAGGACTTTATTAAAATTATATCTGTCATAATATAAATAGGTAATCTACGTATTTATTATATCACAAGTAAAAATAAAATCACATTAAGTAAATAGTAATCCAATAATGTTATACAGGGTGTTTTACAAATTTGGGGAGAAAAATTTAAAAGCAAATACGAATTAATCACGAATCAAAAAGAATTTTTTGCAATATGTCATAAAAAGTTGACAATTTAAAACTGCCAAGAGCACGTTTAAAAAATATTGTTTGCACAGTTTAGAAGAAATGTAGTATTACTTATATTATTTATCAAGTAACGGAGTATACTGTAACTCGCTTTCACACTCATTTGTAGTGCTTATATTTTCTTTAAAAAATTATTAAATCGCAAATTGACATACAGAGATAGAAAATTTTTCGATATTTTTGTTTTTATCATAGAAAAAGTGACCGCATATATTGCGATTATTTTACTTAAAACACGAATCATTTTTAATAAGAAAACAACTTGACATATATTGCAAAAAATATTGTATGAATCTTGTTCGTAAAGTGTCTTTTCACACTTGTTACCCTTAGAACACTTGCTTCGCTCGTATTTTAATCTTGAGCAACATGTGTAAAAAAGTCTAACTTTATAAACATGTATCATATCATAAAGTACTATCGTATAAATTTGAATTCGCAAAATTAAGTAGGTTCAAGAAGTCATGAAGGTGCCACTGTTCCAATAAGTAGGTATTTGAAATATAATGACATAAAATTATTAGTTTAAGAGTAAGTTAATTTAAATTTCTGTGTCGTGCAAATTCAATAAGTCTATGAAACCGGCTGCACCAAAAATAAAAATGTATACCTACGTCATTTAGAGCGCAATTTATTTTACGAATTTGAATAAATTATAATCGACATCTACCATTTAATTTTGACCCTCAAATTGTTATACACCCCTGTATCTTTTTAACAGCCTATTCTTTTTAACCCGAGAGATCTAAATGTAAATTATTTCGATTTATCAATGAACCTACTGACAAACAAACCATAACCTCGAAGAAGATCCAAGATCCACCCAGAGATATCCTTTCCAACCAGAAAACAAACACATCACAAAGTGTACAGTTACGTAGACCGACCTGAAGGAATTCCCACCATAGCCTCCTTGTGTCTAGACGCACCAAGATGTTCATCAGATGTTCCAATGTTTAGTTTCACAGGTTACTAAGGACAAGTGAAGAAAAACCTGAGGACGGAAAGACCTTAGACCTGTTTCTTCGTTTCCGTTGAGGAATCACAGGGTTATTAATTTCACGTGCGAACTTTCCGAAATTTTACTACTTGATGGAAAATGTATGCAGATGCTAACCAGATGAAGGTTTGGTAAATTGTTTTATTGATGGTATTAGCAAAGTGTAATGGTTTTGAGATAAACGAAATATGAATATATTTCAATATGGTAAAGTGGAAATCTGGTGAACATATGGGGTAATTTCGGTATTTAGTAGTAAGTTGTAAAACTATTAAAGTTATTGCAGATGCAAATGCAAATGGGTACCTAAGTAACGTGAGAAAGTTTTGAAAAAAGGACAATCAGTTATTCAAAAATGCACATATATATGGTTTGTGTTTATAATAATATCTTGAATTATACATAATTAATATAAATTGTTCAAATAGAAAATAGCTCTAATATAATACAATAGTTATTTGTATAACAAGTTTTGAAAATATAGTTTTGTCGAACGCGAACGAAAATTGCAGCCCGAGCGAAGGGAGGGTTGCAATCGTTTAAGTATATATATTTTCAATTTGTAGTATTTTGTCGCACACTTAGTTACTTTGCATTTGCATCAAGCATTTTGCCATAAATGGAAATTTGTTGCTAATTTCACAATGACACTTCAGTATAATTTTTGAAATTGAGTGAATAATTGATGTTAAGACTTTAAGATTTTATCAATATTTGAATTAATTATTGATGTAATTAACACAAAAGAATTGATGAATTTTAATTTTTAACATTCAAAAATAATTTTCAAACATCTTCAAATAAAATTTCGTATGACATTTTGCTACACCGGTGTGACACCCTTTTGACAAGTTTTCATGTGGCAAAATGCAACCCATGTTAATATGTTAATAAAAAAATTAAATACAATAATAGTCGTAGATATGTTATTTATGTATCTGAACTTTACAATCATTTTTATGCGTTGTGTTTGGTTTATTGCATTGAATCATACATTTTATCGATATTTGTATCAAACCATCAAACCTCACACCATACACTAATCTGGATACATTACTTATTGACGAGTTCATAAACGGAACGATTGTGTTTTATATAATTTTTCACCCTTGTAGATATATTAATTTCATTTACTGTACCTACAAGATACATAATGTTCGAAATAACTTGACGGATTCATATGACTAGACAAAGTGTTTAAAAATTACGGTTCTGTATCGTACGACAAAACCAAAAATACATCCACAACAATCATAAATTAAAAACCAATCAAACACCAAAACACACCCAACCCTCCACCCTTCCCCGTGGTCAGTACAAACATCAATGACATCCATATACACTGATGGGAACCCCCAATAGTCCGGCGTGAGAACCAGCTTCGCCACCTGTCGTTGTGGGAACCTCGTTCGCATTACACGTTACACGTTACCGCTAACGGGGTAACTGTACACCCTGTACACACACGCTGTAGTGTCCCTGCCCGGACCGGGTACAATCTAGTGATCTGGGAATCAGTGTATCGAGCAGGTACTTGAATGAAGCGAGCAGCGATGCTGAAGCGAAGGGTGTGTTGCGGTAGGACAGTGGCTGATGATATCTGCGGTGTAAACAATCAATGAGGTTGACGTAATGGGACAACAAATGAGATTGGAGGGAGTGATAGGTTGTGGTGGAATTGGTTTTGATTTTAGATTGAAAACACGACAAAAAGTTTGCTTTTGTGTAGCACCAATTTTAAGTATTGTGTTATTTGTTTGTATCGTATGTACTAATATATTTAAATTTGGATGTTTTTTTATAAAAATTACAACATTAATTATTGATGCAAACTTACACGGTACATAAATATTCGTAGGTGCAGCAGGACACAAGATACACTCACACAATTGCAAAATATACTTACTTACCTACCTAATATTTTATCAATTATTTATTTGCCCCGTTCTGATCGGACTACAACTAGCAAATGCCTTTCTGGTTCACTGCAATAACATTTTTATATACAAATTTATTACCCAATACATTCCAATATTATTCCAAAAATTAATACAATGTAACACAATGCCGTGATGAAACCATAATTGGTCAACCAATTTGTATTAATAAAAAAAATTATTGAACTACATATCTGCAAAGATTTTAAATTTTAAATCCTCAAAATATAAATATATCCTACACATTATTTGTATGTCTGGTTTGTAATTGATACATTTGTACACTTTTGAGGCTATTAACAATAAAGTAAAACCAATATTTTATATCAATATTTGTATTAAATCTTCTTTAACCTTTGACGCCGACGCCGATAATACCTTTATAGTTTGAACGTTTGAAAAATAAAAAATTGAGTAGGTACTTACCTTACCTATATCCTTTATAATTATTTCTTTACTATCGTATTAACCAAAATTCAATTTATTACGGCATAAAACTAGAACAACTGGCAACTTATTTCTCAATTCAATTTCAATACACAAAATATCATCATCTACAAATATCATGAAACGAAGTTTAAAGAAAATTATCTGCAATGTTTTGAGGAGTTAAATTTTATTGTATTAAATTGTCTTAGAAAAGACAACGCAAACAATTTTCCACTCGATTGGCATTTAGGATTATTGTTTTACATCTGACATTTGACGTTAATTAAAACACTTATAGAAACCAAATAAAACTTAATGTAAGTATAGGTACATATCTTTGCCATCGCTGTTATTATGAATTCTATTGGTTAGTATACGTCAAATAATTTACGCGATACAAAGAAGGAAGAAGCTAAATACTACTCGAATGATGAAAATTATTAATAATTAATGAGGTATTCGTATCAAAAAAAATTAAATTTGAGAACTGGATCGTCAATGTACCTTGCACCAGGAATGTTCTTCTGATCAAAAACTTTTTTACAGTAATTGTAGTTTATACTCCAGCACCGCACTGATGATGATTCAATAAAAATCGAAACGTTTGCAAAAATTAGAAGTATGTGACTTTTTTTCAATCCTTATCCATCTTCCGATGATCCAGTTCTCAAATTGTTAATAATGACAAGTAAAGGAAATTTCCAGGTTAGATGGTTGTTAGTTACCCATAAAATTTTAAACAATAAAACAAAAAAATGACAATATTATGGTCACACTGATTTTGTCATAATCGTGAGAATTTTATTTCATATAACCGTTGCAAATAACAATGATATCTATTAATCGTCACACAAGAATAAAATTCCTTTATAGTACCTGTTAAAATTGTCACCAGACTATAAACCTTATCTACAATAAAACTCACTATAAAGGCAACTCCAAATAATGCGATTCCTACGTTTTCACACACACTGAACTTAATGATACCTCGTGTAACTTACGTTGAAAGCCGCAAAACAACCGAAAAAACATGTTATGGGGTGAAACAATAAAAATACAGTTAATGTGGTTTACTGAATAGGAAGCACCTGTTATACATTACATGTGTTGTAAACATGTATGTATGTCACATTGTATCATACGGACAGGTGAAGGAAACAGACATATTGATTTCCGGTGATATATGGCATAAACCTGTTATTTTCTATTAGAAATTTATCTACCAAGTAATTATTTTATTTATGGGGTTGCCATAATAGGTGGATGGATTTGTGTTATTAAAATTGAAATTTTATTTTATAATTTGTTTACTTAATCTGCTTTTCACGTTGTAAAACATAAATGACATTGACATTACAATTTAGAATTAAATTCGTGCAAAACCCAAAAGACCAAAACAAAGGTGAAAAATTATTTAAAATATCAGCAAACAACATTTATTCTTTTTTCTTCTTCCGTAATCAACTTTTCAGTTTACACTTAAACCTTCTTCAGGGTTAGATCTTATATCAGAACAAAAAATTCAGTTTCAAAATACAATACAAAATGCGATTAATTATATTACAGTAAACATGGAAATATGCAAATATGATTGGTTATAGCAGGGGTCGGCAACCTATGACCCGCGGGTCACCGAGTGACCCATTTACTGATTTCAAGTGACCCACTTCAGTTCCGAAAAAAAGTATAATAATAAATTACAAAGCGTATTGTAATTATTTTCTTAATAAAATGTTATTATTCACTAAAAAACTGTTTTAAAATGAAAATATCACTGACTCAAACGTCGCTTTAATATTAAGATATTGGTTGATTTTGACCCGCAGCCAAAAAAGGTTGCCGATCTCTGGTTTATAGCGTTACAGGTAGTCGTACAAGTATAAAACAAAAATTAATATTTCAAGCGGTACCTACTGTCTATTGTTTTGTTAATATTTTCATGTAATTGAAGTGACAAGTCACTTTGTACACTTTGATTTAATTCATTTTATTAAATTTTTACATTTTAAACTGCTTTATTAATTCCATAGCAACAACTGTTTATTCACAAGTGAATTAAAACTTTTTAAGTCACTCAACACATTTTTAAATCACTCTGATGTCATTATTTCGTCAAAAATGCATAGAAACAATGACAACTTGCCACTGACGACTACTTTGATTTTTTCTTTATGTCAAAATAAATTTATAATTCATATATTTGAAATAATTTCGTCAAAATTGAATAAAATATTGTATAAACCATGTGAGATACGAATGTTTATTCACTCGACGAAATTATCCCACTCGTCCTTCGGGCTCGGGGGCTAAACTTTCTTCTCTTGAATAAACATTCATGTATCTCACTTGGTGTATAAATAATATCTATTAAGTCGTTGCAAATATGATCACTACTGCATCATAACAAATTTTAAATAATTTAAAAATAGATTTTTCATATAAAGTACCAATTCATTTATTACTTCAAAATTATAAATCAAACATTAAAATTAGCATATCTATATTTTAATTTATTTTAATCACTAATCTAACTTTCGATAATCAAGATATTAATTAGAAATTCTGTAAAATTATAAAAACTTGGTAAATTGAAAATATAAAAGTGGTTCATTCGTTGATTCATTATACTGAATATTGCAGAATTGGTATAGGTAATTTTTGTCGCATTAGTAACCTGTTTCTTGCTCTAAATATTTAAATAATAAAGGCGATACGTTTTGTAAGCCACTGTTGCCTCGATCTTGTCACATATATCAGCATAAATATCTCCTGAATATTTATTTCTCGAATTGAAATCATATTTGAATTGAAAGAGTCATAAGAATGCATGTATGCATATATAAGGATCATGATCATGCATATCATACACATTCATATCTCACTTTAAATAACATTCTAATTTTAATTGTACGATATAGTAATGCTTTATGTACGAGTAAGTATTATGAATTTAAATATTTCTCTCGATGGGCAATTTGAGGAAACCTTAGTTAGTTTTGGAGGTTATTTTCGTTTAGTTTTTGTAATAGTATAGTAAAGTCGAAAAAATCTGACGTGGACACCGCATGACTTCCTTGTACGCCTATTAAACTGTTCATACTTTTTATAATAACTAAAATGTAGAATAATATAAAAAAAAGTACTAGGTAGTACTACTGCTACTATACCTACTCACAAATATATTTTAGTCATTTTATTTAAACTGCAGAAGAAGATATAAAGCATATTTTACTATTGTCACTGTCATGTCATAATCATTTAAATTTTACGTAGTAACAAATGTTAATCGATCATGGACTACAAGATACCGAAATACTAAATTATAAATATATACTTTAATTATTCTTAAATGATACCAGATACAAAAATATTTATAAAATACCGATTGTAGGTAATAATCACATAATCTTTCATTTAAAATAAAAAAATTTGTCTTAAATTAAATATTTATCGAAATATTTGAAAAAAGTACTACTTCCGGTTTATAGATTGAAACCAAAAATAGGAGGTGCACAACTAGATGCTATAACAGTCCTAAATACAAAATTTCAACTTTTTACGTCTAACCATATTTGAGTTATGCGACACACATACGTCCGTCCGTCCGTACGTACAGACGTCACGACAAAACTAGTCATAATGGATTCAGAAAAGGTCAAAACTGATATTTCCATCAAAATCTGAAAACCGAAATTTTTCGCGATTACAATACTTCCTTTTTACTCTGTACAAGGAAGTAAAAACACCCGAACAAGGAAATCGAAAAAAAATCAACGGTTTGAGTGTTCCAAATTGTTTATTGCTTTAAATGTGGTTTGATTGAGGGGGGGAGGAAGGTACCAGAACCGTAAGTTTTCTCAGTTTTTCGCTAACATCGGAGAAACCATCCTATGTAGAGTAAACATACCGAAATACATGTTGTAGAGAATAAAATTTCCTCCGATCAATGGATTAAATCCTATGACAGAGAAAAGCGAAGAATATCGACATCCAGTATCAAGCATTCAATTCCACATATGTGTTTAATACAAAAATTGTAGGAAAATCTATTCTCTTTTATTCGGGTACTTTTACTTTACGTATGATGGTTTCCGAAATATTAGCGAAAAACTGAGAAAATATACGGTTCTGGCACTTTTTCCCCTGCCCCTCTCACAAACCCGACAGTCTGGCAGGAAAAACTTTTTACCACATTTAGAGCAAAGGGTAATATACAATTTGGGACACTTAAACCTTTTTTTTTATTTCCGGGTTTAAAGCTAATTTTACTGTAGGTACTATAAATCAATTATATGTTAGGTTTTCAACGACAAGAAAAATATATTATTTTTATCTTATTTATGTCAGTATAATTATTGTACTTATATTTTAATTTAGTTGATAACGATATAAATGGTTTAGGTAAAAACAAGAATAAATTTAGTACTTCTATACTAGTATAAATCAGTCATTTTTATATTTCCTGGTATATACTCGTATTTCTTAATAATTATATCTTATCTTAGTTGGGTATCTTTTCCCATTCGTTTTAAATTGTCAAAAATATAAAATATTATTTAAACACAATTATAAAAACGAATAGGTATATGTACTATTTTGTACGTACCTTTCTTGACATTCGTACTAATACACGAGAACTGAAATAACCTAGTGATTTTATTTTTGTTTTGTATAAAGTTAATAATGGCAAGTGTAACAAAGCAGGAATAACAATTTCAATTGAAAATAACATCCAAGTTATTCGTTTCAACAATCCGTCTCAGAAAAATTATATACCCAGAGACGGTTTTGGTGCAATCATCAAAGCTTTAGAAGATGCTTGCCAGAATCAAGATGTCCGTCTTATAGTTCTAAGTTCACTTACAACTGTAAGAAGGACATCTTGATTCTGGCAAGCATCTTCTACAGCTCTGATGATTACACCAAAACCGTTTCTTGGTATAGAATTTTTCTGAGACGGATTGTTGAAACGAATAACTTGGATGTTATTTTCAATTGAAATTGTTATTCCTGCTTTTGTTACACTTGTCATTATTAACTTTATACAAAACAAATTTAAAAACACTAGATTGTTTCACTTCTAGTGTATTAGTACGAATGTGGTCATGAAAGGAACGTACCAAATAGTACATATATTTAGAATTGTGTGCACATAATATTTTATATTTTTGGCAAATTAAAACGAATGGGAATGGGGATTATTTTTCAAGTGGACTTGATATAACAACAGTTTCTACATTTCTCGAAAAATCTAAGGGGGGATCTCTTGCTAAGTAAGTAATTTGCAACTTTTTTATAGTTTTGCAGCACTAGCTTGCAAACAATACTTTCACACCAGTAATTTATACTTCACATACATACATACATACATACATAAAAATGGACGATATATCCCTAAAAGGCGTGACAGATATTTATGTAAGTATACTTAAGCATTGAGGGTATAACTTCGAGTATACATGTCGTAGGCTAATAATTATAAAATCTGTTGCTATAGTCGTTGTATAATACTCCAAGTCTTTTTCTAAATGCCTCTGCATAATTATGTCACCATCACCATATTCCGAGGCTTTGGTAGAAACTCTGAATTGAGCTAAATTCTTTTTTTGAATTCCAGAGACTCGGTTTTGGTAGACACTCTGATTGCATTGAATTAAATTTAAAGAAACCAAAACCCTTCTTGAGACTTAAATACTAGTTTTGCTACAACTCTGATTAAACTGAGCTAAATAAACAACCCAATACCTTTCGTGAGTCCCACATACTCAGTTTTGATTGATTGAACTGAACTAAATAAAGAACCTAATCCTAATACCCTTCTTTCCTAAGTGAAATAAAGTTATGTGACATTGTGTTTTATAATATGCCTACATGCCTAGACTTTTTATAAAAAGCCAAATATTTAAGGCAAAATTGAAATTTACACTCATATTTAATCTCTTGTATTTTTTTACCCAACCGTACCAATATTTTGTAATTTCTTCTTATGATAAGGTCAATATAGACCTATATTATTGTTCAAATTCCAAAGTCTAACTTTAATCATCAAGCGATAAAAAAATATTAAACATGTGCATTTTTTAAATTTTCTGTTTCAAGAAATATAAGTAGGTACCACTCATTTGTTAATTAATGTTTATCAAATTTGAATTGAGCATAAAATAGTCTAACATATTTTTTAGTGCATGACATAATTTGTTTAACTATTTTCTAAGAAAATTTGTTATAAATAAAGTTTGGAATGAGGCGAGAGATAAAAACAACCCAAAAATGATTTCAGGCAAATGATGGATGCATTTATCGATCACCCAAAGTTGCTGGTAGCAATAGTCAACGGTCCAGCAATTGGAGGAGCTGTAACTATCCTAGCACTATGCGACATAGTATATGCCACTGAAAACGCCACGTTTACAACCCCATTTTCTAAACTAGAAACTAGGCCTCTGTGCGGAAGGATGTGCTTCCTACACTTTTACACAAATACTCGGCAGATCAAAAGCAAATGAAATGCTCCTTGTTGGCCACAAGATGACCGCCGAAGAGGCCTTGCATCCAAAATATTCAAACAATCTGAAATTCACAAAATATGGGAACTTGTTTCGCAGATTAAAAATGTTTCTCAGCAAAGTATTCAAGTTACCAAAAAAATCAGTAGAAGTTATGAACGCGAAGCATTAAAACGGGCATATGAAACTGAAATAAAGAATATACATATGCTTTTGAAAACGGAAGACTTTAAGAAAAGTGTTGCTGCATTTAAAAATCGACAGAGTATACTTTAATATTATGTATATATACTGTACTTGATAACAAAATAAATATGTCACTAGTATTTTGTTATATTGACCCATATATCTATACATGTACATTTAACAAATATGGTAATTTATAATTACGGTATGTTGGTATGAAAACGAAAACAAAATAAATATGTTATACTATTATTTTGTTTTATTGACCCAAGGGTTGGACTGGCCAGATCGGCAAATCGGCAATTTCCGACGGGGCCAAAGACCTTTAGGGGACTAAATTACAAACTTTTTTTACCAAATTATTTAAAAATATATTATTTCTATTTAACGCAGGCACGTACACAATGGCGTTTATAGATAGTAACTTTTAATTATAAAGCATTTTTTCTTGAATTCCTGCCCGTAATTCCAAGCTGTATACGTGACTGTTTTAAGGTGAGTCAATAATTTGTTTACGCACTGAAAATTATTCATATTTTGAGAATGGAGTTTGGGGGAAAAATTACAATTGTTGCCTACGGGGCCATATGATGGCAGTCCGACCCTGATTGACCTATAAATTTCTATACATTTACAAATAAATGTAACAAATATACATATTGCCTTCAAGACAGGTAACTTTAACAACATAAAATTAATAGGTAAGGTATTATTTCTACTTGTTACGGTTTATTATACCTAATAATTATTATTACTTTGTGAATTTATTGTAACATGAAACATGATATTATTCTTATCTATGGTTACGAATTTGACAACAATGCATTAGTTTAGAGCGCCCTATTTAAAATAAATAAAAAGATAATATAATAGACAATAAATTTGAATTTATTATTTAGTGTTACACTGCTGCTGCCTGTAATTACTATGTATACTAAAAATAATGTATTATTATTAATTATTTCATTTTAGATAGAACACCCTACTACATTGCTGTCAATTTGTACCTTTGCATGGATATAATTATAATGTTTTATGTTAACATAAATTCAATGTTTAAAATATAGTCGATTGGAAAGGATAAAAATAAAAATCAGTTAAAATAAACCATACAAAAATAATAGTGCTTTATACACAAAAGTGAGTTAATTTATCCAACAGAAGAAAGTTTAGCCCCTGAGCCTAAAATAGTAAGCGGGGTTACTTCTTCGATTGAATAAATATTCTAAAATCTAAACTCACGTTAAATAATTTATATAATTTAATACTTATTAAAGAACCTTATTTTGTTAATATTTCAGAAACATGTTAGACCAATTGGTTTTGTGGAAACTCACACAGCAAAAATTTCTAATTTCTCATAGCGAACATCTGATAGTATTTATAAACATCTCATCTTAGTTCATTTTTCAAAATAAAAATATAGTTTATAATCCTTCTCTTTTTTTCAAAGCAACGGTCATTTACATGAATGAACCTCATATAGAGTGACTATTCGTACTGATTTTGTAAGTACAGTACTGATTTGCAGGAAGGATGTCAAAACCCGGGTTTTTTCGAAATTTGTCCAGCCCATTGGGATTTTTCAAAATAAAATATTTTAGTAGAAAAATACTTGAAAAGAGCTGAAAATTTGGAAGTGGGCAATCTTTATAATATTTCCAAATTTGAGTAAGAGCACAAAACCGTTTAAAAATAGCACATAATAAACCAAAAACCTATATAGTTTAGTTTTGAATTTAAATAGCGGTAAAATTAAAATGAATATATTCATTTGTTTTTGTTGATATTTGTTGATTTATGAGAAGTAGAATACACTTTTAATCTATTATTTAGATATTTAATTTGGCAAGGTTTCACTTTTATGAGTATAACTACACTTTTTAGAAAAAGTGGGTTTTTTCGGGATTTTTCTGAAAAACCCAGTAGGTTTTTTTGGGCTGGACGAAATCACGACAACCCTGATTTGCAGACCCTTTGTACTGATCAACAGTTTGATAATATTTTTTACTGATTTCTTACATAATGTACTGAATGTACTGATTTCCTAGTCTGGACACCCTGAAGCTTTAAAAAAACTTGCTTTTCTATTATTATTATTTCAATTCATCATAAAAATACAATATATTAAATGCTTCCAAAAAAATTACGCCTGCGGCGCATTTTCTGCTTATATTTCTTTTCATTATTTTAGTTCTTGTCTTTTCAATAATAGTACATACCAACTTAAAAAATACAAAGGTATTGCTATATTTCTTTTCACATCATGCCATAGTAATAATACTATATAAAGTTATATAGGTACTGATTTCATTAAAAAAAATAAATGGTCACTCTAACCTCATACAAATCTAGGTAACATCACAACTACACATATTTCAGAATAAAAAAACAATTCCAAGAACCAACATCAGTCTATGTTTTGTCTGTCTGTATCGACACCACGTAATCACACCACCAATGTCACTGGTTACTTTACATACGAATACACATTAGGCATGTATGTATTCACGTCTGGACGGAGATTGATATCGTGAGCGTTCCGGCGTTCTTTTCTTTGAGATTTCTCGGTGATTCACTCGAATTCCGCCGGATTTCGACGTGCAGGATCACCGCGAAGGGTTAAATAGCCCTACGTGCTGAATATGAATGGAGGCTGATGGACAGACCACCGTGAAATGCAGGGTAGTGATGGCTTATCGCAATTTGTCTTTTCAGAATGGGGAATTAATGGTTATTTGATTTGACTCTTCGTGGAAGAAGAATAGATATGGTGATCTGGATTGGTGATTGTAATCAATTGGTCAGTGGACGATAAATATTAGGTGCCTTATTTGCGTATGAATATAATTAGGTTTTTATAAATATAATCTTTAGTTCTCTCTGAATTAATAATGTTGTTTTATTAATCAATTTTGTCTAAAAATTTAATATCAGAAGTTTGATTTGCGTATTTAAATCAGGGTTGGCACGTTTAAAACATTTCGTTTTAAACAAATGTTTAAAACTTGTTTAAAACAAAGCAAGTTTTTAAAACACGTTTTAAACATGTTTAAAACATGTTTAAAACACGTTTTAAACATATATTTGAAACACGTTTTAAACATTTTTAATACTTTATCTACGTAACAAAACAAAGTTCATATTGCTAATATTAGTGTACCTATAACATATACTGTTTCTCACTATTGTTGTCACCCGTAGCCATAATAATAAGTTAGTATATGTAGGGGAATCCCCAGCATATTTATCTCCATAGTGCGTAATGATGCATATTTCAGAACTCCTTGCTGATTAAAACATTGTTTTTTGTGTGTTTAAAACATGTTTTTTTTAAATCAGTAAAAAACACGTTTCAAACAAAAAAACAGTTTTAAACAAAAAAAACTGTTTTTTTTGTTTAAAATAAAAAAAACATGTTTTTTGCCAACTCTGATTTAAATAATACGTTTTTGTAGAAAAAAATCTGATATGGCCAGCACAAGACCTCCCGCCATACCCTACTCTTTCTACTATAGGTACAAATATATAGGTATAGGCATTTACAAACATATATTAGTCAGTAGAAGAAGTTATAAACGATGTGTGACTATTGTTACTGGCATTATCATAATCAATTAAATTTTACATAGGTATAGTAACAAAAAAATCATGGACAACAAGATACTGAAGTTTGAAATTTCACACTCTAAATTATAAATAATACTTTAATTCTTAAAGTACTAGGTACCTATAACAGAAAAATTTAAAAAAATGCTAATGTAGACAATAATAATATAATTTTTCATTTGAAATAAAAATATATATAATAAAATAGTTAAGAAAAGTACACTACTTCCGGTTTGGGGATTACTTCAAAAAAACAAGTGGGTTCTTTAGTTTCGTATTAAAACTTTAGATATACAATTTGGTGGTTAAATATTTGTAACTTTTTCAGTTATAGAGCCCGGAAAAAAATGTAAACATTTCAATTTATCGTAATAACAAATGTTTTGATCATAACATACGAACAAACACTCGAACGCACGCACACACAGATATCATCTCGAAAATAGAAAATTCGTATTCTAGGGACCCTGAAACGTGCTTATTCACCAAAAACTCATACTCGAAAATTTTGACCCATTACAATACCTCTCTTATAGAATATGAAACGAGAGGTTAAAAATAGTAAAAATACATGACCTTAAAAATTAAACTGCTTCGCATTGCTAACAATAAAAAAATGTCTTACCCTCCTACGGTCCTACCTATATGTATATTTTATTATAATCAAAACTGAAATAATTGTGTCGAAGTTAAATGTTTCAGTATCAGTATTAAATCAGTAAATTCTTCTTTCCTTGATTTTAGTTTGATGGATGGTAAATGTATATGAATGTTGATTGATGTGCGTATAACTTTCGCTACTGATTGCTTGTCCGCTTTTGATATGTAATTAACTTTTTGATACACCTGTCTGAAAATTTCCACACTGCTTCTGGAGTAATACAAAACTAAAATATAAATCAACATAGTTGAAGCATAAAATATTGAGTAATTGACAGGATCAAATTTATATTAAAACATTTAAAGAAAGTTTAGTATGAACAATAATATGTCATATGAAAATTAAAATATTGTATAATAGCATCCTAAAGGCTTCAAAATATGTTATTAAATAAAATGCATCGTCATACATATATGTTGAAACGAAACCTTTATGAAAATGTCACAAAATGTTTTTACTTGTATACTTAATTAAATTCTATTCTAACAAATGAGTTAAACAGTCAAAACCAATTGTTTCTCTTTTGCTGCTTAAATATTCATTTGTTTTTTAATGGTACTAGCAGGTAGAATATGCATTGTAATACTAGATAAAAGAAAGTAGTAGTTGTGTACAAGTTTCACGATGATGTTTTTATTTTGAAATATTTGTAAGGTGAATTCCGAGAATTCTTCGTCACATTTCATTTTTAGTAAGGCACTTAACTACTCGTAATGCAATTTGAGAAGTCAATTTAATGTGTCACAACCGCTAATGTACTTTTTAAATTTTAATCCATTCAGTTATGCTGAATCTCAACGAGATCTGTCATCTAACCTAAAAATAACAAAAGCCGAAAAATAATCCTTGGCCATGAGACAAAGCCATCTATCACACATCAAGAAGCAGTTGTCATGGTGATAATGATAAATAAATGCATTGTTTGTGTTGCCCTACATTACTGTCACAACAACAAAACAAAACAACATCGTTCTGAATTCTCACGGGGCATTATAGATTTATTATTGCAAAAGAGGTTTTTAACAAAAATAGTTATTTGTCCAACTAGAGAGGAAAGCGCTTCTTTTTCCCACTCGAGCTCGAAGTTTGTGTCACGAGCGAAGCGAGTGAGGCAATCGAGCAAGAGTGGAAAAAGAGCTTTCCTCTCGTGTTAGACACAACATTTTTTTCACGACATATTTAAAAACATTGTAAATGTAGAAGAAACACATAACTAGAAGTTAGGTTACAACTGCCATCTGTCAGAATGACGTTTGAAAACAACGAAATGCAGCCAATATGCCAAATTAAATTTAAGTTGTAAAATCGTGAAATAGTAGAAAAAGAAAGTATAAAACATAATAATTGTAAAGTAATAGTTTACCGTATATCACTATAAAATCAGAATTTTCAATAAAATAATAAATTTACTTACAATTTTAAAAATATTTCATCGTAAAATAACACTGGTGGTAACACTGCTTACTTTCCTCTCTAGAGAGGGAAAACCTACTTTCCTCACTATTCCGCAAGAAGAAAATTGTGTTTTCTCCGCATGTCGTGAAAAAACTATATTTATTGTATTCAGCAGTACAGTGGTAATTTTTAAGTTGTACATACTTATTGGGTTGTTAGTTATATTTATTCAATTTTAGATCACTTTTATTAGAATTAGAATATTTCGCTCTAAAATTTTCAACCAATCAGGTTATAGTATTTTTAAATTTCGAGGCTAAACAATCGTACGTTTACGTGCACCAAGTGCAGTACCCGCGGGTATTTGCACAAGTGCATACTCGAGTATTTTTAGTAACTGTCAACACAAGAAATAAATCATCAAGAAATTAGTTAATTATTAAAATTTCAGTCTGTACAATGGCAAATAAGCAATACTTTTACTATCTAAATTTATTTTTTATCAAACAAATTGAAAATTGTATTGACGTGACGTGACAGATAAAATAGTAATTATTTTATATTAAAAATATAGAATTTTCCTCGAGAAATATTCAATAGTTATATCACAAGTGCATGACAAATACCTGAATATTTTTTCGAGTGCACGAATGTGCACGAGAGAAAATATTCTGATGTATTTGTCATGCACGAGTGGTATATTGGTAGAATATTTCTCGAGGAAAATTCGATTCAGGTATTTGTCATGCACTTGTGATATAAATTTTACATCTGAAATTATTTGACAAAAAATTAAACAAGTCAGTGCCTCAGAAAGTAGGTTTAAATTATTTTTATAGTCTTCCAACTTAACTACCTACTAATAACTTTTCAATGATTTTTGCAACATTGGTATGTATATAATTATTTTTCTACGCCTGTTTCAGAAAATTCATCTACATTGTTTTTAATGTTGAAAGCAGCTGTTTGTCGTAAGTGTGTTGTAAAGTACCTAAGTGTGCGACAAAGTACTTTATCGAAAATCTTTGGGCACCTTGCAACAAAGTTTTACTTTTTTGAATGTCCATTGTTTTCGCAACAACATTGATATTTCACAAAAATTAAAAAAATTGACAGTAAATGTCAAAAAAATCAATGCTATTTTTGTATTTTTAATTTTTTTGTTTTGCAAGAGTAGACAAAATAGTGTGTACTTATAACACGTATTGAAAATATTTTGTCGAACTCATACGATTGCAACCCTCCCTTCGCTCGGAATGCAATTTTCGTTCGCGTTTGACAAAACTATATTTTCAGAACTTGTTATACAAATAACTATTTTTGGTATATTGCTGTACACCGCGAAATCAAAAAGATGAATAATAATAATAAACTAAACTACCCAAAATGGGACAAAACTTAACATCTGACCAACCTACCTTACTATGAAAAAACTGGTCTTTGTGACATTAATAATCTGCAATTAGTAAACATAAAATAATGAAGTTTTAAAAAAGTATGGTCATGTTTTTATGTTTGGTTTTAATATGTCTGTGTGTAATAATCTACACGCGCAGTGAAAAGTCGTCGGCAACTCATAAAGCACGAATTTTACGAGTGACCTAGCGGGCCCAGGTTCGTTCAACCCTCAATGAGACGGAGACCATGTGCCATTTGGCCATTGTTTTGTATAGCACCAGCACCCAACGAGCAGGAAGTTTGGTGTTGTGTGCATGGTGTTTAACCCACTTTGTTGTCCTGTTCAAGTTTTCTTATTTCCAGTGGCGTAGAAAGACAAATTCACAACATATTAAACAATGAGAGAAGAGAAAATTACTGGAGGTGGGTTGGGTGCCCAACGTTGCCGGATTAAAGAAACATACCTTAATATCTGACTGGTCAAAAGAGACCTGTGTGCAAAATTTCATTAGGATCGGACAAACGGTCTAGATCTTGATACTTAACCCCTACACCTCATAGTCCAAACGAATTTAAAAATAATTCATATGTGCCGATTTGAAAGAAAACTATCTTCCTTATTTCATTTTTGGTATATACCTAGTTTCGTTAAAAAAAGTGCGTCCGTTAGAGCGATTTTTAATTTTATACCCCCACCCCTAATGGTCCGATTGAAATTAAACATACCTTAAAATTATACCCTTTTGGTCAAAAGAGACCTGCATGCAAAATTTCATGGGATCGGATAAACGGTCTAGGTGTAGATACAAAACAAACAGACAGACATACAAACATTCAGCTTTATATATTAGATTTCCTCTCAAATATAATTCAAATAAGTCAAACTTGACTTAATTCCAGTAATTTTCCCTTCTCTTATTCTCATCATTATCCAGACGAAGAAAAATAGAGCATTAGGCAGAAGTTTCAAACTTTGGATTATGTAATTTAGTTTAAACAAATTTTCCAAACTGCAATTTGTCCAATTTTTATAGAAAATACTTTTTCGGCCTACTATTTATTATAACCAAGATTTCGACATATCTCCGATTTAGGTCTAAATTAACTTAATTTTTATATGGTTATTCTCTCCAGAAGGGGACAACGTACAACACTCGAAAGTACTGACGTTGCCTTGTACTTTCGTTGCTTTGTACATGCGCGGTTTTGTATGAACACTGGAAAGTATTTGCGCCGTATTATATTTACACCGCCTTGTGCAAACACCGAAATGTACTTTTCTCGAAAGCACAAAAGTAGAAAACAGCGCAGACGCAAACCAATGCTGCTAAACAAGAAACTGTAATTATACATATACTCATATACACATCACGCACTCACTACATTGAATAGTTTTATAAGAGTAGTTATCAAAAACGGAGTATGTTGGACTCAAGGAGGGTTTTGTTAGTTTTATTTAGTCTATTTAGGTAATCTAGTTTTGCTAAACTTAGTTCGACATCTATAGACTAAAGTCCTAAACACCAGCATTGGTTTGCGCCTGCGCTGTTTTCCACTTTTGTACTTTCGAGAAAAGTACATTTCGGTGTTTGCACAAAACGGTGTAAATAAAATACGGTGTAAATACTTTCCAGTGTTCATACAAAGCCGCGCATGTACAAAGCAACGAAAATACAAGGCAACGTCAGTACTTTCGAGTGTTATACACTCACCCTCCAGAAGTACCATACTTTGAAAACAGTTCAAAACATGTTATACCAAAAGCATTTTAATCAAATCGAGTGTATCATTAGAATATTAATTTTAAAAAGATGAGCAGTTGATTATATTTCAAGAGATTTTCAATTTTCTTTGTCAGGAACAAATAATTCAAATATATTTGGTGTTGGGCACAGCTAATTAGTTTGCAATGCTTTGAATATAAATGTAATTTATGTATCGTCACATTCCAACCCTTATTTTTAAAAAGTCAAAATTACGAACATTAAAGGAACCAGATTTTTTGCATGAAAAACCATTTTTGTACTATTATTTTCATGTCCCATCAGTAAGTTTAAAAATCAAAAGTCAAAACTAGTAGCGGTAGCCAAAAGTTGTAACTAAATTACATTACTTGGTCAAAATGACAAATTAGTCATAATTATTTATATTTATATTGCTGGTAACCAATCAACAGGATTTTCTCCCAATTACAGAATGGTAGATGTTATTATTATATAAAGCAGTGTGTGATTCGTTACAGTTTTACATCTTTGGTGAGTGATTGGCAATATTGTTAAATTAGAAATTGAAATAAAATGATTTCATAAAATTTAGATAAATTTGTTCGAATTTGTTAAACCGAGCAGAATTATTTAAGCTAGATTCAGAGCAAACATATAACCAATTATAAGTATAAGTGACTAATTTACCCAACCAGCGCTCAACATTTGCAATTGAAACTGGAATTTTGTAGAAGCGCTGATTGGTTAAATTAACACTTATACTTATAATTAGTTAGATGTAAATCTAGCTTTACTATTTGAATGCAACATTAAGAAATTGCAAGAATTTTCTCCGCCAATGGACAGCAATACATTGTTCAATGTTCAATATACGTCCGCACGAAAAATAAAATAAAATACCATTGACTGTAAATCACTGCAGACATTCCTCATTCGATCATAAAAATTTTGTCGTAAAATGCGTATATCAGGTCGCGTCAAAGTCACTCCGTAAGTCGTAAGTACACTCCGCAAAAAACTCTACTCCATCATTATCGTCTCCTTAATACCATCCAGCATAAAAACTATTTTTGCATGCGCCAAATAAGTATTGTTTTGTAAAGTATACCTGTAGCAAGTACCGTACAGTACTTTGGGTTTAGTTATTTTTATTTTTGGTTTGTCTCATTCTTCTTGTGGTCATTGTTCTTAAAATTATTGTAGGGGATTTTTATGTTCGCTGATTGTTATAACGAAAATAATAATTAAATTTACGAGGGACGCAATTCGCAGAAATAAATTATGGTTACTCAGGAATTAATTCCGAATTGGAAATAAATCACACGGGAAATTTTATTGTGATGAAGGATGAGTCTGCTTCCTACTTCGCAAGGCAATATGGCAGACAAACTGATTTTTTAGTAAGATTCTTTATCAAGAATTTATTTGTCTATATTATAGTTTGTTCGCCTTACCAGAAAAATAATCTACTTAACTATGACTACGAATAGTAGGTATTCAAGAGATTATTCATTAAATCAGATCCAGTTTTAAATTACAATGGCAAAAAATGCAGTTATTCATGATTTCAGAAAACAAATATTCTGATAAAATTTAGACGTAACGTCAAATGAGTTTTATGTGTTCTTTGGTGTTTCTTTACAAATAAAATAGTGATTTTCAAGTGAAAAATGTTCTAGACCTTTGAAGAAAACCCAGAGATAGAAATGATGCAATAAAAATGGAAAATATAGTTTATAATAACAATGTTCATTTCTTCAATAGTAACCTAAAAGTACCTACTAGTAGTGAATAGAATTCGTGCAGCCTGCTGGACCAACAAACCATTATTTATACTAGCTTGGTTTCCATTGTGTGGCAATCGTTTTTTCTCATTATTTCTGTTTTATTTTTATGAAATTTTCAGTTATTTTTGCAATAAAACTAATTTATTTTTATTTATTTATTTCGTCTTTCCACTGCTATTGAAATTTTTCTATTCATGCAATCGTTTTCTGAGGGAAACCGATAAAATAAAATATTTTTTTGTGCAGTTCCACTTTTCTTGGCACACAATCTTACTACTACTCATTTTGATTGGCTGTGAAATTCAATATTCTTCAGTTCAGTTCAGTTCAATACGTTTATTAAAATTTCATGGTTACATTATAATTACAGGCTAATGGACATAATTGTTAAAATTGCACTTATAGGGCAATAAAATGCCCTCTTGAGCATTTGTCAATATTCTACATTTTTATTGGTCTTTTTTTACAGATGTGAAAAATCCGAAATATTTTTGAAAATATAGGAAATATTAGGAAACATAATTATTGAAAAAATTGTTTTTATTGGAAAAGATAAATATTTCAGGACAAAAGTGCTCAGTAGGGTCGAAACCGGGTAGAGTGGTGTAAAAAAGCAATATATGTATACAGACTGCAACCCTTAGTTTTAATTCCTGAAATAAAAATTAGTCCAGTCAAGAAAATTCCATAACTGCAAAGAAAAATATTATTAGGTACATTGCATTCTCTATAACTCCGTTTTGAAAGGCGTTGCAGTATGATGATAAAAATTTAAAAATTTCAATAAAAATTTGTAGTTTATAATGCGTCCATATTTGAAATATTTTCTATAGGTAATATAACATAACATTCAGATTGCTACAAACGTATAATTTATTAAGATACCTTTTCCCGAAAAATGGTCCCGATCTTTGAGTAGACTAAACCTTCTGTTTATGAAAAAGGGTTAACACCAGAAACAAAAATCACCAAATAATAATAATCGTGATCTAGTTACTCTAAAACGTAAACGTACTTATTCATTGAAAGTCTTAGATTTTCAGCAAGTACAATTTAATATCCTCTTCTCTCGTAAATTTTATGAGGCAAAAAGTAAAAATGCGTACCTATAAATTATTTCATTTATGGAATTACATGCAACAAGTATATACTTATTGCATATTATTGCGTTTTTGTTAAATACATACCTAATATTGTTATGTTTGCATGTCATGACTATACAATCTAGGAAAATAACGTCAATAGTCAATAGCTTCAGAATTAATACGAAAACTATAAATTCTAAAGAACAAGAATATATAATATTATAATTTCCATATCGAGCAAAGTAGGCGCATCCCACAAGATTATTAATTCAATATACCTAAATTTCACGCATTAAAAGATTTCCCTTCATTTAAATATCAATTCATATGTAAAACATATTTTATAAAATACATAAATACATCAGCCCTACAATGTATATTCGTATTCACAGTGCTCAATGTTCACAGCTTATTTCAAATTCTAAAGAATGAAGAACGATTCTCCGCGAGCCATATTTGGCGAGTGCGTAAATGAGAAATTAAATATCAAATAAATATTAACACTGAACAACCTTTCTAGACATTTACATTTCATGTCTATGATTGTGTCACTTTGCCGTTTACGTCTATCATTTACCCATCTACTTTTAATTTTTCTAAGAACAATGGAATGTTATTATGTTTAATTGTAAGAATTATTTATGAAACTTATCATAAAATAAGCAATTGAAATATTTAATTTTAATGGAATACCAGAGGTAATAATTATTATACTTTGTTTCATAGGCGTCCAGAGGGTGGGGGACAAGGGTTGATACTTGGCAGTTGATGAAAAATTATAAATATCCAGGAAGGAACAAATAAGGGCAACCCGTCTTAATCTTCAGTCTCTTTATTTAATAGAAAAAAGTTCCGGTTTTCACAATTTCACAATTTGAATTGTCGAAACCGATAGCTTTTTTCTACCAAAAATAAAGAGACTGATGATTTAGACGGGTTTCCCTTTATTTGTTCCTTCCTAGATATTAATAATAACTTTTCATCTGAAAATATTTCAGAACATTATAGGATCGTCAGTGATGAAATAAAATAACTTCAAGTCTTAATCACACTGTTTTCTTAAATAATAATTTTATTCCGTTTCCAGTTTCAATCACTAAAGCCTTATTTACATAAGCATTTAGTTTTAAGATTTACATTGATGTTTACTAGAAATATGATTTTCTTGGCTGGAAAGTTTCATTTTCCATTTATGTTTACGTTTTAGAAATTTTAACTAAATACGAGCATTCACACGTTTCACTTTCAAGCACTGTGAATGCTCGTATTTAATTAGATGTATTCAAACTTTCTTAAACGTAAACATAAATGTAAACCTTAAAACTAAATACATAAAGATAATGATAAGATAATTCACTGGATTATTATTTTTACTCAGGCACAGACACGATTTTCCTTTACATTAGATACAAAAAAGTTGATCATTCCTGAAAATTCAACTTATTAAGAGCATTCTGTACAAGAAAAATATACACGTAAAGAAAAATCTGTAGGTGCTTCTAAACGCCTGCAAACGGTTGAAAGTAAGTAATTTCGACCGTTGAACGTGCTGAAAAAAAATTGCACTAATAAAACGAAGTTTTATCCCTTATCTACCATATAAAAATTTGTTTTTGTTAAAATGTTCAACCATGTGTCGATGAGGTGTATGAATGTAAAGTGCTTTAACATGTACATTCTTCCTGTACAGAATGCTCTTAAAGGTATCTGCCTATAAAAAATGTGATCGCGGCGTTTCTTAATTTCTTAAAATTAAATGTGTAGGCCTTAGTATTAATTATCACAACTTTTCTTCTTTATTAGGTTTTGCCCATATCTGCAAAAATTTCTGCGATTGCTCATGTTTGTCCACACGATTACGAGTAGATTGAATAATAATTCAGTAATTAGTTTTAAAGTACCTATAATATTTAAAAACAGCTGTCAGAAAATCGTAAACATATTGACAGAATATTTAATTGTTAAATAATTACTTATCGATATTAAACAGTGTACCTGCATACATCATACAACTAATTTATGGACAGCTATATAAAATTGAGTAACCGCGGAATGGTTTTAATTTTTATATTGTCTGTATTCATTATTTAAATCTCCATATCAAACTAAAGCATTGAGTGTTGGCCAAGAAAGAAGAAGTGTATCAAATTTGATTTGATGTTGACTTTCACCTTATAAGTTTATTTTGTTAATTGCGCTCTGGAATCTACCTGTACCTGTTGATTAATTACAAATGTGATGTAACTCGCAAGAAAAATTATTTCAGAATTGGTTTGCTTCATTAGATGTGTTAGTAGCTCGAAAGATGGGTTTAATTATTTTTATCAATCAATATCTTACGATGTAGATGAGTAGTTTTATTTTTATTTTAACTTTGAAATATTTAATTTAAAATTTGGTAATATAGCAATACAGGTACTTAATAAGAATGTAACCTATATATTAGATAGGAATAATTAATTACTTATAGCAATTACGATTAGAATTTTGACAGTAATTAGTTTACTTAGTACTAATTACTGTGATATGTTTATTGAAATATTATATATTTTAAGTTTTTTGTAGGTACGCTTCAAGGAACTACCAAATCATTCAATTAATCAAAGTAAAAAACTTAATCTTTAATTTCGCAATTAATTGGAACAAGCAATTATTTATTTTAAATTTAATGATTTTAATACTACGTGTAAGGTTAAGACCATAATGAATTTCATGTAAAATAAAAAAAATATATTATTTATAAACATTACCTAGATATTATTATTTTCGTATCCAAATCAAATTTTTTATTGCTCAATGAACAAAGACTCTTTTGAAAAGAAGATAATATTTTTTAATTCAAATGAAAATGTGTTAAAAGTTTTTCATTATAATAAAAAAATCAATTTTCTTAATATTTCCATTTCTAAAAATTAAGACTGAGACACAACTTTCCCAGCGATATAGAAAAATAGAAATTCGCACGAAAATGTGCACCCTTAAATAATTTTTTATATAAACGCACATTGATCAATCTTTAAATGTTTAAATTCCTACACAGAAAGAAATACGGAGTTAGATCTAACTCTTTTTTAACTACTTAGGTAGTTCCCTCGCGACCATCCGTTTTCGGAGTTAAAATAAGTAGTTACTTTCACGGAGTTAGATTTTGACGAATATAGGAGAGAAATATGTAGTCAAGAACATACATACGGAGTTAAATAAATGATGCTATTAACTACAAGACATTATGCAATTTACTCATATAAAATTGATATTATCTCATTTTATGTATTAGATTAACTACTTAAAAAGAGATAGTTAACTAAGATTTTTTTTGCGAAATGCATACCTTTGATAGTTAAAGACATACAAAAAGAGATATTTAACCATGTTTTGGTAGTTAAATACCTCTGGGTATGGATGTTAAACCCTCCTTTCAAATTTTTACACAGGGCCGTAATAAAAATATCTAGTTCATAAAATACAGGTCCGTAATAAAAAAGGTGAATAAGAAAATATTTCATGTATCATTATATTAATTTAAAAAAATATATTAACAATCTTTTAGAATACAAAAGTATTTTTAAAGCCGAGCTATATCTATTAGCATTTAACATTATAACATTACCATATAATTATATAATACCTCACAAAACAATGCTAAATTATTGCCAATTACAATATACCTAGTAATCAGATATGGCTTCCTTATTTGGACCCACGGCAATAAGAAATGGTTGGGTAGTTTTCCTGCTGTTGAAAGCTTCTTCAAGACGACTAGCTATCTATTTAAATGAAATATATTTAATTCAAAATACATCAGATGATATGATAACAAATGTACTTACTGAATGATGAACAAATAGCTTATCGACAGCAGAAGACTTTGACCTTTTTTGGCTCCACCACGGTCCCTGGCTGCTGGGGAAAGCAAATGAAGCAAATCTATCAACAATTATTTGTATGTATGTCCCAATCTTCAATAATAATTAAAACAATATAATTAGAACAAACATTAGACAAATTTCTGGTAAATTACCTGGAAAAAAAAAATTAAATTAACATTGAAAAAAAGGATCTAAACATCCGATAAAATATAATATATAAATTTACTTACAAGGCCTGGAGTATCTTTGAAATGTGGATATAATTCAATAATGCTGGTTAAACTTTTTCTGTGGTTCACGGTATATTGTATGTGAACAAATACTTATATCTTTTGGTTGAATTTTTACACATGCATTTTTTAAAAAGTTAATAGATTCTTGAAAATATGCTTCGCTTGATTCTTCATCCAGTTCGTCAATAGATTCATTAGTTGGCGTTTTTTTTGTTCTTGATCCTATTGTAGATGAAGATGTCCTATTAATTGTTCTTGATCGGGTTTCTAGAAAACTAGTGCTGCTTACGGGATCGTAAAATAACTCCTACAATAAGTTTAATAAATTAAAATATTTATATTTTTTCGTTTAAACTAGTTAAACTAGTCAAAACATGAAAAAACTTAATACTTACGTATTCTTTTCCTCCGGACTCTTAACAATCAAATAAGTTTACTGTAGCTTTTGCATAATTTAGTTTAACATCTTTCTTAGGATATTTTCCATATTTTTTCCGTCATTTACAACACAAAATTAAACACGTCGAACCACCACTAGAGTCTAGACGCAAAAGACCAAGAGTTTAGCGGGGAGCAAACTTCAGAGCCGCCAAACGCTAAAAAACTAGTTAAAACTGGATAATTTTAACTACTAATATATGCATTATAATCTTTTAACAAATATAAAGTGGAATTTTTCACTTGTGTATTTCTCCGTCAAGAGTAAATATCGTCTGTAAGTTGAAGTTAACTACTGTTGTAAAAGAACTTTGAAATTTAACTACATAAAGTGTATTTTACATACCTCATATGTTATTATTCATTTATTGTAGATTTAAATTACACAAAAACGTATGTTTTAACAAATTAAGATTTAATTTCCACATTTTACTTAGTTAACAAAATTTGTTCTACATGCGGAGGTAAAAAAGTGGAAAACTTCTCATTATCGTTGTTAGAATTGCGTAACTACATGAAAAAATGATGATTTCTTCCTAAAAATAATACAGTTAAATACAAATGTAGTCAAAATTAACTACTCTTATGTGAAATCTTTCTCCAGAATCATTCCCTCCGAAATTTTTCTTTCAGTGTAATTGGCTTTGTATCTGTCATTACATTTTTCCTAATCAAGCATTGGTTATTCCACTGCCAATATGTAAAAATAATGCTATTTCCTTAATAAATGAAAAAAAAATGAAGCTTCTACTCAGGAAAGACGATTTATTTACAATTTTTGCTCATAATTTATAAAACACCTGCCTAATTACGAGATTTTGCATTGCGATTTGCATTTAAATTATCAAAAAAAAATTACAAAGGAAAACTGTTCTTATATTTCGTTTTGTTAAACTTTCGCCTTTACATATAAATGTGTCTTCCCTTTCATTCTATTCAACTTCCGTTCCCATCGCCTTGCTGAGTACATCGAAAAATAATTCGTTTCCATACAAAAAATACTCTAATTTCCATAAAACAAGCATTGAATTCATAACTTGTAAGTAATCAGAACATCAGACGGGTCTTCGTTTCTTCAAACCCAGTGAAACATATTCTCAGTGATTCCTAATTTGATAACAACGCATCTAAATAGGGTGTTGACTTGCTTCATCCTTCCTTATTCGTTCAAATAAAAACTATTCAGTTTCATTCGAAGATAACATATTATTGATACTATAAGTTTTTTCTTGATTTACAAAACAGTAGCAGGCATATAATAGGTCTGATATTCTTGTTGCAAAAATTACTTAATTATTAAGAACATTATTATTTTAACTAGTGTATGTTTTGAATACGCGGAGACAAATTAATAATAATTTTCACCAAATGAAGGAAATACATATTTACTAAAGGAAATATTCTTTTATGTCAATTATTAAAATCGTTCAACATCCAACTACGTAGGTACCTACATACTTTTAGACACAAAAAATAGGTTTTATTATTTATTTTATATTAATTTCAAAGTTATGTACTCAGTGACGTAGTTACGAGGAGGTTCAGAATATGTGCAGTGCGAAAAAGAGAATAAACTCTGGATGACATGTTTAATGTGATCTTATTAAGAACTAGAATAAAAATAATTTGAACATTCGTATGAATAATAAAGGATGCAACAGGACTGCATCTCTACAGTGTGAACGTCTAACCACTATTCACTAATGTTAAACTAATGTCTATGATCCAAAACAATGTCCAGGTCGATAGGTTAAACGTCTATGAATATTTATTTATTCCGTGAGCTCGAGCTTAGTCAAGTCAACAAAAGGTCCATTGAAATTTAAATTCGACGTGCGGCGGTCACCCGCCCGCCGATGCTCGGTTATTGGTTGATAAATGAATTGGGTTGACGTTGACCCCGAAATGCTGGTAACTCGGTAACTGCGTGGTTAACCTTCCTAGTACCACCAGCATTATTTGTTCCATGGCTAAAGCTGATGTTGATAGTGCGCTGCAAGGATTATGGGTGGTATCTTGTTGGTGATTAGAATTTGGGTCGCGGGATAAAATTCTGATGATTAAATATATATTTGCAAGTGACATTGTTGTTTCATATGAACCATGAAGAAGTTTTAGGTGTGCATGCCAAACGACCTAGTTTCGCAAAATGATTTACGAATTTATCTAAACTGTAGAACAATTATTCATTAAATAAAAAATTTTTGCATTAAAATAGATAATATTATAATAGTATCTACGACATTAGAATATCGTTTGGAATTTTAGTTATCATTTATTATGTCAATGCAATATATGCAAGAGTTTCATTTTTACCTGGAATAGATAGGGACCTTTCTGACAAGCGCGGATCCAGTAGGAGGGAGGGGAATCACGAGGCCATGACCCCACCCCATGAATATTGACAAAAAAATTAAATTTCACTCACAAAAAAATATATAAAATTGTATAATTATAATTATTATTAATTGAAAAATTATTGATTTAATAATATTGAATTGACTAGAATTTTTTGTTTAATTGGGTAAGTATATTGTTTAAGTTTAACACGGAGTCAGAGAATTGTCATTATTATCCGGTTACATTAAATTTATAACTACTTAACGAGAGTAAAACATGTAGATTTCCGTAACAGAAAGTTCAAACTTAAAATAACAATGAATGGGCTGAAGAAAAAAATTTGCGTATGAAATACGAAAAAAACATGAAACTTAACATTTCTCAAAAAAGTGCAACATTTAATTATAGGACATTTCCCCATCCGTTAATAAGATTTCGTCGAGTTTGCTACCAACCCATCCCTCCCCGAAATAAAACTCTGAATCCGCGTCTGCTATACCTAAGCCATGAAAAAGTCATAAAGTACCTCCTGTTTAAATTGTATAAAATTTTAAATTAACAATTCCATTTTTTGTTTTCTAAATTCCAGATTCGTAAACCACTTCATCAACATATCAATTTGGTTCATAGAATATAAATGAACGATAAATGAACGTTCAAAAGCATAACACGTATCACGTATGGAAACATTTCTATTATACATTATACTTCAGTATATAGATAGTAGCTGATAGTAGACAAAAATGATAGCAAAATGAATGAGCATTACGAATTCCGGGATATCATGAAAACGAATGCTGCAGGTTATCCGTTTATCAAATACCAAATAATCCGTAGACGAATTCCAGATGTAGGATTCTGAATCCCGAATAACGGAATACTGTATTCTGGATAAAGCATCACAGACTTAGTGTAATAACTAATAACTGATCTCGGAAATAGGAACTTGGCTATATTCAGTTACCGGATTTTCAGGAATCTGGATACATGTAGGTATATCTGCATATTCGAAATATTTTTTTCCGATTTTGTTTGTTTTATACTTAGTAACGTTTTTCTTCGTTCCAGATGACACTAATTTTTTACTCTTTCATCTTTTCTAGTGATTGAGTTAACGCAAGTAGACGCAAATGTTACGAGTTGTTAGATGGAGGTGATTAAGTGAGTGCAGTGGATGTTGACACTAGGATGACATGGTGCGTGTAAGTGGAGATAGTGAGGACTGAGGTAAGAAACCGCACATAGCAACCGTGAACTGAGGCAGATGTAACGACACGGCGCTTCCTGGTGCTCTGGCTGCAGGCGAGGCGCACCACCAACAACCAGGACGCGTTCATACAAACACGAGATGGGTTCGTATTTTTAATACGTCAGGTGACTGCATCTATCCTAGCAGAAGATTCATATGATTTTGATTTAACAATTTTCTTGCAAATTTAATAAATTCCATAATTTTATAGCTTTCCATTTATTAAAAAACCTTATTTTGTATTTTAGTTCCGATGCCTGCATTAAGGTAATAAGTATTATGATTGCAATTGGTATTCTAAAATTAAGGTTATATATAATTATTTACTAAGAAAAAAATAGTAATTAGTGCAGTAACAAAGTAGTCTAATTTAAAATACCTACGTTTTATAATTTTAAATTGCAACTGTGTTACACAAATATAATTTTAACTGCAGTTTATGAAAAATCACTTTTGTTATTGCATGTAATTAACTGTAAAATGTTATTTGTTTCCTGCAAAAACAATAAACAAAGTACAGCAAAATTTGCTTTTATATTGTTCCTATATTATTATTACTAAATATTACTTAAAAAACGTATTCTTATCGCGATTTTTATTTTCTGATAGGTGTAAGTATCAATAAAAATATATGCGTGTTTTTTTTAAATTAGAGAGGTATTTGTATGACTTAATTTTTATTTAAATATTAAAATTAGGACTGAATTTTGTTCAGTAGATTTAGAAGTAAGTACTTACTTATTAGACCGATTTTTAAATAAAATACATCCTAATATGTCTTTGATGTATCAATTCCATTAAATTTGACCTAATACGAGTATAACAATAATGTAAATAAATATCGAAATTTGGATGTAAATCGGTTATTATTATAAATATACGAATTTTCATATTAGTACGATAGTATCCAGAAAAAGCATGGATATACTGGATGGAACACCTTTAGCATCAAGAAAGATAATAAAAGTAACTATGTAAGTAATCATAATAGTCTAATCGTCTAATCTAATCGCGAATAAATGTAACATACTTAAGTACCTAAATTCATAAATAAATAGTATTTCATTTTAATTTTCATATAAATTTGCTGTACCTACTCGCCGCATTTAAAATAATACAGGGTGATTCATCGTAACTTACTTATTTCAAAACGCAATAATGCACATTTTATGCATCAGAAACTTTTTATTTTAATTTTATAATGTATCTAAAGTTTTGTTTCACCCAGTTTTCAAAATCATATCAGGTAGGGGACGCCCCCCATTGTCTATACACTGAATAAGCCGATTTCTGGCGTTTGTCATAACCCTTTCCAGCATGGCAGGAGGTATGTTGGCAATTGCGGCCCGGATGTTGGCCTTCAGGTCTTCTAGGGTCCTTGAACGGTTGACGTAAACGCGGGATTTCAAAAAAACCCACAAAAATAATCACAAGGAGCCAAATCGGACGAGCGGGATGGCCACTCCAAATCGCCCCTTATTGTGACGAGGCCACCGGGAAGTGTTCCCTTAAAACAGCCATCGATGCTGCTCCGTGCTCCAACGCATGATGGCGACTGGCCGGGTGGGAACAAAACTTTAAAAGTGCACCTGTAGAATGAGATCACTCTCTCCCCACTACGATTCCTACAGCCTGAATAGCACGCATTTTCAAAAAGCAAGTTATGATGAATCACCCTGTATCCTTTTTATACTAGAATCACTCTCTTTGCTCGTATCCAAGTCAGCATTAACGTTTAAGGTAACTTTCTGTGCAAATATAGCATTCGGTTTCTCTCTCCGGTTGTTACAATTTCAAGTCAGGTGAATCACGGCACGCGGCTGAGTTGTAACTGAAACCCCAGCGATTTCCTTACATTTAACGGGATAAGACCACACAGCGTTACACTTACTCGAGGAAAAATCACATCGAGATGTAAAACTCGCCAGGGCGCAGGATCGAATTTCACGCGGAACGTTCACTGCGAATTTTCATTTTTCCCTCAACACTAGTCACTTGCTGTTAGTGGTATCAGCGTCGTATCGCTAGACAGAGTGATCTGATGTGACAGAGGATATGTGACCCAACGCAGGGAGTTCGTGTTAGTTATACCTTCACGCACAGGATTGATATTATCGGAGGCATTTTGCAGAAAATATGTATTTACTAAAGTATTTTAACTTCTCAGCATTATTCCCTGTATACAAGTTGCTTCGCAACTTCGTGCATATAATGTTAATGACATAATGGTATTAGTACACAATACTGATCATGGAACAAAATAACTTTTTTAAATTCATTATTTGATAAGGAGTATATTTTTGATAACTCCACTCCGATATAAAAATAAGCCATAAACAATAGAACAAAACACAATATTATCATTTTGACAGGGGATAAAAATGGAAGATATTTTTTACAAGTGATAATTCCACTCCTATATAAAGTAAGCCATAAACACAACACAATTATATCGCTTTGACAGCGGATAAAAAGAAAGGTAACTTTTTGCAAGTGATAATACATTATTTACCTTTTTCTTAGCAACCAAACAATAAACAAAACACTAAAATGTCATTTGCTTCATATTTCTAAAATTTGTCAGTGAAATGATTAGATTTTGGAAATATTTGTGAAGAAGAACCAAAGAAGTCGTTAAATTATCTCGTTGAATTACACTCGAGCATTTTATTTTCTCCGAATAAATTTCTGTTTGACATCTCAACCTTGTCACCTGACAGCAAGTTGACTCGAAAAATTGTTTTAAAATAAAATTAAACAATTTTTCTTTTCAAATTGCTAGGCAACAAGGTTTCAATACAAACAGAAATTTATCCGGTGAAATAAAAAACTCTTGTGTAATTACACTCCTATATAAAATAAGTCTGTATACAGGTTAGTGGAGGTGAAATACGAACATAGGGAAATATATGACAATGGAGTTATCATGCCAGGCATCTTGATATACGTGGAATAAGTACTGTCAATGTCAAAGTAGCTGTCATATTATTGAAATTTTTATTTTCTTTGCATAATAATGTATGTGTACGAGCAGAACGAGAAAGTTTACATGCACTTTTAGATTTTATTATTATTTCTGTTATTGATTACTCTTTTTGCCACACAAATTCACATTTCTTCGTTTTGTGACACTACTACAAAATATATCAAGATACCTGGCATGAAAGTTCGATTGTCATGTATGTTCCCTATGTTCGCATTTCAACTCCACCAACCTGTATACAGTCTGTTTTCGTTATTACAGCGGATAAAAAAATCGAATAAATTTTTATTTATCTTTTAATGATTTTCATGACAACAGCTCAAAATTTTTAAAAATCGGTATCATGTTGCTTCGAATAACAAAATCAAATTGGAAGGTCAAGAAACTGTCATATATAATACCACTAGTGTTCCAAGTTATGTCGACAATTTTTGTTGCTGTATCACGAATGGTTATTACGCTTGATTGAAAATTGCACGAGTGCGTACTGCGTAGCACGAGTGCTATTTTCTCAAGCGTAATAATCATGGCCATGGGTGATGCAGCCACAAAAATTGTCTACATAACTTGGAACACGAATAGTATTCGGAGGACAATTCACCGAATAAAAATGTATTATTTCTTTATGAAAATGATTTATAAATAGCTTCACTTCCATTACAACAGTTATAACAATAGGATTTTGATTAATAAAGATATATTCAATTGTTTAAAATTGTCGATTGGATCACTAGTGAAAATTGTCGAAAAATTATGTCGCTGCGAGCACTAGTGATAAATTGTCGAAAAAATTCGTTTCAATTGGTGGAAAATTTATAAATCCTCAAAATTGATTGGTCCATTTTTGACAGATGACACATGAGTTGAATTGTCATTGTTATTCGTGAAATTATCATATCGAACTACACTCAAGGTATTTATTATATCTGGATAAACATGCATTTTATAACTCAAACTTGGTTTCCAATAATAATAATAATTTGACTTAACAAACTTTCAGATAAGAGCCAATTTGTTTATTTTCGCTCGGCGTCCTCTTTTCAGGATAAACAAATAAGTATGTTAATTCTATACTGACCTATCAAAAATCAACATGTTTGAAAATGCTCTTACGCTTTCTTTTTACTTCTTTTTTGTGTAGGTATCAAATGAAATACTAAATTGTTAAAATGCTTCATTGTTTCTCTTCTTCAAAAATAATTGTGATATAAATATTAGAAAACCAATCTACAAATATTTTTATCAAATAAAACCACCTAATTGTTTATTTTGTGCTATTTATTTTAGTTTGAATTCCCCAAAGCTTCCACCAATTCGTTGGTTAGTTCCTCGTCATTTTGGTCACATATGTTTTTCGTTCGATTGTAAATTGTTTCTGGTCGGTGAATGATTATTCACGCTCATTTGTTTGATCTCCCAACGGTAACATGATGTTAACGATGCCGATTAGATATACCTACACAGCCATACACACTGAGCATTAGAACACCGCCGCCATCACATCCATGTACGTGGAATGTTTCAGTGATAACAACGATCAAGTCTGATGATCCCCGCATTAAATAGTAGTTCGGTTCAACTGTACAATATGCTGCTTTCAATTAATATGATGGGAAGGAGACATGCAGAGGCATATGGTAGCTGAATTTTAATTAAGTGGGAGTTTTAAATTTATTAGCTAGGTAACTTTAACCAACTAACAGAACAGAATGACAACAGAACTCGATCAGACATTCAAAGACCAATTTTGTGCTGAGCTATATTAGAAATTTGCAGATAATAAACAAGCTCAACAATTTTTGTACAGAATTTTAAGGAAATTTGAAATAAAATATTTCATTGCAATTTTCTACAGGGTGTTCATTTTAAGTTGCGCACCATTGCTATCTCGAGAAGTATAAGAGCTACGAAGTTGGTTAAATTAGCAAACAATTTCTATTTTATATGACTACTTTAATGAACGAAAGAAATTTTTTTTTAGACCAGTGGTTCTCAAACTACGGGGTGCAACTTTCTTATTTCAAATGGGGACCTTTTTTTTATTCGTTTATTCGATTCAGTATTTTTTTCTGAATTAAACGAGATATTAGTTTCATACCCTGGCATAACAAAAATATGAGAAAAACTATATTGAAAATTATGATAATTTAATTAAAATCTGAGTATGGAAGAAAACGATTGAATATTTGTTTCATATTAATTGTTATTTGATAATGAAAAAGATTCTTTGATTTTAATCAAGAGATCAGGACCGCTACTGAGTGTATGAGTTCAAGGTACTAAGTACTCAGTAGGGTACCTACGGACACGTGTTTCGACCTTATTTGGTCAGATCAGTATAGTATACTAGAATATTTTTCACTAACAATTAATATGAAACAAAATATTCAGTTGTTTTCTTCCATAAAACTAACTAACAATCAGATTTTAATTAAATTATCATAATTTTCAATAGCGTATTTCATATGTTTTAGTTATGCAAGGGTGTAAAACTAATATCTCGTTAAATTCATAAAAAAATACTGAATCGAATAAGCAAATAAAAAAATAGGTCCCCATTTGAAATAAGAAAGTTGCACCCCGTAGTTTGAGAACCACTGGTCTAAAAAAAAATTTTTTTCGTTCATTAAATTAATCATATAAAATAGAAATTGTTTGCTAATTTAACCAACTTTGTAGCTCTTATAGTTCTCGAGTTAGCAATGGTGCGCCACTTAAAATGAACAGGAACATCCTGTATAGTTGTACAAATATCTACTACTAGCTATAGCACTAACAAGGAATAGGTGTGTAGTACAAATTGCACTATTTATTTGGCTATTTTATATTATGTATTAATTTTAATTTTACATTTTATTTGACACCTGGTATGAAAAAGCTACAAGTTTTGTAATTTTAGGAAATAGTACTGAGTCGTAACTTCTGATTTGTGTAACCCTGTAACGAGTTAGGTACCTAACTAAATTGTCTACTAAGTGGATATAAAATTTTAAGCAACTAGTGGAATATCAGTTACTCGTACATTTGCATGTTTAAAAATCGTCATAGTAACAATAATTATTTTATCAAGAGGTGTTGGAAAAACAATTCATTCGGGTTTCGAATATCAAAATCTATTTAGTTGCACTGTCGTGCTGACGAAACATCAGCTTAAGAACATACATCAAAAATAGACTAATATCCGAATTCATTGTTTCTTGTATTTCCTTAGTCACAAAATTTATCTTTAAAATACAATAGGTACTAATATTATTATAAAAATTCTAACAGTTAAAGTATAATTATTATGAAAGGTAACTATTGATCGACTGGATAGTGATAGTGATATAATGGAAATTTTCGGATATCAGTCTTGAGTAAAATTCATTAAAAAAAAGTATCATAACAAAACCGAAAAACAAAAGTTACTTACAATTTTATAATTTTTAGACGATAAATAGATCATGATCATTTCAAACCAATGATATTAAAATTATTAAAACTTTTTCAAAGATTTTATTTAAAAAATCGTCAACCGATAAAAAAGCAACACGTTAAACAGTGATAAAATGGTTTTGTTATGATACTTATTTCGTTATTTTGTAAAAATGAATTTTACTTTAGGTTAAAGAGTTAGCCGAAACGTAGGCATTAGTAAAAATTTAAGACTGCGATATCCGAAAATTTCCATCTCTATAATTATTATTATTTTTATAAGTCTGATTTTTACAATATCAAAATGTATGTACCTGACTATCCTGTACAACTAATAGTAAATATATATTATTCAATTTACTACAAACATAACCGTACGCCATACAACATAATTTAGCTGTTCAATTAATTCAATCCACCATTAAAAATACTCCTGTCATGACCATTAATTCAATAAATAGCGCTCATCAATTTGACCCGTAGTAAATTGTAAATACCCCATGACAATATAATACTCTTCCTCAGTTGCACTACGAGTTGAACTATGGATGAGTACACAACCGCACGCGTCACGCACACTGCGTACATCAAACAGGCGGGCGAGGCATTATATGCAAAGTGTACAGTGTACAGTGTACAGTGCGTTATGTGTTGTGTCGAGGGTACGCGTGGCGCATTAGTGGCGCGTGCCGCCGCTCAACTGTCACTTCCGGCGCTAGTGTACGCGTGCCTACGTGACGTCACCACGTAACGTACTGGACAATTAGGTTAATGAGGGTGTTTGCATTTACATGACAAGAAGTTAATTTATGTGTGTGTGCAGTTGTTAGGTTAACTGAATTAGTTTTTTTTATACAACAAATAATAACTGTCAAATTTTAGAGTTACTTGGAAATTAAAACGCAAAAATTTTCAATTCAGGTATCTAGACAATATTTCTGTTATAATTTATAAATTAGTACAAGAACTACTAGTTGAGTAGGTGTCTAAGTAGGTACTTATTTTAACCACATTTTCTATAATTATCTAACGGTAGGGGTGGCGAAAAAATCAATTTTTAAACAAATCTATTATTTCTGAAAAGTGAAAACTAATCGTTTAAAAAATTATAAAATATCGGCTAATCGATTTATTTCAATTTTTGTTCAAAATAACTGCTACTTTGAGCTTAAAAAAGGTTCCTAAAAAGCAGCACAACATTTGTAGTTGGATATTTAGCATTAATTTATAAAGACGAAATGCTTTTTTCTATATTGATCATTTTCAAATTTGAAAAAATGAATTTGAAAACATCGATTAAAAATTGATTTTGTAAAGAATTTTCAAAAAATCGGTTGTCGATATAATCGATAAAGCGATTTTTTTTAAAGATTCCACATCACTTAACAGTAAGAAAAAGATTGAATAATCCTGGAAAGGATCAATTTATGTACAGAAGTAAGAAAGCAAAAAAAATATAGATTTGGAAAATTTTAAAATTGACGTATTATCATTATTTAGTTCATTTTTTCTTTCCTGATTTATAATAGGGGAAAGTATTGTTTAAATTTCTTTTCAACATTTCAAATGTTACTTAAATAACTTCAAGTAAGTACGTATTATTACAAAACTTATAAATATTAAGTTTAATTTCAGTATTTATAATCGTTTTTGACATGAGTTATTAAAGGGTGGTTTTGAAGTTAATGTCATAAATTTAAGGGTAAGTAGTGTGATGTGTAGATTACGAAACTGATTGTTCGTTTTTCAAAACATTGACAATTTGATGAAAAAGCAGACGATTTCACATAGATCTAGTCTTTGAGACACGTATATTTTTAAAATTTATTTACGTTACATGAAGTTGTATTGGCCAATTGAGTAAGTGCTTCATTTCCTAGCATTGCTAAACTGGCAAAAATAAATCGAGAGTGTATTAGTTTATTACCTATCGTTTATAAGCAGAGGTTGAATTTTCCAATAACAATACCTCAATTTTTACTTGTGCATTAATTCTTTCCGGATTTTTTTTGAGTGCTTCCCGACAACATCTAAATTAGCTCGGGTGGTACATTTCTTGGACATGAATTAATGCACGAGTGCATATTCGTAAGAAAATCGCAATGACACCGACGCTCTATTTTTGAATTCTTTTTACAATAGAAACTTGAAATATTTACTAAATTTTTTTAACATTAATAATTATAATTGATGACAACAACAACCAACTTTTTATTTGTTCATTAATAATTATGTATTATTTACCTTAATAATAGCTTATTTACACTCAAAATGACAATTTAACCAATTTTTAATTTAATGCCAAACTGACATAATGACAGTAAAGGTTCCGCCTATTAATTTCAGTTAAGTTCCTCTAGCTACTAGTAAAAAAATTCCGCTAAATATTTATATAACCATAGTTACTATTATTGTAATCAATTATTCTATTGGCTGTTATTTGTGTCATGCGATTTTAGGTTTAAATTTCCCACCTTACACCTTACGTCATTATTTGTTGTTTTCATTTCCACCTGTACACGATTCGGTTACTCTAAGATCGTTGTCCTAACCTAACGATCATGAATCATGTAACATCTAGTAGATGCGGGTACAGGTGAAGACTAACCACGGAGTCACGGACGTACGCGCGCTTATCTCTCAGATAACTACCTGTCGCGGCCCTCATCGTAACCGTCGTCGTCATCCAGAGCATTCCTTCACCTGACCACCAGAGGATAATTATCTATATGTTGCTACTTGCAAGAAAAAACTGCTATGCTAAAGAAATGAGAAATAGGAGGAAGTGGAATGAGTTTTTCTTGGTGATTTTACTAGTTTTAGATTACAGCTGCTGGGAGTGTATTTCTAGCTAATGTAAGATGCAACAGTTTGCCGTGTTTGTGGAGTTTGTCTAATAAACAGACCAGCATATTCCTAGACAAAAATCTATTTCTTGTTAAATTACCTAATGCAATGTACCTGCACATAATTATAGTAATTGCATATAATTTTAATTTGCTTTTATAAATATTAAGCATGCAAGAATATATTTGCACGAGTTGCACTATACTTTTCCAACTACCTACATCAAATTTACTTAGGTATATCTTTGTACGATATTTATAATTTGATAAATTTAATATCCACGCATTTCTATATTTTACATGTACATTATATAATATTTCACATGTAACAATAATAAATTGTAGTTATAATTATACATTCCAAACATAAAGTTCCCAAAATGAGATCGGTTTCCGATAGTTTCAGATCACAAACTAATTGCATTTGTTACCTGAAAATGAAAACACATCGTTTCCAAAACGTCGTAAATAAATAAAATAAATATACTGAGCCAAATGAATAATATTTATTTCGATGAAAATGAAGTTTTTAATCAACTTGTATGAAGGGTAGAAATTACTCAAGACTGCTGTCATAAGTTCTTTTTATTTAATCAAAAAGGCTTTTTCATTAAATTAAACAACTTAACACTGCAATCTCTGAGTCATTTCTACCCATTAATTTATTACAATGTTTAATGTGATAACTAAAATAAAGCTACAAAAAATCCCATTTTAAAACAATATTTTTCACTAATTTAATGTAGTCGTATTTCAATAAAATAACAAGTAGTTAAGTCGATTCCCGATATTATTTCTAATCGTTGAATTTGGAGTTTACTATTTTCCGTACCTAACTAAAATTTGACACAACAATGAAACACTTAATAATTAGTTGCTTTTATAAATTTTCTTTATTTATACAAGTATATTTTAGAAACTTACTACTTTGATGTAATATATGCGACGTTGCCACACTCAAGTTGAATAAATGTTGCAAGATAGACATGTAGTATCTAAGTATGTATGCACATTATTTTCTGCTAACTCAAGAGTAAGAGTTATAAAATGTTAAAGACATTCTTACGATAAATAATTAATTGATTTGATAAAACTTTTAAAATTTGTTTTTTTTTATCTCTTTCTTGACAACCCATTATTTTAAACCACAATATAACATTCCTGCGTATTGTTCTAGGAAAACAGTTTTAAATTAAAATTTCCATTTTACTCGGCACAATATGTTCCAGCCGTTTATCACCACCATCTAACCCTTACCCTAGCAATAATTACCATCAAAACAAAATTAAAAAGCTAACCTAAACTCCAGAGTTTCACCGAAGTGGATCGAATCATTCGTTGGCATCTTCTATCAAGTGCAGCATCTGAACCATGACATACACCCTCCTTATATTGTCACACCATAAGGTTGATTTTCCTTTACCCTAGTCATATGCACCCTTTATTCCATAGCTCCTTATTGCATCCTACCATAAGGGTAATATTCCTGTACCGCACATATGCACCCTTTTATTAATAGTTCCTTATTGCATCTCACCATAAAGGTCATTTTCCCCTGCTGCGCACACGTGCTGTCCACGTGCCGGTTCGCCACCCCCACAGGTGACACCTGGTGGCATACCGGAGAACTAAGCGTGACCGATCGGCTATCGCGGCACCCACTGCGAGGGTGAAAGTTGCGACTATTGGAAACCGCAACAGGCAGCCAGATAGGGGTGTTTTTTCTAACGCCATGTGCTAAAATGAGTTTTTGATGTCTTAAGATTTGAGGGAAGATTGGAGAGCCAATTAAGAGGTTTGCTGGTGGCGCTATGGGTGTTTTGATGAGTTATGTTTATGGTTTGACCACACAGTGCGAAAGGATTCTTTATTTTGATTGGTGGGTTTGATAGCAGATTATGTTGTTAAAAGAAACAAAGGATACACATTCGAATTTGTTTTATTAATATTGGACTTGGACAGAAAATGAAAATATTATTGCAATAACAGTAGGTATAGAACATATTATTTCACTATTCTACATTCTACAAGGATGTTGGGAGACTGGAGAAGTACATTACAGAAGAGATTTGTAAAATGTGGACCAGACTGGATTTGAATATGAATTGTCAGAACCAGTCGGTTTCATAGTACACTATCCACCCATTTCTATTTTTATCATACCTCGATATTTATCACAAATTTATTATATCAATGTGTCAGAATGGAAATGTCATAATGAAAAAGTGTCATAATGAAAAAACCGTGAAAAATAATAATAACACGTTCCAAAATTTTCTTATATATGCTCTTCACGGAATTTCTCTTTGGGTCGTGCCGCAAATAACACACTTGCATATAAGAAGCTATTTCTAATACTTGCTTGGGATATTTTGCAACAAATTATATTTAAGTTTTTTCCGTGCATTTCTTAAGAAGAGTTGCAGGAATGAAAAAAAGTATAGTAGGTAGGACCTCGGGTAGGACTATTCCTCTAATATACTTGTACAAAAAGAATTTTGTTGAAATTCGTAAAATTAACAGTAGTTTGCAAAACAATATCATTTTGGGTACCACTGGTTGTCACATTTAAACATACAAAAGTTAAACAATAATTATGCAGAATATAATTTTACAAAAAAGAAAACATGAAATTTGTAGGTTACTTACAGAACGTCTCATTTGCTTGGACCCATTTTTTAATTTGCGAATTTTAAAATATCAGATTTTAGTAGTATCAGTAGGATAAAACCGGGTAGCCATAAAATAATCACGGAAAGTATTATTACATATTAAAAAGGCAACAAAACACAAGACAAGGACACAGTTATGATCAGAAGTCGCAAAATATTCCACCCATGCTATCGCAGCCACTACAGGCGACATGTAAAATATTTGCATTGAAACATACCGTAAAAATAAAGTACAATATACGCTTTAAAAAAATCACCCGACTTGCCACTATGCGAAGAATAATGATGAACTCATTACTTACGGTTGGTGGCTGTTTACAGAGGTTGATTTTAACGTTCTTGAAAAAATTGCAACAACCGTTCAGAGAAACTAGTCAGAATCCGGTTTAATCATACTACCCAATTTTGTCCGACTCTCCCCTACTAGATACTATCAATATTGTTTCCGTTAATACTAAAAATTTTAGTAAATTAATAGTTTGTTGTTATTATGCAAAGGTACTATACTACAAATTTTATTAATAGTTTATAATAATAATAAATTTCCTTTATTTTCAAATGGCAAAGTTCAGCTTATGATGATCTCTTGAAAGTAATGTGCTACTTTTAATGTGCTTCAAAGGTTTAACAAAAAATTCGCATAATTATATACAGCTTAGACCAGAGCTGGGCAAACTTGTATTTATTGTTGCCACAAGTGCAGCGAATAAAATATAAAATTCGCCACACCAGAATTTGGGAGTGTAGGTGAGAGGTATTTTTTGTGCTATATATTAGCTAAAATATTATTCTCGATGTTTAAATAAAATACTAATAGTAAAGAAATTTATTTATACAAATTTTGGAAATAAACAAAATTAAACATTCATTCCGTGTTGCCCACACCTAGCTTAGACATATAGTTTGATCAAATTAGATTTTCCTCTTTTCAGAAAGAGCTAGTTTTATCTTAGATTCAGGTTTTACTAACGAGATATTTTGTTTATTCTTATGGCCAAGTAGTGGAAATTAATTTAAGTAACCTTTTACAATTTGCGATATATTTCCAGTTAAGCATCTATTTATTTTTAAGTAAAAAACCTCATTGCAAAACAAAGAAGAAAAATGCCTGCTCTCCCTTTCGCAATAGATTTCTTTAATTGATTTGTCTTTTGCATCAAGTAATAAAGCTTAGTAGGAACGTTCGGTGTAGCGAGCACGTTCTGAATGTTCTCATGTAGGTATTCTAACGTCACTCCATTATATTAAAACACAAACATCTAAATAACAATTCCACTACCTAAATAACAACTATCTTACATCGGTTAGTACATTTCAAAACGCCTTCGCAATCCAATTCCAGCTTCTTCTAACAAGCAAAGCAAGGCGAAGAGCGAGCGAAGTGCACTTGCTCTGCCTCATCGCAGCGCGGTACATAAACACACACGTCAACTGTCAACCGCCCTCCGAGCCAGGACAATCATTACGTCACGAGAATGACTCCACACGCACTAAATGGGTCATTGCATACCAAGAACGGACAACATTATATAAATAAAGCTCGGTTCACAACTTGTTCTTGTCGTACTACGTTCGTTTAAGGGAAGCATAGGAAGCGTTTTGTTTGTTGGATTATCTTGAACGAATCGTTAGGTGAATTGAATAGGAACGCTTAAATTTAAATGCTTGATAATACAAACACTAACACGGAAATGCTACTCCTACACGATTATATTTTCGTCAGTTATTTTGTTAATTATAATTATATTGTGGTTTTGAAAAATAGTAGGTATGATATTGATATGGCATGCACAAATTACATCGTTCATCGTAAGTATATTAAAACATGACTGATTATTCAAATGTGGGATGAGTGCATTATTATTATAAAAAAATTTTAATTTGTTTCATCTTTATATTGTTTCTCTAGTTCTGTAGTAAATTCCATACTCTAGGTTCAGTGTGGCTCTTATGGAGTACCTACAAGGATGCAATATCTCATCTCACAACTTTGAATCTGCTTGAAAAAAAAATTGTACTAGATGCCTTAATAGAGATAATTGGCAACATAGAACAAAACGTCCATAAAAATAACATTGCCATCCTTCCCACCTTATTGAACCTAGAGTGTGGAATTACCTATAGGACTATAGTTCTATTCTACAACGTGTTTGAGGACTAGTGAATGTAACAAACTTGAACAGCTCATTCCTGAGATCATTTTCAGCAAAAATTGTCATTGAACATAGGTCCTTTTCTTTCTGATTAACCAAATATAAGAGGAAGATTTTTTGAGAAGCAGTCAATTTAATAAAATTCAATAAAACACAGACGATTCGACTTTAATTCAGTCTTCCACAGGGTGCTGATAGATACAAAAACATACAATCAAATACATTACATACAATCATACAATAGCTAAACAGACTTACATAATTGGTTATTAAAAATTAAAGAATCTCATGTAAATTATTGCTGTATATAATTTAAATATTTCTCGTATGATTTCTATAACTTATAAAAATTCATTTTTAATTTGGAATTATAAATAGCACTAAATGACAACTGTGAAAGTATTTAATTTTTGAAAAACACGTAAAATATATTATTTTCTGACGAACTTTGATCATGTACTTGGCACATAATTGGATGATACCACTTCTTTCGTATCTGTAAACTTATTTAAGTTTTCTGAATCACTGAACATCAGTCTTTAGTATGTAATTTAATTTGTATCGCGATTCCCCTTGGCGTATGCTTAACATATGTGATGTTTTTGAAGGAATTTATATAACTTCAAAATCTTGTATTTTGTTAACCAGAAAGAATAGGACCTATGTTCAATGACATTTTTTGCTTAAATCGGCTTCAGGAATAAACTGTTTAAGTTTGTTACACTAGTCCTGAAACAGCCTGTATTCATTTGACTAATTTTGTCTTCCAATAAACCTTTTAAAAGTTATTATATTGTGATCCTATCAAAATTCAAAACATGAAAAAAGGTGTATTGTGTCAGATGACTGAATATTGCTGAAAACTAAATTTGGTACCAGTTATAAAAACCTATAATTGCAAACCATCCACACCCAAAAACAAGCAATTCGTTCCGCAGTTACCCAACAACCACTTACAAGAAACATAACACCACGCCAACTTCCTTCCTTCATAATTATGCAAGGTGCATTTTATCCTTAAAAAATTCATTCTATTTCCTCTTCTCTCTTAATAATCGGAAGTGCTATACGGTCTGACGATCGCAGAGCAGTTGCGACCAACAATATCACAAATGTTCATTTTGAACTTCACTCTACATTCAACTAAATGTTAATATGTTCATGAATATCGGCACGCTTAGGGCACGGGTCGGCCAAGTAGAACGTGTGTTACGCGTGCTGGTTTGGTATTACCGTATGTAGGTATTAATAGTGTGGTTACTTCCTCTATGTCACCTGCTAATCCCTCCCTCTTCCCTTGTAGTGCAAGTTCAACTTGCAAGTGTACGACACTTGCATAGGAGAGCACGTGCCGGCATTGTCGTAATAGAAATAGTTTTTGTTGCAGTAGGGTTGAATGTAATTAGTTTAATGGGTAATTAATCGTTTCTTTTACTGGGTGTATTGTTGGAAGGTGTAATTAAAATGAATAACGGTTGGAAAACATGTGGTTTTAATGTTGAATTTTAACTAGAAGGAATATAGGTAATAATATTGTATATTCACTCAACTACATTGATGCTGCAGACTACGTACCACAATTTCAACCAACGATAAGAAAAACAACTAAAAATTGAATGGATTTATATTATGTATTTATTTATAATAAAAATAAATTCTATGTTCCGCTATTTTATTTGCAGTTGGCTAAAACAAACTTCCATATTACTACATGCCATACATAGATGCAGTGTTGCCGTTTGTCCGATTAATCGAGAGTATGCCGTATATCTGACTCTCGTCTCGTCTCGGAAATTTCAAAACTAGCAAAAAGTTACTCTCAATCTCGTCTCGAAATTTCTCGACTAATCTCGATATGGAGTCGCGAGTCTTGAATCAAACTTAATAAATTAATTTCGTCACAAGACAAGATCGAGACTAATCTCGTGTCTTGCGGCAACACTACATTTATATGTATAGATGTATTTCCATTTTCATTCAAATTGAACTGATTTTATACCTATCTCCTAATCAAAAGTCATACATATTTACATTGCTACCGTATTGTATATACTTGTATGCACTGCAGAAATTTATATTTAAGCCAGTTTTCACGTACTTTGCTTAATTAAAATGCATGTATTCTCGTACATCTATATTAATTACCCGTAATATGTGAAGCTGCAGCACTCGAGTTTGGTAACCCACTTGACAAAATAAAATCCGCAGAACATTTCAAGAATGTGAACATCCCGGCTTGTTACTTGCTATATAATGCCCATTAACATCCTAATAATATCTTTGCGATTGCTAATGTCCGCCTTTGGTAACATTATCTATGTTACATCCCCAATGTTGTAATTTGGTAATAATATCACAATTATGCATTCCATGTAATTCTCTGAGATGTTTGTATTGAGTATGTAATTTTTGATCGTACTCAGGATGTGGCTAGGACAGACTTACGTAACATCACTTAAAGTACAAGAATAAGATATTTTTAAACATCCCATGGACGATTCATGTCAAGTGGGAAGAGATGTTGTGTTCTTTCTTTTCAATGTATTATTTATGGAGCTTCATAGGCATTGGCATTTTGCCCAGTAGCTTGTTTACTTATCATCTAAACATTACTATGACTATTCCTGGCGCACTACTTCCTCACAAGCCAACAACCCTCCCGCTGCCGCTGCCAGCAGGTGTAAGTCGACGCGTGTGCGGATTTCCTTCCTGAGTCGCGAGCGCAGCTTAGGAGTTCACGCACCGTGAAGTTGTCCGTTGGCGCGAACGTCAACCACCATGCGATATCAAACTCTAGGCTAATTACCAAGGTGCACCTTGTGCACTGTGCTCTGTACTGGTATGTCATGGGGAGAATAAAATAGTGTGTGTAGGGTGGTATGACGCAAAGGGATTTGATAGTATGATTAATGCAGTGTATTGCGATTTGGTTAAAATTTTAATGAAATGTATCTCTCCTGTTTATTTGCAAGCTACTACTTCAGAGTAGAATGGCTTTAAGATCAGTAGCTTCGAGATATTCACCGAAAATTACATTAAGGCTATACAAAAGTTCAAAAGGTGGCCATTCAACACCAGAAAATAACATTCTAGAATATTCATACACCAGGAAACTGAATACCTTACACAAGAATGTTCAAATCTATAAAAATATGTAATAAAAAACCTGTATTAAAACATTCATTTTCAGAAAAATACAAGGCTAAAATTTTACACTCGACATTAATGTAAACGTAGGAAGATGCAAATAAAAAATAAGTTTGTCTCTTCAACACAAGGGGGATACGCAAATAACTAAATGAACAACATACTCGGTTTTAACTATCTGCCTATGTTTACAATTATTTATATCTTCTTGTATTTGCATTTACCTATGTCAAATCTAAAACTCTAGATTTGAATTTTCTTATGAATTAATCTTTTAACGCAGGTATTTTAATATGTACAAATTTTCTAGATTTGAATATTCTTATGTATGCATTTTCCTGTCTGTGGATATTCTAGAATTTTATTTTCTGATGTTGAACCCATTCCCGTTCTTATATCCAGATCCAAAGTTTAAAAATTTGTATGTACTTACCATTACTATTTATGTAGCAATTTCCCACGCAAACCTGAAACAAAAAATAAATTAGTTTAAGTGCTACTGAATATACCCGTTTGTTTAAGGAATTGAAAATTTTGTCAAACTATAAAGTCCATTTTTACTTCCTTGTACGAAGTAAGGAAGTATTGTAATCGCGAAAAATTTCGATTCTCAGATTTTGACGGAAATATCCGTTTTGACCTTTTCTGAATCCATTATGACTAGTTTCGACGTGACGTCTGTACGTACGTACGGACGGACGGACGTATGTGTGTCGCATAACTCAAATACGGTTAGACGTAGAAAGTTGAAATTTTGTATTTAGGACTGTTATAGCATCTAGTTGTGCACCTCCTATTTTTGGTTTCAGTCTACAAACCGGAAGTAGTACTTTTAAAAAATATTTCGATAAATATTTAATTTTAGACAATTTTTTTTATTTTAAATGAAAGATTATGTGATTATTACCTACAGTCGGTATTTTATAAATATTTTTGTATCTGCTATCATTTAAAAATAATTAAAGTATATATTTATAATTTATAGTATTTCGGTATCTTGTAGTCCATGATCGATTAACATTTGTTACTACGTAAACTTTAAATGATTATGACATGACAGTGACAATAGTAAAATATGCTTTATATCTTCTTCTGCAGTTTAAATAAAATGACTAAAATATATTTGTGAGTATACTAGTATAATAAGTTAAAAGAATTTTTAATATTATTTTACATTTTAGTTATTAAGAAAAGTATGAACACACAAGGCGTACAAGGAAGTCATGTGGTGTCCACATCAGATTTTTTACTTCCTTGTACGAAGTAAGGAAGTATTGTAATCGCGAAAAATTTCGGTTCTCAGATTTTGACGGAAATATCCGTTTTGACCTTTTCTGAATCCATTATGACTAGTTTCGACGTGACGTCTGTACGTACGTACGTACGTACGTACGGACGGACGGACGTATGTGTGTCGCATAACTCAAATACGGTTAGACGTAGAAAGTTGAAATTTTGTATTTAGGACTGTTATAGCATCTAGTTGTGCACCTCCTATTTTTGGTTTCAGTCTACAAACCGGAAGTAGTACTTTTTAAAAATATTTCGATAAATATTTAATTTTAGACAATTTTTTTTATTTTAAATGAAAGATTATGTGATTATTACCTACAATCGGTATTTTATAAATATTTTTGTATCTGCTATCATTTAAAAATAATTAAAGTATATATTTATAATTTATAGTATTTCGGTATCTTGTAGTCCATGATCGATTAACATTTGTTACTACGTAAAATTTAAATGATTATGACATGACAGTGACAATAGTAAAATATGCTTTATATCTTCTTCTGCAGTTTAAATAAAATGACTAAAATATATTTGTGAGTATACTAGTATAATAAGTTAAAAGAATTTTTAATATTATTTTACATTTTAGTTATTAAGAAAAGTATGAACACACAAGGCGTACAAGGAAGTCATGTGGTGTCCACGTCAGATTTTTATACATTACTATAAAGTGATTGCTTGAAGATGCAACAAAGTCGACAACCAGAAATGTCTATTTTGTATTCCTAAACCATACATTTTTTAAAAATTCCAATTTTTTTATTTTTTTAAATCTGGGTTATAAACAATACATCTCTGTAAGGTATTAACTATTATGGAGTTCTTTTTGAGCAATCCATATTTAAACAATGTGAAATACCTAGTACTTTCAATTGAAACAATTTGTACAAAATTCGTCAATAATAAGCCTCTGATTTGGCTTACTGTCACAGTTAGCTAAATCAGAAGTACCTACAGTCCCATGCAATATAGTTTACATTAACTTGTATCATCTAATTTGAGTCTATTTCAAGTTTAAAATAAATTTTCATAAAAAGTAGAGAAGGTAAGTGAATTTTAAGTCCAAATTGAATTTTTTTACATATTACTACTCTTCGGTATAGGATATAATATATTCTTAATGATAAGTATAGCTATACAGAGGACATGTGTAACTTTTTATACGCATTCACGTGTAGCATGTAATGTGCACACTGCACACTGCACAGGATGTTAGAGTGTGCCTCGGAAGTTTTTTACACCCGTTGCGTTAGTTTTTATTTCAGACGCACAGGAAATTAGCATAAGGTGGTACATATTTAATTATACACCACAAAACTAATAGCAAAAAATTAGTTTTTAGGTTAGTAACGGCTCAGCCATGATTCGGAGAAATCCTAGCATATCTAAACATTCCAATATGGAAAACTATAGACAAACTAATAAATTTATAGAAGCATCTACTCTTGCTTTTGCTTTATATATTATTATAAATTATTTCAGAATATCTGTTAACTCAAATCAATTTCTAAAAAATCTGATGTGGCCAACTCAAGACCTCCCACCATACTTACCTACTTTAATCCTTTTACTTATTATAGAAATATATTAATATATAGGTACTACTACTCACAAATATATTTTAGTCATTTTATTTAAACTGTAGAAGAAGATATAAACGATATTTTACTATTGTCACTGTCATGTCATAATCATTTAAATTTGACGTAGTAATGTGAAACGATCATGGACTACAAGATACCGAAATACTAAATTATAAGTAGCTACCTATATACTTTAATTATTTTTAAATGAGATCAGATACAAAAAATTTATAAAATACCGAATATTTCATTTAAAATAAAAAAAATTGTCTTAAATTAATTATTTATCGAAATATTTTTAAAAAGTATTACTTCTGGTTTGTAGATTGAAACCAAAAATATCATGGTTTATTAAGATTCGTATTAAAACCTTAAATATAAAATTTCAAATTTTAATGTTTGATATTTTTTGAGTTATCATTTCCGAAAACATAGACATCATCTCGAAAATGTTAAATTCTTACTCTACGGACCCTAAAACGTGCTTATCCATCAAAAACTCACTCGAAATTTTTGACCCAATCACAATACCTCCTTTATAGAATATGAGGCGTGAGGTAAAAATTAAAATCAGAATTGCTGTTGTAGACGACACATTAATTAATTATTGACAATATCAAATGATTAAATCTAAATTCAAACCAAAGGAAATTAAATACTATATATTTATTAGTACAAATCATTTAGATACTGACTGCAACCCATCTAGTTTATTTCCTAAAATAAGATTCCAGTTCCAGTCAAGAAAATTCCAAAATCAATACAAATCATATCACTTTTCAATTTTATGGGCTTATGAATTATTAATGGACAAAATATTCCACCGTAGTTTTTTTTTTAAGATTTAGACTTCTATTCAGAATATCCTAATAAATATTTAAGTCGGATATTCGAGTACTATAATAGGTGATCGACTTTGGCTCTGACATCAAAGTAAGGTTGGAATCCAGTAGTCTATTACACATTCCAATTTAACTGCACAAAAATCTCATCGCTGGTGACTGGTGTATTCTCCATTAGCAACCATAAGTTGGCTGATATCCTTGTATACATCCCCTCTTGTTTATTTCATTTGATACAAAAATGTGACTTTTTTAAAGTCAAAATGCTTTCCAGTGAAGAGCTATTACAGTATTACGCATAACTAAAGATAAATCCTAATTATTTTTTGTCGTTTTGGTATCTAGAATTCAATTTCACCCTATATATCTATATCGATGACTCACAGTATGTAAGGCTGCCACACCCAAGTTGAATAAAAAAAACCCAATAGATAATATATGTATGTGTGTAAATATTACAGTTTTCCCAGACTAACAGTCTCCCACTGAAATCCAATCTCGCTTCTCGAATTTCACTTTTCATTTTCAATAAAAAATAAATTAAATCACCATTCACAAGCCCAAAAATCCTACCAAACTCAACTTTTAAACTGAATACCGGCATCTGTTCTTAATCTACAGTATCAGTATCACTACATAGTCTTCGGCTCCTTTGATTCGTCGCTAAACTTACTCATTTTAGCGTGAATGTCTGAAGTTTCAGGCGTGTAACGCAATTACCACTCTAAGAAACCGACAAGCCACTACCTGTCGTGGAATTCCTCAAGAAGAAAGAACTCACCCAAGAGGACAAACAGATTATGAAGAGAAAGGTAAGCCAATTATCACGGGATGGAGAGGCTTGCAAAACGCGGAAAAAAGGGAATGTTTACTTTGATCTTAGATTGAAAATGCTGGATAAATAGCTGGCCTTGTAACTAGATTTTGTTACTTTCAAACAATTGTTAAAAGTGAAATACTGGTACAGGTGCATCGAGGAACACGAGATGTATGGGAATTTTAAGATTTTAAATCGCGTTTCTTGCATAGAAATAGATTAGTTGTGTCATTCATCATTTTGTTAAAAGCTTAAACATCATCTATTTACTGATCTAAAATTAAAAATATATTCATTCAATACTAGTTAGTTAAGGAAAACTAAAACAGTAAATAGACCCAAGTAATTGAAGAACCTGCAATTTTTTTTCTACCTTCAACATCATTCACAAGAACATTTAATTTTAAAAATGTCTTTTTTAACTGTATAATAGACAATTATAATTCATGAATGTTTATTCAAGATAAGAAAGTTTAGCCCCCGAGCCCGAAGGGCGAGTGTAATAATTTCTTCGAGTGAATAAACATTCGTATCTCACGAGGTTTATGGAGTTAATAATAGCAGTTTAAAACGTCAAAATTGAATAATAGATATTTATACACCAAGTGAGATACATAAATGTTTATTCAAGAGAAGAAAGTTTAGCCCCCGAGCCCGAAGGGCAAGTGGGATAATTTCTTCGAGTGAAAAAACATTGGTATCTCACGTGGTTTATACAATATTTTATTAAATTTTGACGAAGATATTTCAAATATATGAATTATTTTATTTTGACATAACAAAAAAGAAAATCGAAGTAGTCGTCAGGTCAAGTTGTCATTGTTTTTATGCATTTTTCACGAAATAATGACATCAGAGTGATTTAAAAATGTGTTGAGTGATTTAAAAAAATTTAATTCACTTGTGAATAAACAGTTTTTTAAAGTTGTTGCTATGGAGTTAATAATAGCAGTTTAAAACGTCAAAATTTAATAAAAATATTCATGGTACCTACAGTATATTTGACATATTCTTGAAATATTTGATTCCCAGAATACCTAGCAATTAACTTGCAAACTACAATTTTTCGATTTTACAATCTCAATCTCAATAATTATTATTTGAAATTTAGTTTGTTACTCAATTATCTGACGAATAATACGCTGCTTTATTGACATAAAGTAAATCACTTGAGTTTAATATAACATTCACTCGCTACTCGCCTACGACTCATGTGGTCAACTTGGTTTATCATCGTAAATCAAAAATTACATTTTCTAGCCAAAATTTTTACACCATTTAAATAAACACATGTTAAGATACCATTTAGTAGCCTCAAACATTTAAAAAATTCAGTTTACAAATTCCAGCGAAAAAAAGATTCATTCACAACACGTGTAATCCTCAAATTACATCAACAACAAAAAATCCACCCGCCCTTACTATATTATAAACTAACCCATATTTACCCCGCAAAAATCCACTTACATCCTGTCAGTGTCAACCTTAAACCTTCGGGATCCTATATCCCTACCCAAGATCGTGAGACAGGAAAACAGGATCATAAGATTACAGTATCCGGCGAGATTGGCAAACATAGGCGCCGAATTTTGTAAATTTCATATGGGACTCAAATTCGTACAAGTAGATAGTTAAAGTACGTAATTTTAAATGAACAGCACGCATAACTGAAGAGTACAAAATAAGAGTTGGAAATAATTCCTTTAGCCATGGGTTAGAGATTCCAAAAGCAACAGTTAATTGTTATAATTAGAGATGGGAATTTAGTGATTTTTCCTTTTTTTCTACGTGAGTACTATTTTTATGTGTCATAATACAAAATCCGTTTTAAAGAAAATGCTTTCATTTGAACCCAATATGATTTTACCTATTTTTCCTAAAATCGTGGTTTTTTAAAATTTGGACCTATTTTACTATTTTTGTACCTAAATCATATTTTTATGTTCCTAAATCGTGTTTTAAATTTTTTTCTTTTTTTTAAATTTAACATTCACAGATATTTGTATTTTTTAAGTTGTCAATTTAGATTTTTGAACTTCTGCAGTTATTTTCTTCGCGCATTTTAAAAAGTATTTGAAATTAAATACAGCTGTCGTTTAGCGGTCGGTGCGAAAACTAAAATTTTAGTCACGTTATGGTTACAGCAGTTCGTATACGAACGAGTCGCACCACACTGGCTGTAGTGTAGATTGTGCGACACAATCTTACTGTAGACAATATTGAAAAAAATATTAGTTTGTTATAGTTATAAAAATAATTTGGACTGATCTTTTTAATTGTTATTGTTATTGGTGCTAGAATTCTGTACAAATTGATGATTGTACATGTACAACCGTACCTAACTGAATTTTTTAAACCTAAAGTTTAATAGATTTGTGCAATATATAAAATTTGCACAGAATTTCACCAATAATTTATAGTATAGAGTATTGTTTATTTATATTTACAAACCTGTAAATTTTTATTTTTGTTTATTATTTTATTTATGAATATGATTATGAATATTTATGAATACCTAAATGTTTATTTATATCAATATAATAAAATATTTAAAAAAATTTATAACCTAAAATACTTTTTTTGGAACCTAATTTCAGATATTTTGTACCTAAAACGAGAATTTTATTAACCTTTTTAGGAACCTATTTTCGCAAATTTTAAATCCTAAATTCCCATCTCTAGTTATAATATAATAATTATTTATACAAAAATTCCAACTAGGTAGTACTATATAAATATTTGCATATTAACAAATTGAAGTCAATATTTAAAAAGGTTATTTGTCTCTACTTTTAATAGCTTATACAACGGAAAATCGCATTTTCGTCATTCACTGCTTTCTTCGAAAGACGAAAGATATAAATGTGTCAAAATTAAATAACAAATATTACATAATAACTAATAAGAATGTCAGTAAATACAGAGTTGTAGAGAAACTTTTATGTGCAACATTGCGAAAATGCTCTTACATGCTCATGTTTTTGTAAAACTTCCCCGTAAATGCAACCTCATAGTTAGAAGCTATTTTCGACACTACCTACTTTGATACACAGTTCTACATGTTGTATCATAACTTCGTGGACTTGATATAGTCGTTAGGAATTTAGAAGAATTTTTCGGAAATATAAAAATACATTTAATGAACACCTAAATAGAATGACTTTCATTTAGAATCAGAATCATAGAAGTGGCATGCAAAATATTCACGGTACCTACTTGATATTTTGAAATTTATTTGTAGAAATTTTTATAAATTCCTTTTGATCCGTTATCAGCATATATGGGTACTGAAAGTTATGATACACCCTGTATATTATGATGATATTTGGTTAAAACGGCCAAACAGGTTGGAACGAGTAATATTACATTAGTGGTATTCAGAAAATTATAGACAGTTAGATGAAAAACTGCCTCAGGTTTTAAAGGAAACAATTACTTAATCTGGATTATTTTATCCATAATATTTAAAAACCAAAAATAGTTAAATAATATTTATATTAGATGGCAGCAAAATGAAATAAATTTTTCATTTCACTTTTATGTTGAAGCGCCCGTAAAATCGCCGCCACTGTGCAAGGTCAGCTACAACTTCATAGCAGGTGACAGTTGACAGAAATTTGATGAATGAAAAAGAAAACTAGTGAGAAACACATTTTTTGGGCAGTTTATGGGAAAGAGTATCGGTGAAAGAATGAAAGGAAGAAAGGAGCCCGTGCCCTGAGAAAATTGTGCGATTTTTGTCGTTCTGTATGTGGGAGTTACGAGGTATTGTACACCCTTTTCTTCAAAGTGTCAGTCATGATAGAGCTATTTATTATTGGGTCTTGGGAAATGTTGAAGAGTGCAGGTTTCATGGGCTAGTAGCAAGTGATTTTATGAGAAATTATTTTGACTTTTCAGACAGTTTCCATTAATTGTGTTTATGTTGTGTTCTTGTGTTAACTTTATTTTCCCACAAGACAGGTTCTCTAAAATTGTAAAATTTGCGTAATTATTTTTTCCTTAAATTTAACCAGAATACAAGTAAAAGTTCTTAAAATTAATCATTGTTATGACTATGAGTTATGAATATTATTTTATCAGCGAATGACAACTAAAAATACAACCATACGTTGTTGTTTTCTGTTTAACTTGCTATGAGTAACCCTAGTGTTTTTTAAAACTTATAACCAGGTCAAATTCTAGTGTATTTTTTGAAAATGTAGATCGACATGTATATATTTCTAATAGAACTGCACACATAGCAGGGGTGGATCCAATGACCATCCTATTGTTAAACTTATTATTTTCTTCCTTGCTTTTATTGTGCCCGGTCAAGTTGAGGAAAAGACAAGATATAGATTTATAAAAAATGTCATTTTAACGCACATGAATGCAAAAATATAACTGATCAGGTGATAATGTGCAATTAAAATTTTTGTATGATATTATTATTAGAGATGGTAATGTGTTGTTTTTACCTTTTTTCTACGTAAGTACTATTTTTATGAATTAGAGAACAAAATTTGTTTTGAAGAACATATTTCCTTTTGAGCCCAACATGATTTTACCTAATATCGTGTTTTTAAAAAAAATTGTACCTAATTTACCTATTTAGTAGGGGAAGGTGGGGCAGAATGGGGTAGCGGGGTGGAATGGGAAAACGCTGTTAGCGCATGGGCATGAGTGTAGGGATCCATTAAATAATATTTTGACGTTTAGTCAGAGGTCAAGTTTGGTTAGAAGTACTATTTGTTAGTGTTGGTCTTCACTTTCTGCCGGTTTCTACGTGTGTGCGAAATTTTCCTTAGATTTGTATTTAATATATGGATGCAGTTAAGCGTCATTTTTAAGATTTATCATAATGATGATTATCCAGTACAGTTGTTATTTAGTCTTCTTACAATTTTGCCGCATATTACGGTGAAATTACTGACTATAATTTTTTTTTAAATTATGTTTGCAATGTTATGTTGTGGGGCAGAACGGTGGGGCGGAATGGGATGTTCTGCCCCACATGTTTTATCATAAGGTTATGTAGGTATGTGAATTATTTTGTTTTATATATTATATTCAGATGGTGTGTAACTACAAAAAAAAAAACTGAGCGGCAAAGCTGGTCGTCAGACAACGTACAACGTGCTGTAGAAACTGTCATGACCTTTATTGTGATCAACTTGAGTCACAAATGGGCACATTATGACGTGCGCGGGTTTTGACAACTATAACGATGAGTCTATATTGATTTGATAATTAATTATTATTAATTCTGCCCCACTAGGCGGGGCAGAACGGGAAAAAATGATCTTTTTTCCTTTGCGTTTTTTAAGTACAATTTATTGACTTTTACTTCCTTGTACGGAGTAATAAAGAAGTATTGTTATCGCGAAAAATTTCGGTTCTCAGATTTTTACGGAAATATCCGTTTTGACCTTTTCTGAATCCATTATGACTAGTTTCGTCGTGACGTCTGTACGTACGTACGTACGTACGTATGTACCTCAGTAACTTAGTCTATGGTATGTACGTACGGGCGTACGTATGTATGTCGTATAACTCAAATTCGGTTAGACGTAGAAAGTTGAAATTTTGTATTTAGGACTGTTATAGCATCTAGTTGTGTACCTCCTATTTTTGGTTTCAATCTATATACCGGAAGTAGTACTTTTTTCAAATATTTCGATAAATATTTAATTTAAGACAAATTTTTTAATTTTAAATGAAAGATTATGTGATTATTACCTACAATCGGTATTTTATAAATATTTTTGTATCTGGTATCATTTAGGAATAATTAAAGTATATATTTATAATTTATTATTTCGGTATCTTGTAGTCCATGATCGATTAACATTTGTTACTACGTAAAATTTAAATGATTATGACATGACAGTGACAGTGGTAGTGACTTCCGCTTACCTGTAAAGGAAGGTATTGGAATCATGCAAAAAATCGGGTGGTGAATTTTTAGTGGATGAGCACGTATTAGGGTCCTTACAACTCATTTTTGATAGTTTCACGATGATGTCTGTGTGTATGTGTGTGTGTGTGTGTGGTCAAGGGGTGTTAGTCGCATAACTCAAATACGAATTACCCGAAAATTTTGATATTTGGTATTTAACATTTGTATATAAATTGGAAGAGCTCCTTAGATTTTGGTAGGTACAAATATCTTCATCGGAAGTGATATTTTTTGAAGATTGAAAAGGTTAATTGTCAAAATTGTATATAAATTTGGAAAAATATAGTATTTATTTGTAATAAGAATATGAGGAAAAGTTATTTGCATAACTTACGTTATAAAAAAATTGTCTTTATCTGGTAGCATTAAAGAACTGCAGTAAAATTTAAAAAATAAATTTATCAAATAAAACGTTGATATCTTGTAATCCATGATCGGTTGATTTTTGTTTCTGCGTAAAAAATATTGACAGGTGAGACGGGTGACAAGTTGGCATACTAGCGCTATATAAGTCCTAAGTAAGATATTAAATGTAGTAATTGAACGGAGGATGGCTTCAACACAGCAGAGTTTTTCTGTGAATGAATCTTTTTATTCAGGTGATGCAAATTTCTGTGTTTGAATATTTTAGATTTTTATTTGTATATTTTAAATGGGCACCGGATTGTACGTATACATTTCTGTTTAAAGTCTAGATATGGCGGAAGGTTGTGTGATGGCCACGTCAGATTTTTTAAAATTTCAAATAAATTCGTCATGTTATCACCCAAAATAAGATGCTACCCCATTCCGCCCCACCTTCCCCTACTTACCTAAATCTTTTTTTTTTTTAATGTAAGACCTTAAAATACTTTTTAGTATCTACCTAATTTGAAATAGTATGTACCTATCTAAAACAATAAATTTTTAAACCTATTTAGCTACTACCAATTTTTGCAAATTTTACTACCTAAAATCCCATCTCTAATTATTATATCCAGCTTAGTTTAAAAAATTAATAGAACCAAAATAATGTCTAAAATGTATTATTTCAATAAAGATAAACCAAATCAATAAGTAATCTACGGTGGGGCTCAGAAGTAGAAGTAAAATTATACACCTTATATAATTTATCTCAGATTTTCTGCATCTTATCAAAAATATTGCTACCCGGCGGGCATTCGTGCAGAGCAGATGTACATCTTGCCATCTTGCAATAATATCCACAATTGACACTAAAATGGCCCATTGCACACACGAAGTTGTAGGAGTTTTTATTTATCTCCTCTTTACACTATAAGATCTCTTTCTGTTTGCGTATTGACTTTACACTTTACATACAATTCACATTGTAAATCTGCTTTGTTTCACGTCTCGCCAACGCGTGGGCGCCATTATCACCACGACATGTTTCGCAGCGTTTAGCGACGCCTACTGATTTCAATTTCCAAATTTAAAACAACTGAAGTCGACGTTACTGTTTGCGATCTTTTGTTGCGTCTCGCATGGCCATCTTGACTGTAATTGACACTTGCAACATTTTACTGTGTTTTTTATTGTCAAATTTTGAAATTTATTGTTTTATTTCTCTGTAGTGAAATTTTTATTCTTTTATTTCGGTATAAATGCGTGGTTTCACTGGTTTTAAGTTTTTCGTGCTGGGTGGTATGTAATAATTTAAATTTTTGCTGAAACTATTATAAATTGCAGCTATAATTTTACGCTATCGCAGGAGAGATCTTGGGGGCATATTTCACAAATGAACTGTTAAAATTTTGTGAAAGAAGGACATTTAAATGATAAATTTGCCGACATGTGTCACGTTAACAGAAGAAAACTTTTGTAAAATTAATGTATTATTTACCAAGAGTTTTCACAGATTATTTTTCTTCAAATAAAAAATTTTAAAAATTCCCAACCATATTGCATATATAAACGTAAACTTAAGTTAAGGTGGTTGACTACTAGTCGTTAAAATGGTGAAAAATACTTATGTTTAGTTTTCACTTTAAAATTTAAGGAAAAATTGAAATTTTCTAAATAACTAAGATATTTTTGAACAGTTTAAGGTTACTCCATTTTTGCTTCAATGCCAGTTTTTTTTAGTTTTTCTTCAATTTTTTATGTGCATGGCTACAAACATAGCCTATTAAATATTTCATGTGTATTTCGATACAGTTCTATAAAAAAATTCAAAATTGGTATTAAAAAAAGGAGGGAAACTTCAAACTATTCGAAAATGTGTTATTTGTTTAAAAAAAAATTTTATGGGGAAAACTAAAAATTGTTTTTCGCTATTTTTAAGAATGGTATTGATCAATTTTGAATTTAATTTTGAGGGTTACAAACTGTAGAAAGAATTTAATTTATATAATCAGATATATAATTTAATTCTTTGTTTATTAAAGTAAAGTTCAGCAAAACCCATAATTTGACAATGCAACTGCCTGAATAAGCTTTAACAACAAACACCAAGCAAATATCAGAATATCACTCGTAATAATAATTTTTTTAGAAAATTGTTTTCGTTAGTTTCTTCAATTTACATTTTCTGCCGAATTTTCAGATTTTTTTCAATCAACGATAATATACCTTAACCCTACTCAATTTGGGTGTGAAAAGCTCATAAATCGGCGATATTGGTGTATCGATAAATCAGTATAGTTTAGGTACATATTTTTTTTTCAGAACCACAGTGGTCAACATACCGTACCTATACGCAACTATCCAATTTTGTAAATAATATTAATCGTTTAAAAAAATAAATTAAAATGTTCAAATCATAATCTGCTTAACATAAAAATAATTCTGTCATCACACTTTTTATTCAAAGCAATTATTTAAAGTACAAAAAATGTCCTTGTCCTTCAACCTTAATAAAATTAAAGGTCGCCGAAAAATCCCTTTAAATATTCAAAAGACACCCATCATCCATCCATTACCATTTCGTAACACGATCTTTCATTCTTTAAGCAAGGTATCGTCAACATTCAAATTTCCTTCAATCTTCTCAACAAAGACCACCTCATCTTTCTTTTCTTTTCTTAAGATCGAAACAAGTGAATGGCGCCCATTGATAACAAAGCCGCATTCACACAGTAAACAATTGATGAGCGGACACCTAACCTAACTTTACCTAAACTAGCAGCAGGGCCGCATTCAGGAGAGCGGAGGTAAAGTTTAATTCTGGTAAGAATAATAACGCTACAAAAAATAAAATAGCTATCATTATAAATTTTGAAGAATTTTGCCTACGCAGTCACTGTAATAAATTAAAGAATTTGAGACCATCCGGATCATTTTATGTGAAATTTGTCATTTGAATCATTTTTGCGGAATCCCTATTTAGGTTAATAGTAATAATAATTATTATTGTACTAGTTTTCCATCGCCTGGGTTGGAACTAAACAGTCCTACAAATTTTGGGAACATGCCACAGTGTCGACAAGTCATAGTTCCGACAAGACACAGCATCTAAAAGTCATAGCGTATAAATGTCATAGCATCGACAATTACCCCCACTCTTGAGTTCATAGCGTTTAACTGTTAAACAGTCATAGCGTATAAATGTCATAGTGCCGACACTTACCCCCACTCCTGAGTTCATAGCGTATAACAGTTTTAAAAGTCATAGCGTATAAATGTCATAGAATCGAATAAATGCCACACCACGGAGTTCTGTTGAACTCAATTAGGGTTTTGTTAGTATTGATTAGTTTATTTAAAAAAAACGGAGTTCTGTTGGACTCAATTAGGGTTCTGTTAGTATTGATTAGTATATTTTAAAAAAACGGAGTTCTGTTGGACTGAATTAGGGTTTTGTTAGTATTGATTAGTTTATTTTAAAAAAAAACGGAGTTCTGTTGGACTCAATTAGGGTTTTGTTAGTATTGATTAGTTTATTTTAAAAAAACGGAGATCTGTTGGACTCAATTAGGGTTTTGTTAGTATTGATTAGTTTGGGTACAAATGTGCAAATCGAAGTGTGAAAATTGGTATATGGGTAGCTGGCCATTGTGGTGGGGGAACTTTTATACGCTGTGGTTATTAGGCGGTATGGTTTTTATATACGCTATGACTTTTAAAACTGTTATACGCTATGAACTCAGGAGTGGGGGTAAGTGTCGGCACTATGACATTTATACGCTATGACTGTTTAACAGTTAAACGCTATGAACTCAGGAGTGGGGGTAATTGTCGATGCTATGACATTTATACGCTATGACTTTTAGATGCTGTGGCTTGTCGGAACTATGATTTGTCGACACTCTGATATGTACTCCAAATTTTGACGTTATCATTTTTTGTTGATATTTTTCGTAGCCTTGCAACACAGTAAATTTAACCATTTCATTAATGTTCTGTGTAAATATTAGGTACTATTTTTAAGTTTATATTAATTTCTTTGTTTCTTTAATATTTCTTAGGATGTGTAATCACTTTTACGTCTTATGGTATGAAGTGCAACATAATAAATAACAATTTTTTTTATTCTAGGAATTTTGTTAATGCTGTTAAAAAGCAAATGTCAATATTACCGGAAACATTTTAATGGAAAGAAATTAGGATTAATAATTAATTTGATCTTGCAGTCATTCAATTATTTTATTGATTCAAACTGAAGTTTCGGCTAAAGCTTTCTTCAGGGTTATATCTTAAAAGACTGCAAGATTCGATTATTTATCAATCCTTATATTTTCACTCAGTCGATCATCGTTCTATAAATTATTTGAACCCTTGACATAATGAACATCAAGACATCATCAAGAACCTTGAAGAATGCTGTAGTTATAGACGAACAAAACGTCGGTTTAAATTAATCAAATAATTGAATGACTGCAAGAGATCTGCTTGATTAAATCCTTATAACATAAATAAACAATAATGTAACTAGTTTGATATCACGATATTAGCTATTTCTGTAGCAAAAGTTGGAAATTAGTTATTCTGAAACGAATGCACGTTCTGAGACACGAGCGCAGCGAGTTTCGGGTTTTGCGTGGTGTTTGAGAATCACGTTTTTCGCATGTATTACAAAAAAATCTGCAATCGTCCTCAAAAACATTGTATTAAAAATTACATTTTTGATAGATTATACTCGTATGTAACTACTTGGGCGGCTTTGCATAGTTTATCTTTAATTTTGCAGCATCATAGGGGTTGCTTACATGACACAAGAATTAAATAAAACAAAAAATTTAATTTCCCGCACTAGTGTTAATTGGCTATTTCCCTCACTCATTTTGAGTGACAGAATGTCTATATTTCTCGCACTATTGCGGAATAGTTATTTACGAACCAAATGCGGGAAGATTTCTATCCCACATGAGCAGATCTTTGAAACACGAGCGAAGCGAGGATTTCATTTACGCAAATGCTGGGATGCTGTCTTCCCGCAAGAGGTTTGCACAATGTTTTTTTGTACCGAATAAAGCTATAATTAAATACATTCAAGTTGTAGTTGTGTTGTAGTCTGATCATTAAATTTCAGGTTACGATGTTTTTTCTACTCACTACTATAGACAGATGGCGCGCTAGTCGCACATTTATTTCAAAATTTGTATATATCGATGGTGTTTATGTGTTTTAATACATGAAAATCAAAGAAACATTTGTTAAAATAAATTTTGTTATTTTAAAGATGATTTTATTGTAGAATTCTCAAGAAAGCCACTAGGAAATTGACATTTCCGATTGTCAATTGCGTGCTACATATGGCATTTCCTAGATTATAAGTACAAAAAAAAATTATAAATGTCTTACATTTATTTGTAATACGGTCCTGATCAGCACCCAGGGCTGATATTCCTGCGCCCAAGGCTGCTGCTTTGAATACTCTACAAAGAGACCTCGGTGGTAACTCGACCCGGTGGGATATTCTCTTTGAGAATATTTGGTGTTTTCTCTTGAGAACGCACCTCGTGCACCTGAGATAGTTCACTTGTCGTGTTACTTTGTTCAGGACAATGAGAATGGTTATGGTTTAGTTACGGTGGTGGGTGGTTTTGGAATCTGGTTGAGAGTTATGGGAGTTTTTTGGGGGAACAGGTTTATTTGCTCTGTAGTTAGGTGAATAGAAAGTTTTATTGTGGATATTATTACTGTTTACCTCGTTCTTTTCAAATTAAACTGAAGGTTTTTTAAGCTTTTACTCAAATTATTTTTTATGCCGAGATACGTGACTCTCGTGACTCTCATAGTATTTTAGAACAAGACAAGACAACACATCAGTTTTATGTAATTTCCTCACTGCCACCACAAGAATTTTTAAAATGCTATTTATGAAACGTATTATTGAAGGTTTGTGCCTTTGCCTTTGTCCAAACATAATAGCTCAAATAATAATTAATCATATATAATACCACTAGTGTTCCAAGTTATGTAGACAATTTTTGTGGCTGCATCACTCATGATTATTACGCTTGATTGAAAATTGCACGAGTGCGTAGCACGAGTGCTATTTCGTGATACAGCCACAAAAATTGTCTACATAACTTGGAACACGAATGGTATTCGGAGGACAATTCACCGAATAAAAATGTATTCTTTCTTTATGAAAATGATTTATAAATAGCTTCACTTCCATTACAACAGTTATAACAATAGGATTTTGATTAATAAAGATATATTCAATTGTTTAAAATTGTCGATTGGATCACTAGTGAAAATTGTCTAAAAATTATGTCGCTGCGAGCACTGTGATAAATTGTCGAAAAAATTGGAAAATTTATAAATCCTCAAAATTGATTGGTCCATTTTTGACAGATGACACATGAGTTGAATTGTCATTAATATTTTTACACTTTACTGCTGGCAAAATAAATTTATCGAAAATATTAGTCCAAATGTTTATTCTTTTTACCTCCCGTTTCATATTCTATATGGTAGGTATTGTGAAGGATCAAAATTTTTGAGTGTGAGTTTTTAGTGTATGTCTCCTTTTTATGATCCATAGAATACGAATAAAGTATTTTCGAGATGATGTTGTCTTTGTGTATGTGTGTGTCCCCAAACCAGAAGTAGTACTTTTCTTGAATATTTTGATAAATAATTAATTTATAGTAATATTTTTTATTACAAATGAAAGATAATATTATTATTGTCTACAATCTTTAGCATTTTGTAAATTGTTCTGTCATAGTACTTTAGGAATTAAAGTAAGTATTTTGTTGTCCATGATTGTTTGACATTTTTTTGTTACTACGAAAAATTTAATTGATTATGACATTATGACACATCGTTGACAACTTCGTCTACAGTTCTAAATGACTTATGGTGAGATTCTGTTCAAATCTGTAGTTGCTACAGATCCATAAAACTGTAAATATTTAACAAAATCGCAATGAAATTTATAAGCATATGAACATTTTTATATTTGTCAACAAATATTGATGAGATTTTGTTCAGTATTTAAAGATTTACAAGTTTGTAAAACTTACAGGTTACAGATTTGAACAGAATCCCACCATAAATTATATTTAATATTTGTAAGTGCCTATTATTTTTAAAGTAGTATAAAGAGCAGGGTATGGCGGGAGGTCTTGTAAAAAAAAAAATTCATTCAGCATCTCTAAAGAACAAAATCAAGTCCTATTATACATGTTTATTTAAATACTTCATGATAATTCTAACCACATTCAATACAGCCCGTTTAACACCGATATACGGGTGGCGCCATCTCTCGGATCAATTAACAACTAATTTTTTAAATTTCACTAACAGGAACACATAGGTACCAAACCGAAATTTTAGTATAATATTTGACAGTTAAGATTTGCTGACAAAAATAACCGAAAAATATTACGAATTCGATCATTTACTGTCTAGATACCGTATGACCGTCCATAGCATTATTGTAAAGTGATCGCAACATATAAGAGTGAGAGGGCATGAGAGGTCGGATCTTGAAGTGTATTACGGGTTGCATTCTGATGATAAAAACAAGTATGTAACTTGTATGTAACATCAAGACTAATCATCATAGTCTAATCACGAAATAATTTGTTACGCCAGACAGCACTGACATTACAGGTTAACCAAATTCCGATTTATGACAAAGCTGTCAAAACGTTTTCCTGGTTTTGAACTAAATGTAACCTGCAATACATCTCAAGATCCAACCCCGCATGTCTTCTCTCACGGATATGTTGCGATTACAGACAAATTCTCCATGCGGTATGTAGCAGGGTTGGCAAAAAATTTTTTTTTGTTTATTTTAGCCAAAAAAACTGTTTTTTGTATAAAACGTGTTTTCTCCTGATTAAAAAAACATGTTTTAAGCAAAAAAAAAAAACAGTGTTTTATTTTAATCAGCTGGGACTTCTGAAATATGCATCATTACGCATTATGGTGATAAATATGCTGGGGATTCCCCTACCTATACTTATTATTTATTATCAGGATATATCAATTAGTGACATCTAGTGAGAAATAGTATATATTATATACCTACTATACACTATTATTAGCAATTGGAACTTTGTTTGTTTGTATTATTATTGAGATAAAGTATTAAAAATGTTTAAAACGTGCTTTAAACACTTGCTTTGTTTTAAACAAGTTTTAAACGTTTGTTTAAAACAAAATGTTTTAAACGTGCTAACCCTGGATCTAGACAGTAAAATCGATGGTGTACCTAGTAATTAAAATTCAATCTAGAAATTCTTTATACTACAAGTTAACACTATTTCCATAGAGGAATTCTTAAAATGAACTGAGGTATAAGTTATAACAAATAATTTGGAAAATTCCTTTAAAATACATAAATATATGCAACTGTAATTTTATTAACGGTTCCCCGAATAAATTAATTAAATCAATTATTATTCTACACATCAGGTCAAGTTTAGTAAAATTGATTAAATTTACACCCCCAATAACAGCAGGATCTAATCGCGCGCACCCTTAACAGTTTAAATTAGTTAAAAATAACAAATGAAAACAATTTCTCATAGCTCACGCATGCAGTCTGGTGCATCATTAATTGCTTATCATTTAATTATCTATGCCCTAGAGCCGTATCTAGACCATCCCTAGCTCTGTATCCACCCTCACTTGTTTCTGTTTCGCCGCCGTTAATTGGCGCTGTTTCTGGTAATTTATGACGTCACGCAGGTCTCGTGCCGTACGCGCGACCTGCCATCTGGTGACCGACTGAGCAACTGACGTTTGGAATTGTGAATTGTGGTTTACGGGGTGAGGCTACGCAACGAAGGCGATATGGTTTTGTTTTTACGCACTTTGGATTGTTTTTGTGATCGTTATTTGTTTCAGGGCTACCTGCGAGCCGGAGGATCCAAGAAGGCGTGCAGACGATTGTCGATTGTTAATTAGGACAACACCTGTTGTTGTTTTGGTTTTTTGTTTCTCGGGATTCCAAGGAAGTTTAATTGGGTATAAGGGTGTAGGCTCGGTGCTTTATTGATTCGATTTTAGGTAATTTGACACCTGTGATTCTATTATTTTTTATTTTCCTTTTTTTTCTGAACCCGTTAAAAGACTAATGATGAAAAACATATCATCTAAGCGTAAATGCCTGAAATTTCTACCTATCATTTTTATTTTACGAGTTCTATTATTACTATTTTTTACTTGCGGTAATGAGTAATAATCTATTTCTCACCATATTTTGGTTACTTCGAATATTGCTCTTTGTTTCTATTACTTAATAGAAACGTGAATAACAGCGGTGTATTTCAGAAATAATTTGGAATTTAGTTTTATGTGGTTTTATATTTTAAAATAGACTACAAATTTGTGTTCGCCATGTTGAATCAAAATGGGGGAGATGTTTCTCACAAAATTATTGAAATGTGTATTATGTCTGAATACTTTAAGGTAAATAAGTAATAAATATTTGTTCCTTACATTTAACCTAAAAATTAAACTCAAAACTACAGCACAAGGTAATTAAAAATAAAATCTTTGTCATGTTACCTGGAATATTAGTTGAAGAAAATAAACATGTAAATCGAACACAAAAAAGTACAAAATAAAAATAGGTACCTATATAAAAAAAGTAACTGACTTCAAAAGCCTCTAAAAAGATTAAAATAAATATGGCTTGTAAGCTTGTATTACCGCATATAAAGTATAAAATTTTATGATTTAGTAGTGAATTAGAACAAAACTATAAAATATACTTTATATGGTTATTTTTAATTCGTCAATACAAGCCGAATCTATTTCATACTTGTTTGTTATTATTTATTTTTAAGTCGTTAACTTTATTTTTATGAACATTTCTTTATGAAACTAGTAGGTAAATCATATATATCATTATTCAAAATATATAATAAAAAATAAGTAATATAAAAAGCATAATTAATTCAAAATGATATGCGTTATTAGATGGAAATTACCTTCCAAGATAATACAGAATTAATGGAATAATCAGTATAAAATTACAGAATAAATGACGTCTCGCCGCAAGTTCATTTATTCATTTAACTGTTATAGATACTCCGAGATAAATAGCACGAGATATATGTCAGCAAACATTTTATTGTGTCCCTCTGCCGTTTATTTAATTGTATCCATTATAATTTTAATAACAAATTGGAGCAAGAATCGTAATGTTGTCTCATGAATAAATTCTCCGTATAGAAACATGGATTCTTCAATAGGAATTAGTCACTGTACTCTAGCACAGCCACATAGAGGTGGAAAGGAAAAACTATCCTATAAAAACTATCGATAATTCGATATTTGTAAGTTATTGATAGTACATCGATAGTTAATAATTAATAATAATAATTAATCGATACTATGAATAGTTATACGATAGTTTGAGTTAAAGCTATCGACTCCACGTAGCTCAACATCGCGTTTGTCCTATGTAAATGTATAAAAACGGTCGCTAAAAATACGTAAAAGCAGTCTAGCAATTTTTAAAATGCTCACGAAATTTAATAGATAAAGCTAAATTTTATAAATTTATTTACAGACGAAGAATGCAACTAGGTTTATGCCGAGTTACATTTTTAAATAAATCTCTTAATAATAAGATAATGCATGTACAAAATTGCTTAAACACACTTTTTCATTAATTATAGATTTCAAAGATTTTTTCAGAATTCTAACTGGGTATAAACTTAAGATTAATTCTTTCAAAAACATCTAGTATCTGCTTTTCCTTCAAATGTTTGTAATATAATGAGTAAAGCAGAAACTGCTACACCTCTAAACACGTAATATTTTGTTACGGAGACGAGACCCTTAAACGATAGTTGTTTCTCATCCGAAACTTTCGTTTGCTAACATTTAGTATTTAAAATATCGATAATCTATCGTTTAATTTATCGTAAACTTTTGTTAAACTAGATACCGACAAAGACAAACTACCGTTTGGGTTTGAACTATCCTTTTTCCTTCAGGTAACTATCAATAATACTATTGTTACATCGCAACTATCAACTGCAGGTGGAGCGATTTTATTTTAAAACAATTGTTCGAGTCAAATTGCTGTCAGGTGACAGGTTGAGATGTCAAACAAAAATTTATTCGGACGAAATAAAATGCTCCAGTGTAATTCAACGAGATAATTTAACGACTCGTTTAGTTCTTCTTTACAAATATTCAAAAAATCTAATCATTCCGCTAACAAATATTAGATATATGAAGCAAATGACACTTCAGTGGTTGTTTGGTATGGAAAAGGTAAATAAGGTTTTATCACATGCAAAAAGTTACCTTCCTTTTTATTCGCTGTCAAAGCGATAAAATTGTGTTTTGTTTTGACTTATTTTATACAGGAGTGGAATTTTCATATATAATACCATTAGTGACTATGATTTTGCCGGAAATTTTTGCTGTCTGGTCACGACTGCTTGTTGCGTCGAAAATAAACAAGAGTGCGTAGCACGAGTGTTTATTTTCTAAAGCAATAAGCAGGAGTGATCAGACGACAAAAATTACCAAAAAATCATAGTCACGTATGTTATTCGGCTTGACAATTTCTCGAATTATTTTATTTATTCCAAAAAAAGTAATGTATTTTTAAAACAATCATCAACTGACATAGTATCTAAGCAACGCTTCGCGACAATTTTCAATAGTGAAAATTGTCAGTGTAATTTTCACTAGTGAAAATTGTCACTGTAGTTCGTCTGTGATTGGTACAATTCAGCAAAGTACTGTGTTTTGATTGGATGAAAAACTATGAGTGGAATTGTCTATATAATTTCTTTTATTAATTGAATAATACATTCATTATGTAGGCATCTAGCAAGATAAACCCCTCCATAAAACACACTATTGTATTATGAATTCATTATTCAACACTTATGAGTTCGCTATTCAACACAACTGTCATCTGTCATCATCACACCAAAATGTAAGGTTATGGTAATATTTTAATGAATAAAAATTTGTAAAGAAATATTATATGAACTCGTAGATATAACGTCATATTTAACTCGCACATAATGGCTTTAGGTAATTAATTCGGATGATTATACACACGCCTTCAGCTCGAGCATAAACCTTCATCCTCTTGAAGTATAGCCTACTATTTATGTGCTCGTTAATAATATACTACTAAACTATCGACCATCGATAATTTTTCCCATTTCTACAGATGAAGCTAGTATAAAGTTACTGACACTTTTCCAGTGTCTTGTCTCGATGTGCAGTCCAGTAAGTTAACGTGGCGTTTGTTAAAGGGAGATTTAGACGATTAGATTGAAGGAAATGAATGTTTCGCTGGTGATATTTTTATTAAGTTCGCTGTTGGGATCCAAGATATCGCTGAATGCGATTCGCTCCGGGATACGAGCTTGTCATTTGTGGCAATTAAAATATTTAAATTAATTTTATTAGAACGGGTTATTTATGGACGTACATTGATATTTTTATCGTAAATGGCAATTAATTAATGGGAACTATCTGAGTCTATTATAGTAGTACTCTGTTTATAGGTAGATGATATTAAGATATTTATTATGAAATTAAATAACATAATATTTGATTCTTTGTGATTTACTAGTATTAAAGTTTTTAAGTAAGACAGAACATAGAAATGTATTTTTTTACAGTTCTTGGAAGATAAGGTTAAGTTTAGATTAATTAGTAAATGTCAACTTACATGTCACATACCTGACGATACGTAGTAGGTCATTTACAAAAATGTGTATTAGAATAGAATCTTCTCTACGTTATATCACTAAAACCACTGATTATCTGCATTTATTCAACTCTTCCTAGAACAGCATGGACGCAATATAAACATTACAATTACAATATTAATTAACAGTGAACAGTGTTCCCAACTATATTGATGCAAAAAACTCAAAAAAATATGACAAACATTAAATGTAAATATTATACCAGGGTTAAGTACTAATAATATTAATGTATTTAAAGAATATAACTTGCAAAATTGGTTGACCAAAATCTGAAATATTGAAATATTATTGAATTTCTCGCCTTTATAAATGAATTGATTAGGTAGGTATGGTTAGGTTTTATATTGTTTCGAATAATAACAACAAACATTAATTTTTCTGTATTATTTGTGCTATTGGCATTAAAATCAGAATGGATTCGGTTTTTAGGCAAGATGATTGTGATTCTTATTTCGTGGTTCAAGCCCTGTTCGTGTTCACACATGGGACATGGATTCTTTCATGCATCTGAATCCTGAGAAAAAGAATCATGGTGAGAATCCATATGAATATTTATATTATAAACCTAACAAAAATTGTCATTCACATTTCATTTTCTAGTGGACCATAGAACCATTTAAAGTAAAGTATTATGTACTAAGTTCAATTTTCTGTTTCTTACGTCTATGTCACACCGACATGGCATGAAGCATGATGCTCGATGAAACAAATGATTACCTAACGTAAAAATTGTATCGCCGCTATTCTATCGAGCATTTTGACCGATGGAAATTGGTTGCTGATTTCACATAATTTTGACATAATCGATGTTAAAATAATAACAGTAAGTAATTACATAATAAGAACATAAGACTTTAATTTTATAAAAACAATTACTAGAAATTCAGTCAACTTTATTTGCTTTATTTTAACCTGTACCGGTTTCACACCCACCTGGGTCATCAATTTATTAAAATACAGAAAATTAAAAAAAAAAACTTAAAAATTACGAAAAACACAATTGAAAACTTCGTGAAAGTCAAAACATTTTTTGTATAGTGATTTTTTATAAGACTTTAAACTTTTGTCAATATATGAACTAATTTTGATTTAATTAACACAAAAAATTGATGAATTTTATTATCAGCTGTCAAAAATAATTTTCAAAAAACTTCAAAGTACGAAGTGAACGTAGTAATAGGTAAACAAATTTTCGTATGGAATTTTACTATACCGGTGTGACACCCCTTTGACAGTTTTTCATATGACAAAATGCCACATCAAGCACAGTGCTGCATGCCACGCCGGTATGACATATATGGCATTAGGTTTTTAAAAATGATGTAGAAATTCATTATTTGTACATAATAGGAAAATCTGTCCATCCATATAATGAAAGTCCGAATGAAATAGTTTTCTTTGTCAGATTCGTATTGCCTGTTTTGTAAATCTGTAACAGAAAAATTATGAAACATTTTAATGACTTTATTATTTGTTAAAACATGTAATAAATCCGTCATTTCAAAACCATATAAAAATCCTACCTCAACTTTCTGTGGGTAGTACAATAATACAAAATACTCGTATGTTTCGTTCTATTGTGTGTACAGAAACAAATTGATTGACAGATTACAAGGTTGAAAATCGCAATAAAATCCCATAACGTACGATCAGAGTTATGGGATCCGTTGGAGAATATGACAGTTTGATTGGGGCATAATCTCAGAGAAAATGATATACTATCTCCTATCGTAAAGTGTATAACAATAGTGCACTGCCCACGATATTGGACACTAACACTAACACTAACACTGCACGGTGGATAGTGTAAGATTTCTCTGCAGCTATCTCAGTGTTCGCTCAACATTTTATTGATTTCACTTTAAGTGCGATTTGCTGGGAGTGACATGGAAAAATATCTCACCCAGCCAGAGCCAACCATATTGGATTGCACGCGGAATGTTTATTATCTCATAAAAACAACTATTTTCTTCATATCGTATTACTGATGCTTTAAAGAAACATAACTTAATAATGAAGAACTTACCATATATTAAATTACTTATATACTGTTTTTCATATTTAACTAAAATTGTCGGTTTTTAAAATAGGGGTAATTTTAAACAGATTGTCTGCTTGTTAATGTGACTTTTTGTTTTTATTGTTTGTATAGATTTCTACAGAATTTTTTACCAAATCAGATCCCAAATTATATTAATGATAAATTTATAATTACAACAAATTATAATCTAAATAAAATAGTTGATAAAACACCATTTTTCTTCCATAAAATAATGAATTGATATTAATATAGGTAACACTTCTAAATGTTCAATCAGATTTATAAAAACTTTCAGTATCTTTAAGCTAGATTCAGACCTATTCAATTATAAATATAAGTGCTAATTAACCAACCAGCGCTTCAACAAAATTCCAATTTCAATTATAAGAGTGAACGTTGAGCGCTGGTTGGTTACAGTAACATACACTTATAATTGAGTAGGTCTGAATCAAGCTTTATTCAATTTTTCACTCACCCTAAATAAGTTTTAGATTATAGGAATCATTTTTTTATAATGTACCTAGTTCAGATCTCTTTGCTGAATTCATATTAATAAAATTAGTTTATTAAACAAAAGAACTTGACAGTGTTATTCCGGATATTAGAAATAAGAATCTGTATGAATTTTTAGAATTACCTATGAAAATATTATTTTAAAATGTAAAGATGTAGACATTTTTGTTGTTCTAAGATCTAAGATGTCAGTCATAAGCGTCATAATAAGCGTTTGTATTAAACAATTCAATTTCTACACATTAATAATTTAACCTTATAGACTTGATTTATAATTAATGTAAGCGGTTATTTATTCGTTATTCTGTATTCTGTAAAGTTGAACTATAGGATAGGCGTTTCTGTGTTACAGTTCATAATGACACGAAGACATAATCATAAAATGCCTTTGTTCAACTTTACAAAATTGAGAATATAGAATAAGTAACATTCATTATAAACATAATATTTAGATATTTTTCTGTCGGAAATAAATAAAATTTGGATACTAGAAAAACTTATTCGACTGAAAATGAAAAATTGGAACATCCCAAGTTGCAAAAGTTATACCAATCGTCACATAAAAATAATTCTCTGAAATACAAGTTTTTCAAATATTGATTAATTCATTCAATGTAATTTCTAGTCCACAATAATATTTATTGTTTATAATCAAACAAGTACAATATTTCCTCTAACAGATTTGATCACTCAAACAAGCTCTAACTTCCTCCCCTTAAATGAATAAAACTACACAAAACCAACTCTCAAATTGTCAAATTACACGAATTACCAACAATCATTCATCCTATTCTCCACTAAACATCTCTCACGCACGCAAGCTCGCTCGCATTTCGGCATCGTTAATGAAAGCGTTGTTTTGCTTCTGTTCTGTTGTTAGTGATCGTCGTTTGTTAGTTTCAGTAGGACCAGCGCGTGCCCAGATGACACCTCGCGATACCATCGCATGTCCACAGACCATGAAGAGATGGACGAGATGTCCAAGAAACAACAGAACTAGGCGACAGATGGTGACGCCGGTGACGGTGAGGTATGCTGGTTTGGGTAAATTAGGTGGAATTCTCAAATTGGAGTGAATTTAAGTTGTCAATCTAAAACTGGGTTTGAAGTTGGAATAGATTCCTTTGTTTGTATCTGTCACACGGTATATAGACAAGTGGTTTTCAAGCTAAAATAAATAGCGTCTATGATATAAATTACTAATTTTATATCTATACCTTTTACAGAATGATTTCACACTTTTGAAATACGATTTCACATTAACGAAAACTGATTTCACACAAATGAATTTTAATGAAAACCGAATTCACAGATTTCAAAACCTATTTCACAAAATTGGTTTGCATGTCCCTGAAGATATTGTAGAATCTCCAAAGAATACGCATTCTACAAGTAGAACGCATATCATGGAATAAATTACTAAAGTAGCGAATCAAGAGCTACCACAACAACATCTTCTGGTATATTTATACCATGTTGAACGGTATTATGGTGCATCATTGCGAGAGGAAGACCTCATTGAAAATTAATTAAAATTAAAATAAACTTGTTATAGTTCAAAAATATTATATCTTTATCAGTACAATAATTTGAACTACGATATTATAAAATTTTAAGAAATAAATTGCTGAAATGTTTTCAATTGCGTGAAATAGGTTTTCATTATTGCGAAATCAAAATTCATTTGTGTGAAATCAGTTTTCGTTAATGTGAAATCATATTTCAAAAGTGTGAAATCTGTTTTCGTTAATGTGAAATCGTATTTCAAAAGTGTGAAATTATTCTGTAACTAGTCGCTTGGTATATATCCATATGCAATTTTTATGAAATAACCCTCAATAACATGGATGTCTGAGTATTGCTTGAGTGATGTACCTACCTATAACAAGGAATTTTTCAAAATCCTGGAATGCAGTTATGTACTTTTATTTCTCCTTCGGAAGATGAGAGAAAACTAAATTAAATACTAGCTGTTACATAATGTCATTAAAAATATAATGTTCTCACATCTATAATTTTAAATATAGCCACATGGTTTTCCCTTTTCTGTTTAACTGCCAATCAACAGAATTGTACGTCAAAATACAAAACAATAATTGCAGAATAAAAATGTATATTATTATTATTATAAAGCACAATGGGAATTTTGATCGTTTACTTGAAGATCTAAGTAGTCGTAATTTTTTACTTCGGTTTTATGTACCTTACTACCTACGTACTTTTTTTCCGTCAATATGCGTTTTTGGTATTTTGTATTATTTGTTGTTGTAGAAAATAGTAGGCAATAATTTAAAATAAAGACTTTATGTTATTCCATAATATCAATCAATCCAAGTAGATAGATTAGGAATCTTAAGCCCTGTTCACACAAGGACACATAGAGGCCACATGGACGCCAGTGGTTAGCTCAGCGGTTGAGGGTCTGCCTAGCATGCTAGCGGTCCCCAGTTCAATTCCCAGCACAACCGACAATAATACCACTGGGTCCGAGTGGTTGGATTCCACTATAATAACATCTACCATCCTGTAATTGGGAGTTAATCCTGTAGGTTGGTTACCATCAAAAAATAAAAATAAAATACACACGCAACAGTAAATACCTCGACAAATACTGTGTGTGTCCTTGTGAAATAGAGGCGCCGCTATTTTGTGGCATCTATCTAAGTAAAGAAAATATCAATTTTGAGGCCACAAATGTTCCACATGTTCTACATGATCCAACTTTATCGGCATCATGTTTTAAATATTTACGTTATTTGAACGCTGTTACGTGAATTGAATATTTATTAAATTTGGCAGGAAAGAAGCACTTTAACTGCCGCACAGTTGGCGTTGTATAACCGAAGCGAATTACGCTTAATTTCCCACCTATATATTTAAAAACCAAAAGTTACGGCATCTCTTACTCGTATGTAAGCAAGTAAATAATTAACAAACAATCCAATACTACCAAATACAGAACGCAACACTCTCCTACAACCCAGAACGCAATCATTTAATTTACTTCCAATGTAAACACACATTCCCCCATAAATCACCATTGCAATAATCCAGCATGTCGATGTCCAACGTCCGCGCGGACGCAAGCACGAAATCCGAACATCGAACACTTACCGCGATCTCTTTAATCCGTTCCCTAAAGCGTCACGATCTACATTACCGGCCGAGGCTTCGCGGATGCCGCCCCTGGCCACGGTTTATTTATCACCACGGACTACGAGGAAGAAGAAGATGAAGAAGCGGCGAAGAAGAGAGATGTGGGTGAGTGGTGATGGCGAGGAATTGAATTGTGGAGTGTTTGGTTTTAGGAATTGAAGATTTGAAATGGTGGGATAATTATAGGGTAATGTAATGGGTTTGGGATTTGATTTGGTTTTGGGATAATGAGGAATGATCGTTTGTTATGATTTGAAGCGTTGTGTGAGGCATTTTATGATGTAATTGAATCGGATTTCGAGCAGTATTTGTATTGCAAAAGATTTAATTTCTAGAGTTAATATTTCGACCTTTGGTGCTTTGGCCATTCCGGATGGATGATAAGCTATCCGTCAGAAGAATAAAAATATCCATTTAGCGTAAATTATAGCACATTCAATTAGATTCCCAAAATTAACATAATTCTTGAAAGATATTTTTATTTTTAACACTGAAATCAAATTGGTATAAATTTGAACAAGTACGTCTTTCACATTTTAATTTATTATACAGAGTGATGCACAACATAATGACATAGTACTTAATCAACATGCTGATCACGGTAGTAGATTTTTTTTTAATTTCCAGGTTTTTTAATCAAACAGTTAAAGCCTACTTGTTTCGATATGAAATTTTATAAATGTAGGTACTACTTATTTTTAACTAATTCAGTCATTATTATGCAATATTCAAACCAGTGGTACCTACCAAAAATACATTCTTTGAGAAAACTGTCCTTAAATTTACGAATTTTAATAAAATTTAAATCAGCTGCAACTCCAAGGATTTTACTTTATTTTAATATTATACTCCCCAGTTGATTATCTTTATTATTACAATTTAATAAAATTCTTTTTCTTCCATGATCAGTAAGTAGAATATTCTGAATGCCATTAAAATATGTTCCATGAAGTTGTTAATCAGCCTGTATTTTCATTTAAAATATGAAAAAATGATTCGTTTTGAACAGAGCTTAAATTGTTCTATACATTTGAGGTAGAGGTGAGAAAACTATTTCGGCAAACCCATAACCGAAACCAAACCGATATTTTTTATGAAAATTTTAGTATTATCTTCAGTTTCGTTAAATTTAATTTGATTTTAGAAAATTATTATATTTTAGTCCGAAACTAGAACGAATTTATATTTTTAATTGATTGCTACTTTATAAATTGAACCGAAACCGGAACTTGAATTGCTTTTTTGAAAACCAGATACCGGTTTATTTCAAGGAGAAATATAAAAACCGGAACAAAACCGAACCCTATAAAGCATAGTGAACCGTGAACCGAACCTGTACTGTTATTTTGTGCGGTTCGAATCCCTGGTTTATTTAAAGTACGAGCAAAATGTATGTTTAACTAAGATTATAATTTACATTTTTGCGTACATTAAAGTCATAGTAAATTTTAACAATTATTTGCCTGAGACAAATACAGTAAGGCCGGAATGTAGCTGTCTACGATTACGTTGAGAAAAAGGAGAGATATATACAGATTTAGTGTGCCGAACAAAGGCAGCAATAGCGAACGCGCTCTGAAAGTTGCATCGTATTTGTATTTATAAGACAAAAGAAATAATCAAACCCATTATTTATATATTGTATAACATTTTACCTAAAGTGCGACACATGAATTTTAATACATTTTGTTTTTTAAATGCCCTAAATTAAACATGTAAAAGTAGTATATTTCTCTTTATTCGGCATTTTTTAAAACAATACTATGGCAAAATTTGGTAAAATTGATGCGTCGCACTGTAAAATGAATATTAAATATTGTCTTAAAAAAATTCCAATGTTCTAACGTTAGTATTAGATTCTATATTTTACAAACCGTAGGGTACTGTTTTTCCTCTTTATATACAGCTACATTCCCGCCTTAATTCCTGCTATTTAAGTCTTCATTCAGTTAGAACAAATTCAGCTTTATAGTTTTGATTTACACTTTAAACAAATAAGGAAGAAAATTGAGTAAAGAAGTGTAGCATCGCCTTGAACTTGTCGCTTATCACTCATCTCGGCGACATTTCAACAGGTACACATCCACAGCTGGTGCTGGTGCGCATTACAATCTCAAACGTATCACTCAGTTCATCTCGAGTGAGGTGCTCGCTGCTCGTCATAGTTCATGAGATGTTCTACAGATACTGGCGTCAGCGTCCGAAATTGTTTCTTCTTTCTTTGTACGCGGAGATCACTGAGATCGTCTGTTGTTCCACTGGATTTGCATACTAGATCAGATGGGAGATTTCAATTTGAAGTGCGTGGTTGTGGTTGTGACCTTATGAGACTGAGAGGACAGGTTCTTCCTGGGTTTTCTCTACTATTTTTTATAGTATTCTTTAATGTAATGCCTTACAACGCAACTACTATAGTCGTAAGCCGCTGTTGTTCTATTTTAAAATATGCGATTCCAATGAAAAAATTTCGACGTCATAGCTCACTGAAAAATTGTATACTATTCAGGATGATCCTGAAAGTGGTAGAACCAACAGCCAAGTACCTACCTACTAAATTTACAGTTTTGGTCTTTTGGTGGACAGTTTTATTAAATGAAAACTAATAAATAATAGTAGTTTAATAGAAGTTTGCAATCATATAGATCAGAACATGCAGCGATTGAATGTTAGTGTTTAAAAAAAACCATATATTTTTGTTAATTTAAATATTTGTAGAATTTTTGGTTATGTTGTTATCTTACTTATTTAAACAAAAATGTGCAAATCATTTTAAAACCTATAGTTTTATCATTTCTCTAAATACATAAAATTTGATATATAGGTACCTATTTAACAATTATCTTTAGTTTTTATTCTGTTTGAAATACGTTTGCGATTTGCATGTAAATTTTTATTTTGGTTGGTTAGTTGGATCAGTAGGTATATTTTTGGGAACTGAAGTTTCTGAATTGGGACCATATATTTTCGTAATTTGGTAAAGATTATTTCTCCGGAAGAAGATATTTTTTGTCAAATAATTGCTCCTAGGAATGGCACACAACCCCTTCAAAACGGCAACCATCATATTTTCAATAATTAGATATCCATTTTCAATATTCTTATCATGACAACCTTCTTTGGCCTCGTCCACAGGGTTCATCCCTTATTTATATTGTGATTGTATTTTTTCTATCATTTTCTAAAGCCTAGCCTGTTATAGTATTAAACCTAATGACAAAATAGGAATTTTTTATCGAATTTAACGAAGGACGTCGAAACTAATTATAGTTATAGTTCATGTTATAATACTGAAACATTTACGAGTATATAATATATTTTGAATAAAATCATCGCTATAGATAGATATATTACATCACATCGCGTGCATGCCGTTACGGCCGTCAATTCACTGGTACTCATGGATGTAAAGTCCTTTTCACACATGGATTTTTTGAGGGGGTTTTTAGCTTCAAATGATTTTTGTTCCCAGGATTCGGAAGCATAAAATACTCCTCCTAACCAGAGAAGAGATTTTTGACCAGCTGGAACTGAAATGTAAACTGACTGGGTTGTCCTTGTCAGAGTCATCCATTACTAATAATAAATAAATTTCAATAAAAGCTTATTGTTTTAACTATCTGAAATTCAACGTTTCTGTTATTCGGTTTAGGTTTCGATTCGGAGGTTCGGGTTCAGTTCCAGGTCCCTGTAATCTCATAATGCTGCAAAGAGTCAAGTATTCGTCCTTTTCCAAATTGATATCATGCATTCCGTGCTCCGTTTCGGCACCTGTTCCCACACTCAGTGGGTCACTACATCATTCGTGTTGGGTTCAGTCGGGTCAGTCGAGTAGCCGGCGGCCAACACCCGCCGTCCACGGTCCACTAGGAGAACGCCGCGGTAACACGGACACGACACGCATCCATCAAACATGTGCGAGGCTCTAGAACCAAGTGTCAGGCCGGGCAAATCTAATGTAGAATGAGGAATCTGCACGATGAGCGAGTGTGAGTGACCCTAATGATGAACAACGCCTAGGCGATGCAAAGTGCACTCGAGGTGAGAGTGAGTGAGAGCTCGTGAGAAATAGGAGCTGTGTAATTGATAACATGCTGGTGATTTCATTAAATCTGTTAATTTAGAACGATACGCGGATATTCCAGTGGAATGATATTCGCATGCTAACGAAAATTGAATTTTTAGCATTCATTTCCCTTTTTCAAAATGTATAGTTTAGAATCTACCCAATAGTTATTTGCCCAACTAGAGAGGAAAGTGCTTCTTTTTCCCATTCGAGCTTAAAGAAATCGAAATCGAAGACTGGAAATAGAGTTTTCCTCTCGTGTTAGACACAACATTTAAAAAAAATATTTTTAATGTAAAGAAACACAAAATTGGAACCATCTGTTAAAATTTAGTTAAGAAGCAATGAAATGTCTCATTGCAGCCAATATTTATTTATAACAATTTTTGCAATTAAAAATGAAAGAAAATATATGTATGGGTACAGTTAATTTTAAATACAATTTGCTGACTCTGGTAGTATTTAACAATAAAATAAAGTGCAACTAATATATATTGCTATGTGTTGGCCACATGCAAGCTGTCCCTAGTTCGATAGATGGATCCGAGTGGTTATATTCCACTATAATAACATATACATGTACCATTCCGTAATAATGAGTTTATCTTAAAAGTATTTTGCCCTTAAAACAGAGACGTATACCCGATGCCATGACAATATTTTGTTCTGAATATCAAAATCAGCTCAATATAGACCATATCAATTATTATTATAACGCCTCTTCCGGCTAACTTGCGATGTAACAAAGTGATGCCAGGGATGTCAACAGTTTCTTATTTTTCTAAATAAGTAGGCAATAATCACCCGTTTCGAGCTAAAAATTTTAATTTTTTAATTTTAAAATATGATTTGAAACACAATACTTGTAACTATGCACATTGATAAAAATTATATGACACTATACATCAACAGAAAAACACACTTTTTAAGTTATCTATCTATAATTATGACCATCTTCAGGTCATAATCATGACCGAAACGTTGTCATAGCATACTATTATTAAATACATCTAGAGCCATGTTATCAAAAAACGTGAATTAAATTATTAATTATTTCCTTAACATTCAATTCGGCTCAACAATAACCAAATCTAAATTTTTTTTTTATAAATGTAGGTATGTTATTTAAATTGATTTACTTTTTGCATAATCATAATGTAGCATTTTAAATTCAAAATTAGACTTGATAATTGCCAAAATCAATCAATGTGCCGAAACGTCAACTCTAAAATATAAACTAGGTATTATATTAAATTTACTAAAATCATCCAATAATTAAATTTGTGGCTTAAACCTTAAACTCAATTTTGTGTTACCTGCAAAATTTTGCTCATCAAAATTTATTAAAAACATAAAATTTAATAGTTTTCTAAAGAATTTTTACATCATGCTGATATAAAAAATTGTTTTAAACTTAAAACACTTGCAATTAAATATTATACCCGGTTGCATAACTTAAATTGAATTTTAAGTTTTAATAATTTAAACATTTAACAATTAGTAACGTAAAATATTGCATTTCATATTTCAGTTCGAATTTATAGTTTATGATGACTTGTTGGTATGGTACAACAACTGACTATTATTCATTTTTTTAAAGTTCCATTTTAGTAAAAATTACGAAATTTGTATATAGAAGCTACTCAAAAATTTAAATTTTAGTTTTTGTATAAAAACACTGATCGACATAACAATACAATAATTTATTTTAAATATTCAAAAGCAGCGGACATTATTGTACAAAAATCCTTATACAACAATGCATTTTAAAATCCAACAAACATAATTCGCTTCTTAAATTGTCTTCGAGACCAAGGAACGCTCGTAAATTTACGAATATTTACATAAACGCAGCATAAAAAATAATATTTTTTCATGTTTTAAGTAACAACGCGGACAATAAGGCATAACATGCAAGATTTATGGGGACTTTTCTCCCGCTGCAACTTTCCAAATATAACGTTTTGTTCAGCAGTTTTATAAATATTTTAAAAATAAAAAGAAGTTTTAATTGCCAGTTCTCTGAATATGGTTGTTGACAGGTTGAAATTAAAACTGCGCATTTATAAAGTTTATTCAACACCTCGCAACTGATAATTTATAATTTAACAAGAGAAGTAACAGGTGCAAAACATAAAACCATATAAAAGCACCATTATTAATTACGGAACAAACACAAGTCTTTTTAAATTGCAATTCTATAGTTGTTCATTGGCTCTAAAATACAAATGTGTAATAATTTTATTGTAGTAGGTTTAGTACAACATTGATTTAATAAAATTGAGCTCTAAATTATATTTCAAAGATTAAATTGACAATGGCGACTAAAGTACTTTTACATAAAATTATGAAACGTACCTATTCTTATCTGAATGGAAAAGTTCTTCCTTATAAAAAATATGAAATAATTATCATTTATTTTTAAATGCGCTTTTTCAGTCTACGTGGGAATATGTATCTATATTTTCAGAGTGTAATTTATTTCTTAATTTTAGCATACTCCAAAATCTTTGACCAAAATATGGATTCATCTTTTAAATTATGGAGGATGCAGTCCACAAAATCAAGGATTTGGGAAAAAATTGATCAACAGTTTTTATGTTGTGTGTTGCAGTACTGTTATTTTCCTCAGTGTTACAGAATCTATTGTAACAAAATACAAAAATATTTCTCAGTTCAACAAAATTGTTATTGTTATCGTTGGATACTTTCAGGTAGATAGGGAACGTCTTCAACACTAGAATATTTGTAACTAAAAATTCAATGAATAGAAAATTTTTACCAAGAAGTAGGGCTGTCAAAATCGGGAAAAAATTGAATCCGGATATCTGGTAAAACGTGTTATCTGATTCGTTTTAAAATAGAAGATATTTGCGTTGAAAAAAATTACAAAAATTATCAAAATTCAAATTAACATATTTCGATTTTAAAGTATAATTTATAATTTTAAAATTCTGCGTCGACCATTTTGTAGATTGTACTTTTATCTTCAACAATATCTTTAGATTATTATATTTAACAAAACAATAAACGCTGTGGAGTGGAGCGCGAATTCCATGTTTTTGGCTGTTTTCTGGCGCGGTAGAGGATCGTCTTAAGGGTCCCGTCTCCGTAACAAAATATTGCGTGTTTAGAGATGTAGCAGTTTCTGCATTACTCGTTACATATTAAAAATTGAAATCAAAAACAGGTACTAGATGTTTGAACCCATCTTTGGAACCCATATAAACAATTATTAAAAAAGTATGTTTTTAGTAATTTTTTACATGCTTTATCTAATGATTGATAGATTTGTTAGAAAATCTAACTCGGCATAAACCAAGTTCCATTCTTCGTCTGAAACAAATTCATGAAATTATGCTTTATCTGTAAAACTTCGTGAGAATTTTAAAAATTTCTGGATTGCTTTTACGTATTTTAAGCGAATATTTCCATGCATTAACATAGGACACTGAGTCAATACCTTGAAAAAAATTTATACAGTCAAAGACATCTAGTGGCATGCAGTAGATACATTTTTTCTAGTTTTGAATATTCCTTTACATTTTTTGCATCCATCGGATTCTAAATTTAAATTTTCTATTTATATATTTTTGTATGTACCTACTGCACATTTTCTTGTCTCTGAATTTTCGTATGTTTTATGATTACAATTCTAGGAAAGAATTTTCTTCTAGTTGAATTTTTATCTCTCAGTTTTCGAGAATTAGGCAGATATCTGGTCACTGTAAATAAAAATTAATTAATTGAAATCTAACTGTATGTTATTACAAGCTTTATAATATACGAGTAAGTAAGTATATAATTTAATTACCTATTATATTCCAAATTTCCTAAAATTTAGAAGACTAACTACCATATGGATTGATGGTTAGGTTGGTGCCTGTTCAGTTTGTATATCAACATAGTGAAACCAAATTTGTAGTTAAGGTATTTTTAAAAAAAACGAATTCAAAAAACATATTTCATTCTCAATTTTGTGATAGTTAATTAAGCCATTTGTTTTATTAAACCATCGCCATTTTGAAACAAAATGGAGAATTTTAATTATTATTGAATTTTAGGTAACGATTAAGTTTGTTATGTGTCGAATAAAACACAAAACATTGCTGGAAATGATCGACACAGTATGGAACAAATTTTGGTCTCTAGATACAATACCTCTAAAAACACAGACCAAATTAATGCAAACTTATCAATTCATAAACATAATAACCAAAGCATATTGCGTAATTATTTTTGGCAGCATTTTTTCTGTAATTTGCCAAGCATTCATAGCCGAAGGAAGAACTCTGCCATTAGATTTTTGGTTACCTTATAAAGAGGAATTGAAGCAATCGCCATATTATGAAATGATTTACATTTTTGAGGTTATACTTATGATAAGTCACGATTTATTTGTCGTTGGGCCACTGGATGCTTTATTTGCTACTTTTATTGGGTTAGTGTATTGCCAGTTTAATATAATTAAAGAAAAGATGGTACTAATTGGGATCGAAGATACAGAAGATAATTATGACGTGTTAATTAGATGTGTGGAGCACCATAATTTACTTCTCAGGTATAAATAAATAGTATTTAACGGATGTCACAAGCACAACCCAAAATTATAATCAGCACTATTTCGTATTGGCATCAAATTGAAAATAATGAGTAGGTCACCTTATTTTTAGTTCGTTTATTAGTAAACACATTTTTTTCTAATCTAAATAAAGAACATTTCAACTGAAATAATTTGTTCAGCAAATTTTCTGATAAAAAGTAGGTACCTACTCATTTTATCGACATTACAGAATTTCATAATACTTCAATAAAAAATGTAAAAGTCGTATTTTTACTATATAACTATAATGGTTATTGTAACAATTTCAGCACAATGTTAAGTCAAATTACGCAAGAAATTATAGAGATAAAAGTAACTAAAACCGAGGTTAAGTAAAACTTAGGGTTAGTTACTTTTCATTTGACAATTTTAACATTAATACGAGTAAAATATTATGTTGGTCCAATGCCATACCATGGCGTTTCTCAACCTGTGAAGCGCGACCCCCTGGGGGAAAGGGGTGTGCAAAAAGTATAAAAAGAAAGAAAAACTTTCTACTGAATCAATAAAAAACTAAAACAAAAATAATATTTTACTAACTCTACTTGCATACCTACACTTGCCGGAGCATTCGGTATTGGGATATTCCATATCAGTACGATTCACCTAACAAAGGTGCAATTTTATGTGGTTATTACTTATTTATGAGTAATCTTAGCGCAATATTAAATAATAAAATAATAGTTTTATTAGGTTCTTATCTTGTTATCTTGTAAACTTGAAGCAAAATCACAAAATAAGTGCTAGGCGTCCATTTAGTAGCATTCAAATTGCTGCCTTGTCTTAGTACAAATTTCGCCCCATGGTTCGCATTCGTAATGATAATGAAATATGTAAATTGCTTGTGAAATCTCAAGAAGCAAGAGGATGGGGGAGCACAATAAAAATTTAGAAGGAAAAGGGAGGCGCCAGTACAAAAAGGTTGAGAAACACTGTCATACAGTAAGGTTTTATACTCGAAATACACACTTAATTTTTTTTAAATGACTTAGAAGCAGATACAAACATTAAATGAAGGGTGTAAATAATCGGGAATGCAGTCAATTGATCTTAATTTAATTAAAAACCGACACATCCTTGTGTCTTCATGAGGGTAAATTAAATTATGTTTTATGTGTCAAAACGTCGGTTTTTTAGTAAAATAAAGATCAATTAACTGATTATGTACATCCGTCATTACTAAGAGTGCGGATTATATACAGGCAAATATAATCAAAATATGCATGCAATATACATTGAAATAAGGCCAAAATATGCTCAATATCTACACAAAATTAAACAAATATGCAATATTTTACAAATATTTGCATACATATGCAGACATGCAACATAATTTTTGTAATTTTTTTCCGATTTTTAGTAATAATTTATTTTTATAAATCAGAAAAATACTACATATTGTCAACAATGCACAAAAATATCATATAAAATAATCAAAACAACGTATAACTTCTGGAATACGACTTTTGTGTCTACCTACCTTTAAAATATATGTAAAAGCTACTGTAGATGGTATCAAATTTGAGCAATTATAAATTTTATACATATAAAAAAAATTAAAATTGAAATTTTGGGATAAAAGGTACAAAATATGCAATTATATGCATTTTTAATAAATATATGTTAAAAATATGCAAAAAATTTATATCATATTTTGATCTACTTTTGTATGAAATGCAAACTGTGTAAAAAAATACTAACATGCACAATAATACAATATATGCAAATGCATATAATCCGCATTCTAGTCATTACACTACTTAGTCGACTATTCCAATTCCGATGAAATTATTACATTTTCTTGTTATTGTTTAAAGTTATATTTGTTAATTCATTATCTAGTTAAGTAGTTAGCCATGTTTGATTATGCAGAAATCTCAAAAAATATTGTTATTCAAAATATTACAGTTTACTCGTAGTAAAAAAATTTACTTTATACCACGGGCTTGCGAGCATAACAAAGATAACAAGGTAAGTTATTCAAAATATTATCATTGTTGCTGTAAATTGTATACAACTTTAATTTAAACTCCACATATGTACTGGTTTTAAGATATTTATGATTTTCATTTATTCAAGCCGTGAAAGATCTTTAAAACAAAACAAATAGTAAAAATCCCACCTCCTTAAAGGCGTTTGTTTCTATTTCCCTTTTACGGATCAGCACACAACATAAAAAATGATTTAATGATGCATTTCTCACGATCATATCTAATAAGAAATTTTCCCGCACAGGTTTCTAGAAATGTTGGAATCAGTCTACTCGAACGCGATTTTACCGATCATTGGTTCCGGTTTATGTTTGGCAACGTTGAACTTATATGCCATTGTTATGGAAGATGATAAGTAAATATGATAAACTTTCTCCTTGCAACTAAATAAAATGGTTGTGTGCTAACTCGTCCAGAGCATTTTCGTCCCAGGTTCCTAATACCTGCCACTCGCGTTTTTAGTTTTAAATTTACTATATATCTTTAAAAATCGTAGCGGAAAGTATTATATCTCCATTTTTTCGACCAATTTAAGAACTGTTGTCTAAAAATCACTTAGGAATATTGCCAAATTAGTTCGAATATCAAGATAAATTGCACTAAATACAAAGTGATTCACAACTTCTTGCATATATTTCAATGGCACATTATAGTGCTCAGTTCAATTGTCCCGGAACTGAAACAATTTTTTTGGTCTCCTGAAGTGTAAACGTAACAATCACACATCGTTGACATTTATGGTAATTAATTTTACACATAATAGGGCATTTAAAAAAAGAAACTTTAAAATATAAAAGAAACCCCATCAAAAATGCTACTTTACACAATTTATTGTTCAATAGTCTGAAATAAATAATAGTATATTATACAACGACGTTAAAATGAATGCTATCATTCCTGAAGATGAAGTTTATAATACGAACGAGCAAAGCTAGTAAGGGTTTTAATCATCTGAGGGAATAATAGCCATTATAACGATTTGTATACTGTACTGTATCTATACGTCTTATATATTACGTACGAGATTTTAATAAAATAAATACAAATACGCAAAAATTTTGACATTTCCAAATGTCAATTCTCTATCACCATAGTTATATAATTAAACATAGCAATGTTTTTTTTTCAAATAATTTTCACGTAAAAATTGATTCAGGCAAAGTAATTTTCTGATTGGTGCAGAGGAGGAAATATTGACTATTATTCCCTGCGTGAGTAAAATATGGCATTATGTAGCAAACAACACAAATTTAATGTTAATGTTATACATTAAAATCAAAGTAATTTTACATTTACTGGCGACATCTCTTAGCAGTTGTTTCAAGGTATCTTGACATAAGGAAATTTTAATGCAAATGCATCTCAATTAACCCCATATAAAATAAGATATTTTAAATAAATAGGTATGCCGGCCAAAAAATATAATACATAATGTGTGCGTTAGGTATTTCTACATCGCTCAGTTTTATTAAAGCACTCCGCTTCGCGTAGAACCTCGCGTTGTAAAATAAAACCTACCGCACTTCACAATTTTAGTTTCCAGGTTTCTTAATTAACAGTTTTGGGTCACTGTTTTCATATTGAATTTCATAAATTAAGTATTCTTTCCATTGCACAATTAATTAAAATTTAATTTTATTCCACTCATAGTTAGTCAGATATCCATTATGCATTGTACAATCAACAATCCAGTAAAATATATACACTAAGTTGTGAATCACCTGTATAGTAGTAATAGTTTTAGTCATTATAAACAAACAGTACTACTAACAGTATTTGCTACGAGAATACACGATAAGGGACCTGGGACGAAAATACCCTGGACGATTTTGCACGTCGCTAAATAAAACTCCACTTTTAGCTCGCTGAAAGCATTGTTTGTTGTTCTTTACATCTGCATATTTTTGCAACTGTATTTTTATTGCCAGGCAGGACAGATAATTCAAGATGAGGTAAGACGTTTTCGTTTTTGGTTTGAGAGGAAATAAAAACGTTATTTTGTTGTTTTTTCGGAGGCTGAAAGTGTTGGAAGAGCTGCGTATAATTGTAACTGGACCAATGTGTCGAATAAAAGTGTCACAAATGGGTTGCAGTTGGTTATCTTGAGATCGCAGAAAAGGTTTAATATTACTGCCGGAGGCTTCATGATTTTGAATTTGGAGAATTTTGCTAGTGTAAGTCTACCTTAATTAAATTGTATCATTAATTGTGAAATCCTAACTAATTTTCTTACAATTTTAGGTTGTTCAGACGTCGTTCACTTTTTTAACATTTTTAGAAAACGTTAAATCATAATAAATTTACACTATTGACCAAATTTTCAGCATCCTGTAGGTACCGAAGCACTGATTTATTTAAATAAAATCAAAAATATCAAAATTCTTAAATATCTATTAAAAATAATAAAAATATATGCATTTTAAGTGTCGTAAATTAGATATTTTTTTTAGTTCGCAATACTATTTTCCGGTCAATTCATACTTAATCCATATTAGAAAAATAAAAATTCAACAATATAAAATTTAATTTCTGAGATTTAGGGCCGGTTTCTGAAATGATATATAACTGACCAGTTAGCCAACTGCCCGTTAAATTTATTGGAAGGTTAAAATTGTTTTTGGTTTCTGAAAACATGCTCTAGTTAAATTATATGACAGATAACTTACTCATGGTTTTATCCTGAACTAACACTTATGTTTAAATTTAATTCGTACTGATTAAATTAGCAAAAACGCGCACTGTCACCTGTCATTTTTATTTTATGAATTATCGGTGAATACAAACAAATGATGAAAATCATAGTTTATTAAACGTCAGTTAATTTAAAGCTACCTATTTGCCGCGTAAACTTATCGGGGCAGTTAAATCCAAATTTGATGTTTCAGAAACCCATTTGACATTTTATTGAAGAGTATATTTTGTATGAAGCAGTTTAAAAACAAAAATAATGTCTCATCATAATTTTATCTCGTCTGAACGATATTTTGTCTCAATTTTCGAGATAAGGTGAGATGAGAGAAAAGTTTTCAAGCAGAAAAAAAGGCCGAGACGACACGTTTCGATCTCGAAAAAGGTTTGGCTTCTGTATCAGATGGGTTTTAATAAGAACAGTATAAAATTGTTTAATTAACACAAATTAAATCAATAACGGAATATTAAAACGAGAAAAAGTCGACACGAAACAAGAAATAAAACATTTCGTCTTGTCTTGATTATTGTATCGTTTCACGATGAAATAACTACGCCCATTTATAAAAATTTTCGTTCTCTTATCCTAAGTAGATAAGATGAACAATTCAAATGTACCTATATGTCTTTATGATGAGCAATAATTTTAAATAACATGCAACAAAATTTAAAGAAAACACATTTAATTAACGAACAGTACTTAAATAATAATTCGTTGAATGCAATATATGAAAAATGATACTCGTAGTTTATAGATTATAGAAATTCAATATTATAAAGTTGAGCTTCACACGATCTTATAACACGCGCTACTTAAGAATCAATGCACTTATCTGTCAATGCAAACGTTAGAATAAATAATAAATATATTCTCGTTTCACAATGTAATGATCTTGTTATTATTTGAAATTTCCAATCCAACACCAGAACCGCTTTCCCATTTTTAACGCTCTTACACAATAACACCTAATAAACCTGGCATGGAGTATAAATAAAAACTGCTAGCTATAAATATAAACTTTATTGACAGATAACCAATACCTGTTGGCACATAAAATGCACGTTTGCAGAAACGACGCGGCAACCAATGTGCAGCTCTGGAAAATGATGTCACGTCTAGCAAGTGTCACGGAAACAATTAAACAGCAGAACATCGTCGTGTCATCAACAAGAGATGCTCATTTGTCGGAGAATTCACCGAACATGGTTTATGGGAAAGAAGATTTACGACCGGTAAGTTTCTGTCGCGAGGTTCAAGTGTTTTTAATTTACTTTCTTCACAATATATTGATTTACAAAGTGAAGAAATAGATAATGTTTTTTTTCTGGTTTTCGCGATTTTCAACGTTGCCGTGTCTATTTATATTGTTCGCGCCAATATTCTCCAGTAGGCATAAACGTCAGTCTTTCGATTAAGAATTGAAGAATTTTTGTTAATTACGGTGGTAAATGATATTTCTATTACTTTTATCTGTCTTTCAGATAATAATGTACGTTTTAAAAAAGCTATTGGAATTTTCTATAATTTCGTTAAATGCTTTCTACGTTGTTTTAAGGTCCCATAAGAGGCCATGTAAAATGTAGTTTTTTAATATTTATGTATAGATAATCTATGTGGTGAAAAATTCAGAAAAAATGCAGGTAAAATTCTTACAACGTTTTGATTAATTTTGCAAAGTTTCATTAAACTCTCTCATTATTTCAAATGTCGAGTGTACCTCCTTAATTTAAAAAAGTGAATTATTTAACATACCGTCTTTAGGGGAAAAAAGTAACACCTATCTCCTCAACGATATTGAGGGCGCTAAAATTATAGGTAAGTACCTACATGAAATTATAACCTGTACTAAGTACTTTAACAACTATATTTTATTTAACTGAATAATTGTAATTCTCTTTTTTCTACTTACACGACAAAATAGGGGGAGTTTTGAATGTTACCTCTAAACTCTAAAGTATAAATTATATAAAAATTGTTTTTTAAAACTACTAACCTCTTTTACTTTGGCAACTTGCTTGAGAAGGCGTAAATGCGATCGTTGAAAGTTCACTTAATTCCTTTTAAGCAATATGCAATTATCCTCAAATAAACTCACTTTGTATCCACTTAAACTAAATTTTACACCATTACAATAATAAATCATGTAAATTAATATAACACAACACAAACCAACGCTATGCTGACGTTTCAAAGGCTAGCGATTGATAACGGCTATACTAAGATCGAAGATATATTGATTTTGCCGGAATTTGACAAGATTGAACAATGCATTTTTTATTTCTTTATGTGATTTAACAAAGAGGAATAATTCGTTAAATTTCGTAAATTTTACGAACATTTCCGAAGTTTTTTAATTTAAATTCAGAATAATAGGAAATTTTTTATAAAAATATTTCGCCTGTTTATTTATTTTGAATATGCCCTATTGTGTTTTCACTTGTAATATCCGAAGTGCATGGATTATTACCCGAAAATTTTTGCGAGTGCACTGCTGTCAATATGTCAATTTCACGAGTCGAAGACGAGTGAAATTGTAATGCAGCAATGCACGGAAATAAAATTTCCTGAATATTTATCCATGTCGAGAGGTATTCGGAAAGAAAATTGCATTATTTCATATTTTAAAAAAAATTACGTTTATAAAAATGTCTACAGATTTATTTCCAAAAATATAGCTACTAAACAATATTTCTAGGAACAAATGCAATTTTCGCATGTGCATTAATTCTTTCCGGAAATTTTTTTGAGTGCTAACGTCTAATTACGTTGTTAGAATGTACGATAAAAAATTTCCTGGACATGAATTAATGCACGAATGCATATTTGTTAAGAAAATCACAATGACACCGCCGGTCTATTTTTGAATTCTTTTTACAATAGAAACTTGAAATATTTACTAAATTTGAATTTAACGTTAAAAATATGTATTATTTACCTTATTAATTATACTCAAAATGACAATTTAACCAATTTTTAATTAAATGTCAAACTGACATATGACAGTAAAGTTTCCGCTTATTAATTTCAGTTCGGTTATTAATTTAAATTCCTCAAAATTCTGATGTTAAAGTCAGAATTGAAATAAAGATAATTATAGTTTTCACAAATAGATGTACCTATATGACTTGACAATAATAAAATTAAACTAATGCATACGGATGTAGGTAATATGTTTTAAACTTAGTTTACATTTATAGACTTATATAATCGTATTCATAGATATGTATTATAATTTTATTACTTTATTATTGCTATTAAATTTCTCTATTAATAGTTCTACAATTTTTTTCCAACTAGCAAATCAATTCACAGTAAGAACTCATTGGAAATCATTTCAATCAAACTATTTATTTCATCAGACAATTCACATATATTTCCCAGTGGATAAAAAGTAAAATAATTAATGAATCTTGGTCAGGTACATTGTAAAAAACATGTTGTATTTCTGCGCCTCGCCTAACTATCCGCATCAGAGCCGTACCCAAGGAGGTTGGCCAGAGTTTAATCTAGGTAAAAAAAATCAACTCAAGAAAATAATAAACATGCTGAGATCGAAATCCGAAAATAATATTATTTTAATTATAAATTTTGATGACTTTTTAAATCCTTTATATTAACTTCGATTGTCTTGTGGCATGGCCTTTGATTAATTTACCCACTTATCATGCACCATCCAATCGAGCTGAAACATGGCACATAGGCTCGTCGCCGATAACAACGCATTTTATCAAAATTAAATTGACAATCCGAATTGTCAACGAACAGAAAATTGTGGTGGCAAAAGTTGCATCATGAATATTATAGTAACTTCTTAATATCCTAGCACATAATCAACTATATTATATTGTGCCTCGTAAATAGGACATAAATGCAATAATGTACTAGTGACGCATAATAGTATATTATACAACGACGCTATAATGGATGCTATTATTTCCGAAGATGAAGTTTACAACACGAGCGAGCAAATCATGCGAGGGTTTTAATTATCGGAGGAAATAATAGCCATTATAGCGAGCTGTATACTGTAATTTATCTACGATTAATTTATTACGTACAAGTCATTATAGTTACATCATTAAGTATTACAATGTTTTCTAAAAATAATTTGCACAGAGAAATTGATTTAGGCAAAGTAATTTTCTGATTGGGGCAGAGGAGGGAATACTGACTATTATTCCTTGGTATAATTCCCTGCGGTATTAATATATGGCATTATGTAGGAAACATCGCACATTTAATGTTCATGTTCATTAGTCGTAGATAAAAATAATCATGTCTATTATTTCTGGATACGGCCCTGCCGAGCGTCCACGGGTACAGCGATGTATGCACTGCACACTAGTGTGTAGTGCAGTACAAAACAAAACACAGGAGCTGTCAAAGAAGAAATAAAAGCCGCAGCCACCTACTATGCACATACGCCAGCCTCGTAAATAAACGTGCCGCCGATAATTAATATTCAGAAGCCAGCCACTGTTCAATGTAGACTATATCAAGCCGTGCGGTGCTCTCGTGCTAGGCTAGCGCTAATTGCTTTACTTTTTGCTTACAATTTTTTATTTGTCCATATACAGTAACGTCTACTTATTACTATCACATGATTGTACAGAATTTTTTGGTTATAACGAAACTGTCTAAAAAGTACAAACTAAAGATACGTTAGAAAAATATATAAACAAGCAAGAAAAAAGGTTCAAAACTATTTTCATTCAAAAGTTTTTAAAAGATAATCTATTTTGAAAATACAATTATGTTTAGAAAAAGTCTAAATTTTAATTCAAGTTCCGTTTCAGGCATTCGATTCCCTCGACATTTCTTTATTGAAAACAACGCAAACAATCTTTTTTCAATAGTAAGGTGCCATTATTTTGTTGGAAAAATTTATTTCAAAAGATTGTTGCTTGATAACATTTCGAGACAAATGACATGATCAATCAGCTCGGGATTTTATCATTCAATTCGTCGAGGAATGTTACCTATGCAACAATCTTAAGAAATAATTTTACCTGCAAAATAATGAGACCCGAGATATATTTTATTAGACTATTTATCAAATAAACAGACACAAAATATAAAATAATCGAACTTACGCTGGAGTGTCCTAATATTTTTATTATTAAATGTATTCTAATGCCGGAGTAAGCAAAATTTGACACTAATTTTTTGTGTCGGAACGGTTGTTTATTTTGACATTTAATTTTTTTACTAACATCTGAATGTCAAAATTTTAAATTTTAGTTTCACAAATTCATTAGTAATTGGTTCCAAACTAAAGTTTTGGACGTAACTGTATTTTTTGGCGTTAAATTTGATATTTTTTATTTCATCGTAAGAAGTTGTCACAAAAAGATTCATTTGACACTTTTAATTTCAATTAAAAACAATACAAAATCAATAAAATTGTCATACATGGTAGTCATAGCAATGTAACGGGAAAATTTTCACTTGAACAATCCCTAGGGCATTTTTACAATTTAAGCCGATATATTATGTATATCATTTCATTTAAAAAATTTAAGTGGGAAATAGTCATTTAAAAAATCATATTTTTTGTCTGTTGTTACGTAATGTAGGTACATAATTTTCAAAAATAAAACACCTATTTATTTCTTAGATTGATATAACAATTACAAATTTGAATGATGAAGACAGTAAAGTTACACTCTTGTGAGTAATTACTTATTGCTATCGGTAAACGCTTTTATAGAATAGCCTACTACAATTTTGTTATATTTTTTTGATCCTACGAGAAAACCATTTGGAATTTGCTTGTACCAGTTGAGAAATTCATTTTTCTAATTTGATTGCAGTATAATTAAATCCCTTGTAAATTACAATTTAGGTGATTTGATACCATTAACTTAGATCTTGAATGGTCGAAATTTGTACAGGTTTAAAATTCTGGACACGATTCACCATAAAATTACTATTAAAAGCCCTGTTCGTACGAGGATTCTTTGAAGATTCGACCAAGATTCTGAATCCTGGAAAAGAAGAAGTTTTCTTCTGTCTAGTGAGAATTACCTGTTAAATTAAATTAAAGAAATTGTAATTTATTGATTGCTTCAAAACTATGATTTTTTTTCAAAATTCAGTATCTTGAAACTTCTTCTTTTCCAGGATCCAGAATCTTGGTAGAATCTTTAAAGAATCCTCGTGCGAATAGGGCTTAACGCAAATGAAAATTCTAGTGATTTTCTATATTTTAAAGAGTGTAAATCTGACTTTATTTTTACGTCTCCTAGTTTAAAACAGACTGTGGTATTCAATATCAAGTTTAAGAAAAGACAACCAAAACTATAGTCATATTATTTCATCTGCTTTATAAAACTGTGATTTCAAAAACTCGAAAAAATATGAATTTGAAATAAATTGAACCAATTCAAAATAACAACAAAAACCAACTGAATTTTACATTTGTATCTCCAACTGTTTCCTTCTTTGACAAAACTCCATATTATCTTCTGCACGTCTATCGCGTGACAGTAGTAAGTCATGTAAACGACATCGTAACGAATAAGCAGGCGATTGATCACAGGATATTGTTTCATAAATATCTGCATCAGTTCAGCACACCGAGTTCCACGTGACTTATGATCTGATCGCACGATTTATAGACGCTAGTGATCTGTTCCTTATATTGACACACACCGGAAGCGTCAGACCACTGCTAGTCATATTTGTTTTCATTTGTTTGTTTATCATATTAATGTCAGGACGAAGGAGCGATAAAGTATAACTGCAGGTGAAATACGATACGAATGTGATGCAGGGAAAAAATCAGTCTCCTTGTCTTGTTGTGGTCTGATATCTGATATTGAACAGTTACTGGAAGTTAAGGAAGTGGTTGTGAGAGTAATGGTCCAGAAGTGAATCACCAATATGTTCATACAAAATATATTTACTTATTACTTATTACCTGGATTAAATTGTACTTTTATTCTACTTTGAGTAATATTAAATATTCAATTAAAGTTTAAACATTTTCTCATCAATGAACCACTTTAATAAGGATGGTCTAAAATCTAGATCGTCGGTTGATGGATAAGTAAAAAGAAGAAATCGCTCCTACTAGCTAGATTCGACAAGTTCATCTGTTCTAAGAAAGTTAATTTTAATTGTTTGCTCCACAGCACTAAGGACGAGTCAATAATGATTCGAAACATTTGCTAGTAGAAGTTGGTTCTTTATTTTCTTATCCATCATCTGACGATCTAGATCATATTTAATTTTTAAAAAATTCACATTTTAATAAGTAGAAGTACGCAATATAAAATAATAATAAGTATGTGATTCTCATCACCTCTAGCTTAAATCAATTAAAATGTACTTATTCAACTTTAACTTCATTTAAAAAGAACATTTAAATAAAATTCCAGGAAATATCTATATTCATAATTTATTGTACCAATCTGATGAACTCTAGTCAAGAAAAGATTTTATGTAAGTGATCAAGCCATAATTTGCAAAACCGTTATTTCTACACAATATAATCATACCAAATAGGTAGGTATAACGCAAGTACCAAATATAAACATATTACCACCTATTATACAAAATTTTGATATTTTTTGACTAAAACTTATCACAAATCGTTAATTTTAATGAGAATACGGGTGCTCATTCAACTCCAAAAAATAAATATCTAGAATATTCATATACACGAAAATTCAACACCAAAAGATGCGAAATCTAGAAAATTTATAAGTCATAAATGCAAGCACTGGAAGAATTAAATCTAGAAAACTAGTATGTCTAGGCGGATATACAAATTAGGTTGAACTGAACTAGATGAACAACCCAGTACCATTCTTGAATCCCAGATGTTTGGATATTTAGATTTGAATTTTCGTGTTTCCTGTATTTGCATTTATGCCGAATCAAAATTTCAGGGGCGGATCTATGAGGGTGTAAAGGGTTTAATTACCTCCCTAAGATTTTTTTTCTAAAATGGACAACTATTCCAATATATTCTTCATTTATTATACTATTTTTGTAATGCAGCAGTAAATGTAAAACTTATAGGTATTATTATTTATTTTTGCACTTAGAAAGGTGTTCATTATCTTCGAAAATTAAATTTAAAAATATTTGAGCTTGAACTAAAAAAAATTCGTCTGTGGCGCTTCTTTTAATTACTTTTCATGTAATTACCCTCCCCTAAACACATCACCTAAGATCCGTCCTTGCTGAATTTCTATAGATATGAATTTTTCTGTAAATGAATCTGTTGATGCAGATATTTTTATTACTTATAAATTTTCTAGAATTGCATTTTCTTGTGTACCTATGAATATTCTAGATTTTTATTTTCTGGGTATTGAACCTATTCCCTACAAATAGCGTGAAAAAGGACGCGTTGATAATTAGGAAAACACAATTTGATTATTTATTAAATCTCGTTTCAAAATTAACATTTTTGGTATTGTCGTTTGATGGCTATTGATTTTAAGTAAATTAGAATCTATGCATAAGTACAAACAAATTAAAGTTCAGATCTTGTTCAGGTGCTTAAATCGAATTTACTTAAAAACGAGCTCTACCAGTACCAAAATCTAATTATTAATTAGGTATTAGTATTAGATGTATTAGATTATAAGCAATTTTAGTAATTTTCGCGTTCATAATATCTAAAATACTTGAACGAATTGTATAGTAATTAAATTATAGTAGTTGCACCGTAAGATAATAATCTGAGCTCAAATAACTGTTACATTAAAAAAATATCTTCAAATCCTAATGGCAGTTTGAAATAAATTCCTTTTAACACAAACATCATAATGCAAACCATATAAACCCGATTTAATTCCTCTAATCAAATTTCACAATCCCCATTTCCCATAAGCATCACTTATAATTATTTCCTAATTCATAATCCAGCATTAGCCGCATCTCGTAACATCACAATCACATTTCTGTGACATCAACAATGGCTTCAGCAGGAATATCACCTAACCTCACAATGGATTGGGCACTTACCGACCACGACAGTTACACCAGCCTCAAAGTCCATTAATACATCCGAGGAGATTTGTATCTGTATCAAGTCAACTCTGAAACAACGACGCAGCGAGCTACTGTTGAAGACAAGTGACAGTAGCGGATAAACATACACGCATAGCTTGAGAAATGGTGTGGTGGACGGTAGCAATGAAGTTTTTATCTGATCTAGAGTGCTGAGTAGACTTAGATTGGATTTTGTTTTGGAAATGGCAATTTGGAATATGTAGGTTTTGAATATTTACTAACAATCAAATTTTATTTGTATAGCAGAGCAGGAATTTTAATTGTATTGATACGAAACTGAACTAATTTGCAGACTAAAATATTTGGGTATGTGTTCTAACTCTGAAGAATTCGAATAATTTGTTTTAATGATCGTTTTATTTGAAAATAGAGCAACAAGTGGACTGTCTATAGTCAGGTAGGTTCTTAGTTCACAGAATATGTAAATTATTTCCAAAATACAAGGTAATAATTCTCAATGAAAAAGAAATTTTTTGAAAATTTGTGAAAGGATAAGACCTATCAGGTGAAAGAGAACCTGATGTTTATTGCCACTACTTGTCGCCAAGTAATTTAAATAAATATTGTAATGAACTATTTATCAACGATCAAATAAATTAGATACTTTAATTACATTTTTCTTGTCCAAGTGATACTAAACATTATGTTCATATGAAAAACTTAATTTTACGAATTTAAAAAAATATTTTTGATTACGGATTATGACGTAGAAAATACGCTCAAAGTTCTTGACTCTTTTTTTAACAATATGTATATTTTTCATTTTCATTTCAATCTTTCGCTATATACGCATTATGAATTTCTACTTCTCTTCTCATATAGGTAGGTAGTACATATAAAGTTTTGCAAAATTTGTTTCTCCTACCTCCTACGACCATAAAATGACAAATAATTACATAATAGGTAGGTACCTATACTACATTTGTAGCAATAAAAGTATAATTATTTTCTCCCACGACCATATACGAAACTAACAGTTTCCATACAGTTACCTAGCTACGAAAATAAACAATATCACACATCTTGTTCAACCCGTTCGATATGTCATTGAACAGGTCTTTTTCGAACAGTTTTAATTTTTTGTTTCACAGGCGTGTTTGTTTCTGACATTTAATAATTTTTTCCTGTCATTTAGTATTTCGTGATATATTGTATTATTCCATTAGAATAGACAAATATGACATGAAAAGAGATTTATCTACATAAATTAAAATAGTGTTTATCTATATCTGGCATAATATAAATATAATTTATATTCTTGTTATTGAAAATCTTGTATCATGTATTCCACGATCGTGGTATGTTTGTTTCTTCGTAAAATTAAAATTATGACAGTGACAGTTGACTTAAAAATATACCCATAAATAAAAAATAAATGGTCCTGGGAAAATGTACATGACTCGCTAAAAGTGTCTATGGAATGTTCGTTAGATTCCCGAACTTGGCAAAGCTCGTGCATCAGCATTCTCACTCACACGATATCATTCACTTTCCTCGCTCATTATGTAATATACTAATTTCACACCCGTTCGTTAACATAGATTTGTTATAGATTTTAATTATTACATTTTTGTTAGCGTGTCTTATTATATCTGAAATTTTTGATAATTTTTTAGCAGTTTTCCATGAACAAACACAATATTAAAAATATACCTAATTCATTATCATTCACATAAATTAAAATTCTTTTGCTGTATCTAGTACCATTTAAAAATTATAATACAATAAATTGATATTCTATTGCCACTCTTGTAGTCTTGTGGCGTATTTGTTTCTACTCAAAATTATGACATTAATGAATAAAATTTCTAATATTCATATTATGATTGTGGAAAGAATAATCTACCTATACATATCTCGCTAAAAAGTGTCTATCAAATGTTCGCGATATTTCAATACTCTCACTCACACGATATCATTCTCTTTCCGTGCTCGTTATGTAATGTACTATATCAAAATCAGTGTGTTAAATAGTTTTAAATACTGTGCAGGAAAAAAAAAACTCTCTTTATCGCTCACCGTGTGAAGTTCGCACCGCTTCTGTCGCTTCTCGCACCCTTTATCATTATCGTAGCAGGCTGCGCAGAGAGCGACTCAGCAGATAGAATTTTGATTTATTGCAACGTCTGAAGTACAGCAATACCGCGATACCAATAATCGTGTTATGATGGTTATTATTAAAATGTTAATGTGTTTATTACATGATTTAATTTAATTGAAGATACGAAACGTCACTGATACTATATTTATTGTCCATTACCTGGACTCGGACTGTATCTGCGAGTGTTTTGTTTGCAAGAGAGAGATAAGATGAAGATGCAATTTCAATTTAAATGCATGCGCTTCAATCGTTGCTTCGTTATTTGCTGATATATTTTGTGTAATAAAGCAATAAAACAACGTCATATAAACATGAATGCCTGTGCTTTTACAACTAACTGAAGATGTTTCTACCACTAGCACTAGCTCTCTAGCATAGTGTATTGATTCCATGTTCATCTATAGCCACAAGGCTATTATAGTAACGGGTAGTATTGTGTATAAGTATTTTATAATACTAAGATTATATTTTAAAACCTAAGAAAATTGCAAATCATTTAACAAAGTTGTTATATTTCACTCACGGTCTAAGCCGTAGGCAGTGGGGAGGCCAGGCAGGGCGAGGCTCTGCCAGTAAAAACTCTTACCCTTCCTGGAGCTGAAAAATTGATATGTACTTTCATCATTTTACAAATTAAAATCGATGGAATACGAATTAAACCGTGGTTCGACAACAAACTGGCATTATATGTATCACCGCGTCATATTCTCATATTTCCATTATGTGCTTCTGTTATCCGACAATTATTTACTTTTGCACATAAAATATGTGAAAATATGCAGCTTCACATTTCTTGAAAAAATGTAACTTTCAATTATAAGGCTTTAACCTTCGCCTGCGGCGCATTTTATTTCCTCGAATAACAACAATGTTGTTCTTTCTACAAAATATTTACCTCTTCCTAGAAATATAACCTGGCTACGGCCCCGATTTCACTTATTCCACCATTTGAATGAAGCATGCAAAATAATTCGAAAAAAAATTAATTTTAAATTTTTAATTGGATCTACAATTATTATTGATAAATTGTTTGATATTGTACCTATCGAAATAATCGGGGGAAAAACAATAGGTACTTTGTCTATCTATGTTATACGAGTACTGCAGCATTCTCAGAATAAACTAAACATTTTTATATTTACTCTCATTAATACTACATAATGAATAACATCCTGAAAAATAATTGTTCAATTTAAATATACTTACCTACTAAGTAAGTATTTCATTACGAAACAAAAATATATTTTCGGCTGCGACGCATTTTGCTTCATATACAGAGAGATTCACGACTTCGTTCATGTATTTTAAAAACAGTTATCCTTAAATTAGTTTCTTCATGAACAAAATTTATCAACACTGTTAAATGCAGCTCAAGAATTTCAGAAATTTGTGTATACCAGTAGCTATGCCTAATTATAAAACGGAAACATAATGCTAACAAATATATTGTACTAGCGCACCACTTACTTCACGAAACTGGAAGAATTTTTTTTAATTCGTAATTTTAATTTCCATTTTGAGGCAGTCATTCTTGTCATTGCATGATTAATTCAAATTTTATTTTATTTCATAATATGCATTATGCAATCTTCAATCCAGATGTACTTACTTAAATTTATGAGTTTTAAAAAAAATATTCTTGTTCCATGTCCCATAAGTTGAGTACCTACTAAATAATTTGTTGATATGCCATTAAAATATATGCACGAAGTTTAAAATTACCTAGTACCAACTTTTATTTATTCACTTAGATTCCTCGATGTTTATAATCATAAGAATATTTTAATTCTTAAAATTATAATTTCAAATATACATAGTTATTACAGTCATAGGTATCATAGTCTCATAAATTTTATCAACATATTATAATACAAATAACAATGTTATATAATACTTTTTAAATTTATGCTGTTAGGAAAAAAATCTCGTCCTGACAAAACCTGATTTAAAGCCACATTTGTTTTCCCGCTACTTTCCTCATCTAATCTCCAAGCTTTCCATTTTCAATTTCTAACAAACAGAAATCTCGTCACTTATCTGCAGTACAAAAACAGCAACAAACAACTAAAACCATACGCGCTTAGAAGCTACATTTGCCCAGTAAGTAACAAATCCAATAACCACATTTCATGACGGCAGGACGTGCAGTTGCGCCTGCGCAGTGTTGCCACATTTCACACGGTGGCGGCACCATCTGTCGGCTGCGGACACTACCACGGACAGTCCACTTGTCGGCTTGTTGAGTGTCGTAGAACACGACTATGCAGTTAGCGATGAAACAGGAAGATTTGTTACAGCGCATAAAGTCAAATAGGGCACAGGGATGGGTTGGAATTGTGGATTGTTGCCTGTGAAATATTGTACTTCCTAAAATAGACAATATGTACGGTGCTAATATGGACTGTAGGAGGCATATGATTTGTAATGCTATTAGTTTTAATGTCATTGTTATCATTGAGTTTTCAGTTTATTTAGAAATATGTGCAGCGAAATTTAAAACTTTCATATTGAAATTTTCTGTACTATCTACTGTAACTACTCGTATGTACTGTAGTTATAGCAATAGTTTCCAGATATTACAAAACTGTTGAATTTTCTTTACTGAGCCCTATTTTATTCGTCTCACTTTTCCCATATTTTTATATTTTTTATGAAATTAAACGACCATGACAGTCAAACCTAAATAATTCTACTTTGAGGAAAAGCTAACAAAACGTACCTACTACATTATAGGTACTATACATTATGTACCTATATGCTACACTATATTATCTCTAAAAACACAATTATATCATTACAAAAAAACACGACCTCTCGCCTAATTCTGCTTATTCTACTAATCTAATAAATAGTTTTACTTACATTTTAATAGTTTCATGTTCATGTAATATGTAAACGATAATGTAAACCAATATGCAAGCAAAAGATGTCAACTGTACTGTCACTGTCATAATAATTCAAATTTTATGTAGAAACAAATTTCATATCATGGACAACAAGATACTGGAATTTCAAAAAAATATAATATTAATTGTACTTTATTTTATTGTTAAATACTTCCAGATTCAGCAATTTGTATTTATAAATAACTGTACACATAGATAATCACAATTTCTTTTATTTTTAATTGCAAAATTTGTCATAAATAAATAATGTACCAATATATTTAAGGAAAACTTTTCCAAACTTCTAAAAGTACTACTTCCGGTTTGCGGATTTCTACCAAAATCTTATCCGGTGTTAAGATACTTATTAAAACCTTAAATATGAAATTTGGTTATAAACGGTATGATACTTTTTAAGTTATCGTGGACGAAAAATCGTCGATTCATACAAACACACAAACACACAAACACACAAACACACACACACACACACACACACACACACACACACACACACACACACACACACACACACACACACACACACACAGACATCATCGTGAAAATAGTAAATTCGTATTCTAGAGACCCTGAAACGTGCTTATCCACCAAAAACTCATACTCGAAAATTTTGACCCATTACAATACCTCTCTTATAGAATATGAGGCGAGAGGTAAAAAATGTACCTGATGTCCAAAAAGGTCCAACTTTAGTAGACATTTTCCGCCAAGGTCCGCAAAATGATGATTTGGCGCGAAGTTATGAATTTTTGAAAAAGTGCCTTTTTGAGGTTTTTGGCCATAACTTGGCGAATTTTATACGAAAATCAATAAATTTTGGATTTCCGAGAACGTTGAAGGTTTCTCTATTCGGCCCTGTAAGTTAATCTGCCTCCAAACCCGATCCACCCCTTGCCACCCCCGGATAAAAAAAACATGTTTTTGACTGAAAAATGTTCAATTGTAGCAACTTGTAGCGTGAGTAAAAAAAATCGTGGACCTTATTGCCCAACAGGACAATAAAGTTCAATCTTTTTCCTCCAATTTTCTCAAGTACGTGCGATAATTTGGTACGAAGTTATGAATTTTTGAAAAAAAATGGTATTTTTGTGCTTTTTGACCATAACTTGTCCGATTTTGCACCAAATTCGTTTATTTCTTAAAACATTAAAAAAAAAAATCTGACGTGGACACCACATGACTTCCTTGTACGCCTTGTGTGTTCATACTTTTCTTAATAACTAAAATGTAGAATAATATAAAAAATTCTTTTAACTTATTATACTGGTATACTCACAAATATATTTTAGTCATTTTATTTAAACTGCAGAAGAAGATATAAAGCATATTTTACTATTGTCACTGTCATGTCATAATCATTTAAATTTTACGTAGTAACAAATGTTAATCGATCATGGACTACAAGATAAAGAAATACTAAATTAAAAATATATACTTTAATTATTCCTAAATGATACCAGATACAAAAATATTTATAAAATACCGATTTTAGGTAATAATCACATAATCTTTCATTTAAAATAAAAAAATTTGTGTTAAATTAAATATTTATCGAAATATTTGAAAAAATCTGCTGTGGCCAGTACACGACCTCTCGCCTAATTCTGCTTATTCTATTAATCTCGAGATTAATCTAATAAATAGTTTTACTTACATTTTAATAGTTTCATGTTCATGTAAGATGTAAACGATAATGTAAACCAAGATGCAAGCAAAAGATGTCAACTGTACTGTCACTGTCATAATCATTCAAATTTTATGTAGAAACAAATTTCAAATCATGGACAACAAGATACAATATTAATTGTACTTTATTTTATTGTTAAATACTACTAGATTCAGCAAATTGTATTTATAATTAACTGTACCCATAGATAATTATATTTTCTTTTATTTTTAATTGCAAAAATTGTCATAAATAAATAATGTAACAATATATTTAAGGAAAACTTTATCAAGCTTCAAAAAGTACTACTTCCGGTTTGCGGATTTCTACCAAAATGTTATCCGGTGTTAAGATTCTTATTAAAACCTTAAATATGAAATTTGGTTTTTAAAGGTTTGATACTTTTTCAGTTATCGTGGACGAAAAATCGCCAGTCCATACATTCATACAAACACACACAGACATCATCATGAAAATAGTAAATTCGTATTGTAGAGACCCTGAAACGTGCTTATCCACCAAAAACTCATACTCGAAAATTTTGACCCATTACAATACCTCTCTTATAGAATATGAGGCGAGAGGTAAAAAATTGTACAGTACGGTACAGTACGCAGGGGGGTATTACTAGGGGATCAACCCTATCCCCCCATTAAGTTTAAGATAAATTTTAATCGATCTCAAAATTAATCTCAACAAATTATTACGTTACAGAATTGTGTATTAAATATTTGGTAGTACATTGCAAATTGCAACATTTATTTTGTTGTTCGTTTTTATTCATTATTTGGTACAGTACATAAATACTGAGGAATTGAAACTTTGACTGGATGCTTTTAGGTATAATGAAACAATCAGGTATCTATTATTAATTTGGATAGGTAAATCGATGTATAAGGAATACAATTATTATTTTAAATTTTTTTGTAAATTTTGATGATTTTTTCACAGTAGGTATCTTTGCGTTGGTGTTGAAATAAATATCTACTAGTTGTAAGATTTTTGAGATTTTTATGTTACTTACATGTTGAAGTTTTCTTCATTATCTAATTTTGTTAGATTACAAAACACAACTTTGTTGTCCAAAAGCTGTCTGGGATTCAAAATACATACTCGAACTTCTAGAAATGAACATTCCATTCTATAAATAGCAATCTAAAATCTAAACTACTAAACTAAAATAATTTTTTATGTTCAATTCAAATTCAAATACCAGTAGCTTGGACCAATAGAGATTTGTACAGATTTCAATTACCAAAATTGATTATAGTTCTTAGCCATCGATCATAAAAGAAAATATTTAAACAGAAAACATTCACCATCAACCAACATAATCATCTATCTGATGATTCTAATGAGTGATATACACATACAATGACCATATCAGTCGAACCAGAATGACAACATAGTTATATTAAATTTTTATAAATTATAATCTACAGTATATTTCACAAGTATAGTAAATATGTAAATATCGAAATTTAATTATGTTGAACAAGATCCCAGATGTAATGTTGCACAGCAAACCATAACGAACGAAGAAACTGCATTTTTGTGACAAAAATACATCTAGTTCCCGTCCCGTCCATATTTGATGAATATACCAAATGTCCAAATACTTAGGCATTGAAAGATGCTTTTACACAATTCATATTAAATGAATCTGTTAATCTGATTCTGGTCCATAGAGACCTGCACATGCAAAATTTCATGTGGATCGGACAAACGGTCTAGATTTTGATGTTATATATTTCAATGGTTTGGTACCGAGTTTCGTTGGGAAAAAACAATAATTGCGCCCGCTAACGCGATTTTTAATTTTTCCCCCACCTTTAATGGTCTGATCGACATCGACTTCAAACATAGGCACCTTAAAATCCGAATCTGGTCAAAAGAGACCTGCATGCAAATTTTCAAGAGCATTGGACAAACGATCTAGTTATAGATGCAAAACATACAGACAGACAGACAGACACACATTCTGCTTTATATAATAGATTATTCGACTTACTGTTTTGAGTCAGTTTATTTATGACGTAAGTATTATTAATAATTTAGTTATGGTCATTTATTAAAATTACAAAATAAGTTTCCTTTTAATTATTTGAATACAGTAGGCGAGTAGACTGCATAATTGCAATTTAAATTAAAGTAACTAGTGACCAATCTAATGGAGTAAGATCTTTTTGCTAGACAATTTAAACTAAAGTAACTAGTGACCAATCTAATGGAGTAAGATCTTTTTGCTAGACAATTTAAACTAAAGTAACTAGTGACCAATCTAATGGAGTAAGATCTTTTTGCTAGACAATTTAAACTAAAGTAACTAGTGACCAATCTAATGGAGTAAGATCTTTTTGCTAGACAATTTAAACTAAAGTAACTAGTGACCAATCTAATGGAGTAAGATCTTTTTGCTAGACTTGTAGGACACCTGTAGTATCGGAATTATAAGCCTGGCGGAGCTCAAAGTGGATTTCGGAACAATCAGTCACGTTTTCTCGCAAGGCGGAGACAAGCGGGCGGCGTGTGTTATGACCCGGTGATGAACGAGGTTATTAACCGATCCTCTGTAAATTAGGTGATTCGGTGTTCGGTGATCGCTGATTGAAACTTGTGGGAAAATTTACCATAGAGCATTTCTTTGTTTTCCTGCAGACAGACCTAGACGTAGACGCGGTCACATTCCGAGACTCTTCTTTCCGGTATAAATAAAAGATGGATTTTGTTTGAAAACTTTTATGCTACAGACATTATAAGTACCTAGTTTGTTTTACTACATGAGAACTAAAGAGTATAGAATATTGTTTTAAGTAATTTATTGCAGATTTATTAATTCTATATGTTACGTTATTTGAAATTACAAAATGGTGAATGCGATTATATTAATCTATTCAAATAAAATTTTATTTTATCTCATTATACAAAAACAACTACTATCGGATTCAGAATTATAGTCATTTGGGTTTAAAAATGAATAACTTGTTAAAAAATAATACTTACAAGAAACTTGAACCAGACTTCATAATACAGTACCTATGCATATTTCTAAATTATTGTTGTTATATATAAAGTTTCAAATTTTTAAGTGCATAAAAGTTTCAGCTCTACTTATAGTAGGTACATCAGAAACAGAGACTAGAAACGAAAAAAAATCGTTCATTTTCTATCGGAACGAAAATTAAATATTTCGTTTACGTGTTTAACGTTGTCATCCAAAAATTTTGTTTTCATTTTCGTGAACCGAAATGAAAACCTGGTTAAAAACGGTTTTAACATTTTACGTTTTATTGATCGGATATAATCAAAATTATGCAAATAAAATCATAAAAGTTAGTAGATTTTAGATTAAAATTTAAAAAATGTATATTATTCTTAAACGTTATCAAGAATTTATCTTTAAAGCTAAAATGTTTCATATTTGCTTTATATTAATAGATCAAATATAATTTTATTATTATTATGATAATATTAAAAGTTAAAAACGGTTATAACCGGTAGTCTATATTATTAATTTTGTTTTAGGTCTTGAACGGAAAATAAACATTTCGTTTTCGTTTCCGTTCTTCTAAAAATTTCGGTTAATTTCGTTTCGTTCCGTTTTTAGTCCCTGATCAGAATCATACAACTTAGATCTGATAGTAGTTCAGTTGAATTTAAATTATTAAATTATGTATTTAAATTGTTGGAACCCAAATATGTATTTCTGTCTTGCATTAGTTAGTAGATACATTCATGTTAATTGAAGCCTCGTATCAGGTACATTATATAATTCTTAAAACTCTAGGGCATTAAGAAATTAATAATTTAATAAGGAATAATTAAATTTCCTGCTCGTTTCTACAGGAGAATTTAACGTCAAAGTAAAGTATGTCAACATAAAATATCAAGTTCTAGAAGATGTAAAGTATTATATGCATTACATGAATTATTTGAAATGTAATACCCTTCGAGCGATTTTAGAGACCCTCCAACCTCAGAAACTTTTTGTCTTACTACATAAATAACCATTTATTACCTAAAAGTATTTACAAAATTCATGAAAACAGTTATCCTTAAATTAGTGCTTCATTAACTAATTTATCAACACTGTAAAATGCAGCTCAAGAATTTCAGAAATTCGTGTATGCCAGTAGCTATACCTAATTATAAAACGGAAACATAATGCTAACAAATTTTCAGAAATGTCTCTATAAAACTAATTAAATAAAGTTAAAAATGGTCGCAATAAATGTGGTCTAATTGCCATTGATTGGAATGAAATAAAAACAGAAATCAGAAATTTATATATTCTAAATTGGCATTTCGTAGTAGAGTATTTGTTTTCATTAACAAAGGCATTAGAAGAATTTTGAAAATATCTAATTAAAAATGTAGGTTATTTTCGTGACTGATTACCGATAAGAAAAATTCGCTAGCAGTTAATTCAAATAATAAGATTGCGTCTCGAAAAGAATACAGTTGGAATTACCATTAATAAATCGTAATATAAATCAGCGTTCCACTAAAAATAAATTGCTCTAAAAACATATCCATTACACCTGCTATTAGCATCTCCGAACAAAAAAACCATTTAGAAGAAAAAACTCTCACGATTAGTGATAGCTATTTTTTAATAACAGTCCTTCTCGCAGCATTAAAATATTTGCACACGTAATTTATTTCGATGACCACAATAAAAGTAACTGTACCGGTTTGTCTATAACACGCATTTGTTCAAATCTGCCGAAAGAAACAAACAGGGCCGGACCCACCACAGGGAAGAGAAGTAGATAGTGATGCCGTTTGTCGAGAGTAGTCGAGAGTGCACCCGACTCTCGTCTCGACTCGGAATTTCCAAAACTAATAAAAGTCACTCTCGTCTCGTCTCGAAATTTCTCGACTAATCTCGAGTCTCGAAAATCTCGAATCAACTGGGGTTGTGTGGTATTTATTTATTTGACATGCAAAACAAGTCAGTATTAGTTTGTTAGTGTTAGTGCGGCCTAGGCCCAGTCTTATGGGATTACTTATACGTATTTTGTACGAAATAACTCTTTTGTGACATATTTAACTCTAACTAATACATGTTTATTTTATTCCACGGTACTTCATCTATACTTGACTAGTTAGGTACCTAATTTATAATTTTTATAATTAAAATTAATTTTTGTTAATTAATAAAAATGTTTCGTATACCTATATCATTACTAAACTTATTATTTTGCTAATAACTGTTACATAATTTTAGGAATAGGTATTATTTTTATTAAATATCTAATTGATTTATGTAGATCAAAATAAATTTTTTATTTATTATTTCCATTTATGATCTGGTTCTGATATTCCAGCATCATTAGCATCTAACTAAAAATGCGTCACGGACAAGAAGTGAAAATTTTTCGAGAGTAATTGTTAATCCTATCATATTTCTGTTAATTTTAATTTTAAGCAAATAGTTACTAATCAATTATATAAGACGAGACTCTCGGCGAGACTTGATACTGGTCTCGTCTCGGTTCGAATTTGTAGTCGAGAGTTGCCTCATGGTCTCGTCTCGATTTTCTCGACAAGACGAGACGAGACCGAGACAAGTCTCGACTCTCGCGGCAACACTAGAAGTAGATCATTTAAATATTCTTCATAACTATAATTGCACTATTACATGCGTACTAATTAGAGACTGACTTTATGATTTGATTGTCCGACATTTACTTTGTTCTCTTTTCTTCTATTCGCATTTTTCATACAGAACCTAGGTTTTGGCCCACCTATTGCCCCAACTAAAGCTCTGTTCGCATAAGGATTCTCTGAAGATTCTACCAAGATTCTGAGTCCTGGAATAGAAGAAGTTTCAAGATTCAGAAAAATTCATGGTTTTGAAGCAATCAATAAATTATAAATTCTTCTTTTCCAAGACTCATTGTAGATTCAATTTAGCGGCACCGCAATTTAACAGGTAATTCTCACTAGAAAGAAGAAAACAGTGCTTAAAATGTTACTATATTTGAAAATAATATTCAGTTTCAGAAATGGTTTTTATCAAGTTTATACCAAACCAATAGGATTGACACGAAATCTTTAAAACAAAAAAAAATCAGAAACTCACAAACCGTGAAATATCATTGTTACCAAAAATATTAACAAAATTTGAAACATCAAAGCGAAATGTCACATGCGGAATATTTTAAATAAAATAGTAAGATCTAAAATAATGTATGCACCACGGGCATCATTGATGTGTATAGCCCTCGGCCGATTTATAAATCCTCTTGTTTTATTTTAATTGCGTTAAAAAATATACCTTACTTCGCCCAGCATTATGTCAAGAATTCCATACAAATTCTCTAATAGCACTGATAAAACTGTGGTAAGTACACTTACATTTTCATGAAAAATGTAAAATTTTAAGAATGTCATATTATACTTACGTATGTTTCATTCTAATCTACTTAACCACAAAAGAATAAATTTCTGTGCCTCCAGTGGGGTTTTCAGGAGTAACAAAGGTTATGTATTATCCACCATCTTGAAGCAAAATGGCGATTGTGGAATACAGCAATTATTTTGTCTTTACTAATTTGTGAAATTCTTGAATAATTTGTTTTAAGAATAACACATGATATAATATTATATCACGGTCCACTGTTACACTATATTAAGATATATCATATTTTCAAGAATTGTATCGTAAACTATGAACTGATATAATATTTCATCTACAATATTTATAATTCCGTCCCTGTAAAAGTCTTCCTCGATCTACTCTCAATCAAGTCACGACAGCATTAAAACAAAAGATGACATAGAACAAGTGAACCGCGGTGATATGTCGGCGATACCACCAGCGATATCGAGCGGACAACATGCAATTAACCAGGTCTATAATTTCCCGCAATTATACTTGCTATAAAACGCTGCGATATAAACGTAGTGCCTTGTGAGTTGTGTACATACTTACAGAATGACTCAATTCATATCATTCATTAACAACCTGAAATAGGTTAATTTGTTCATGGTTTTATTCAAGTTTAATATGAAAATTACAGGAGAGGTATTTCTGTATAAGATTACGAGAAAACGGATTAATAATGGTAATCTAATGAATGGTTTGTTTTTCTTTTATGGGTTGTAAAATTATATGATTAAGTAAACATGAAATCATATAGTGCAATTGAATTTCTGTTTTACAAAAAAGGTGTACTATACAATTAAATATAGCTACGTACCTATATCAGTAATATGAGCAGTACCTACCTCATACTTCCGTTCATACTTTTTTAATCTACATTAAAATTATGTACTGTGTTATTAGCTATATTTATACATAATTAATTATATGGGATATATTCTTTGCGAATTGCAAGTAAGAATAAATTAATGAGCCACAAAATTAGTATACACGTACACCAAATAGACTACTGGCTCTAAAATTAATATATTGGCTCGTATTTATTGGGATTGGAATCAGTAAACTACCTATAGTGTTTGTTTGTTAAATACAAATATGCATATAATTTAACCTTTAAGTCATCGTATATAAATAGTATGTTGTGTATCTAGTGCGCAAAGGAGGCAATTGCGCGAGGGCTGCAACGTAGCCGAGCGCTAGTTGCCTTTGCGCAAAAGTTGCACACGATATTTCTGGTCAACTTGCATGAAAAGTATAACCTTTTAAGTAATTGCTTATACGGAAATGCGTGCACAAAGTAAAAGCGTACGAAAATTGCAAAAAATTTCACTCGGCACACGCAAATTGTATTTTTCGATTTGACGTTCGCAAAGTTAACTTTGTGAAACGCAACTGAATATCGCCAGGGTTAACTTTGTGACACAACATATTTTTTAGAAGATTGGTATTGGTAGTATCAGATGACATTTATTTCAATTGTCAAACGTCAAACCTGAGAAAACTTACATATTTTAGTATAACCTCCAAATCTGTTTTGCTTAATAAATTAGTTTTTATTCAATAAATTTAATGGATATAGTAATGGAAAACATGTAAGTTAAATTTTTTCTATGATATCTTCTTCAATTATCACCTAGAATAGTTCAGTAATTACATACTTTTACAGTGACAGTGACAGTTAAATAAATGGCAATGTTAATTTTACTAACCAAAACGCGAGCCAAAACGATACATAAATATATTTATGACAGTTTCATTTAAATATTAACATTAAAAAGACTCCAAATAGAAAATATAGTATAAATAACTCAGTTTATAAAACTTGTTCTTTAGTAAAATCGTCCTCAACCTCGTTTTACTAAATTTTTAATATATTATTTTCGAACGCAAATACGATATGCGTGCGTAAAGTGAAATTTTGCGCACGCTTATAGTTAAGAAAAGAGCTACTTTGCGCACACAAAATAGACACGAAAATAGTAACTTTTCGTGAAGGTATGACTAAATAGATATAATTTACCGTGTGTGCGGTTTGTTTCATTTGAATAACCAAAATAATTTGCTGTGCTTAAGATCAGTGTATCTTAACCTGTAACATTGTAAATCATATAAAAACGGGAATAAAGCTATGGATCAAATTAAGCATTTTTTAATGAAAGTGCCAATAAGTTTTTTAAATAATCCCAACTTTATTGAAGCTTGCTTACAGTGTACTTACATACATACGTATCAACTTTGCCTTTTAGCTGACTTAGATGTGGCAACCTCACTTACCGTGAATCATTGGTATGTGTTGTTACAAGATATGTCTATTTTCGTGTACTCCGGCTGTTAGTGAAGAGTACTTCGTAGCAGTAATTTTTATGGAATTAAACTAGAATATGTAGCTGACTGAATTCGAACCTGAGTTGTCAGAACCACAATCAGTAACCTGCCGCACTCGGTTATCTACTTGCCTGAGTAAAACTAAACAAAACATCGCATGCTTTGTTCCAAATATTGTAAACCTTGACCTACCAGTCCTCATCATACTAATGATAATGATCCTTGTTAATTACTCTTCCATCAACTTGTTCATTCTAATCTTTCTGGTAACCTAGAGCCATTTCCAACAACCAAACAGTGGCAGTCTCCAACATCCAGCTATAGATAACAATACCGTTCGTTCCATTTACAGTCATATCAATTAATCAAAGAAAAAAAAATTGATTCGCCTGGCGAAATTTTTGGCGAGTCTGGGCTATCTGCGCGTATATCACCAGAGCAAAGTAGAAAATATACTCGTCTTATAGTCGTAGACAGTGGCGTGGGTTGTGAAAAAAGTTTCTCCTTAGTACCTTAAATTTTACAACTTTTATTTGAAATGTTTATATTTAATTCTTTAGCATCCAATTTTTATAAAGGAAAGCAAAACATCAGGGACCAGAATAGGAACGAAAACTGGAACGAACTGCTGCTATTTTAGTGAACCCGAAACCAACCTGAACGGTTAAAAAATATTTTGGTAAACCCATAAGCGAAACCTGCTCGTAACGGTTTAAAAATCAATTCTTTCATCAAAATGCGACATTAAATTTTTAGGAATTATTTTGTATTTTCTGTAATTATGTAATGAAATCAAATTTTGTTTGATTTAAGAATTTTTTTAGTCCAAAACTGGGATGAACATTTTTAATTATAGTTTATATCTAATATAATTTATTGAACCGGAACTAAACCTTGAACCACTTTTTTGAAAACCGTTTACCGGTTCATATAGAATAGAATTATGAAATCCAGAATAAAATCGAACACTATAAATCACAGTGAACCGGTATCCAAACCTAAATCGTTATTTTGTGCGGTTCGAGTCCAAAAATATTTAATTTTTTTAAGTAGGGTCCATTTAACAAGATTGCTATCTCAATAGCAAAATGATTAATGTTATTATAGTGAAATTCTAACACTCAGACGTTAAATCCAGAGTGGTTACGGTTACGATAATTGCAATTTGCAATTGAACACGATACTACTTATATAAGATGTTTATAGTAAAAATTTAAATTTTCTCGTTGTTATTTAGAATCAATCACAATATTTCACTTGATCGAATAAGACAGTATTTTATTTATTATGAAACAATCCACACACGTAATTTTGAACCAATCGGAATGCTTCATTTAATCAGCAGTGAAGTAAAACTACAATAATATACGTTTCAAATATGACTCGATGTTTTTAAGAAATGCTTCTTCTTCTTAACTTTGAACTATATAGGATAATTATTAAGAAAATTGAAAATACCTGGTTGCTGTGAGATGCTTAAAAATGTATTTTTGATAGCACAAGGACCAAGCTACCAAGCAATTCGTATAGAAGACCACAATGTATTATTTTAAAATTGCTTGGAAACGCCCCCCTAATGAAAAATCCTTTCGACGCCCGTGTTCGTAGATCGCGGCATTGCGAACGATGTCACATAAAGGACTAGCGGTTTCGGACGTTGATTGATCAGTAATCCGCTTGAAATAGAACAAAATACACACGCACAAAAACCAGAGCAAAAAATCACGAGCAAGTGGGAAATTGAACTTTATTGTTCTTCTCCAGAGAATTAAATTTAATCTACTTAACCTAAATTATTAATCATAAGTATAATAAGTGCAAATATATTAATAACTGGTTAACTGGAAATGTGATGTTAAAACATGCTGTTCTATGATTTCTATCAAATGAAAATTATTTTAGTTCAATAAATCAATCATAATAACTTAATGTTTAACTTATTTAAGAAATTTCAGCTATTATTTTTTAATTTTAGCTATTTTTTTTTGAACAACATTTCATAATATTATATCATAGTTAAATGTCACTACTCACTGCTCCAGTGAAATAATAAATTACATATTGATATTTTAATTAGATAAAAAAATTGTAGTAGGTTCAGCGCAGTAAAAGGAAATAATTCATAAATTAGATACAATAATAAATATTTTGTTATAAATTGAGTCAGCTGTCGAAATAAATTTATTAACTACTTCAAAGAAATGATAAATATGCAAACTATATTCATAGACAGTATAAGCTCATTATAGACCATAATTTATTGATAAATATATATTATAAAAAAATACAACATAGTATTTATTACATTTCAAATTAGATCAAAAGTTTTTATAATGGTCTGTATATCCAGAGAATAAATAAATCCAAACAATAAAAAAAAATCTGCTGTGGCCAGTACACGACCTCTCGCCTAATAGACCTATCCTGTTGAACTTCGGTTGCGCGCGCATGCTTGGGCAATGGACTTCCGGTTACAGGAAGTGAGTACGATAGATACAAAGTAACATGTATAGAGTGAGACGGCAAAACTGCTCCGCAGTACGCTATGACAATAGAAAGTGCGGTTAGTTGAAGTTTGACACGAGTTTGACATTTCTTATTTTCAATTTTGTAAATGTAGGGGAAAAGTTTAATTCAATTTAATGACATTGCGCAATTTAAAAAATTTAGTACGCAACAGGCATGAAATAAATTAATAAAATCGTGTAAAAAATTGAAATTAAATTTTGACATTTGTCCAAATCTGTTAAAATACGCCCGCATCACCAGGATTGGTCAATTGACGTCACTTCCTTTTGCCACAAGCATGCGCACAGCGTACTGCGCACCAGCTTGCGTCTCACTCAACACAATGTTACTTTGTATCTATCGCACTCACTCCTTCTGACAGGATAGGTCAATTCTGCTTATTCTACTAATCTAATAAATAGTTTTACTTACATTTTAATAGTTTCATGTTCATGTAATATGTGTGGGTGCCGTAGCCAACAACATTTAATTTGTAACCTCATATGTAAACGATAATGTAAACCAAGATGCAAGCAAAAGATGTCAACTGTACTGTCACTGTCATTATAATTCAAATTTTGAGTAAAAACAAATTTCATATCATGGACAACAAGATACTGGTACTTAGTTGCACTTTATTTTATTGCTAAATACTACCAGATTCAGCAAATTGTATTTAAAATTCACTGTACCCATAGATAATTATATTATCTTTTATTTTTATTTGCAAAAATTGTCATAAATAAATAATGTACCAATTTATTTAAGAAAAACTATATCAAGTTCCAAAAAGTACTACTTCCGGTTTACGGATTTCTACCAAAATCTTATCCGGTGTTAAGATCCTTATTAAAACCTTAAATATGAAATTTGGTTATTAAAGGTTTGATACTTTTTCAGTTATCGTGGACGAAAAATCGTCAGTCCATACATTCATACAAACACACACACACACACACACACACACGCACACACACATACACACACACACACACAGACATCATCGGGAAAATATTAAATTCGTATTCTAGAGACTCTGGAACGTGCTTATCCACCAAAAACTCATACTCGAAAATTTTGACCCATTACAATACCTCTCTTATAGAATATGAGGCGAGAGGTAAAAACAGTTAAAACAGTAGATAAGCTTAAGAATTCTTAAGGATTAATAAGTAATTGTTATTCTTAAACAGTAAAATAGCAAAGTTAGATTTCTTCGAGCTTGGGTCGTAATATTTAAATAAAGAACAAATTAAATTTTTAAATGAAGAACAATAGTTATTTACATTACAAGTGGGCAAAGTAAGAAATTTCCCACGAAGAAAATCTTAAAATAATTTTCTCGAGTGGGTCATTCCTTTTTGCCCACATGTGAAGTATAAAACATCGTTACTATGATGACTTCCAACAAGCAAAGTAACAATTTACACGCAGGTGGGTATAATTTTGATCAAAGCCACTAATGGGCAATTTTTTACTTTGCTTTTTTTTTAAATACCATAATATTAAGAGGGCTTGGATAAAGAAATTAATTATTAAAAATTTAAATTACAAATTCTGATTTAAAACTTGAATTGTAATAGTGTCCATTAAATAATACATAGGTATATAATAATAATCATTTTAAAGTCATTATTTTAAATTGTTCTTTGACAACAATTTTATATTTTCGCAGTATACCTATTTATTAATTTTATTTTCAAATTTATATAATCATGATGAAATTGTTATACTTATTTAGATTATCAAACTATAAATCTATATCACTACTGATAAAAATAAAAGTTCAAATATCACTCATGTTTATAAATAAATAGTTTAATAACAGTAATTGAGCTACTTGCACCAGTTTAACTATTACGAATACACTAACGAACAAGAAACTAATAAATAATCATCGATGTTAACAAGAATTATAACCTAACATTCAGAGTACAACGTACAACTAAATTGTATATATTTAACATATATAGATGAAATTACAGATATGTATATACTGTTGTTCCGTGCATATATTGCTTGAATTTTTCCATAAGGTCCGTCGTAATTGGACATTAAATAGGTTCCTTTTATAGCCGAGTAATGGCTGCTCGCCAACGAGTGTTTGTCAGTGAACTAAATTTACAAATATGGCGTGTTTATTTAGCATTTATTCATATAGCTGGCTAATAGGATATTCAAATAATTGCTAAAGTCGGAAATGAGTCTGTGGTTGCTAGAACAAGAACCGCTATACAGTAGATAACTAATTCTACTTAGTATTACAAGCTGATATTATGTCATATTGACATCAAACAAATAATACAAAAGATTTCATACTTGATACTTAGTTTTTAAAACGTTTTGAAATATTTCTTGTATATTGGTAGATACAGAAATTATAATGTTATATTGTAAATGCTGAAGAAGGGCAAGATTTTGGACCTGAAACCTCCATTTAATAAAATTAACATAAGTCTTCATTTCACTTTCCTTGGATTCATAAGCCAAACTTTACCTGTTTTCAAACTTTTACATTGGATCAACATCTCAAGAAACTCAAAATTCAGATACTTATAATAATAGTATGTATTTGCATTCATTATACGATCTACTCAAATGCAAAAGTTTAAAAAAATCATTGGTGTTAAAACAGAAATGTACTTATGAGTCTTCTTGAAACTTATTTATGTCATTATGTTTTACCAACTTTGAATAATATATTCAATATTTTTGCACCTATATATAAAATTGATAAGAAGAATAAAAAGTTGCCAGATTGAGTTTTCCTATAAGTTTAAAACGAGTGAAGAAAAAAAAAAAAAATTTGGGGATCACTGAAGAGTCGTAAAAAATACATTCTTAAATAGAACTTCCATGCAAGGTGGCGTTTGTTTAGGCTTTAGGGTATTACCACCGCAACATTTTTAAATAGCAACCCCTGTCGAGTTTCACCTCATTTTTAAGGTAATGAAAAAAGAAACACATCCCCATAAACCAAAATCCGATATCATAATTCTTTCAAGATTTTAATTTAAATTAATTTTAATGTTTTTTGTACGTTCATTACAAATGTACATGAACAAATATGCAAATTGTCGACCGAATATCAAAGCTATTTTGCTTGTAAGACTATACGCGTAAAAGGACGGTATGTTAAATATAAAATAATAGTAAGTTAGCTACCTTATGAAATTTGAATTAGACATCTTAAAATGTTCAAATATTATTATCCCTTCAGAAAACACTGATGGCTACTCACTTATTTATTAATTTAAAATAATGTTTTAATTAAAATGAATGGAATAATAAAACATATCTACTAATTTATGCAAATCGATTACTATTTGGTTAGCAACAATATACCTAATTTGATCGTCAGACAAAAATAAAAGCTCTATAATACAGTGTCATTATTTCTTCATTCATCAATGAGATCACTGCACCATTTTACAAATTGTTATAAATTTAAATTATCCAGGATCTAGCAAATAGTGATTTAATTAAAATGTTACAGAAAAGGACAAAGCAGATAAAATGTCATTTTCGCAACTAATTTAAATAACAGCAACTTGAATATGACTACAATCACCATGCAATTCCACAGCTCATAGTTTATCCACTTGATATATGCACCAATATAAATTTCAATTTAATCGGTACCTATCTTCCTAGGCGAGTTCTGGGAAAGAGATATCAAAGTACGCAAGAACAACAATTTTATAGTCAGCGATAGCCATAAACAAAACGATTTCCATGAATTAAGACATTTAAAACAGGAGTGGTTACTATGAGCACAATTACAACACGTAATTCCTAAAAATAGTTCGAAAAATCCAGTAGGCGTCTGCTACAAATACGCACAATGTTGGCGCCTTGCTGCAAAAAAAGACAAATCGACGCCTAGGCACTCGTATTATAAAATCTACTTTATTATCCTTCGCAGAAAATATATCGCCGGGTACCAAGGTCTCTATAAATATACCAGAGTTTTTACAAATAGATTTTTGCTTATACGGTTCTGTCAAAGTCAGGGCCGGAGCGCCGGCGGCTTACGGCTTAGACTAGCGCCAGTGTGGGATTCGATTTTTATTCGTGGAGATAAATGTTAATGGTATTTTTATAGGAACTGATAATACGAGTTTATTCATTAGGAACTCAATTGTTGCAAACTTTTGCTTTAATAAGCTAATTTCAAAAATACCAGGGACGGACAGGGACGTCGGGAAAACGGGAAATTCCTTGGAGGTAGTGTTGCCGCAAGAGTCGAGACTAGTCTCGGTCTCGTCTCGACTTGTCGAGAAAATCGAGACGAGACCATGAGGCAACTCTCGACTACAAATTCGAACCGAGACGAGACCAGTGTCAAGTCTCGCCGAGAGTCTCGTCGAGACTCTCGAGTCTCGTCTTATACAGGGTGAGTCAGCTAAGTGTTCCCTATTTCATTTGTTTGTAAAGTCTCAAGTTTTTATGTAAAGTCCGCCAAATTTTTGCTGTAAATACAGTAGCCACTTGAGTTTTTGTTCGCCAAGTTTCATCATTATTGCTCTATTGCTTCCTAATTGGTGACTGAAATAATGATTAATTAATTAATGATTAGTCAAACGACTATTTGTAGGATTTTAAAGGACCTTAAGTGGCATCCTTATAAGATTCAAATTCTGCAGGCAATTTCTGAAGAGGATAAAGCAAACCGATTGGAATTCGCAGAAGACGAAATTGAACGAATGAATGAAAACCCTGGTCATCTGAATAACATCATGTTTTCTGATGAGGCACATTTTCATCTTGATGGTGGATTTAATAGACACAATCATCGGTATTGGTCAGATGAAAATCCCCACTGGAATGCTGAACAATCCTTGCACTCTCCTAGAACGACTGTTTGGGCTGCAATTGGAGATTTTGGATTAATTGGTCCAATTTTCACATTGAAGTGAACCACTCGTCACTTTCTGATAAAAATTGCCTAAGTTATAAAAAATCCAAATTTTCACTTCTTGTCCGTGACGCATTTTTAGATGCTAATGCTGGAATATCAGGACCAGATCATAAATGGGATCTTTCACAAAAAAGTTGTATTTTAAGTAATATTCCCAAGATCAACAAACAATAAATGTATACAAACTTACATGTTTAAAAATAAAACTTTATTTTGATCTACATAAATCAATTAGATATTTAATAAAAATAATTCCTAAAATTATGTAACTGTTATTAACAAAATAATACCTAAGTTTAGTAAAGATATAGGTATACGAAACATTTTTATTAATTAACAAAAATTAATTTTAATTATAAAAATTATAAATTTAGGTACCTAACTAGTCAAATATAGATGAAGTACCGTGGACTAAAATAAACATGTATCAGTTAGAGTTAAATATATCACAAAAGAGTTATTTCGTACAAAATACGTATAAGTAATCCCATAAGACTGGTCCTAGGCCGCACTAACACTAACAAACTAATACTAAATAACCCAAGTTGATTCGAGATTTTCGAGACTCTCGACTCCATGTCGAGATTAGTCGAGAAATTTCGAGACGAGACGAGAGTGACTTTTATTAGTTTTGGAAATTCCGAGTCGAGACGAGAGTCGGGTGCACTCTCGACTACTCTCGACAAACGGCATCACTACTTGGAGGCCGGAAGGCTTCAGAAGTCGCTCCACCAATTTTATCTGTTTGTTACTGAATTATCTATTTATGTAGATGTTGTAGAGGAATACGCATTTAACAGTAAACACAATTAAATTTTTCTAGTTTCAATTTTAATTTCCATGGAACACTTCCAAAATTTTGATGTCGTTACGGGGTTACTTTACAGAAAAGTATAAAATTGACGTAGCAATGACAAAAATTAAAATTTTAGTTCGATTCACTCACAAAAAACGTAAAAATGCAGTCTCTACTCCCTGTTAAAAATGTAGTTTTCAGTCTGCGGCGCTTTTAACTTAAATAATTTATGCATAATAATGTTTTAACTATGAGAGGCCGGTTACATATTATTTGTCCGGGCCGATCTGATGAGCCAGTCCGTCACTGAAAAATACCTTTTACAATGTTTAAAATGTATTTATTTCCGCAAATAATTATTATCACCCATGGATATAAAAGTCTAAGTATGTATTTTATTCCATAAAAAGTTTTACTTATAAAAAAGACAAATTTAAGGATATAACACACTGTTCGTGGATAATAAAGAATCTTTTTTAAATTCGAGAAATTAAAATGTTCATTTTAAACTGTGCGAATTTTTATTTAAATATTTTTGTTTCACGCTCAATACAAATCAATTAACATAAATACCCTTAAATTATTTTCCGAAGTATACAGGGTGTTTCTATATATCAAAATTAAAATAAGGGTAGTGAAAATATTAGTTCCATTTGTTTGAACGTCCGTTTAACTGTTTATTTATTATGTTATTTATAAAATAAAATTATAAATACCATAAGACTATCTACAAATCAAATAGTCACTTGTTATCTAATTTATTATTAATAAATACACAGTTAAATGGACTTTCAAACAAGAGACACTAAAATTTTCACTACCCTTATTTTTGCGATTTTTTAAAAAATTCTTTTTTATCTATAATCAGTATATCAAATAATCAAATTATATAATCTATTAAAGTTTCGTGCAGAGGTATAGAAACAGCCTGTATAAAACACCCTGTATATTCGTCTTTATTAACTTTATTTAAATATTATGAGTTTTTATTATTCCATAAAAGTTTTACGCTCACCAACAAAAAGATTTATAGTTTCGTCTAAGTCTAAACGACCAACAAGATAATATATTAATTTTAATATGAATGAATATTAGTACAATATTTTCCTGTGTTTAGTTCACAATTACAAAAAATATAGCACTGCTCAAATTAGTAATTTATGTGAGTGTACGCTATGTTTTGGTTACGAAAGCCAGAAGACAGAAAGAGAAACACATCTACTTCGTATGTGTTGTCCTCCTAAGCCACTGAGTTAGAACATAAACAACGTGTAGACAAATATAAAGGCACACGGAGTCAAATTAATAGACGCGCGCCAGTCATTAATTACAGGAGTATAAATGTGAGGTTAGAATTTATGACACGCCACCCTGAAACAAAAGGTATTTGGAGCGCCTAGCCGCCTAAATTGTAAATTGTAAATTCGAGACCTAATGGATTATAAGTTAACAGGTGGTAGTGGGACGAAACAACGATGCATCGCGAAAACTAATTATTTTTGTTTAAAAATTGACAAATTATAAATTCATTATAAATTAAATATCCAGTACACTTAAATTTAAACTATTTTGAACTTGTATCTATGTATATTAAGATTTAAACTAAAATTCAATAAATAATAATTCATATTTCAGTTTTGTACATTTTTCAATACATCTTATGCCTGTTTTACACGATTCAAAACATTGCTGAAAAATATAAAACATGTTCTAATTCGTAAATGAATGAAGAAAGAATTGACGAAATGTGTATAAATATAATAAAATTGATCACTTATTGATCAATAATTTGAGTCGTGTAAAACAGGCATAATCATTATGCCTTGATTTCTAGTCAGTACTTTCAGTGAGATCCCTGTCTTCCTAAAAAAAAATTTATATTCTATTCTATTTTAATTCCTGAACTTCCTAAGAAATTCTACGATTAGATTACTGAACTTTTAAATTACTTACGATTTTTTTCAAATCATTTATTTCCTTTGAATAGGTACCAATACTTTCTTAAGTACTAATAAATAATAATTCTTGGGTAATAAAATCTTTAAAAAATTGTTTAACATAAGTAGTGCAAAGAAACGAGAGAAGAAAGCTCAACGGTTATTTAATAAGCTTTATAGTTTATACGTTTCTAACATGAGGAAGTGTAGTTAAATTCATTTTAAAACTTTTAAAAAGTAGTAATAACTCTCATCTACAATATTGCATATTGCATGTTGCACAGACAAAACTGAATTTTTAAACTGTTTAAATGAAGAAAAATTCCACGACAACTAATCTAACTAATCTATCTAAAATTGGCCAACATTTAATTCATTCTAGAAAAAATACGTATATTGATATTTATGAGAAAATACTGTAGCACGTGCCCTGGCAAAATAAATCACAACGAATTTCAAAATCAGTTTTTCACCTTGATCGTAACTGCTTACAGACAATGACAAATGACAATCGAAAACCAAACGCGATCAATAGAGACAATCATTTGTTTTCTTCTAGACAAATGCCTCTTTCATTTGTTTCTAGTGACCGTAATAAAGAAGTTTAGAAAATCGACAATACAGGTGCAGTGCGCACGGTCAATACAAAATGGCGGACACACGCGCACGTGCTCTGACACGGCCGTGTGTGGTCAGGGCATCAACACCCACTTTCAGAATTTTGCTATCGCTTTATCTAGCCACCGCTGGAGCAAAGCCAACGTGATCTAGTGTGTGTAAGGTTTAGTTTTCACCACATAAGAGATAAATGGATGCAGAATTGTTGTTTTTTTTTTCGTTTCGGCACGCTTTTACGCACAGAATGCGAACAGAGGCTTTTAAGGCACAGTTGCTGAGTGTTTTCAACGATAAATATGTGACGGGTCATCGAAATATTTACTGTATCGTTAACATACGCGAAAAATGCTTTTACTGATAAACTGAAATGTTTTACTACTAGTATCGTGTGCTATCATCCACATGTTTTTTTAATTGTATTTTTAGATTGCTTAATATTCAAAAAAAATCAATGTTGTGAGTTGTGTAACGGTTTTTAAAAGGTAAAGCACAAATCTGACATTTTTGCATACTTGTTTGCTACATATTTTAAATAATTTTCGTGTCATTTACCTATATTCTACGATGGTCTACATAAAACCAAAGGTTTCAATACCTACATTATTATATTTTTGAAAAGTTGTACACAATTAGGTATTATTCAAAAATCAGATAGCAAACATCAAACAAAACTAGTTTTAACTTAGAGAACACACAATTATTATTTGTTGCCACGACACGAAACTATCGGTATAGAATTTAGTATAATTAAGGTAGAAAATCCGTCGGTCATAAGCGTGCGTGATTTCGGTGTGAGGTGAGGCCGAAGCAGTCAAATAATCAGAAAAAAATCATAAAAAATCGTAGATTTGGATGTAAATTACAAATCATAGATATCCAATTAAATAAAAAATATAATTTAAATTAAGTTTACACTGAAATGCAGTAGTAGTACGTCAAAAACAAAATTTTTCTTGAGACTGGAATCTTTTGCATGCGATTTCTCAACCATTATTGCGGTGACTCATATTTTTTATTTTTCTAATAAATACTTCAAATATCAAAGAATAACATATTCGTTTTCCAAATATGTGTTGGGTTGTTATGATATAAAATTTTCTAATCGTTTAGTAAATCTACTGGTAACCTCCATATACGCAATGTATTTTAGCGCGTTTCTGTGTCAACTTTAAATTCAATTATCTTCGTTGTTTCAACGGTTACCTATAAATTTTAATTTTTATTCAAATTCTACGACTTGTAATGAATGCTGTATATTAATTTAAGTCATATTTTGGGTTGTCACTACCCATGGATTTACTACCTTAAGTAGGTATTTTCAGTTTAAAATAGGCCAATACAAATAAAATTCAAAATAAAACTTGTAGCTTGAAAATGACCTGACCTATCTAGACAGAAACGTCACACCGTACATAATAGCTATAAATCCAATAAAATATTAAATTTTTTCCATTTTCTTAATTTTGCAATAAAATAAAATGGAGGGTTCAAAATTGTGTAAAATTTATATCTTATATGGCTCTTTGACAGTGTAAAAAATTATTGGAATGATCACCAAAAATTTTGTTTAGTATTTAAACTTTGAAACGTTTATTTTCTCAATATAACACTGTTGTTTTAGACACGTATGGTATGCGTATTATTTACCGTTTCAAAATTACAATCTGTTTTGAACTAGGTATATAAATAACAAAGTTTTGGTCCAACAACGCAGATACAAATTAAAATTAATTCGGTAGTCAGATGCCACACCTAAAAAGGTAAATTATCTGGTGATATATTCATTTCTACATCAATAAATTGTAGGTGAAATGAATGTGGAGATAGGAGATATATTAAGATATGTGCGCGGAGTATCAGAACAGGAAATGAAAAAGAAAAATGATCTCTCAAAACAGAAAGTATAGTAGTATTGTTCATTTAAACAAATAGCTGCCTATTTTAAAGAGAAAACATCAGTTAGGTAACCTCACAAAAATCACAATGATATCGATCTGTATGATCCACGAAAATAACAAATGAACTGGATCGTCATTAATTATATAAGAATAGAAGATTGAAAACAATGTTCAGCAGAATTCATTAACGAAACAGTAATTCACTCAAATCTGAGAACTGGAGAACAAACCGTTATGTTATAATAAGATGAATTCGAAATTATATGCTGTAATTTTTACATGAAAAATCAAAAGGAAAATTTAATAAATTATTAATTTATGTTTAGTTCTGTTATATTTTAAATATATCTACGATGTTTTGGAAACTAAACCCAAATTAATAATCTATTAATTACCTATAAAACCTCAAAATTTATTTCCAGAAAAACCTAATTTTAAGCAAAGTTTCAACATCTTAACATAAAATGTTTTAGATTTAAGACATAACCATAAGATGTTTGACAAACGTAAATGCGGCTGATCGTTTTCACTTTCGACAAAAACTATGACAATATTTAAAACAGTAGATGGAACCTATATTAACCGCATTTACGTACATCAAACATCTTAAGGTTATGTCTTAAAAAACATTTTAATGAAACTATTTCTATATTTAACTAAGATATACATAATAAATATTGCTTATATATCAAGATATTCGAACAATAAACAATAGGTATATCCCCAAATAAGCATCTTAACATCCAAAAAGCTATAGACTATTATAAGGAGTGAGTCTTTTTTGATCAAGCACAACTACTCCTATTCCTATGCAACGTGTGTGCGGTTATCAGCTGTTTCAACATTAAATGGGCAAAGTTATTAATTATTATGTAGGTAAAAAATATAATTAGGAACCAACATTTCGTCATCAAATATGTCTTCATCAGGGTTAAAGTCAAAAATTACAGCAATAACATCAAAAAAGAAGCACAAGATATTACGAAAAATGTCGTCAAGAAGCGTGCAGAATTAAATCGTACAGAACATGATATTCTACTACAAACATTAACGATCAACAAAAATTATCTACATTTTAATAATAATTATAGCCTGATTTCAATTAAAAAATTTTAAACACGCAAATTACTTATTTGTATAAAGAACATTTTTTTGGGAAACGTTATTATATGATAAACACTACCCGATAATAAAAAATCACACACAATGTAAACATAGGTAAGTACCGTTTTATATGAGTAACAAGTATTACTTTAACACAAAATCCTGCATGTCTCGTCTATTACTGTCAGACGTGTCAAATAAAACTCTGTAATTTTTCATTTAAAATGAAACACGATCACCATTGAAATCTCTCTATCTAATTTATTTCTTCTTGTTGAAATCCCCATTTTTCCAATTTCTTCGCTAATCAGAAATTTCCATTTTCTAAGCAGCAAATGAAGTGCGAAAGTCAAGATACGATGTACGAGTAACTCGATATCCGGCGCTATCCCTGGGATATCGAATGCGTATCGTTATCGGAAGGTTCACGTTCACGACTCCAAGCCACTAAACATCAAGTGTGCGTGTGGCGGCGATGTTCGATGTTCGGTTGTCTTGCTTACGTCAGCACTTAGCGGCGACTCACTTGGAAATTGATACCCACTTGAGACAAGAGGATGAAATTGTAGACGATACCAATACTTGAGGGGTATCTATTGACTTATCAACGAAAATGACTGCCAATTTTTAAGGGCTGCATTTCAGGGTGTCCTTTATCAGTCATGCTAACGCCTAACAAGGTTGTGAAGTTGTGATGAATTACTCTTGTCTTGAATAATATTGCCAGCAATATTTTAGATTGAAAAATATTTTCCTTGGTACGTACAATCTACCTACAGCTATAAATTCGTCATAGAACACAAGGTACTCATTTATACATTACTCATATTGACTATTCGGACAATACGAATCAAGACCTCAAAGGCATGAAGACTCAGTTTTTCATCAAAATTTCAATACGACGTAAATAGGAAAATTCCAATCTATAATTTTAGATTCGACATAAATGCAAATATTGAAGGATTCATATCTGGAAATGAATGAATACTGATTTTTTTTCAAACCCTTGTACTGATAAACAATTTGAAAGAAATTTTGTACTAAGTTTTACTTCCCCGACTTATGTAATAGGGATAAGTATTCTAATCGTGATTTTTTGACAGTTCGAAATTTTGATAAATTTTTACGATATAGTCCCTACTGAACCCAAAAATAGTTATTTGTCCAACTAGGAAGGAAAGCGCTTCTTTTTCCCACTCGAGCTCGAAGTTTGTGTCACGAGCAAAGTGAGTGAGGCAATCTTGTGTTACACACAACATTTTTTTCACGACATATTTAAAAACATTGTAAATGTAGAAGATACACATAACTAGATGTTAGGTTACAACTCTCGCAGAGATAAGTTTAGTAAAAATCGAGGTAAAAATGTAAAAAATTACATTTATGGCATTTTCAATTATTGTTTCTCCAAAAGATTATTCAATTTTTTTCAAGTGTATTATCAAAATAAAGCTCTCTGGGGAAAAATTCTAGTCGAAGAATCGAAAACAACATTTATACGATGGTCAGTAATAATTGTTTTTACACATGTTATTCAAATTATGCCGAAGTTGGTATTAACTGAAATATTTCGGGCAAAATGACAAGTTTATTTAAATTTTCTGAATGAAGCATAAAACCAAAGTCTTTACGAAAGCAAGATATTAAAACTTATAGTCGGAAAAGTACTGTAGTAGTCAGAGCAAATTGTTTACATACTGTACTGATTTTCCTTTTTCAATTATTATTATTTAAATTAATTATTTATGAAATGTTTATTTTAAAAAATGCTTTTTCTTCGTTTATTTTTAGCTACATTTTTTATGATTTCTCTTCACATAATTTGGACATGTCAATAATATTATGAAACATAAGTTTTGTTCTGATTTCATGTAACTTCATTTTATATTATTTTAACTATCCGGATGGCCGGATACTAACCATGTTGTGTTGTATCACTAATCTGAATTAAATAACCAACCCTGTTTTGACAATAACCTTTTTAAATTCGCATCTTCCTGTGTTGGCATTTATGCCAAATCTAAAATTCTAGATTTGAATTTTCCTGTGAGTCAATCTTTTGATACAGGTATTTAATTAGTTATGAATTTTTTAGATTTGCATCTTCTGGTGTTGCATTTTCTTGGTGTATGAATATTCTAGATTTTTATTTTCTGGTGTTGAACCCATTCCCATTGTAACCAGCACATGTTTCAGTACACTTGACTTGACATAAAACAGTTATTAAACTCCAAATACACAACATCTCATCAATCCAATATTTATAAATGGTAACCAATACCAATAATAAAACAATTTCTTCGTATTACCGCGCACGCAATATTCCAACTCCAAAAGAAAATCAACTACCGACTTTTTCCTGCCTATATTAGTTCAAAATAGGCCACAAAAACATTTGATATATCATTGCGTTCTTCTAACCGGCAATTATCAGATGATGTGTGCGTGCATTAAAACTTGTCATCACCTAAAGTCGAATGAATCGAACATGGAGCATTTTAATTTATATTTAACCGGATTCAGATACGGTAGCAGCGGACAATTAGCAGCACGCACTGCCAGGCCGCCATTAACCCGTCAGGAGTTATTACGGCCGACTAACTAAGCTATAATGTCGAGATTAGTTGTGTTACGAACCACCCTTTATGGAATTGAACGTACAAGGAGTTATATTATGTTACGGGAGCGCTAATTTGGCGATAGTTTACAAGTTATTTATTAAATGCTTGACAGGTTATTGATGTCCTTTGCAGGTTGTGGGAAAGAATCAGTGATTTCGTATGATGTTGCGTATTTTGTACCTATTAGATAACATAGATTTTTTACAAATACCTACCTATATTGTATTTTTTATTGTTTAGCAATGATAATTAATAAACCGCATAATTATTAATCGAGATCGAAACTATAAAACAGACAATTTGCATTGAATAGAAAATAGTACGAGTACCTAATCCATTATAGGCAAGGCATAAATGGTTTGTTTATAAGATATGACCTAAACAAAAGTCATAATTATAATCAGTAATTTTACTGCTTTTTTAGGTAGGTAATTTAGTTCCATATTTCAACTATTAATTTTGTAATAGTAGTCCAAATTGCAACAAAAGCTTTCTTTACGGAATCCAATACAAAAAATGCGCTTTGTAACATATCAAAAGTTTCCAAAAATCACCGCATCAGAAACCATTGAAATTTAGAAAAAATGACCTCTATTTTTAGTTTTTAGTTTAGCTCATAAGTGCTTATCATTATGAAAGAATCATTTATATGTCGTTATAGAGCATAAAATTCTCTATAAAAGGATGCATAGGATTTTTATGTCAGTAACCTGTTTTCAAAAAAATTATAAAAATGCGTTTTGGATATTTTCAATCATTTCAATCAAGTAGTAACATTTTCTCATAACACTATAAAGGCTGTCATATTTTAACGGAAAAAATATCAAATTTCAGCATATCATTTCTATAACAATTTTCTATAGGACGCATTATTTTTATAATTTTGGGGATCTGAATTAGTCACAATTTGAACATTTTCTTAAAGAAAATATAGATAACATTTTTTAGTAATGTTTGTGTTTATTCAACTGTTACTTCTGGATGGATTCAGATATTTCAATGATTTCCGGAAACTTTTGATAGGTATGTTAAAAAGCATATTTTTCTGTATTGGATTCCGTCGAGAAAGCATTTGTGCAGTTTCCTCTGGACTGTACTATATAGAAGGTGTGTTTGTTGAAAAATTTGTATTGATTCATTTTCTAAATATATGTAGTAGTAGTAATAATTTTTGTAGCGTTATAATGCCCCATTTTTCAAACTTAATATTATTTTATATTGTTAAAAGTTTTCAAAATAAAAAAATGTTCTGCCAACTTTGAAGGTAGACCTTTTTCCTATTCCTAGGTAGTTTTATTTCTCTTCTGCAAATATGTGATTACATCAATCAGAAATATATAAATGTATGTGTTTATTCGTTACGATATCGAAACACTTCTCTCATTATCTGAACGAAATCTTGAAACTTCGCTCTCTCTGTGCCATTATCGATTACCATTACGATTACCTAAATTCAAATCGATCAAACAACATTCGTTACTTCACTGCCATATATGGTATAGGCCCACTTGAAACGAACAACGTGAGGTCTTCAATGTATATTGTGTATACCAATGGTACACAATGTAATGTGTAATGATAATGACTGAAGTGGAAGGAATTAAAAATGTTTTAAAACATTTTTAACTCGTGCTGCCAATTTTACATTTCATCTAAGAAGATTTTTGAGATTTTGTTGCTGCATAATTTTTCAACCACCCAATACAACTGTTAGGACAAATATGGAGGTAGGGGTAAGTACTAGGTATAAAAACATGTAAGTAGGTAAGTAAACGTTGCTATTAGGTACTTCTCCGACGTATCGTGATTTTTAACAGTTCGCGATTTAGACCGTACTGAACCCAAAAATCATGGGTTTAATAAAGTCGGTCTGTGCATGTGTCTAAGAGTTTGTCTGAATGTTGGATGATTTAAAAACGCGTTGGAATTTTAGACTAAAATTATTTAAGATCTTGAGCCAAAAACCGAGTTCATTACTGTGCTATATACATTATACAACCAGTGGTAGCAACTTTATTAACAGACATTTTTATTAACATAAAAATACTTAAGCGTGGTATCAAATTATAGCTCCCGGAAATATTAAAAAACGATCGTCAATTCATTTTTTAATAAATTATTGAAATTATTATACCGAATTTGGATATCAATTTAAAGATTTGTAACATTGTTTCTCCAAAAATTATTCATATTTTGTCAAATTAAAGCTCTCTGGGAAAGAATTCTCGTCAAAGAATCAATAACAACATTTAAACGATGGTTAACTATTGGTTTTCACATGTTATTCATACGCCGAGGTTATGGTATCAACTTAAATCTTTCGAGGAGATAAGTCAAGTTAAAATATAAAAAATGATACGTATACTTATGTTTCATGTTTTCATGTTCAAAATTTGTTTAAATTTTGCTGAATGAAGTATAAAATAAATTAAAGCCTTTATGGTATCATCAAAACTTATGTATAGTCTGGGAAGTACTTTGATGGCCACAGCAGATCTTTTACTCTTAATTCTAATCTGGATTGCAACGTTGTAAAAAGTATTTTTTAAACAGCTATAAATTGATGTATCTTTATTGGTTAGAATAAAAGCATTCCTGTACATACTCTACCATACAAAACAGCTCCGCACCTAATTACACCAATCCCAAACAAATTTGACAATAACTCACTTATAAGTTAGCTACTGGGTCACATCATATCAGATCAGTTTCCCGTTTGTCATTGTCCTTTGCATAAAGCGGTAAAGTTATGACGTGAGTTGCTCTGATTTTTGTGGTTGCTGAGGGGGCGGGGCGAAGGCGGGGGCGGCGGCTGGACCACACACACGCAGCCACCGCACACAGCACATGCAAAGCACACTAGACCGAAGTAGAGATAACAAGTGCCGGACACTAACCAGCTTACACCAGAGAAGTGCGATGTTGCTGTGCAACAAGCAGAGGCGGATTCTGAGGTTTTTATTGAATTGGCAACATTGTAGATGGATGGAATTGTGACATGCGACCGGACAATAAATCGTAATGAATGGCATGTTGTAAACCACCCGTAAGTCAAACTATACGAGTACTTTATTTATTTCCGATGTAGTAATAGCTACAAGCTACATCATTACTGAATACTGGTGTTGTTTTATTGGTAGTAGTGATGCCGCCGAGACGAGAAAATTCTCGTCCCATTCTCGCCTCGTCTCGAATTTACGAGAACCAATAAATTTCTCGTCTCGGATTTTCGAGATGAGACGAGAATTCAAAACTACAAGATGAGAAATAGTTCTCGAGAAATCGAGAATTCTCGAAACTAAAACTTTAAAAAATTGGATATTTTTCTGTTCGAAAATGTCAAATTTTTTTTATTTTACTTTGTTCGTAGCATTGACATTGAGACATAGAGTGCAAATTTAATAAACGTACGAAAAAGTTGCTAAATTTACTTTTCAAATATATGGCACCAAAATTTTTCGAGAAATTAAGACGAGACAAGAATCGAGTTCTTTGAGACAACAGGGAAATGATTGAGACGAGAATACTTAAATTTCTCGACTGAGTTTGTCAAACTCTGAAAAAATCTGAAGTATATATTAAGTATTTCAATTGTTATTGTTGCTATGACGACCATAAAGTATGACGATAATTATTGATACTTTGAAATTGATATAGGACCCACATGGAACATTAGCGCAGTCTGTCGGGCAAATTTGAGGACGACATTGTATTAGAGAGTAACTATACGACTTTCGTACTGAGATTGGATTGTTCATTTAGTTCAGTTAAACCTTACACAATTATACCAAAACTGAGTATGTCGGACTCAAGGAAAATAGTAAGGTTATTCATTTAGTTCAGTGAAACCTAAGAAAATTAAGTGAATAGCAATCATTTTGCCATTTTGGTTTACAGAAACCGGCGTCGATAGCCATTGATCTATTTGTCAGTTGCCGTTGCCGGCAGTAGGGCCCCGTTTTTTATTTTATGGCAAGTCAAGTTTCTTAAATGAACAAAATACAACTTTTTGTTGGTTAGATTTAGAACCAGCTATAGCCATTCCCACTTCGGGCACTAAAAATGTACTCTAATTTCACATTTCAGAGACTGGGCTTAATACAAGGAAAGCTTGCCGGTGTTACTAAAATAATTATTTCATTGAATTTAGGAATCAATTATTGCATCGAATTCACCACTTTAATAATAATTTCATTCTAGCATCTATAACTGAAACCAAGTAAGCCAGTTTATTCTATACATATCTACGCTCTAAAATTTCTGCTTTCGATACTGGCTTTACAATAATTAAATTCCCCAATGCGCTCCATTAAAATCTAATCCTCATCCAACATCCCACAAACCTCCTTATCCGTCCCTGGCTATCAGCACATCTCGTCGACAAATAGGAAGTGATGGGTAACACTTACCACATGAGCTGATGAGATACGCGAAACATCGCGATGCTGTTAATGCTGATGTGATTCAGCAGCGATCACGGTGGCTGTGGTGTCGCTATGCTATCTCCCATATCCGACACTGGCGAGCACGGTGGCTGGTGACTTCGCAATCACACAACATTGATGAGATTGATGCGCACTTGTCGTCTTCTTGGAATCCCGCACACTAGATTGTAAGTAACACTAGCTTGATATGGAGATAATTGTGCGGTGAAAGATATTGGTTGATGATTAAGGGGGACGATAACTAAATGCTTGATTTCACTGTGCACTTTGTTGCACATAAATAAACAAAGGGTAAAATTATTAATTTAAATAAATAAATACTACTCTTACAATTTACCAAATTACAAATAGTTCAATACAACCCGTCAAAATGACGAAAAACTATATTTAGTTTTTCCATTAAAACTTGTTTCAATATTAAGATATTTCAATAGCTAAAAGTTGTCCTCAAGTGCGTCCAATGCCATTTTTTAAATTTTTTGTTTTAAATATGTGATAAAATATGTATAAATAACCTCACAACATAGCTAAAATTGGCCATGTTTTGCCATGAATATAAAAAAATAGAAAACAAGAATAAAAAAGTGGCATTAGACGCATTTGGAGACAACAATACAAAGAATTGATGAATTTTAATTCTCAACTGTCAAAAATAATTTTCAAAAACCTTCAAAGTACGAAGTGAACATAATAATATACAAATTTTCGTATGGCATTTTGCTATACCGGTGTAACATCCCTTTTACAGCTTTTCATCGAGCAAAATGCCACATCGGGCACCGTGCTTCATGCTATATACGCCGGTGTGACATAGGCATAACGTATGGAAGCGTTCGGGATAAATACTTAAAAACAGTTTAATAATTTTTCACGAAGTTTTACAGATAAAGCAAAATTTCAATAATAATGAATCTACCTACCTACCTACATACCGAAATACATTTTCAAAGAAACCACTTAATCATAAGATTACGCATGTAAAATTTGCTTGAGGGGCTCGTCTACCTATTTTTCTAATTCCTAAAATACTCTCGATATTACTTTTTTTTCTAATTCACTCTCTTCCCCACTACTACGGCTACCCGAACCCAGCCCGAAACTCGTACTTTGCCGCATCCTGGCTATACAATGTCATTTTGAAGTTGAAAAATACTGTAAACATGGCTCCAGTAGTCCCATAATAACTTCTGTATTTGTAAAGAAATTAAGTAAAGCAAAAATTATTCGAAAAAGGAAGATTAGCTGCAGGCTTCCTGCTGTTTAAATTTTTCTTTCCATTTATAATGATCGAAAAAAATCATATCAAATCGTATCAAATAATGACAAAAAACATCATTTTTAAATATTTTTTACTTCAAATTCTTAGGCGAAAGACAACAAATTTTTAAAAAAACTACAGGCATTAAGACATCCTTTGTTAATACACTCATATGTAAAAGCATCATATATTTCAATTATAACTAAAGAATACGTGGGATGCGTACACTTCTGTCACGCTGTAAAATTTTAGCGTAGACGAACACCTTAAAATACCCTTATTATTTATCATTTTTTATATGGATTCCAAAGATTTTTTCAGAATTCTAACTGATGGGCATAAACCTAGATTAATTCTAGTGCCTGTTTTCCTCCAAATTTACAATATGCAAGGAATAAAGCAGAAATAAAACTGCTATACCTCTTAACACCCAATATTTCCAATGCTTTAGCCGACTCTCTAAGCTTCAAAACAACATCCACAAACTCAATCCTCCTAATTCGTCACCATCATTCACGGGATTAAACCCAGCTGTCATTCTCTTCCTATTTCCTTTCCAGTGAACAATTCCCTCAATTCGGCACTTGTGAGTGTTTATCTCCACTCCCTGGCGTTGTCTTGTGCTAATTACATTAACACGCGTGCATCACACACACAGACACAGGGTAGTAGACAGTGGGCAGATCAAACGAGCACGCCTATTGATGTATTAAATTATTATGAGGATTATGGTTGGCCTACGCGCGAACTGAATTTACGAGAAAGACGCCAGTGAGGATAAGAGATGGAAGATAACAGATGAAGATCGTGGCGATAAGGTGATAAATGGTGTGGTAACGGGGAAAGTGGTTATGGTTTGTGAAGACATGAGTAGAATTATGAGGAAAAGTGATTTTCAATAGGTGTGAAATGAAACAATATAAAGATATTTATGTGTTTATACATTTCTTGTAAGAAGAAATTTATTCAAATCTGAAATGCTGCACTTTTTGCATTATGTTAGTTTTATTCCATTTGTTACCCTTTAAATTTGTTGATCAAATTAAATAGATCTACATTTCTATTAGTTTACTCTTTATGTAATTTCCAGATATTTTACAAATTGAGACAGGTAATTATAAAAAATTACTGTCCATGTGCAATTTTACCACCTCCTTAAAATGGTTTTAAAAATTTAAATGCCACAAACCGTAAATTGATATTTCATTTTGTTATCAATTTTTCACATTTTTCAATACGCAAACTGTGATGCTGCATCTGCATCTTAAAAACTAAGCGAAAAGCGAGACTCGAATTGCGATAGCATTTTTTTTCGTTCTTTAATTGACACCGAATCAGACGATGTGGATTCAAAAGAAATAGCCTATAAATGACACTTTGACTTTGATCTATGTCGTCATCAACAAATAATTTTACATGTAAAATATTTGTCCATAGTCATAGTATCATAGCCATTTATAGGCCATTTCTTTTGATTCCCCACCTCGTTTGATTCCGTGCCTCTACTATACTACCGAATTGAATTGTGTACTTTCTTCAGCTTAAAATACCGATTTACACAATTATATTTTTAAATAAAAAATTGACTAGAATAAAATTATTAAAAATTGACATGAAAAAAAGTTGAATTTCTAAAATCCCTCATAAAGCCACCATTCACAGTAGAAAATTTGGTGAAATTTGTGATACCTACATAAATTTTATGAATTAAATTTGACCGTTCACAACTAGAAATTTTTGTAGCAAAACGATCGTGGTAGCAGCTAGTAAAATTATAGAATCTCTAATTTTATTTTATTATTTTGCAAAATCTTGGAGCTAAAAACTTTTATATTTAGATCATATACCTATTGTACTTTGCTAAATTTCCTTATTTGCAAAAGACTATTTTTAAGAAAATGCAACTAATTGGTAATTGTACAAAAACATCAACATTCAAACAAAACATCGATAAAAAAAACGTCAAATTAATAAAATTAGTTTAATCAAACTTCATAATTTTTCTCAAGTTTGTTAGAACATACTCTATAAATTCTTCGAAATAATTAGAGTTTGCAAACTTCTCTACAAACTGAAATTCGAGTGTACCTACACATTGGAATATGACGACAAACAAATCACAAATCCCAGCTAATTTCAACAAATTTCGAACTCTGAATGCGGGTTAAAAATCTTACCAGTCAGAATTTTGCACTGAAATTTTATTTGACTTTGTAATTCAGCACGAGAAATACAAATGGTGAATGCGGTAACGTTTTCGAGATATCGAGTGAGGGAAGTATAGCATTTTGAATTCGTATGGACTGGACACATTAAGTCCAGGATTATTTCATTAGATTCTGATAACTAAATTTCATATTATTTGTACTATAATAATGATTAATTATTACTTGATTTCTAAAGTAACAATTTACACATTGATTTTTTCATGAATTGCGCAGATCTATATAGTGTTTCACAAAAATTAAGAAAAAATCTTGATCTTTACATTGCTTGACGTCAAGACAATAGTAAGACATTATTGTACATATATTTATTTCCATACAAGACAAGAACATGAGTGTCAAGATCCAGATTTCTTGACAAGAAATTCAAGATTACTTCAAAACTTATATTTTTTTCAAAATTCTTTAAAAAATTAACTGTTAGTAGGTACATACATTTTTTTTTCAAAATTAAATTTTGGAATAAAATTAAGTGTTTATAAACGCAAGCAATTAAGCGAAGCATACCGCGCGGTCTAAAACCACGCCGTCTAATACCCACGCGTCCTAATATCCACCCGGTCTAATAACCACCCGGTCTAATATTTCTCCCACCACTATGAAAATTCGAGTAAAATCCACGCGGTCTAAAACCACGCCGTCTAATACCCACGCGTTCTAATATCCACCCGGTCTAATGACCACCCGGTCTAATAACCACCCGGTCTAAAAACCATCCCGTCTAATAGTTCCCCCACCACTATGTCCACGTCATATAAACTCGTTCTGTTTGACTTTCCCCGTTTCCCCAGTAATAGGATAAAATAAATCTGTTAGAATGCGCAGCGTTATTAGTCCAGTATAAAAGTATGTGCAACATTAATATATTTCACGATTTCTATTTTTTTTAATAATAACTATTACACTCCTATATAAAACAAGCCATGTTTTGGAAACTATTCACAAGTGGATAAATTTTTATTTATCTTTGTCATGACAACTAAAAACATATGAAAACTGTCATTCTGACAGCTAATAGAAATGTCATTCGTGAAATTTTCAGATCGATCATACTAATCTGAGTTTACCCCCTTAAAGTAGAGCCACTATGGGTTTTTCCCCGAAAAAATCATCTAATTTGGTTGAAAAGTGGCTGAGTTATGTGCGAAAAACAAAAAAATGCCCTTTTTAAAAAAAAAATTCATAACTTTGTGCCAAATCATCGTAGGAACTTCGTTCTTTGAGTCCTTCACAGGGAATTGAACAAATTTTAGTGCGCTTTTCGTGGATCAAGTCAAAAAAAAATTTAAACTCCGTACACATCCTCAAAGTTGGACATTTTTAAAATTAAAATTCTTTTTTTGCACATGATTGCTAGAGAGGGGCGGAGGGGGTTGCGCTTAAGTTTGCATGCATGACTTTAAAGTAGACACTTCAAAGTTTCTCGCCCTCGAAGATTCATCGATATCGATTCAAAATACACCGAGTTATGGCAGTTTGAAAATGGTCGATATTTTTACTTTTTAAATATCTGATAAAAATATATGTTGTAGATTTCTCTCAGATAAATTACAGGAAATAAATTGAATAATAATCGAGTTCCTACAATACGAAAACAGATTTTAAAAAATTAATATATTTTTTTCTGTTTGAAGTTCGCGCCAAAATGAATTTAAAAAATAATTTTAGGTATAAAATTAGTTTTCAGAATTTTAATCGATGTGGAAGATAGTTTAAATAATAAAAAACACTTTTTCCACTTGAAATATTTGAATTTCGCGCCAAAATTGTAATTAAAAAATGTGTTTTTTCCAAATTTTTTCAATTTTTTTTATATTTTTAACCAGAGTTTCAACGTCTTTTTACAAACATATTGTATAGTATTACGCTGGTAAAATTACGTTTTTTAGTAAAAAACTAAAGACAGTGACGATGAATAAGTATTAAAACCTAATAATGTTAAACCTTAAATATCAACTTACATTATATTTTCAATGTAAATATAAAATATAAATTTTAATGACGGGGGTTTAATGGTTTTATTGTGGGGATTTGCAAATAAATTTGAACACAACCATCACACTGCAAAATCACCCATGACACTTATAGCGCCAAATTCAAATAATGTTGAAATCAAAATATTACAATAATTAAGTTATTTATTTTTTCGTTTCAACAAATAAGTAAATTGAATGTACCTAAGTTAAGAGCCGAAATATTGAAAACTACGTGGATTTGATATTGCAGGGATTTGAGTAGTTTTTTTAAACCAAAAAACGTAACTTGACCAGCGTAATACTATACAATATGTCTGTAAAGAAACGTTTAAAATTCTGGTTAAAAAAATATAAAATTTGGAAAAAACACATTTTTTAATTGCAATTTTGAAGCGAAATTCAAATATTTAATGTGTAAAAAGTGTTAGTTATTTCAACCATCTTCCACATCGATTAAAATTCTGAAAAAAATATATGTTGTAAAATTTCATTAAATAAACGAAAATGAATTTTAAAAACACCAACATATTTTTTCTATTTGAATTTGGCGCCAAAACAATTTGAAAAAAATACCATACCTACTATACAATATGTCTGTAAAGAAACGTTTAAAATTTTGGTTAAAAAAATATAAAATTTGGAAAAAACACATTTTTTAATTGCAATTTTGACGCGAAATTCAAATATTTAAAGTGGAAAAAGTGTTAGTTATTTAAACAATCTTCCACATCGATTAAAATTCTGAAAAAAATATGTTGTAGAATTTTATTAAATAAACGAAAATGAATTTTAAAAACACCAACATTTTTTTTCTATTTGAATTTGGCGCCAAAACAATTTGAAAAAAATACCATCAGATGTAAACAAATTTTTTGTTTCGGGTAGAATTTTTTTCAGCTCGATACATACCATAGACGCTGAGAAAAAAATGAAACGTAAAATTCACGTTTTCCATCATAACTCGGAAACAAAACGGTTTAGGAAGCTGAAATTTCGCGAAATCAACAGCATTTTTGATTATCTTTCATCCAGATATCCCGATTATTAATTTCCTTTGGGAGCCCTTTTGACCTGCTTAGGTATTCCGCTATACCCTTTCTGCTTTCTAACCTCATTTAAAAAAAATTTATCAAACAAAAAAAAACAATTTTAGTCCTAAAATTAATTTTTTCAATTCATTTTGGTTTCCAATTCATATAGAATGTTTAATTTAAAAATCAATTCTCATATTGAAGGAACTCGATTAATATTTCAATTACTTTCTTAATCTAAGCGGGAAATTCAAATATGTAAAGTGATAAAATTAGTTTTTAATTTTTCTAACACTTTTTACATATCTGAAAAAAATATAGGTAAGTATGTTGTAGATTTCTCTTAGATAAATTACACGAAATAAATTGAAACAATAATCGAGTTCCTACAATACGAAAACAGATTTTAAAAAATTAAAATATTTTATCTATTTGAATTTGGTGCCAAAATTAATTAGAAAAATTATTTTAGGTGTAAAATTAATTTTTCTTTTGAATATAATCTTTTCAGCTCGATTTATGCGGTAGAATCGGAGAAAAAAAATAAAACGAAAAAAGTTCCATAAATATGAGTTTATGAACCTAAAATTTTGAAAATAGACGGGATTTTGAAAGACCTTTCATCTAAAAATAAATCGCTACTAATCATTTGCTTTGGGGGCACTTTTCAGCCTCTTATCCGGTTATACCCTTTAAGTTATTAGCTATAAACGAAATTTTTAATTCTAACTGAAACTATTTTTATTCGACTGGTAAAATTATTCCGCAGTTAACTGTAATCATTTTGATAATGACTTCAACAGAGAAATTTTTGTACAATAGTAATTAATAACTGATAGGTTAATTATTTGTTTTAAATAAGAAAATTGTTTCAGAATTTTTTTTAATATTAACGAATTTATTTGGCTAAGGACCGGTTTTTGAAACCTCTGATAAATCGCAGAATAAATTTATCAGTTGAATGAAATATTTATAGTTGCAACGAATATTGGGCAACTATTCGGTATTCTGCCTATTCCGCAAGTTTTTCATTATTTGGCCGAACACCGAATACTTTACTATTCGGCCGAATACCGAATACTTTGACGTCACATGTAACTTACATTCACAGACAAAAATATATGTATATTCACGAGTTTTTATTAATTATTATTACTAAAAAAAGAAAAATATTGTCAAAAACTTTATCTAGTAATTTTGATAAAAAATAAAAATGATAAACTGTTCGTTATTACAATTTAAAAGCGGCAAATTATGCAACAAAAAATAAGTTTCTCTGCATTCAAAACAAAAGGGTGCAGAATATTCGCCGAATATTCGGATATTCGGCAGATAGTACGGTATAATATTCGCCGGTATTCGGCACATTTACTATTCGTTGCATATCTAAAAATATTGCATTGAAACCATAAATCGCAAATTACATTTTTACTTCCTTGTACACGGAGTAAAGGAAGTATTGTAATCGCGAAAAATTTCGGTTCTCAGATTTTGACGGAAATATCCGTTTTGACCTTTTCTGAATCCATTATGACTAGTTTCGTCGTGACGTCTGTACGTACGGACGTATGTATGTCGCATAACTCAAATACGGTGAGACGTAGAAAGTTGAAATTTTGTATTTAGGACAGTTATAGCATCTAGTTGTGCACCTCCTATTTTTGGTTTCAATCTGCAAACCGGAAGTAGTACTTTTTTCAAATATTTCGATAAATATTTAATTTAAGACAATTTTTTTTATTTTAAATGAAAGATTATGTGATTATTAACTACAATCGGTATTTTATAAATATTTTTGTATCTGGTATCATTTAAGAATAATTAAAGTATATATTTATAATTTAGTATTTCGGTATCTTGTAGTCCATGATCGATTAACATTTGTTACTACGTAAAATTTAAATGATTATGACATGACAGTGACAATAGTAAAGTTTGCTTTATATCTTCTTCTGTAGTTTAAATAAAATGACTAAAATATATTTGTGAGTATAAGGTAGTAGCAGTAGTAGTAGTACTTATATATTAATATATTTGTATAATAAGTTAAAAGAATAAAGTAGGTATATGGCGGGAGGTCTTGTGGTGGCCACATCAGATTGTTTTATATTATTGTACATTTTGGTTATTAAGTATGAACAGTTTAATAGGCGTACAAGGAAGTCATGTGGTGTCCACGTCAGATTTTTTATTCTAGCCTTCATTTTTTGATGTGTTATTTTCTTGTTATTCCACCAACCCTAAGTTAAATTAAACAACTCAAAATATCGACAAAAAGTTGTTCTATCTTACTGCTTCACTAACACTAAATAAAACGCAAAGAACTATAAAAAGAAATACTATCTAAGTTACAGCGTTGCCTACCTATGAAAACAAAAAATTAAATATATCAGTTTTTCAGTGTTAATGTCATATAAATTCTTGACTTTTTGACAAATTGATATTGAAAATATGAAATGTCATTTATTAATTATTTATAATGTCATGATAAACTTTAATAATATTATTTATAAAAACTACAATCCCCGAATTCTCTTCTACAATGGTATATTTGTGAGCAAATACTTTCATACACACTTATTAATATAAGTAAAATAGTAGAGTATGGCGAGAGATCATTTGTTCGCCACATCAGATTTTTTCTAAGATTTTGCATGTTTCATTTCCGTTTGGCAGATTTTTACCAAAATTTGATCAGCTCTTCGTTTAGACGTACAAATGTCAGTAGAATTTGAGATAATGAATGACAAAGAAAACGCGGGAAAAATTCCATCCATACATATAAATAAATCGTAAAATATAATAAACGTTGCACATACTTTTATACTGGACTATACGTAATAACCTAATCAACCTAATAGCGCTGCGCATTCTAACAGAGTTATTTTATACTATTACTGGGGAAACGGGGAAAGTCAAACAGAACGAGTTTATATGACGTGGACATAGTGGTGGGGGAACTATTAGACGCTATAGACGGGATGGTTTTTAGACCGGGTGGTTATTAGACCGGGTGGTCATTAGACCGGGTGGATATTAGGACGCGTGGGTATTAGACGGCGTGGTTTTAGACCGCGTGGATTTTACTCGAATTTTCATAGTGGTGGGAGAAATATTAGACCGGGTGGATATTAGGACGCGTGGGTATTAGACGGCGTGGTTTTAGACCGCGTGGCATTTACTCCAATTAAGTACCTACACAAAATTCTGCATTTCTTATTCAACTAAACGTACATGAATTACATTGAAGAATAATCAAAACAGTATCTAGTCTAAGTTACAAATTGAACATTTTTATTATCATCTTACATTTTATTTGGCACATGTAGCTATTTAGACAAAGAAAACTTACCGTTAGTCTTCTTATTAGTTTTTCTGTATACGCTAATGTTGCTGTTAAAGAAAAGATAAAAATTCAAGAAATTTCAAGAAATCTCAAGAAATAGTTCCTTAAGGAATGGAAAAGACAAGAAGCTTTTTATTTCTTGACTAGAAATTCAAGACAAGACAAGAAGTAATCGTCAAAACAAGATTTCTTGTCTTGATGGAACACTACGCAGATCAGTAAAATATTGATGCAACCATCAACGATGTAATACAATAAATCTTAATATTTAAATTCGGTAACAATTTATTCCTTAAGGTTTTGAATCAGACGTCACACCTAAATTTCTTTGCCATTGAAGTTCCACCGGTGAAAATTATGTAAAGTACGGCCCTGGGAGGCGTCGTCTTGTCACCTGAAGCCCTGGACTACTTGTCAGATTCCAGGAAGAGTTGCTAAACATATTTTGGAAAGTGCAGCACGACAGCACGACGCAGTAAAGCCATTGCACAATCTGTCTGTGCCAGCGACAACTTAAGAAATCAATATACATCACTGCGCTACGGCTACGTTACACGTTATCTATTGTATTCAGATCCGAATCTCTTGCCGTGAACCCAGATGACTCGAGCACCTCCAGACACTAATTAGTGCTCCTTCGCGCATTACATTATGCGCTAAGCCAGAGCTGGCCAAACAGCAAACTACGTTATAGAATTTGATTTATTTTGTATCATCGACAATAATTTTAATGTTTTTGTAATCTTGTCCTGATGATGGATATATGAATCCGATCGATTTATGCATATTCATGTATTAAATAAGGAAAATGCGAAGAAACTCTTCTTTTCTTTTAATAAGATCAAAATTATTTTTACCTTCAGCGTACCTACGTGTAAGGGCGGTATTCTGCCGTCCTTAGGAAGAAGATCCTATCTGCAAAAAATTTGTTTTAGCTTATTTTATATAAATTTTTTGTGGAAACAACTATGCGGATTTTTACTATTAAAATTGCTTTATATAAATTATAATACTAATAATAATAAATTCTACCTTTTCTTAGGGCAGCTGGACATTCTATTTTGGTATATATTTGTAATAATTTATGCAGATTACAAAATCTCAAAATTTGCAGATAGGACCTTCTTCCTAAGGAGGGCAGTATTGGAACCATGCTAAAAATGTGAGTTTTAAATGCGGATGAGCACGAATTAGGTTCCGTACAACTCATTTTTTATACTTTCACGATGATGTCTGTATGTATATGCATGTATGGGGGTGTGTGTGTACATATGTGTGTATGGATGTGGTCAAGGCCGGATTTCTGTCTGTTCGATAACTCAAATACGAATTACCCAAAAATTATGATATCTGGTATTTTACATTTGTATACAAATTGGATGAGCTCATTAGATTTTGGTATAAATATCTTCACCGGAAGTGATATATTTTGAAGAGTGAAAAGATTGACTGTCAAAAATTGCGATAAATTTAGATAAATATAGTATTTATTGAGATGAGAATAAGAGGAAAACTTATTTGCAACTAACGTTACAAAAAAAATTGTCTATCTGAAAGAACTGTAGTAAAATTTAAAAATTAAATTTATCAGATAAATCGTCGAAGTCTTGTATTCCATGATCGGTTGATTTTTGTTTCTGCGTAAAATATATTAACAGGTGACACGTTGATACAAACGCCATACGCCATAAAGTCATAAAAGTTAAATATTAAATAATGTTGTAGTAAGTAGTAGTAACGGAGGATGGCTTCAACACAGAAGAGTAAAAATCTATAGACTATTCAAACAGGAAAATAAAACACAAGAAGAAGCAAATCTAGAAAATTAATATGTACCTAATGAAATACCTGTATCAAAAGCATATCTTAAGATTCATTCACCGAGTATGGGAGAGTCAAGAATGATTCTGGGTTGTTCATGTAGTTCATTCGACCTTATTTTAAATGTTTAAATTTTCCTGCGTTTGCAATTTCATTGCATTTATACCGAATCTAAAATTCTTGATTTGAATTTTCCTAGAAAGGAGTCTTTTGATTCAGGTGATGCAGATTTCTGTCTTTGCATATTTTAGATTTTTATTTGTTTGTTTTAAATGGGCACCGGATAGCGCGTAAACATTTATGTTTATAAGTCAGTTTCTTTATTTTCTTTACAATCAATTGAAAATAAATAAATAATTACAGAATTTAAATCTAATGTAAGATAAATTAATGAACCTAAAAGTTTGGAATTCGCTGCATTTTGTGCAGGTCTTGCAACGATCACTCAAGTGATAATTATATTGAAGAGAGTAACTCATCGATATTGTTACGGAATTAATGTGATTTTGATCCTACGCGAAGATTGTTCGTAATGGTCGTTTATGATTACACGAGATCAACGTGTATTATTACTCATTCATTTAAATTCACACCAACGTTGAAATATGCATATTTAATTTATAGTTGCCTGTAACTCGGTCACATCATTTAGCATCTTTAAAGAACCATATTTCATTGTTGATTCAACGATGCAGCAAACCATGGTTTTGAAACTCGGAAAGATTATCACGAAATCATTTCATTTGCAGGGATGATATTTTCATTATTTAAAACAACTAGTCGAAAAAAATAGTTAATATTACTTACATACATAGTGAAGTTGAACCGTATTTGTAAATGTAGACTATGGTGAATCAGAATCTTGAAAATTATATTGATTCCCTTACCTGGTAACAAAAAGTAAATAATAACTATTAGAACAATTTATCACAAGTTATCACCAAACATATTAATATAAACACTACGATAGGTACGTACGTATTTTAAGTCCTGTTCACAAGAAAGCTCTTTGAGGATTCTTTCATGCTTCTAAATTATGAGAAAAATTATTCTGGTGTGTGCCTGACAAATAGTGGCGCTGCTAAATTTAATCTACAATGAAAAGGAATTTCGATCTAATTCATTGATACCTACTTCAAAAAAGAAAATTTCTTTTTTTAGTATTCAGAAACATGAAAGAAACCACAAAGAATCCATATGTGAACAGAGCCAGTCAGCGTACATTTTCGGGACTTTAAAAATAAGTTCGTTTATGAGAACAATAGATTTGTCCGTTTATCGAAATACTATTATAGATTTATTGAAACAAAAATGTTATAACCACGTAAAATTAAACTCTATATGCCGAAATTTTATGCAAAAAAGTATAATTCTTATCAATATTTAAGTTTATGCACAGAAATCTATGCAGCCAATAAAGGAGCCAATGATACCCAAATGGTGATAGATAGTAATTTATTTATAATTCAAATATGCTCATTTAAAATTGAGAAAACATTAAAAAATCAATTTACTAGAAACATAAACAATTGTAAATTACATAAAATTGTTTCAATAAAATGTTTATTATATACTGAAATTAATTTTTAAAAACAAGGAATTTTAACAAAGTGTAAATTTCACTTTTTGTGTACATACATAAGTTTAACAACAAAATGGGAACAAATACATTTAAAATTTAACAACAACGCAAAAGAAGAGATATTAAGAAATATTCTAAGGAGAGTTTTTATATATGTTATTAATTTGTTAATGATTATTATGTAAAATTATACTTGATCATGGACGTTAGTGAGTTCGAATGGTACCTATTTGCAAATTAATGTTTATTTTTAAAAAGTCGCAATTTAATTTGAAATTAAATGTGTCATTTTATTTCTACATAAATATTTATATTTGTCTGTACAGTGTACATTCTTCTAAAAAATGTGCTAATGAATTGTCAAAACTTTCGCCATTCGCCATAGCACGCTTTCGAGTGATAAAAACATATTGGAGAAAAAATCGGCAATAAAAATTTCACACAAGTGATATTTCATCAAATCTCGAACGAAGCGTATCGAACACGATGATAAATGACACAGAGAGTACATTAAGACAATTGCAAAGAATACTTCCTATATACAATTAGTCTCGCCGCGCCTAAATCATCCAAAACCAAAGTTAGAAACGTCGAAAATCAAAGCCGGACCGACAGAACACAATCTTATCTGTCGACAATCAGAGAGTTCATTCACTTACTAACCAACGATCGAGATCATTGTTAATTGATTAATTGCCAAATTAAAATCTAAACAAGTGAAAGAAGAACAAACAAATGCCGACACGAACATGATACCCAAACTTTTTAGCTATGACGCGTATTCTATTTATTGAATGAAAGAAGCTTTAGATGTAAGATGAAGAATTTTAAAAAATGGTACATAATAAATAAAGCACAAATAATACATTTTTCGCTTATTCTTATAATTTAATTTTCACTGTCAAATGTGTTCACTCACATTATTTTATTACTTTTATTTTATTGTGAATCACTGAAAACTTTATATTTGGATTATGATTAAGAACAGGATCAAACGACATTTTTATAAAAATAATAAAAATAGTGAAATTTGTACTTTACCACGAGTTAAAAATCCTTCTATTATTATTACATGAAGCACTATGCTCCAAATAATTTTTATTACATAGAAAAGAAACATAATACATAACCAACAAAAGTATTTAATAAACAGTTACCACAATCATCCACTTTATAACGGAATTACCAAAATTCTTCTATTTGGCTCTTAGTGCTTAGTCCCTTTTTTAAATAATTTAATAAACTAGATGCATTTAATAGTGAATAATTGTATAATAGGAATAGTTACTTGACCATCTGACCATCAGTCATTAGTACTATTCATCATTATCGGCATATTTTGTTATTGTCTTATCACTATGTTCATTAATTACTTCTGAAAATTGCACTTATCAAACATTTATATTTATTTCATTTAACTTTTTTAATTTTTCTTCCTTGCCAAAAATGCAAGTAAAATAAAAAAGTATTTGAATTTGATTTTATAGTATTTCGTCTAAAGCACATTTATTTTGCTACTGTTTGACTTTTCTATTAAATAAATAACAACCGTATGAATTTTAGGTTAAATTCGTCATTAAGACTACTAATTCAGTTTAATACATGTAGAAATTAATTTACATATATTTTTACAAAAAATTAAAATGATGGAGCTGTACTAATTTGTGTAGTGTCATACTGTCAATTTGTGATGGTGTCCCCTAAATTGAAACAGGTTAATTTTCGATACATTTAAAAAAATTCTAATCATTGTAGATTTAAAAATAATGAAATATTGTCGTATGTCGTGTGCTTATTAGAGATTTTTTAGAAATAAATGAAATTTAAATATTTAATTTAAACAACGTGAGGCTGTTTTCAATACAGTACAAGTAAAATGTGAAATATTAAAATTAAATGTTAATATTAATAGGCACATAATTTACAATAGTTTAGGAACCACTGGTCAACCGCATTTCTCCTGCAGGTGGATCCAGCTCATAGTCATGTCTTTGCGTTTCTAATTTAAAAAAGCACAAAGAAATTAATTGCAAATGGTTCTAATTTATTAATAATTATAGGCAATAAATGCGTAATTAATCTTGCGGATTGATTTGTTCTGTTGGTTTGTGATGTTCTGCAGTCGTTAAAAATCACATTCATTATGTGAATGATCCGTGCAGGCCACCTGAACGTTCCTAGTAAATGGCTACAAGTCACGAATATTGTGAAATTTATATGCTGATCGGATTGCAATATCCACAGAGACAAATCATTGGCGATATTATTTTTTAGATCCTTGTTTTATTTCATGATTTATCTGTACGTTTCTTTATACATGTAAAAATTGATTGATAATTTTCTTATGAATTTCTTTTCAAAATTGTCAGTAAACAACCCCAACTTCATCAAATTTAACAATATCTTCTGCTGTGTTTATTTATGATTGTCTAATGAATTTTTTTTCAAAACTCCAATCGTTTAAAAAACTCATAGCAATAACAATGACTACGAATGGTATTCAAGAGATTATTAATCATTGAATCAGATCCAGTTTTAAAATAAAATGCTGAAAAATACTGTTATTTTAAGATAGCTTGCAAACCCCTTTCAACTTGTGTTTAGTTTATATTTGCCGAAAATGAGGTAAGTGCGATGTGCGAGAGTGAAAATTACCAATTTTGAATTTAGTTTGCTGGGCTCTTCGTGACTGATAATCTTTGGCAGATTTGTAGTTTATGACTTTAGGTACTGTCAGTTATCATTTGCACCTTAGACTATTTTTGCCGCTTATGCGGTCCGTCTAGGTTTTTTCCGAATTCCTAGAATACCCTCGATTTTCCTTTTTTTTATTCCACTCTTTGCCCCACTACTACGGCTGACTGAAATCTGCCCGAAACTTGGACTTTGCCGCATCTAGCTATGCAATGTCATTTTGAAGATGAAAAATACTGTAAAAGTGTTTTCGTTGCGAGTAAACTGTCAGATTATTATTAACTTCAGGATAATGTTTTTAAACATTTAGGATCTACAGATGTGCCTTTTTAAAATTTTAAAAGTTAATTTCTATCATGAGATATAACCTTGTAAAGTTTGCATAAAATAGGAATTTTTTTTGAATTTTTCGGAATTTTATGCTGAATTTTAGGTGGTAGACGGGCCTCTTATGACGTAAATGTATGTGTCTGAAATGCAATTTTGAGCCCTTGTAACTTTCGTTGTGACCGGTATGAATTGGCAGACTGGTAATTTTAATATTAGAAAATGTGCGTTAATTTAAGTATATATAATTAAAATACGTTGTGGGCTTATAATCTGATTACGACCCTGCACATCTCAATTTCAATCTCCTAACACTACCTCCTGTCCTATTGATGATCAATACCCAGTACACATCAACCATTTCGCTGTTTCACGAATTTCGACACACTTTCTTTCGTTTACCGAATCGCTCATTATTTTCGGCGATCAAGGTGGTCCGGTGCACTGACGTTGGTACAATCACATCTCTGTATCTCCGCTAGATAAGGCTTAGATTTGCAGGGCACAGAGTTGAACTTTATTTTGGTAAATGTATTAGACGGTATTTATGACTGAGATGTTTCAATTAAGCCGGATGAAATAGATTGTCGTTCTTGGGATTGGACGCACACGGGGTCATTGTTGGGTAACTGATGGGGCAGGTTCAACGCAGGAATTTTACGTTCATGTTTCGTGCAGTCACGGATATTTTGGGGAAATATTACTTTCCAAATTGTTAAATTAAAAAGCAACCTTGCTTTATATGACAGGAGTTTATTGGTTTATTTGTAGTAAATTTCGTAATTTTGATAGGTTTACTATTATTAGATTACCAACTAATTGTTTCAAAAAAATTTAAAATCCAATTAGCAGTTCTTGTAAAAAGTGGTATAACATTAGTAGGTATATATTAAGTATTGATATTGCGATAATAAATTACTTCCGTTATTTATATACTTATACTACAAGGCATGTTTAGGTTTCTTAGTATTTTCGTTTACAAAATCTATTGATGTTGCAAAGTTTACAAAGATTTTCTAAAATGAAAAAAATTATGTCTATGCATTTACTGGTATTACTGTTCTAAAACTCCACTTTAAATGGATTTGTTTAATATTTTAACGGATTGTGTTTTTGTTTTGTAATAATTGTTTTAAAATTTCGATTTTATATAAACATATTAATTCTATGTGATCCATTAAAAACTAAATTAATAAAACGATTAATTTTGCCGATGAAAAGAGATGGCAGGCAATTTTGCTTAAAAAAAGAAAAGGTGGAGGATTAAAACTCCGGATTTGTTGAAATATTCACTTAAAACTTTAATAGAACACAATGAAAAATTTTCTCAAAATTTAATATTCAAAACATATCAATATTTCATAAAATTAAAATTCTATAGCCATTTTTTAGGAGATTGATGAAATTTCAATATGTTAGGTAAAAGTAGAAGAGTTAATATTTCAATATGACTGGACAAAATTTAGAAATTTGTTCTGGAACCGAAGATATTGTTAGTTAAATTAAAAATAGTGTACAGTTATTTTGATATTAGGACCTTTCTTAACATCAAAATAAAACTTCATACTGCTAAAGAAATCAACGCGATTTTAATATATGTCATTATTTTGCATAGGGTCTTTATTTGGACGTCTTCCGATAAAATAAATAATCAAAAATTAACTCCAATGTTTGCTAATTAATGTCTCAGCAATGTTTTTGATATTATTCTCTTCAATTCGTAAAAATATTTTTTTATTTTATTTTGTTCGTAGCATTTTTTGTTTTGATATAAATATTTTTATTTTTAAAACAAGAATTATATGCAAATTTAACAGAAATTTTTATTTTTTTTTATTTTTTTTTATTTATTGAAATCAGTTCAACAGGATGCGAAATTCCAATTATAGAACGATTATATTACAAGAGAAAAAATATAAAAGTTCTTTGAGATGAGAATGGAACAGCCGAAAAATAATGACTAAAACGAGAATACTTAAATTGCTCGTCTCGGAAATTTGAGACGAGACGACAGTTGGCTATTTCTCGTCTCGTTTCGTCTCACAGAATCACTACATTTTACACTCGTATTCTACAAAATAAAACTTCCTAGGCAAAGCAATAACTGTATGAAATCTGAAATCAGCTCTGTTATTACACGAAAGAGATGCCATTTAAAATTCTAACGTTCCATCTAGCGACATTTGTATTTAATGTGGTTTCCCAATAACAGTATACGGTAACCATTTAAAGGGGTTAATTTTAATAATATTGAAAACACCATCAATCATTCGTTCATTCACCCTGCAGATCACCAGTAGCTCGCACTCATCTTCGCACCCACGAGGACCTGCTGCACCCACCGCAGTGAGCCATGCAACCGCAGCCTTCTCCACAGGTGAGTGCACCAGCTGATTTTCCGCTCCTTGGCGCCGTCTCCGTGGCACTTGGCGCAGAAACACAATACCCAATGCTGCCCGCCCTCTCACAAACAATGCCTAATAACACCGGGCACTGGAAGAACTAGGAGCCGCTACCAGCGATGCTGGTATGAAGGGTAATCAAAGTTGTAATTGTGATTAAACTACACACCTTGTTTTGGTTTGATGGTAAGATGATGTGTTATTGTGTGTAATTGTAATTGGTACTTGGTAGGTAAGGTTGGATGTTTGGTGAAGTAATGGTGTGTGAAGTGTGTGATTTAAGACAGGTTGCACCATCGATATACTTATCATAGGCATCATTTATAAAATTATATTAAGGTGACTGAGGACTCATTTCTTAACTGGTGTATTAATTTATTTATAAAGAAAATGAAAATGAATTCTAGGATGCAATCAAATAGGTACGTACCTGAAAGAAGGCGCATGGATTATTATTGATAGTCGAAATATGTATAAAATAATTGATGATCTCTCTTGATCTCTTTGAAACAAACAATCATTATTAAATAAATGAAACTTTACACAAAACTTTAATAGCAGAAAAAAATAGTAGCCAGTCACTTTTTCCAATCCATTTTTTCCAATCTGTTTGTTCCAGGCCGTTTTCTTCAATGATATTTTTTCCAAAAATGCATTTTTCCAATGGGACATTTTTCCAATAAAATAATAATTTAATTTAGGTTAGGTAAGGTTAAAAATAACCACTGGAAAAAATGGATAATGAAAAAAGTATTCACGGAAAATATGCCATTGAAAAAATGGTTAAAAAATATTCTACAAAACTCTATTATTACGACTAATTGCATTAATCAATTTAATAATTTTTAAAATATTAACCTATTTCAGAGTATGGTCTTATAAATCTTTTGGAAAATATTATTGCCTTTATGAATTTTAATTTTTCTTTTGAAACTTAGATAGATTCATTAAAATAAAAATGAGCATGATGTTAACAAGGTGACAATCATTATGGTTATGAAAAATAGAAAAGTTCTAAAATTTAAAATTTGAAACCGTTTGAATTTACTGAATTTTAGTTCACATATTTTAGTTATTTATTTATAAATATTGCAATAGAAATTTGGAACTAATTTTCTTTAGATTTGGCTCGCTTCGCTCTAAATAAATAAATTTCTAAGATGGAATAGAAAAAAGAAAAAGATTTACTTAATTTAAAACTATCAATTTGTTAACCTCAAAAAGTGTTTACTTATATGTTAAGGTTTATATCCAATCTTGAGACTCTTATGTTTGTAGACAAAAAGCTGGATGATAATAAAATAGGGGGACGCCATGATAATAATTTGCTCTAATTTATTACAACATTTGAAAATTCAGCACTTATAGAATAAACCATCATAAACATTAAAGTTCTGCGTGTCTGAATAAAAGAATTATAATTTTTTTCCATGGCATCTTTTCTACCAATTACAAAAAACAAATATTTGGAGATGTTACAGCAAACATCACTAACAATCACTAAAATATTTGTAGAACAAATATTTTAAGAGGCTACCTACAAGACAGCTCGAACACAAAAAGTTCTATACATGATCAAACTTGTATAGGTTTTATTTAAAGAAAAAATATTTTCTTAATAAGTGGAATGTGAATTTAATCCTGTTCGATTTTAAAAACAGGTTCCAAACATTTTAAAGGTTTTGCAAACAAGTGGAGTGTTTTTACACCATTCAAAAAAAGAAAGAATACTAGAAAAATAAATCACAGGCGTGCGAAGCAGATTTTACTCGAGAAAATGGGAATAACATTTCGAAAATAATAGTTAAAATTATGAAATTGTGTAAAACTGCAAATCAGAAATATTAAAGAATAAAAACTAAAAATAAGAATAGTATTAAAGTTAAGACAGTTATAATATATGAGGAGTCTGTTTATGCTGCTGAAAGCTGAAGTAAGAATAAGGAATACGGATTAAGAATAGGTAATTATTTCTCCAGTATAAACCGAATTATATTTGATAGTTGTTTTAACTTAAAAACTATGCTTAATTCTTATTCTTAAATTTTTGAGCATAAACCCATCTTAAGTATACTTAAATAAATTTATTTTATTTAGGTGTTCATTAAATTTATTTTTAATAGTTAAAATGTTAATCCAGTGGTACTAAAAATTGTCCATACCAGTAAACTAAAATATTTTTGTTCCGTAATCACCAATCAGCATATAAAACTGTATACTATAACATTGACACTTCACAAAAATTTAAAAATATGACAGTAAATGTCAAAAAATCAATGGTTATTTTGGTTTTTTCAACTTCCTTTGTTTTGCAGAAGTAGAAAAAATAGTGTGTATAACACGTATTGAAAATATTTTGTCGAACTTAAACCCTTCTTTCGCTCGGGCTGCAATTTTCGTTCGCGTTCAACAAAACTATATTTTCAAAACTTGTTATACAAAAGCTATTTTGATTCATGTTCCAATACTATACACCCTTAAATTTTGATACACAGGTTGGGTCGTTGGGTTACACCCTGTATATCCTTAACGTATGTAAGTATTCGAACTTATGACATTTCCTGTACTGACCTGCAATATACATACTACCTATTTTATTTTTCGTGTTAAATTTCAGATTTTTATTTTCAACAATAAAGCTGGTCAATAAAATTCTGAGACTACAGTGTAGGAAGTAATTTCCTTTAAACATCAGGCCTTATATACCAACAGTTATCCAGAATTCTTATTTTCCCAAGTATATATTTATCTATAAATGTATTATTTATAAACCCATAAAAATGCTCTCTAAATGGTTTTGCCTCCGTTCATGGCTATCTGCGATGCGTGCAGGTACTTTGCGGGTGTAACGCGGTCCAGGGCCGCACTTGTCGTTGTTTAGCGGTTGTTATGGTAACAATGCTCGCAAGGTGAGGTATTGTCCACGCACACAATGTGCACTTTACCTAGGAATGTGAAAAACGTCACCTCCCCATTCTTTATACACTCTACATTCTGTGTTCTCTGCTCCTTGTGAATGGCGCAAGATTTGTGTAAGTTTAATAGACATCTCTTTGTGAGTTTCTCAAAATTTGGTCGTGCGAAAATTGAGTGGATTAAACTAGGAGATTTGGAGGTGTGGATGCGTAGAAATGAAAATAAAGTCGACATTGACGGACTTGGCGAGAATGGCTATGGCTATGGATTTAATTGTGTGAGATTTTGTAACACGCAGAGCGACTAAGCCGTTATTTTAGCCGCGGGTTGAACAATAATCAACGTGAGATTCATGCTAAATTTAGGTTAGAAACGTGGAAAATAGAAATTTTAGACGAAATTGTAGGTCTTTTGGTAATAATCACTTTATCGAGAATTTTTTATATCCTTAAATGTTTAAATTTTCTCTTGGAAATTGTAAATAACAAAATAACATACCTACTAGTTTTGTATATGAGAACTATACATATTGATAAATTGAAATATTAATCATTTCAACTAAAAAAATGTTATTGACTATTTTCCACATATTAAGTATACCAATCATTTGCTTCAATTTTTTAAATTTAAATAACAGGAAGAATTGATTACAAAACTAGTAACCATGGTTATATAAAAATTTAGCGGAAATTTTTTACTAGTAGTTTGAGAAGTGAAAATTCACATGCCAGTTTGACATTAAATCGTCATCTTGAGTGTAAATAAGTAATTATTAAGGTAAATAATATACATTTATTAATGTTAAATACAAATTTAGTAAATAAGTAAATAACTAAAAAGAATTCAAAAATAGAGCGGCGTTGTCTTCTTACCGAATCTGCACTCGTGAATTAATTAATGTCCAGGAAATTGCATTCAAACAACGTAATTATAAATTTATTTAAACTTAATTTGTATTGTAACTTCATATTTATAGCAACATAGCAAAAGGATCAGGATCAGGTGATCAGGATAAATGTTCTACATTACTTAGTAAATTAAAAAAATTTGAATTTCAACTGTTATAGTTACTTAATAATTTATAATTAATTAAATAGATTTTATCCCCTTGTTATTGTTAACTAATTTTTTAGAGAAAAGACAACATTTCAGTTACTTGGCATTGGCATAGTATTTCATAAAAATAATTTTATATTTTTAAGTAAACTGTGCCAAATAATTCCCAATCAATACAAAGAATTCTCAAAATAAATGAATGAAGTAGTGAATCAAAGAATCGCTTTAAGAAATTAAATGACGCAATTTCAAAAAATCCTCAAAACGTCATTGTGTACGACGACATAATCTTAATCTTATTGCTCTGTCGAATTCTATTTACTGCATTTATGTTTTAGTGTAATTCAAATAGTATATAAAACAATAAAATAAACTAATATCTTTTGTAACAAATTTGTGAATATATTCTAATTAACTTGAACTTCTCCTTGTTCGATTATCTCTGGCGTGATTTCTCTTCTTGTATCCGAGTTCCTAGAACGAGCTGCATTTGTTCGTCACGCGATCACAGATCACCAGATCAGTCGATCAGTGCAAAACAAGTGAACATCAAGCACATCCTTTCCGTGTTTGTTCGTTTGTTTCAATCAGGAATCGCGAATCGCGGAATCGGAACTGCATACACAACAGCGCAACACACAACTTCTCTTTGCTCTGACTTGACAACAACAGAGATAAAGATCGATCGATTCAAACTGTTCTTTTTACCTTTTCTTCTTTCTTCTGATTGTCAGAAGTACAAAAACAGAAAATGAACTACGTAGGAAAGGTCAGTAAAGTCTGTAGTGGACAGAATACGGAACAGCAAATGGGATCGTCAGACTTGGAAAATGTAAAGTGTTGAGAAAATTAAAATAATAACGAAGGATGTAAATAAACGGGAATTATTATTATTACAATTACAAATAACAATTTTATGTCTACAGATAACAATTAATCATTTTGCACGTCTCATGAAAATAATAATACTAATACTAGTAATAATAACAACATTGTTATTATTTCTTTTTCTACTGATATTTAAAATATAAATCTAAATAAGAAGATATTAATTAGAAATATTTTATATTTTTACTAGTACCCATTATTATTTAGAAAGGATTTGACGATGGAAATTAGGAAATTACTCAGAAGACCGCAAAAAAAATGTAGAAAGTAATCATACGTATGAGGTGGTATAAGTAATTTCAATATTAACCTTCGCCGTCCTTTTAAAAATAAGTTGATATTTATAATTTTTTTAATGTAAAATATCCATTAACATGTTTTAGGAGAATTCACGAGAGGAAATTAAATTTAAAAAATTATTATCATGCAGAGTTATTTAGCAAAAACATGATCTTGGGTCACCGGTGACCCTAGGACGGCAAAGGTTAATCGCAGATAGAACACACGAGCATGAATAATTATTTTTTAAGATAAATTGAAAATAACAGATATCAGAAATACAAATGTTACAGAGCAAAAGCAACAGCAACTTCAGCTTTCAGTTTTGGAACTACTCGTATATACTAGGTATTACTAAAATCTTCTCAATTTTCATCATTTATTTTTAGATACTATATATATTTATTTTTCATTATTTATTTATGAATTATTGCACACTTTTATTTAATTACGTAATTATTGAATTTAAATTTTAAAACAAATGACGCAATGATAGTGAACTATCGTATGTATAATATTACTTTAATTATATCTTAGAAATACTACAATTTGAATTTAAAGTAAAGTGAACATTTTTAGAATCACGAATAGATAATTTTTCAAAACATTTTCTACAATATTATTCTTAACACAGCTTCTAGTAAATGTCTGATGTTGATAATTTTAATGATATTATTGCTTTTAATAAAATACGTTACTTTAGTGCGGAATCCCTTATTTTGCGAATGGTTCAAAAATTCTATCAGTTACTTTCTGCAATAAATGAAATTTTGAAAGGAGACGAAAAAATGTAAGGAGTTTAGATTGATTGCTGGGTAAATCTTAACTTTTTGAATAAAATCATAAGAGTCTAAGTGCTCATGCAACCTCTTGTGTATGAATACACATTTTGATTTAGTATTATATTGTTAATTATTGTTTTTCTATTTAATTCAGTAACGGACGAGAAACTTAGTAAGCTTTAAAATAAATTTTCGCCTCGCTTCGCTCGGCATACTAGTCCGTTTCGCAAAAGGCAAAACAATAATTAGATTAAAATATGTCCCTGATGAATAGATTTCTCGATGAACATTTGTAGTTTAGAAACAGGTAGCACTAGTATTTAATTTATTGTTACTACATTTCTTGTATAAAGTAGGTTTAAATTAAACCAATATGATATGATTCTAGTGTGCAGTTCTCATGAATAATTAAAAAAATCCCCGTAATCAATTCCGCCTGATAGTGAACTTCTCAAGTTCACAGTTCTCATGAACACATGTCCCATTCCATCTCGACATCTCGTGATTCTCCGTCGAAACATCGAAGTGCACGGCACTCTAGATGCGCAGCGCCGCTAACAAGGCCTTCTTCCAGAGCACAGCAACCCGTGATCGAATTAGCGATGGAGCGCATTCGCATTCTCAGTCACGATTTTAAATTCAAGTCAGGCGACACGCGAAACAAGTGCCGTGAAATAAAACAGATGCTCTGCACCACAGCAAATGTTTCATTTATGTTTTGTTTCATGGCTAATTGTTGAGTCATTTGAGAGGAAGATACAGAGGAGGAGGACGGGTGGGAAAATGTTCATTGGGCTGGGAAAATTAATTTATCTGCGATTTTTAAATAATACAATCATTATACGTATGTTTTTACTTACACTGTCATAATGAGCATTAATTCTTTCTGAAATTTATTTGAGTAAATAAAACAACATATACCGGGTGATTCGCAACATTTCGTGCAGGGCCGCCCTAACCACAGGGCTAAATGGGCTATAGCCCCAGGGCGCCAGCTTTTTGGGGCGGCAAATTTGAAAATTTTTGAAACTTAGGTTGATGACAAAGAATTATTCAAATGTAATACGCACTTTTTAAAGTTGTAGCTTCAAATTGCAGTGATGAAAGATCTTTTTTATTACACATGCATCGAAATCAGTGTTTGAAACACGCAAATGCGTGCATAATTACAAGATTAAAACACACTGTTTCAAAGGCTGCTAAGCAACAATGATGAAAATTGTCGGAAAATTGTAACCAATCTTCTAGGTAACAATATATTGACACATCACACAGACTACTTTGTAAAATTTTATTTAAAAGGTTAATTATTTATTTATTATATGAACATTAATTCAAATAAATAATTAACGTACGTTGCAGGCGCCACTTTGTAGCACTTTATTTAAAAGGATTATTATTTATTTATTATTATGAATATGAACATTAATTTAAAATTCAAAAACAATATTCTTTCCCCACCTCCTATCGTTATTATCCCGGAGTGGTATGACAAATACTGCTTTCCAGCTATATTTTTCAATTTAGGATACAGGTGTAATAAAAAATAGCGTGTGACTCTCGTATATAAGTGCTTATAAAACACTAGCGACGTTAAAATCACTCCACTTCGCGTCGTGCTCTGAAACTCGTCGTATATGCTTTAAAAGCTTACTTAATACACTTGTATCATAATATATTATTATAAATAAAGAATAAAAATTATCAACGCTCTTCTTGTTCCAAGGGTCCAAATATAGTGTTTTATTTAATATTTTGTTCATACTTATATTAAATTTGAATTTTGTATGAGTTCCCCATAAATTTTTATATGTTTATTGGTATTACTCGTATATTGACTTTTAATTCTGAAAGTTTAGTAAATCGCGACCCCCCCTTGATTTTTGATGAAGTGGGCGCATTATTGTAAATAGGCCACGGGCTCCAAATATCATAGGACGGTCCTGATTTCGTGCAATTATTTCAATGGTATATAGTGCTCAACTTATTTATCTCGGTACTGAAACTATTTTTTCAATTTTATCAAACAGTTTTGAGTCAATGATGTCAAATGAATTTCATAAATTTACTATTCTTAAATTCTTGCACTTCCCAATTTAATTAAAATTTTATTCATTCATCATAGTTCACCAAATTGTCATTATACAATCAACAGTCCAGTGGTTTCAAAATTGCCCTTAAATTTACAAATTTTAAAAAAATTCTTTTTGTTTCATTAGTGCTTTGGACTTTGGACAATACCAAAGGCTAGTCTTGAAATTGGTCTTGGTATTGACAAATTCAAGACCAATACTCGAGACAAAACTAGGATTAAAAATCTAAACCAAGAACTAGGAAATGAGCTGTTATTTACATTTTATACTATTATTTTCACCGATTTTCCTTGTTTCATCGCCTACGTTTTTACCTCTCGCATAGAGAGGTATAGGGATCGTGAAAAAATTCGATGTCGAGATTTTTGTCAATTAGCACGTTTTAGCACCTTTAGAACCTATTTTGACTATTTTCACGATGATGTCTGTGTGTGTGTGTGTGTGTGTGTGTGTGTGTGTGTGTGTGTGTGTGTGTGTATGAAAGTCTGTATGTACGCCTACTATAGACTTTCGTCCCGGTTCATTATCTCAAATTCTACTGAACATAAAATTCTAATATTTTGCATTATACAATTATATATGTTAATGAAGAGCTGAAAAGATTTTGGTAAAAATCCACCAACCGGAAATGGTACTTTTCTTGTAGCACTATAACATTTTTTGCAAAAATTGTATAAAATAATGCGATTGTTACAATTTGACATACCACACATCAAAGAAGAAATTACATTGTACAATATTTAATCTTATTTGTTTCTATATCTTTAACAAATAAAGAAATATAATTTTTTTAAATATATAATTTTACCTACCACGATTTGTGAATCCCGAAATAGAAATAAAATTTAAAACAAAAATAAAATTGTCAATGTGACAGATAAACAGATGTCTGTGGCAAGGAGGTTTCTCTGTGGTGTAGGGCATGTGTAGAGTGTGGTGTAGAATTTTGAAATGTAGGATATAGTATAGATATTAACTGGACATAGTATAGTATTATGTAAATATGGTATTTATAAAATAAAATAATATATTAAACTAAGAGCTGATTAGATTTGTGAAATATATAATTTATTACCTAATTAAAGCTTAATATTTGATTTGGTTAAATACGAGGTTAAATAATAATACTTCAATGTCAAGGCGAGAGGTATTGTAACGGCCACGTCAGATTTTTTAAATTATATTATTATTTGGAATAGTTATAATTAATGAGAGCATTAAGGAGAGCATAATAAAAAAAATTATATGTATAAAACGTACACAAACTGAGTTTTAGAAGACTCACCTAATTTTAAGACTCGGCTTTCATCTTATCCGTAAATAGATTCGTCCTCTAAAACTCTAATTTGCGTACTTGTTAATAATAACTATTTTATTTACGTATATTGAAAAACTTCCTATAGTTTTCATTTGTGAAATGTATCTACAAAAGTAAGTGAAATTATAAAATGAAGTACGAATAATAAGAATAAAAAATTTGACCACGACAAATTTTAAACTTGAATAACTCAAAACTAAGTATTTGTTACATAGAACTATGTTACATTGAGCCCGCGTTATGTACCTACACAAATAAACTATTCGAAGCTAAATGACTAATATCAGATGTGATGTTAGTGGGCGCAAGAAGCAATTTTTTATTAAGTATGAGGGACCAGTGAAAAGTAAAATAATTATTGAAACTGGCATTTATATTTTGTTATATAATTTTTTTACAATTTTATTATCTAATTACTTACTGTTATTATTTTAACATCAATTATTCACCAAATGTCAAAAATTATATTGAAGACTCACTGTAAAATCAGCAACAAAATTTCCATATATCAAAATGCTCGATGGAATAGCGGCGATAAATTTTTACGTTATTAATTTGTTCCATCGAAAAAAGAATTTAAATTTTCTACAAACAAATAAAAATAAAAACTCAAAAAGTTCAAAGATTTCTGATTTCCATATCAAACAACTTATCTGACATTGTGAACACCTATAGCATATTATAAACCATTTTAAATTTAAATTATATAATGACCGCAAATTTATTGCTCGGTTTAAATTTCCATAAAATCAGGGCTTGCGGCACTTGCAAATAAAGACAAAATATAAATAAACCTGTGTGTCAAAGTCGCAACTAATTAATCATAGTACAATTACCAACACAGAAAAACTCAGTACACTACATGTTAGAATATATCATAACCGATACTCGACATGATACAGGACATTGCATATGACAGAGAACATAATCATAAATAACCCGCACGCGAACTTGGACTGAACACTTTTATCTAAAGATGCTGTAAATAATAATACACACATTCGTGGAATAAGATCTGTAGGTAAGGTACAGTTTTGTTTCCTTCAATAAAACAAAGAAAAAGGCAAATAATCATTTTTACCTCTCGCCTCATATTCTATAAGAGAGGTATTGTAATGGGTCAAAATTTTCGAGTATGAGTTTTTGGTGGATAAGCACGTTTCAGGGTCTCTAGAATACGAATTTACTATTTTCACGATGATGTCTGTGTGTGTGTGTGTGTTTGTGTGTTTGTATGAACCGAGGATTTTTCGTCCACGATAACTTAAAAAGTATCAAACCGTTTATAACCAAATTTCTTATTTAAGGTTTTGATAAGTATCTTAACACCGGATAACATTTTGGTAGAAATCTGCAAACCGGAAGTAGTACTTTTAGAAGTTTGGAAAAGTTTTCCTTAAATATATTGGTACATTATTTATTTATGACAATTTTTGCAATTAAAAATAAAAGAAATTGTGATTATCTATGTGTACAGTTAATTATAAATACAAATTGCTGAATCTGTAAGTTTTTAACAATAAAATAAAGTACAATTAATATTCTATCTTGTTGTCCATGATATGAAATTTGTTTCTACATAAAATTTGAATTATTATGACAGTGACAGTACAGTTGACATCTTTTGCTTGCATATTGGTTTACATTATCGTTTACATATTACATGAAGATGAAACTATTAAAATGTAAGTACAACTATTTATTAGATTAGTAGAATAAGCAGAATTAGGCGAGAGGTCGTGTGGTGGCCACAGCAGATTTTTTTATCTAAATTTTTGATAATAATACTAAGATTGGAAAAAATATATAATTATTAACTTTTTATTCTTACTAAATCCCCCACACGGATTCTCTAAAGTCGGCGTCCATGGTGGTCATTCCTTTTAAATGCAATAATTTGGTACATTTTATAATAAAAAATTGTTTTTGAAAAATAAAATAAAGATATTAAAATGTGCGCAAATGTAATAATAATCCTTCCTTTTGTCTCTTAATTAGAGTTTCTTAATCATTATTCATATTATCAGCAATAATTTTTTAAACACTTCGTTATTAAAAATTAGATTATTTCAATGCATTCATTCATGCACAATATAATGGTTTAATGAAATTTTTAAATTTAGACGAAATTTGGTACCTACGGCTGTATTAAACATTCCATAATGGATATCTAACTAACTATGAATGGAATCAAATTAAATTTTTATGAACAATCTAATGGCAAAGATTCTCGTTGGCCGTAGGGATCAAAATTAAATAAATATATGAACATTATGTGGAAACAGTGGCTCGTATGGCTGAAAAATGTTTGATTGAAAAACCTGAAAATTATAAATAGAAAATAGGTAGGTACTACTAATTTTGGACAAATTCGTTCAGTTCAATTAAAATATTTGCGCGAAATTATGGAAACACCATATAAGTCAAATTAGTAAGTTTAATGACGATCCAAATAAATGAAAGAATAAAATTAGAAAATGTAAATTCAAGCTTTACAATCAGAACTTACCTATATAATTTAAAGAACAAAGAAATAAAATGCAAAAATTTAACATTTTTCTACTATTGTTACTTCTTACTTAATCGTAAAGTTATTTTATAAATCATAATAGCTATTTTCCACTTATCTACTCCTATTTCATTTCTTGTTATGTCTGTATATGCCGCTCCGCAAAAATAATGCGCTTTGTGTTGTTAAAGTGCTCCGTGCATTGAAGAATGTGAACTGAATGCCGTTCGTGAGAACTTTAACACCCACGATTGTGGAATTCTTTCAGAAGTTAAAAATCGAAAGAATGAATGTCACTTGAACCTTTCAATCTCTGCTTTGACATAATTTACAATGTCGGTGACGGCGGTGTTAACAGCGGCGCACAAACATAAATTTCTCATAAAATCACACAAGAATCACACAGAGACAGGTATAATGTATCTATTTTCTATTTTATAAACACTGTTGGGTGTTACCTATGCATTATAAATTGCTATATTTATTGGAATATGCATAATAAATATTCTGAAACTGAATTTTCGGCTGTATCACGTGATCCAGAATTTAAAATCTATAATAAAACTGAATATGGTTGCAACTTAATTCGGAATTTAAATAATAATTCTGTTCTATCTGAATTATCTTCAAATACCTATGCATCATAATGCATTGCTTACTATATTCAAACTGTAAAAATTAAATTTAAATAATATGCGTTGCAAAAAGTTCTAACGTTCATTGTAGATCCTGGAATTTTTTTGGAAGCTCCATAGGCGAAACTAGGGAGACTAGGGAAAAATTACCCTCTCACGCCAATTATTTGCTTGAATACAACATTTGAACACATACTGCCAGTTTTAACGTGGTTCTAAGTTAATGTAATTAAATTTGTACCATATTTTGGTATATTGCAATAAAATATATTACCTATAGTACTTACCTAAAAAAAGCTATATAACATCAAAAGAATACTACTATTTAAAAACAAAAGTAGCCCTTTCCCCCAAATTGCAGCTATGGCAAGTTCCGAAATTCTTCTCTTTCAATAGCAATTGCTTTCCGTTATTTATATATATTTTTAAATTGTCATAATGTAATTCTTTAAATCTACCAATTTTCGCTTTATTTGCAGTTTCTGTTATTTTTATCCTGAAATTCAAATTGCAATTCCCAAACCTATAAATACCTTATAAATTTTTTGCAACTTACAAATCTCAAAAGCACTCTATAGTACAAATTTGTAATAATAATTATTCTTGGGAGTTGTATGCCAGTCCCTTAGCTTTTATACACAAATCTAATTTAAATAATTACTCAAACTTTGATAAAAGTTAAATATTTTTACTTTTTATCCCTTATTCCTACTTCACTGGTAAGTTACATCTACAAGTTTCTCAAGTGTCACTCACACCGAAGTCGGCCGAGGTACGATCTTACGATTATGACATTTAATGCACGGCTTAATACATTTACGTCCCATCATACAACATTGAAACTCCAACTCTCAACTCAACACAATACGAATGTAACTAACTGAATGTTATGGTAACACATCTACGTTCAGGATTATTAAGAAAAAGTGCCCTATTCAAATTATAAATGTTGTCCTTTATAGAGGTGACGGTATCTTAAAAAGTAAAAATTAAAGAGACGTTTTAAATTTTTTAATACTTCCTGCTCTTATTAAAGGCGCGTAGAAAAGTCACCAGTTGTGTGATGATTTTGATTGATAAGTTCGGTCCCTTTGAAATATTGTTGAATAAAAATATTCTGGGCTGGAACTATTCTAATTTTTATTTTATATTGTCCGAAAAATTTTAAAATATGCGTGATTTATTTTTTTCTTATTTTGTAGTTTACTAAAGAAGAAAATTTTTAGTACCACTGAATACTACTTATTTTAAATAAAGAGAGAGTTATGTAAACCCGGCTATACTTGAAATTAAATTCAATTATTGTATTATGCAAACTATCTCAAACTCAAAAACTAATTTACTAATTTTGAAAAAATTCTTTTTGTTCCGTGATCAGTATAACTATAACTATATGACATTCTAATATGTACCTCAAGTTATGGTATACTCTGTATAAAAAGGATAATTTATAAACGTAATTACAAAATTAAAGCTGAATATTGTGTGCTATTAGAATAATATTACAAATTATAATTATTACAATAAATGCAGTAAAAATTTGTATTTATTGAACAGAGAAAAGGTCAATATTATTTGAAATTAGATAATTAATTTAATTGATATTTTAACGATTTTAATTAGCAGATAGTTGTTATATAAAATATTCTGAAAATTTCATGACTTTTGAAATCAAGAATTTTAATACCCCTGCTGCCACCTATAAAACAGTGGCCGAACTAACCAATGGATAATAACGAAATTTTTTAAAGAAATCTATGTTTTTTACCACCATTTTGTAATAATTATGAAACTGCATTATGTCTTTTTGTACAACAATAACTAATAACACTATTTATTATTTTGTAAATAATTTATATTTATTGTTTCTAATGCAACCAAATTAACATGATTGCTTTTGAAGTTGCATAACACGCTATTATTAAAACTTTAACTGCATTTATACTTCTAGCATAACTTTCATACATGCAAATTGCGCACTACGATAGAAACAAAAATGTAGGATACATAATAATTTAATAATAATTGATCTTTGACTGCAGTTTGATTATGAACTGCATTATGTCTTTTTGTACATCAATAAATAATAACACTATTTATATACACAAATGATTATTTCTTTAATAATTTATATTTATTGTTTCAAATGCAACCAAATTAACATGAGTGCTTTTGAAGTTGCATAACACGCTATTATTAAAACTTTAACTAAATTTATTCTTCTATAATAACTTCCATACATGCAAATTGCGCACTACGATACAAACAAAAATGTAGGATACAAAATAATTATAAATAATAATTGATCTTTGACTGCAGTCTACGATTTTGTCTAACACGCTTGCGTATATATCCGACCAGTGGCGTAGAATGACATATTTACAAAAAGAAATCACAAACAATATTTTAATTATAATTTTTTAATAAAATACAAAACATAACAATATAAAACTCTAACAATATAATATAGTATAAAAAATATACTAATTTCTATTAATATTGGGTATTATTCATATTTTATCTGCTGACAAACATTCACGCCTTTTACCCAATTAGGGTGACAGAATAATATATTGTGAGTTTTCAGTTTTCATTTACTGTGTATACGGTTACCAGCTGTCAACTCACAGGTACTCATGGTAATTAGTGGAGAGTACACTATAAGCCTCTATTTGAGGATCATAATGATGTTCATTAAAGGGTACAGTGTACATCTTGTTATCAAACTCAGCTTCGCTTCGTCTGATAATCTTCATAAATAATGTAACCATTTTTCAAATTTTAATTTGTTTTTAATTTTTTTTGCCCACAATTTACTGTGTATGTGCGTGGTTACCAGCCGTTAACGCACGGGTACTCTTGGTTATTAGTGGAGAGTTGTAGTACATAATAAGGTTCTATTTGAGGACCATAATGATGTTCATTAAAGGGTAAAGTACACATCTTGTTATAAAGTCGACTCCGCCTCGTCTAATAATGTTTACCAAAATACCATAATAATTGACGTTACGGTCATATAACATACATAATGTAACTATTTTTCAAATTTTAATTTAAAAAAAATGCCCCCCATTTCCGGCCATTTTCGCCGCCCATTTCCCCTCGCAATGACGTATCCAGTATCAGAATGGTCAGCATCAGCTGATGCTGGTCAACAATACGCACGAGTAGTCAGTTCAGCCTTGAATGAGCGACAATAAAACGCAACACTCAATATTTCAAATCTAGTCCGCGTGTAAACAAGTGCGCGAATATTTACCGTCACCCGTCCAACAATCGCGAAGAAGTAAAATGTTCAACTGTCACAAAAAGTGCGCGTGTTTCTCGTTCGTAACCTTATTTTCACTAATTTCTCTGTCTTCGGCTATTATAAAACCGGTTATTTTTATCCCAGGCGATGGGGGCAGCCAAATGGAAGCCAGGCTCAACAAAACGCAAGGTGTACACTACTTCTGCCAGAAAACAACGAAGGATTTTTTTAATATCTGGCTCAATATGGAATTATTGGTTCCTTTGGTGATTGATTGTTGGATAGACAATGTCAAATTAGAGTATGATAATGTGACAAGAACTACCAAAAACGCAGCTGGCGTTGAAACTAGGATACCAGGATTTGGAAGCTCGGAAACAGTTGAATGGTTGGACCCTAGTCATGCCTCTACAGGAGCGTATTTTAAGGATATAGGAAACATGCTTGTGGAGCTAGGATATACCAGAAATGTTTCACTTCGAGGGGCACCATACGATTTTAGGAAAGGGCCAAGTAATGAACTTTTTCAGTAGTATTTTAATTCACTTCAATTTAAATCACTTATATTCATAATTATTATTAGTCACTCTTTTGCTCGCCCAATTGACTTCCTGTTTATTATGGTGTTTTTCATTACTTCTTCATAATTATAATGTTGTTATTCAAATTAGGTACAATCTTGTTTAGCAAAAACAACACTAAAAAATTTCGTATGCGCGATTGCGCAATTATCGCTCCTAATCTAAATGGCAAATAACGAAATAACTATAACTTAAGTAATTAAATGCTAATATAATTCATAAATATAGTGTTATAAACATTTGTTTTGCATGGACATAATTTGCTTATTCGGATACAAATAAAATGTCAACATAATAAAATTCGGAGAAAATAATTGAATGCGGTTTATGTAAAAATGACTCAGCTAACTTTTTATGCAGCAAATTCAGGTGTTGGCCATTGTTATCGAATAATAAACAATAATATTTTCCTGTTTATTCAATTTTAATAGTTGTGAAATATAACAAAGAATCTGAAATATTTTTCAACAAGTCAAATAAATATGGTAGTACACAAAATATTTTTTAATACTGAACGAACAGCAAACAGCTGAACAGTAGTATTTTTATGCAAATCGCTATTCAATTATTTTAGAGACATAACCTTCCAATTAAAGTACAGAATCAATAATGCTCTGTTCACACAAGGATTCTTTGAAGATTCTTTCATGTAGGTATCTGAATTTTGGAAAAAATAATTCTCATGAGAATTGCTTGTCACATTGGGGTACCGCTAAATTGAATCTTCAATGAGCCTTGGAAAAGAATTGTCTAATTCATTAAGTGCTTCAAAATCGCAATTTTTTTTCAAGAATCAGAAGCATGAAAGAATCTTCACAGAATTCTTGTATGAACATTACATAAGCCAATTTTATTTAAAGTTAAATTTCGCAAATCTGTAAAATAATAACAAAATAAAATGAATCGTACAAAAATGTGCATAAAATTATAGATTTTTTTAATCATAAATATTATATTTAGTTTATAATCTAAAATCGCTTTTCTCAAAACAAAAATGGTAATATACTACGACTTATTAATTTGCCTTAAGCAGCATTAAAGGTCAGGTACCTATACTATAAAATTTAAATCTCTAATATTTTTTTGAAACGCAGTAGGTACATTAATCCAAATTTAATTTTAGTTATATATTAATAATAAATATTGAGCATAATTTTATCGTACTATATGTCATTATCCATTTATATATTTTTAGAAACCATAAATATTTTATATAAATGTACCTTATCAATGAATTTTTAAAATTACAAAAATATCGCAAAAGTAATTATTTTTATTACATACTTTGGTCAAGGAGTAATAAACTATTTTATTATTTTCCAGATGAAAATAAAGAATACTTCGTAAAATTAAAAACCCTAGTCGAAGAAACGTATACTAAGAACGCAAATCAACGTGTTATCCTAATAGCTCATTCTATGGGAGGTCCAATGAGTCTCTTATTTTTACAAAAACAAACACAAGTTTGGAAAGACAAATATATTCAATGTTTGGTGACGTTATCTGGAGCCTGGGGTGGATCAGTAAAAGCGATTAAAGTTTTCGCTATAGGTAATTCAACAAGGGTTGTCCAAAGCAAATTATCAAAACATGATGATTTATCTTTCAAACATTGCAATCACAACATTGATTGATAATCTTATCTGCACCAACGTCATAGATTATTTTGATTTCAAAATCATTGCTTGTAAATAATACTTTCGTAGTCTCTGTCCTTGTATTTTACTACGTTTTTATTATATGTAAATATACGATATCTTTGGACAGCCCAATGTAAAGCTTAATAGTTTTAAATAAAAGATAGTGTATGCAATTGTTTTTTACAGGGGATGATTTAGGCTCCTTTGCGTTAAGGGGTAGTACTTTACGAGCGGAACAAATAACTTCTCCTAGTTTGGCTTGGTTGTTACCCTCAAGACTATTTTGGAAAGATACTGAAATTTTAGTCCAGACTGATCGAAGAAATTATACTTTAAAGGACTTAAATCAATTTTTCATGTAAGTAAATCGGTCGACAAATAGGACTATAAAAGAATAAGCACCTACTTATTCTTATTGTTACATCAATTTTAATTATACTCCTTATCATTAAAGCCCTACACCTACACTTGATGTAAAATTGAATTTTACATCAAGAATAAACATCAGCATAAAAATGGCAGATACTACATGATATACCGATTACGAATCAAAAAGAATTTTTTGTCATACCTGCCCGAAAAGTAACCTTTTCGTGGCTGCTTTGCGTGAATTTTTCCGCACGCCTCTTCTCGCACACTTCTACTAATTTATATTAAAAATACTAGATTAATAAAGATTCAATTTGACTGCATTCCTGTGTATTCTCATTTTACTACAACACACACAGTTGCTTAACATTTTCCTTCATTAAAAATATTAATTGATACAGTGGGTACTGGGTCTAAAAATCTGTATTTTATTTCATATAAACCGCAATTTATTTTGTGAATTTAAAAAAATTCTTTTTATTCGTGAACAGTATGTCATGGAATATCTGCCATTTAATTTGTTTCCTGAAATTGTGAAGCAGCCTGTATTTAACAATTAAGTAGTACTTGAAATTTTTCTATACAAAAGTAACATTTTTCTTATTGAATTATTGATGAACTAATGCAATCTTCGTGTTAAATTGTGATGCTATTACACAAGTAATAATCTAATCATATATTTTTATGCTGAATGTAAGTTGATTAATTTTTATTTTATTTTATAGTGACCTTCAATACCCAGTTGGCTGGGAAATGAAAAAAGATACAGAAAAATATATGCAAGATTTTACTGCACCAGGCGTTGAAATCCATTGCCTGTACGGCCACGCAGTTGATACAGTTGAAAAGTATGTAATATATTTAAAAACACATGGTTTAGGTGTAAACAATAATATTAATCATATGAATGCAATCATTTTATAGATTCTTACCTTATTTTCCATATTTAGCCCGAAAGTTGTTACAAACTTGATTTAAATGGTGTTGAAATACCGGAGAACTATATATAAAAGTCACACGGCACGATTTACTGCACAAATTAATTGAAAACTAATTTTAATCAATCATATTTCATGAACTAAACATAAACAAAACACTAACTACACTACTAAACAACAGATATATTCTGTAAATACCTTTAAAAACAAACTAACTTGTTCTAACCAAATAAAACAAAACAATTGAACGCGCAAACTCTTACTTGGTTATGTTAAACAACTGCATTTTGAATTTGCTTGGGCATCTTGTTTCCAAATTTATTTTTACTTATTTCTTTCTCTTCTAATTTTCCTTGTAGATTAGTCTTCAAGAAAAAAAACAATTTATTTTCCAGACTTCTTTATAAGCCTGGAGTATTTCTGGATGGTACACCTACTTTAATTTCGGGAGACGGCGACGGAACAGTGAATATAAGATCGTTAGAAGGATGTTTACATTGGACGGGACGTCAAAAACAAAAAATTTTCAGCAAAAAGTTTTTCAAAATCGATCATATGACCATTTTGAGGGACAAGCAAACAACGGATTACATTAGCGATTTAGTTAAATCAATAAAATAATTTAATTGTGATATATTTTGAGGTATAATTATAATTTTTGTATTTTGTTACTAGTTAATTAATGTTTGTTATTATTTTTTATACCGTAGATTAATTTAGAAAATATTTTTGAATGTCAGAATGTTGAAAGAATGTGATAAGTTTTTCTTAGAATTAAGATTATCTCTTCTCGTCTTCTTAAATATTTTATGGAATAGTTATCTTCCTATTATGAAAAATATTTTGAATGTTGATAAGAGAGCTCAGCTCATGTAAATATAACTAGAAATTTAAAAATATATTCTATCTCTTGTTAGTTCAAGAATAAATTACTGATATTTATTGTTTGTCAACTTGTGGATTGATTAAAATAACTTAGTGCTTGTGATACTGATAAATATAAAGACATTTTAAGAAAAACAGTGCATTTTTCTTCATAATAATACATACAAAGCTGTACATTAAATACTAATAAATAATTGGAATTGATCACCTTGTGAGGTATACATACACAACACTGCGCTTAGATATAAACTAGAGAATATAACAATAATTATTTACATATTTTACAGCCCTAATATAGTAAAGAAGTAAATAAACATTTTTGCTAAAAGTAACAGTAAACAAAACTGGATTAACCCTAATAAAAAAATATAAAAAAATGAAATGAACTGCAGTTACAGTATTTTGTAATATTTTATTTGTATATTTTCCGGCTGGAAATTTTTGCATCATTTTTTTATAACTTTAGTAGTCACAGATAAAACTGCTTTAACCGGAATGGCATTAGGTAAATGTCATGATTGGTTCCACCTTAAAAACCATCTTATTTACTTTCATTCAAACATCAACTTACGAGAAGTAAATCACTGGGGAAAAATGTATATTCTTCAGGAAATAGATAACGAAACATTCTGAAATGAAAAACAATATTTGGAAATAGATTTAGGAAACAGTAGAGAAAATTATATGAAATGAAAAGAGAAACATTAGAAATAGGAAATATGATTTGAATATGAATATTATACTATTTGCAATAATTGCTCTAAATTATAATTATTAAGATCTCTACCCATAGCAGAAAACAGTCAAAAATATGGCTTTCTCACGCCATTCTACAGCGTGTATTATTTTGTAAACATAATAATATCAAATAATTTATGGTTGAGGGGGTGAAATAATTTTAGTACATACTCATATTTATGAAAATAATGAATATTTGTAAAAAAAAAAAAAATCTGATGTGGCCAACACATGACCTCTCGCTATACTCCACTATTTTTATTTTACTAATATAAGTATATATTATGTAGGTACTTACTCACAAATATACCATTGTAGAAGAGAATTGTGGTATTTATAATGTTAGTAAGGTTTATCATACCATATAAATAATAAATAATATTTTATAATTGTTTGTCAAAAATTTATTTGTTTTTAACACTCAATTATTTTATTTTTGGTCGTTTTTTGTTTTCATTGGCAAGCAGATTATATCAAGATTGTAACAAATTTGTAGAATTTTTAACTTCTTGTAATTGGAAAATTGTGCTAGATAGAAACAACATTTTAAATACAAATTGTAGATAGTAACATTTAGTATACATTGTTATTAAAAAAATGCTATTAATCTATAAATTTTGAGGATATTTCAGAAAAACTTTAGATCTTCAAGAAACTACCACTTCCGGTGGCACGATCAACACCAAAATCTAATCAGATCTAATCGATGTCAGAATATTATATACAAAATTACAATTTTTTTTATTCAGTGGTATTTGAATTATAGTACCTCCAACCTCAAAACGTGCTTATCCATTGAAAACTCATTATCGAAATTTTAGTATGATTACAATACCTCTCTTACAAATCTGAGTGGCGAGAGGTAAAAAAAGATTTGCGCGCGCCACTCTATAGCTTTTATTTATAAATGAAATCACCTCAAATTTTAATATGTTGTCAACAAAGCTTGGATCTGCGAAATAATCGACAGAATTTGTAAATTCGTCTTAAAATAGAACAATTTGTATTCAAAAAGTAGCAATATTCAAATCAACATATTTCTATTTTAAAGCGAAATTATAAAATTCTGCTTTAAACATTTTGAAAATTGTACTTTTATCTTTAAGAATATCTTTCGAATATTATGTTTAAAAAACAATTAGCGCTGTAGGCTGGCAAGCGAAATCCATATTTTTGGCTGTTATCTAGCATGGTAGAAGATCGTCTTACGAATTATAATTACCGAAAGAAAATTCATAAGCAAATAGCTTGAAATGCAGAAAATTTCTAAGAAATACTAGTAGAGGTTACAGTGGTATAAAATAAGAATTTGAAATCATGGAAAATTTTCTGGAATGTCAGAAACTGATGGAATATGATCAATAAATGGAAATGGTGTACGTATAAAACCAAGTGATTTACCCCTCTCGTTGCATTTTTACGGCTTACCTTAAAAACGGTATGCTAGCGTCGGTAGCTCGAAGATAAGCGTAGATACCAAGTAACACGGTAGCGGTAGCGAATATAATTTGGTATTTGTTTCTGTAGTTAATAGGTATCCATCGTGGAATAATGCGGGCAACGCTTTTCCACACTGGATTCTTTTTCGCGTTCCGTCGTTTTATTCTATTCATTTCTTCTTTGCGTTGTTCCGCTCTGATAAAAGTCAGGCATTAAACTCAAATTGTTCTGCTTAGCAAGCGTTTGTGCTCAAGCAAAACAAACAGTGCAAAAAGTACATAATTGCTTAGAATCATTAATTAAATGTGATTCAAAACCACACATTTGTAAATAGCTGTTCTTTTTAGTACGCGTTTGTACTCAAGAAATACAAATACTACATAGAATGGAAAAAATCATTAATTAACTATGATTTAAAAGTGTTTAATGGTTGATCCAATTAGGAAGTTTACAATTGTTAATTTTGGCTTGGGATCCTTAGAATTAAATAATGAAAGTATAGACAAATTTATTATTCTGTCGTTACTTTTCATTTATTACTTGGGCCTCGAAACGTCCAAAAATTTATATATGAAATGTAACGACAGAATAATAAATTTGTCTGTACTCTTTATTTAATCCTAAGGATCCTCAAGCGAAAATGAACAATTATTAACTATGATTTAAATCACATAATTCGTAAAATTTCCATTCTGCTTTGAAAGAATTAAAAGTGTAGGATTTCTATTATTAAAACTGAGTATGTGCAATTAAAACGAAATTTTTATTAGTGATTTTTGGCAATAAAACAGCAAATAGTATGTACACTGGTTTAAGTAAATTAATAAAATATTCTACAACTAAACATAATGCAATAAGCGTAAAGAAGAACAACACAACAAAAGAAACACTACACCAAAAGCATCAAGTTTGTTTTCGTTTTCTGCGAGTGTGTAAAAAAGAATAGTAATAGTGCAAGCTAAACAAGCGTCTTAGCAAATGCATGAGATTCGTCAATCGTTGGAATACATGTAAAAAATTAGAATATACGTACTCTTTACGAATCCTTTCCTTCACACTCTTTTCTATCGCATCTGGTGGGTACTTCTTATACAATTCCGAGGAACGTTTCATAATCTTCTCAAACGGCGTGTTGTCCGGAATTTGAGACAACAAGCAATGGATGCTTGCCATATCACAGCCTACTTCGAAAATCTCGTCACTGCGATTTAAAACTAACGCCGCCGCCACATAGAGCGGCATTAGAGGTGGTGATGCTAAGAAATAATCGTATAACCGAACCACATCACGATATTGGTTTAACGAGTGACCAAACCAGGTTAAATACCAAGGTAATGCGAACATTGTACCCACTGTTGATCTGTAAATATTCAAAATATGTAATTATTCAAATAAAATAGTATATTATGATACAAGTGTATAAGTAGGCTTTTTAAGGATGTACACCGGGTTTAAGAGTACGACGAGAAGTGGAGTGAATTTAACGTCTCTAGTGCTTTAAAACATTTATACACTATTTTTTATTACACCTGCATCCTAATTTGAAAAATAGAGCTGGTAAACAATACTTAAATTTTGATTCATTTTATAAAGTAGTCTGTGTGATGTGTCAAAATATTGTTACCATTTTCATTGTTGTTGATTAGCAACCTTTGAAAGAGCGTGTTTTAGTTTTGTGATTATGCACGCATTTGCGTGTATTAAACATTGATTACGATGCTTAATGTAATAAAAAAGTTGTTGTTTATTGCTTTACCTGTCCATAAATTCAAACAGTTGCGGATGTTCTCTTTCAATAATAGGATAAATATAATTTAATCTATAAGAAGTCTTTTCCATCGTTGCTTCCATGCATTCTCTTAAATGGTCTGTGCTTAAACGGTCCATAATTCTAAAAGAAACGGCTTCGCCAACTACTAATAAAAATGTGATCGCTACATCATGATAACCCTACACATAAACATTATGAATAAATAAATGCAATTATAAAATAATAGCATATTATTTGATGAGAGTTTAACTATGGTAATTTCTCACAAGAATGAAAGTTTACTACACGAGCCGAAGGCGAGTATCGTAATCATTCGAGTGAGCAATTGCAATGTTAAACTCGAGTAGAATACTATACTTTATCCACGACTATTTCTAAATAATTCATTCACTTTATAAGATAAAAATAGTTATTTTTGCAACAAGTGTGAGAAATGAGTGATTCTGTAACGAATGCAAGTTTGGAGTTTCAGAATCACATTTTCCGCATCTTCCTCAAAAACATAATATTAAAAATAAATTGTAAGTTTTTAATAGTTTATATTAACGGTTGCTTGTATATAACAAGAATATTAATTTCCCGCACTAGTGATAGAATTGGCTATTTCCCGCATTCATTTTAAGTGTACGATTACGAGACAATATTTTATTATTTAAATTTGTGTGCGTTATCTAGCAACGGATTATTATGTTTGAATATCTTAATACAAAAAATTTAATTGGTCAAAATAGTACAAAATTTTTTACTGGTCAACGAGCTAATAGAAAAATTATTTTTTTAAAGTTAGTAGTGAGTAATGGAGCACATTATTCACTGCATACAATTTTGTATAATGAATGTATTATTCAATAGCCGTGAATAAAATAATATAAAACACACCTGATAATATCGTAACTCTGGATATTTCATAATAACACGTAATATAAGTACTGTTAACTGATCTTGTAACGCGACACGCTGTTTATATGGGATACCTTAAACACAAAATTGATTACCAATCAATAACTTTTCAATTAAATATTTTCATACCTGGAGGAAACCTTTTTAGTGATCGATTAACGTCAAGAATTACCTGATTATATTCTGGATGGTCAGATAATTCTGCTAATAACGGTGCACGTTCTAATGGATTGGGATCTACCTCTAATAATCTGGGCCATACTTTTCGTCTTAAATCATCTATAAAATGATAATGTTATGTCATACAATTCTTATAAATAGTGGTAGCGGAAATAATACCGTTTACTAAACCATAATCACTAATAGCAAGGTCCTGCCACTGAGTTAATTTAGTGTTTTCATTCGCTAATGCAATTTCAATACGTATACGTTTTATTTTTTCTTCTTCTGTCTCTGGAACTATTGTTAAAAGATAAATAATTGCGTCATGCACAAGCTAACATAGGAACATACATTCATCGAAATTTAATTCTGAGCGAGTATCTTCATTTTCAAAACTTGTGCTATCTGATAAATCTCCATCCAAGATTCCAGGTTTTAAAAAGTGAGAATCATTTGAATTATCTTCACTGGAATTTCCGGCATCCGAGTCCAAATTATGATCCATTTGACTTTTCGTATTTAAAACACTATCACCATTATATAAAACAACACTTACACGTTAAATGCACAAAATTTTTTCATAAAATGGTCTGTCAAACTGTCAACCAACACTTCTGTCAAATCAATGACGGCTTGACGCTAGACTTCTAGACTTGAACAAGTTAGTTACTTTAAGATTTCGTGATGTTATGTTGGCAATGAAATGACAAGTAAAACTAATCAAAACAAATTTGTGTGACTAATCATATCAAAAAAACACTTATTTTAATTAAGTTGAAGGTCATTGAAGATAAAAACAGTACAATTTACAGGTAAGACGCAAAAAGTATTATTATATTGATGAAAATAACATCATTGTCATTAGTATTTTGTAGTATAACCTGTACATGAATACCTCAAAAAAATGCAGAACTACAAGAAATACCACGAAGAATTTATGCAAAATCTTAACGGAACAACGTGTTTGGAAACATTTTCTCTTATTTTCCCATCGATTTTTAATATATTCATAGCCACAGCAACAGCCTCTATCATTTTAGATAATCTGTTTCTAACGAAATCTAAATCAGCATGTGTTCATTTTCTGATAGATTTTATCACTATAATCATTCCCATGATACTTAGCATAACTATTTTAGATAAAATAACAACTTATTACATTTTATTACTAATCTTTGCATGTACTTCACTGTTACTGGTACTTTATTCAAGGTTTCCTGAAAAAATCTTTAGAAAAAATTCTAGTTCGATTCCTAGAAGACATTTTATTACTAATGCACGAGCAACAATAACTATAATCAGTATTATTGCCATACAAGCCGTGGATTTTAAAATATTCCCCAGGAGGTTTGCAAAAACGCAAACTTTTGGATACAGTTTAATGGATGTAGGAGTAGGGTTATTTGTATTTTCTAATGGAATAGTAGCTCCAGAAATAAATAAAAAATCACAAACTTTAATCAAATCTATGATTAGTAGCACACCTTTATGGCTTTTGGGATGCGCTAGATTTTTAATTACTAAAGAAACTGATTACTATGTACCTGTTTCAGAATATGGTGTTCATTGGAATTTTTTTATAACTTTGGCTGTTACTAAGATACTAAGTTCCTTCATACTAACTTTTGTAAGCATCAAACATTCATTAATCATATCAGTAATAGTACTAACTCTGCATGAAATATTTTTACAATTTGGTTTAAGTGCTTGGGTTCTTAGTAACATTCAAAGAACTAATTTTTTGTTAGCAAATAGAGAAGGACTTGTATCTTCTTTAGGCTATGTAGGCTTGTATTTTTTATCTGTACATGTAGGAAAAATATTATCAAAAACCAAAGGACATCAAAAATTAGATATAAAATTAGGTATGCAATTAATGTTATTGTCATTTATACTTCTGTGTTCATTTTTAATTCTGGAAAAATATTTCGGGATATCAAGAAGACTAGCAAACTCAGGATATTGTTTATGGATATTGTTTCTTGGTACATTCATGTGTTTTTTATTTCTTTGTATTGAACACATCAATAAATATTTATACAATTTAAGCAACCAAACACACAAAATTTTTGTTCCATTAATATATGAAGCAGTCAATTACAACGGATTAGCATGCTTTTTGTTAGCAAATGTTTTGACTGGAGTTATTAACATAAGTATGCAAACACTTACAATTGAACCATTGAATAGTTTAATTATTAATACAGTGTATATGTTTGTTACTTGTTCAGTTATGAGTGTTTTGTACATAAAAAATATCAAGTTAAAATTGTGGTAACATTATTTTGTATAAGTATTGATTTTTTAACTTTTAATATAAAAATTTTATTAAAAAAGTATAAAAATTGTATATATTATTCAAAATAAATTACTTAAAAATATAATATTATCTATAAGCTCACTTACCTTATTGCACTAATCAAATTATAATTCATCATGCACCGTATGATTAGTAAATTTTTTAAATTCTGGATGATTTTTTACGTGTTTCGCTGCCAAATCTACAAGTCGAACAAATTCGTCCACATCAAATTTGTAATTTGTAAACTTTGCATGAGCACCGCCTTCCGGATGATGGCCCTAATTAATTTATAGAATTAAAAATAGAAAATTTAAAACAAGTATTAATTTCATACCTCATCTTCTTGTTCAAGTTTACTACTATCTTGCCATGTTATATATTTGACGCCACGAACTCTAGCTAAATCTAAATAACAGTTTTCATCTTCACAATTGTACCTAAAATTAAATAGGAATTAATTTAATAAAATAGTTATTTGTTTCATTAATACAAAAAAATGAATGATTTTGGAACGAGGGACGAATAAGACGGTTGCCGGAGTTCGGCGATCTTACGAGTCTCAAACAAGCATTTTATGTATGAATGAAACGTAATATTTTTTCGCTACCCGCTTAATTACATGTAATTTCATGTAAATTGACATAATCATTATATTGCGCAACAATTAATAAAGATACCATTTTGTTTTTACCATTAAAACAATTATTTTTTGTATTAGTCCGTGAAATGATTTACTTTTTTACAGGTGCTATAGTGATCATAAAAAATCCCTAAATTGCCTCCATTTTTACAAAAAAAAGTTACATATTAGCATCAAATGCGTACGTTTGGCTAAAAAGTTAATTTTTTAATTACTTACAATTCGAATGTGGCAGCCCAGTCCGGTAAAAATAACAAATGAGTTAACCCAGCGCCATGGATACCAATAAAAACATCTGTGTTTCTAGTGAGTGCCAATTGTTTTTTAAAATTCACATTTCTGTTATATACAATTTTCTGTACTTCATAATCTTTATTCTTTTTTAAAGCACTTATTAGTTCATTTTCATTTAGAACTTTTCTATATTTTGTATCTCTTGATAAAAACGAAATACGTATTTTTTTATTTTCTCGTTTGTGCATTGGAATCTTCAATCGGTGTAGAATATGTTTGGAGAATGCATGGAATAATCCACTTTGTTCACATCCATAAATCTATAAAATAAATAAAATTAGTATATTATGATACAAATGTATAAATAAGCTTTTAATGCACGTACGACGTATTTTAACGTCGCTAGTGCTTTAAAAGCTCTTGTATCATCACGCTATTTTTTTATTACACCTGCATCCTAATTTAAAAAATACAGCTGGAAAACAGCATTTCAATTTTGATTCATTTTATAAAGTAGTCTGTGTGATGTGTCAAAATATCGTTATCTAAGAGATTGGTTACAATTTTCATTGTTGTTGCTTAGCAATCTTTAAAACAGAACGTGTTTTTGTCTTGTGATTATGCACGCATTTGCGTGTTTTAAACATCAATTATGATGCATGTGTAATAAAAAATAATTTAAATAATAAAAATATTTGTCCTTACAATTGGTGTATTGTAATAAAGACCGAATATCATACGAGGTAGCAATGGGAAAACAACATTCTTGAAACAAACGGTTTCGCCTCTAAACGTTTTTAAATCCCAAATAGGATGATCAGTAAAAGCTTCCCAAGTAGCACTAAAAGCCGAGCTGTACGTATAAGTTTCCCAAATTAAAATATGGACATCAGTGGAGTAAGTTGAGCTATGTGTAGAATTTAAATGTAAACTTGCGTATAAATTGAAGAAATCACAGAAGTGGTGGTACATATTGACTGCTGAAAAGTAAAAATAATTAATCTATAATAATGTAAATAATATATTTAATTATTTCTTACTGGCATCTATTTTCATGATAAATGTAGGCTTTTCTATAACAACATCACAGTCTCCTTCAATAATTGGTCTCCGATTTAATTTAGTAAAATACCTCATTTCTGGCGCCCAGCTTTGCAAAGGGCTCAGATGGTCAGTATGTTCTTTTAATCGTTCTTCATGTAATTCACAATAACCGCCGATTTGACCGTCTTTTAAAACGTCCATTTTATACCTCAAAGGTTCATTTCTAGTTGCTAAATCCGTAAAATTAATCATAATATTTCGCCCTCGGCAAAATCTTAAATGTTCGCTACATTCCAGCGATGAATCGTCTGGGAAATACGGTTCGCACATCACTAGCATTTCTTTCATTTGTTGTTTTATGAAACCAAAGTCGGCTTGGGTGTAAAAAGTTGACTGTTGATCGAATTTTGATTTTACCCAGCCTTTGTGATCTCCAGGACAAGCCGGCGTAGAATATTGTTTGTTCCAAGCGCAGTGTGGTTCGTATCCCCAGCATTTATTTTTATTTAAATGTTGTTGATACGGACAGTTCGAGTCTTCTGAACATTTGTTTGATACATCAGGGTAACTTGAGAAATAAAAAGGTAGGTGTTCTTGTGGTAAATTAATTAATGTGTAATTTTCACTAAACACCGGATAACTTAAGTACAAAAATATAAAAGTGAAAATAAGCATTTTAGTGATACAATTTATAATTAAAAGTAGTATTTAATAGTTTTGTTTCATTTATTAGTTTTATTTGTTAAATTCATTTCTATAAAATTCAAACACCTGTCGATTTACACAACGTCAACTTTTTGTTTTTGACTTTCTAGCTGAAAACTGCTGAAACGGTTCATGTGCACAAGAACTGTCAAATTTAATTTTGAACCAGAGGTCCCATATTAAAAGGTTATTTTGAGCTTTTGAGGTATTTTACTTTACTAATTATTACTTTTTGACATTAATATGTAACATTGATATTTCAAAGATTACATATGAGAGAACATATTTAATTTTATTGTTATATACATTTTATTTTACCAGTATTTAAAGTTTGAATTTCACTGAAATGTCTGAAAAGGAAGTAATCGCCTCCCTCTACCCGTAACGCCGTAACCTTCATAAATTTACTACTTCTTTAAAATCATGGCGTGTGTGATGTGTCATATGTGAACTGTCAAATTATTATTTTGTGTATCCCTATCGTGTAATCATTCTTAACAACATTATGAACATTTAAATAGAAATTTATACATGATTATCATATTTGTGGTTAATTAATTATAAGGTATACAAAATTTAAACCGTAACAGTTGTTTAGTGTAAAATTGTTTGTAAAATAGAAAAATGGTTAAATTATACGCGTTAAATGTATTATACAAAGGACCTACAAGTGCAACATGGTTAAAAACAGCCTACGATTTACAAAGCTTCGGTTTTTTCCAACGTACGTCAGTCCAGGAGTTTATGGCTTTTGTCAGTAAAACAATAGTTGAAAGGACACCAATCGCTGCAAGACAGTCTGTTAAAGAAGGAGGTTTGTATGAAATGAAGTAAATATTCTTCAGTTATTACTTAAATATTGTATTGCAGAGTATATGTGTCATGTATATGTAAGAAGTGATAGTCTAGCTGGTGTTCTTATTTCGGATCACGAATACCCATCTCGAGTTTCGCATACATTAATCACAAAAGTATTAGATGACTTTGCTGGAAAAATTCCGCCTTCATCATGGCCCACCTCAAACGAAAGTACTGTTAATTTTCCGCAACTTAATACATATTTGGCAAAATACCAGAATCCCAGAGAAGCGGACGCTATGACTAAAATTCAAGATGAGCTCGACGAAACTAAGATTATTTTGGTAATTATACTACTTGACGGAGAGCTGGTTATACTAGCCGGGCAGCCCGTACTGCGAAGCATTGTTCGTGTTTGACGTGATATTAGCGACAAGTAGTTTTAATGTTTTCTTGGCGAATCAGATCCTTCAAATTTGACTTCGCAGTACGGGCTGCCCGGCTAGTATATAAATTTAAACGTGATTCAGAACAGTAATTTTTTCTATGAGAAAGGTTTGAATGTCATCGATATAGAGACAATCTAGGCCGTCAGAAGTCTATCTGGAAGACGGAAGCGTAGGTAGGCGGCCAAAGATGTAATTTTTTTAAGGACATTAACGTGACTCAGAACAGTTCTGGCAATTTGTACAAGTATAGGTATAATAAACTGCAGAGAATGCGAAAAAATAACGTCAGTAGTTGGAGGAGAAGATGCCGTCAGAAAGCGTCGAAGTTTTGGAAAATTCATGAAAATTTACGTCATAAAGAGCAGTTCTGACAGTTCAGATGAAATGAGTGCGATAGATACAAAGTAACACGTGTTGAATGAGACAGCAAGCTGGTGCACTATGTAACAATAGAAAATGCGGTAAATTTGAATTTGACAATGCAGCCTGCATTTAACTTATTTTAAATTTTCAAAATGTAGGGGAAAAGTTTAATTCAACGCTGCTCAATTTGAACAATTTAGTATGCAATGCATGAACATGAACCATATCAAAAAAGCGTAAAAAATATTGTTGTTAAAATGTGACATGTGTACAAATCTGTCAAAATACACACTCATCGCCAGGATTGGTCTATTACCTAGCCAGCTTGCTGTCTCACTCAACACATTAATTTGTATCTATCGCACTCACTTCTTTATGACGTAAATTTACATGAACTTCGGCGCCTTCTCCCCTACACTTCTGTCGATTTTTTTCGCATTCTCTGCATTATAAGCTATACTTGTACAAATTGTCAGTACTGCTCTGAGTCACGTTAATGTCCTTAAAAATTTACATTTTTGGCCGTCCACCCACGATTTCGTCTTCCAGATAGACTTCTGACGGCCCGGATTATCACTTTACCGATGTCATTCAAATATTCAGGTAAAAATCATGATTGCTCTGAGTCACGTTGAAATTTATGTAACCAGCTCTTAGACTTTACTTATATCTGCATAGAACTTTGGTAACAGCGTTTTAACCTTTTAGCACAACACAATTGAAGCAGTTTTAGAACGAGGTGAGAAAATTGACGATTTAGTTAGTAAATCGGAAGGTTTGTCGTTACAGTCAAAAGCGTTTTACAAAACAGCTCGTAAAACAAACAGTTGTTGTACGTTTAGTTAAATACTAAATCTATATATTCTATTTGAAATGCGAGTGTTCAAATTATTATTAAACAATAATAACGAGCTTATGCGAAAATGTTTTGCAAAATTGATAAATTAGGCATTTTCTGTTTACTGATAACAATAAAATGTTGTGGTATTATATAAACAATAAAGTTATAGCCAAATATCTGTTGATGTCTAATGTATGTATGAATGTTTGTATCAGATGAGACATGAATAATTTTTTAATTATCAAATTGGTTGCATCACAGGAAAGACACACTATATTTTTTATAATTGTTTTAAATGCATGGATAATAATTATGAGAGTTTATTTTTACTGATGTGTATTATGGAAATTGCCATATATAAGTAGTTTTCGAAATTTTCTTAATATACATTTTATATAGTTAGTTTTATTTTTGTCGTGATGGTCAACAATGAAAATATTTTTAAAATGTATATTGTATGTAGCTTAAATATTATATACCAAATCTATGTTGATACAATGTATTCAATAAATATTGTAACAAAAGAAATTTTCATTCTGTTATTCCGTAACAAGTTTTACATTCTACAGTTTTACAATGCATTCACAAGCATTATTTAATAATAGAAACATACAACATCATTCGATATTTATATAAAACAAGATTTAATTAAATCTCATTGATATACATAAACTATTGTGTACACAAAACCCCTTAAATAAGTTCTAAAACTAAAAATTCAAATAAAATTACTGCTGAAAATTTACTTTAGTCCCTACCCAATTGAAAATGTAGCATGCATTATATCTTTTGGTATTCTAAACAATAAAATTAAACCAAACTAATTGTATGAATCGTCCAATTAAAATCACTGGGAGATAAGATAAACATATTAAAAGAAAAATTACAGTAAACATTGTATATTACTTGTACCTCCACTATATCTACGAAAAAAAAATTATAAGATGAAACACAGCCATTTATCCGTTTAAAAAGTCTAAATGGACGAGACTCTCTTGAAAACAGAGAGATTTATTTACTTCCCGAAGGAAAATTGAAGTAGTCTATGTCTTCCGGCGTTTTAACTTGTGGCTGCAGAAGAGCGCTTGAGAATGAGGTAGATGAGCTTGCACTGGTAGATGCGGTAGATTTACTAGGAATTTTCAAAGATACAGTATCCGATGTTTTTGAAACACCTAACGGACGATTTAAAATCGGCCCAGGTACTTTACGCTGTCCGCTTTCGCGTTGGATCAGTTCAAGAAGACTGCAGCTTGGCAACCATGCCTAGTAAACAAACATGTAAATAAAAATCTGGTTTGACCAACACTAAACTACCCACATCGCAAATTAACTGTATTTACAATTTTTTAAACTGGCTTAAGTGCCATAATAAACATGATACTACGTTAGACAATAATTGCAGCAGTTCATGCCGTTGATTTGTTTTTGTCATATGAACTTAATTTACGAATGACCAGCGGAAACTCGATAATGAGTTAAACAACTTTTAAGAAACAATTCACAATCGTTTCTAGTTTCTTTTTTGTTTCTATTCAACTGTCTTCACAGATATCTTCAATTTCATACTCGATAATACTTGAACAACAATTGACAATCGCTTCAATGTTATTTTCGACGCTTCTTTAATTTTGCCCTTTTTGAAATTTGCATTATTATACTATACTCGATACGATTGAAAAACTTGCAAATCTTATTGACAATCTTACAAAATCAATAACAATTTAGCAAAATATTTCAATCAATAAGTGTTCCAAATTTTTTAAAAAACATTACTAATTTCTAAATAAACAAATCAAATTAAAAAGAATCAGTGGTCAGCCTATTATAGAACTTTAAATTATATTTTTGGTTAAAAGCTTAAATAGAAAATTTCATTACATAATTCTAATAAGTTCATAAGTTATTAGATTATTTTTAAATATGTATGTCTGGTGTCTGCACGACAGACCTATATAAAAAATGATGGTTTTTATTTGGAGGGTCTAAAACGAGAAGATTTATCAAAATCACGATCACAATATTTTCCCTACAGGTGAACGCGAAGGAATTTTGTTTGTTTTAATTATTTACCTTATCTCTAGCAGCTGTCGCAACAACATTGCGATTAGGTTCTTGATCATATGCAGCACTGTCACAACCGAAATGTTCGCAGTACTCATGAATAAATTGTCTTTTTTCTCGATTCATAGACGGAAACGAAAAACTGCGTGATTTTTGTTTAGACTAAAAAAAAAATTAATTCAGAAATATGAATAATGAACAAACCAAGTTATTTATACCTGTTTAGATAATTGAACTAATTCAGTGAGCTTATCATGTACCATCTGGCAAAAAGCAGAATCTTTTTTACTCCACAGCCTCATAAAATCAGAATACCTAGGTGTTAATTTCGCACTAAGATCTGGATTTCGTATCTGCAGTCCAATGGCTAATCTACGATTTCTTTCTACTAAACGACATTCGTCATTACATTCCAAACTACAAAAAAAAGAACAATAAGCACAATACTTATTAAATAATCGGATAATCTTACGTCTTAAGAGTTTGTTTTCTCGTAGTAGTTCCTACAATATCAGCAATATCAATCGAATGTCCCAGTTGCATATCTGCCATTTTAGATGCCAACATCGATGTAGCAATTCTTTGATATTCTCCAGCCATATCTACACAAGCTCTAGTGGAAGATCTTAATCCACACTGACAAGTCACTTTGACAGATTCTTTACACGGAGAGTCTTGACAAGGAGGATCATGGCAGATTAAACCACAATTATGTCCGCAACTTTCTCTAACAACTGTACAAGACTGAGTGCAGTTTTGTCCGTCTTTTAAACAAGATCCTTTATGACAAGGTAATTGACATTTATGGCGCCCACAAACCAACTCTTTTCCGCACGGCAGCCCACAAGAAAATTCTTGTTGGTGACACGGAATCGTAGAACGTTTTTCATGCCCTCCATGGCACAATTTAGTAGTTAAAACAGTACACGGTGGACATTCTGGTTGACTGTGACAGTTATGCAGAGGTTCATGTTCACAATGATGTTCTCTAGTGCATGGTTTAGTACAAGGTGGTTTTCTGGTACCACAAGGAACTGGAGGATAGATTACAGCTGCACCACACTCACAATACAATTCATCAAAACTGATTCTCCAACAAGGTTGACATCTTCCCTTGTGGCATGTTTGCTCGCAACGATGCAAACCACAAGTAAGCATGTGGTTGCACGGAAGAGGACAAATATGATCGATATCGATACAGCAGAGTAGGTTACATTTGTGACGTCCGCAAGAGCGTTTCTTTGTGCATTTCTTCTCGCATCGAGCATCATCAGTTCTAGAAACAAGTTCAGCGCAAGTCAGTTCGCAGTTCATGTGGCCGCACCGACAACGAACGAAGCTAGTGAGCGGGCAACTGGGACAGTCGCCTTCATGGCATTCGGATTTGCAAACATGTGGGTTTGCTGATGTGCCGCAGAGAGGATAGCGTTTGCCGCAAACTTTTCCGCAGCAAGGAATGGGATCTAAACAAGAAGTTCTAACTATTTCTAACTTTGATTTACCACATGGACAAGTTTTAACTTGGTCTGAGGCTCTGACGCACGGAGGGCAATCACCAACGTGACATATTTCTTTGCAGTTGTGGTTGTCGCAACTCAGAAGTTTATCGCAAGTTTGTTCGCAACTGTAGTATTTTATATCTTTTTGATCTATACTGCAAGGGATCGTCTTTTCGGATTTTCCGCAGAAACAGTCTGTAAAATATATAAATCAAACTCTGAAAAGTTATTAACAATTAAATGAATGTTTATTCACTGAAAGAAATTATTCGTCCTTCGAGATCGGAAATTAAACTTTCTTTTTTTGAATAAACATTCATTTAACTCACTTGGTATATAAACAATTATTACTTACTCTGATGAATAGTTTCAGGGCATTCATCGCAATCACCACCATGGCAAATCTTCTCACATTTGTGCACACCACAATTTAATATCTTACTGCAGATGGCTTTACACACTAGTACGATTTCTGCGCTGCATTTTACCATTTGGGTCGTTGCTCCACAGTTGCAATGTTTTGAAATTAATGCCTCACATTTGGGGCACGGGCCCGGGTGGCAAAGTAAATTGCAACGATGAACACATCCTGGTTTTACTCCTACTCGACTGCATACATCACCGCAACTATGCGCGGTATCTGTAGGGTTGTAGGCTGGATCGTTTACTTTACCGCAGTAGCAGTAAGATGATGATGGTATTGCAGAGCAGACGTGTTGACATGCGGGGCAACGCCAGCCATTATCTATAAATTAAAATATTAGATAGAAATGTGAATATATCGGTGTTCATAGAAAGCGGGGCACACTAATTTACTTTTATATTTAAAAAAATATTAATTGAAAATTAATATGTGGTATCATTTATGTGTATAAACATCTCATTGCCGGTTTAACCAGAAATTGCATTAACTATCTTATTTTAAATGGAAAATCCTGTATATTTTTTAATTCTATTCTCGATTTTACGACAAATTATGAAAACAATGATGTCCCACAAGTCAAATTTTGCAGCAAAAAAATTATACGAAAAAAATGCAAATTAAAACATCAAATATAGGGTTGGTCATTCAACATCAGAAAATAACATTCTAGAATATTCATACACAGGAAAATGTATGCACAAGAAGACTCAAATCTAAAACATGTATACGTAATAAAATACCTGCATTAAAAGATTCATTCATAGAAAAATGCAAATCTAGAATTTTAGATTCGACATAAATGCAAACACAGGAAAATTCAAATCTAGAAAACTAGTTTGCCTCTTTAACACAAGGGGAATAAACAAATTAGGTTGAACTGAACAAAATAAACAACCCAATACCCACTCTTAAGTTCCACATACTCAGTTTTCACTATAAATTTGCATCTTCTTATGCGTACATCTTCCTGTGCCAAATTTAAAATTCTAGATTTGAATTTTTCAGTGAATGACTCTTTTAATGCAGATAATGTTCTAGATTTAGGTATGTTAACATACCATCTAGATTTTAATCTTCTTGTGTGTGAATATTCTAAAATTTTATTTTCTGGTGTTAAACCCATTCCCACAAATATTCATTTAGAATATTAGAATAATAAATTTAATGCCATTTCCGGTCATACCGGAAATGATTTATTAATCTGATATATCATAAAAATGATATCAAATTTCAATTAGATATCTTTATAAATAAAAAAGTTGATATGGGTGCCCGTTTTCTGTGGACACCCAATATTATATGAGATATTGTCTTACCATCTTTCGAAGTATTTCCCCATTTAATAATACAGCGAAAATGAAACACATGGTAACATTTTTGGCAACACCAAATTTTATCTGTTTGTCTCACTCGATCGCAACAAACTAGACATTCCAAGGTTCCTTTATTTACTTGTTCGGTCAATCGGTCTCTTTGAGAAATATCATCGTCTGGAACTAAACATCAATATAAATTAAGAATCTAATTATAATACTTGAATGTATTTACGTTTTTCAGCTCTCTTATCTTGCCGATAATGTTTTCTATCTCTATCAAAGGGTCTACTTTTTGGCATATCTTGTTTTTCTGTTTTTCCCCTATTTGTATTCTCAGATTTTTTATCTTGCTGCTCACTTACAGCTGTGCTCCCTGGCCCCGTTCGCCAATTTTCATATCCTTTATTTTCGTATCTGCTATTACGATATGGCGTTTTTGAATTAGATTTGTTGTAATTTTCTCGTGGATATGGACCGCGTTCAGTGTTATTTCTTTCTGCATTATCTCGTGGATAGGAACCGCGTTCACTGTTGTTTCTTTCGGAATTTTCTCGTGGGTAAGAACCACGTTCACTGTTGTTTCTTTCAGAATTATCTCGAGAATATGAACCACGTTCGGTTTGGTTTCTTTCAGAATAATCGCGGAAATTTCTATTAGAGTTTTCTTCACGATTATTACGATTTTGACGGTAATTATTTGATCTCGGGTTGATTTCATTGTTTTCTCGAGCATAATCTTGGCGTCTATAATTTCTGCCGTAATTATTTTCGAATCTGTTATTTCTGTTTTCCGATTCTTTATTACTTCTAGCCTCTGCGTCTTTATTTTCGTATCTACTGTTTCTATTTTCTAATCTATCGTTTCTGTGCTCATGTCTACGATTACTTTGTTCGTTGTACCGTTGACTATTCTCTACTTCGCTATTGGAATATTCTTCTCTTCTGTTATAATTTCTATTATTATAATTGTTACGATCTCTATTGTACGGTTTATTAGTGTAATTCGGCCCTGGATTATTTCTATTGTAAGCTCGATGGTTTTCGGACCGTGTATCGCTGTTGGATTTAAAACTTTCAGACCTTACTGGTTCATCACTTACAGGAGTTTCAGAATCGTTTCTTGTTGTTTTAAATTCATTGGATGAATCTTTGTAGTTTTTCCGAATTGCTCCTTTATTATTTCGAGTATCATTCTTATTGTTAGCATTATGTCGGTAGTATGTTTGGCTACTTATTTGAGAATTTGTGGTAACAGATGTACTGGGTTTAAACTCAGCTGCTGTTGCATGCAATGTTGAATTCGCTGTAGTATCACTCGTAACTAACAAATTAATTTATAAGTTAATTATTTAGTAAGTTAACTTAAGATAAATATTTACCTGCACTTGCATTATTTCGAGTATCTTCTTTTACGCTTTGCTTAACATTTTTATTTGAAGTAGATGTTTCCGAAGATGATGTAATATTATTTGCGCTAGAACTAGATGGGTTTGAATTTTGATTATAGCGTGCAAACTGTTGTGCTTCAAGTTCATGAACATTATAAACTGTTCCAGTCATATTTGTTCCAAAATTAGAGTACATACTATTTGGTACATAGTAACCATTGTAATTTATAGGCTGTAAAGGTGCAGAACCATATTGCATAGCCTGAACTCCATAATAATTCTGAGAACTTAAATTCTGTTCTTCATACACTGATTCGGTTTGGTTTGGAACACCATAATATGGGTTCCACTGGGCCATGGCCCAAAACGAACTTTTTGTCCCTTTTCTTGCTATCTGCAACAATAATATTATTATTATTTATCTGTAATAACACAAATTATAAATTTATTAAATAATGAGGTTATAATTTTAGGAATGACACGTTACTCACTATAAAGTCAAGTATGGGAGTTATTTACACACTCTTTTGCTTCCAATAATGCGTAACTAAATTATTATCTTACCTGTTCGGGTATTTGTAGGCTGATATTGCATAAAATGATGAAAATGATAAAACAATTCTATGAATTCACTGCCCAACCACCGCAAATTTGTTGACCGAATCAGTGAATGTGACTGCCGAACTTGACCGAATCTTAACGGAAAGTTGACGTGACGTTGCTGAGATGTCACATGTCACTGTCAATATTTTGAACTGACAAAAGGAAAACCTGATTTTGTTTTTACAAAAAAAATGCAACTAGAAATAAAATACATTCTAAGCAAAAAAATAATATTCCCTCTATGCATATTTAATAAATTTACTGTAATATTTTTCGGCTGTAGGTATCAAGTATGGAAGTATGTATCTCATACAAAAAGTGTTCCGAGCTCGGCTGACCGCCTTGGCCGTTATAACAAAATAGCATGATACAATAAATAATCATTTTGTGGCTTTGTCTTTTAAGTTTGAGATCTCATATTTTACAAATATGAACTTAAAGGTTGTGTTTACACGGTGGCTATATTTGTAAAATAACGAACAGTAATTGGTAAATTAATTTTTACCGCCATGATAAGAATAATGTAAATAATTGATTTTATATGACAAAACATATTTTCGTTCAGTAATAAACGAATAATCTGAATTATTATATAGTAAAAATTAGCTCCAGATTATCCTCAGTGGTGTCGCTACTAGTCTCTCAACGGTCTACTCATGCTAAGCGCTAAGCCCAACCTACTAACCTACTGGAGCGTTCTAGGCGGGGTAAAGAGAGGAACATCGATTGCAGATAAGGGAATCGGAAGTATCTGAATATTTTGGTTTTGCTGAATTCTGGTTGTTTTGTTACTGTTGTTATTATTGTTAGTTATTGCGGTGTCTGATATATAATTGTTTTTGACAAAGTAATTTTTTGTTGTGTTAGTGTTTTCTCGTTGACTAAATTTTATTTCATTTTTATTATTTCTTCTCCTTGTTGTTGTTTTCGTTATGGCGAAAGGAGATAGAAATATGTCGCGATACCCAATATTATCGAAACGGCGAAAATCTGTAAAATCAAAATTACGACGTGCGCGTTTGAATATTGGTAAAACAAAATCCACAGAAGCTTCTGAGATAATTTGTGTGACAAATCCAAGTGAAGAAAGTAAGAATAATATACACGATGCATCGATTATTGCTGTCAAATCTTCATTTGATATTACTCATTTTAGGTAAATATAGTTGAATAAGTACAGTGGCGTAGCCAGGGGGTCAGAGGGTACATTGGAGTTTTTTTGGCGCCTTTTTGTTATAAAATTATTTTACTTCCTTTACATAGTAAACAGATTCTATTCAATAAAATTTTCAAGTTCATACATACTAACGCAACAATGATCTATTCTTCTAAGTTCTCTGTACTGTACCCTGTACCATTTAATTAAGATATTCAATCTTTTTCGAAAGGCATGAGGACAGTATTATTTATTTTTATTTCTTGCATATGTAAGAAGAGTTAAATTGTACGTCCCTGAAAAAATTAAACTTTTAATTAAATGGTATTTGACCTTGAACAAAAAATTTTTTTGGCTGCGGCGCTTTTTTTCATAAAACAGGCGCCTTTTTGGAGTATTGTCCCTGCTGACCTAAATTCTTGGCTACGCCACTGTACAAGTAATTTTACTTTTAGTTATACTGTTATATTCATTTTAGTATACCTGCAAAAGATTTGGTTGAGGCTGATTTATCGAATGAAGATAATAGTGAATATTTTACATTCAACAATGCAGACGAAGACGTCAAGAAAAGTCAGGATATACAAGACTCATAGGTATATTTTTTTCTGCATCGAGTTTTACTGAAAAATCGTCATTTGATATTCCAAATTTTATCAAAAGGTAGGTAATGATTACTAGTTATATAAAATAATTTAATAATGTAAAATAAAATATACGATTTTAGATTTGAAATTTCGGGAGTTTCACTTACAAAACCGTAGATGGTACGTGATTGTCAGTGTTGGGCCTGAAGATGGTCGTGGGAGTGACTTTTGATTCACGTTCCCGCCCATTTACGAAATTAAATATATTTTTCACGACCATTCACGAACGTTATTTTTTAAAATTTTCACGTTCACGATTTTAATTTTTTTTCACGCTCATCGGGTCACGGATTTTAATTTTTTTTTACGCCCGTTGGGTCATGGTTTTCAATATTTTTCCCACGCCCATGGAGTCACGGTTTTCAATATTTCGTTTTCAGAAATGGCGTCTGCCCTTATTTTCTTTCGTGTGAAACAGCATATTATTTATTTTCAGAAATTATTCTACAATTTACAACTTTATTAGATTTTATAACTTAAAATTTTATTTATGTATTTTACGAATATTTTTTATTTTATATTATTACTTATGAATAAAAAACTGATCTTGTAATTATTATTGTCTTGAAATTAAAATTTTTAATTTCCGTGAGAAATTTTTTTTTTGCTCACGCCCATTCACACCCAGCACAAAAAAAAACGTTCACTCACTTTCCAAATTAAAATTTTTGTTTTACCTTATTAAATTTCGCGCCCAGCGCCCATCTCTAGTTGGGCCTTAATCCTTAATGTATTACTTTTTGTCCTAAATAACTATTTCATTTTTTAATAAAAAAACTGCATAATCCTCGGATTAAAATTATTACAAATATTGTGCACACAAAATTTAATTTTTAAAATTAAAGCAAAAATCAATTTGAAAACGTCTTTTAATAATGAATTTCGAACATACATAAAGCTCAAATACAATAATAATTTAAAACTAAAATACTAAATTAAATGCGAATTGCAATAGATAATCTTATCAAAATGTGTTTATGAAACAAAAATATAACATAATAATCGCATACAGATAAAAATGAGATGAATTTCAAATTATTCAAAACGCAAACAATAATCTTATCAGACAGATTATAATGCACTATGAAATTAAAAACCAAAAGTAATGATATGTATTTTATTTATTTAGTACTAAATGTGAAAAAATAACATGATGCAATATTTTATAAATAACTTTTTGTACGATAGAAAATGAGAATAATAATTTATCTACATAAATATTAAACCAAAGGATTAATTTTATTATTAAACTTCGCAGGCACCTCCGCCAGTAATTGAGACTGTTCCTCTAACATCTGTTACTTGGTCATTGTCGACGTCTCCATCCTAAAACATTAGATCAATATTAAATACACTTTTCTACTTTTGTTTTGTTTCACACAATGGTCTTTATTTCACTGTTTTAATTTAATATAACATGTACACATATAAAACTACATTTATTTAACAAATTATAGACCACATTGTAAAGAAACTCAATATAAAATGGTTTAGACTTGTAGTCGCATATTTTAAACAATTTAAATTTAAAAAAAAAACACAAATTAAAATGTCGTTTGTAGATAAGCTAATTTGGATGTTTTTGTTTTATGTTAAAATTTATAAGTGCCATTAAAAGTCAAAATTTAATAATTTCAAACAAAAATGGAAATGTTTCGAACGAAAATAGAAAAGAAAAATTTGTATGCAACACGTAAGGAATCTCGGTAGTTACTAGTTACCTTATTATGTGTTTACAGAACTCGGCTACGCCTCGTGCTGCAAATTTCCCATACGTACGGTAACTGCCTTCGTTTCCTTACTTGTTACATAAATAATAGCAATTTTCTTCGTCTATCACCGAAATTCGCACTTCGACATTCAATGCACTCTTCGAAAATGTCATTTTACAAACAGTAGAAAGGCCGTGTGGGAATAATATTTAAACATGCATGTTTCTATCTGTTGCTATGATACCACGTTATTAATCAAAAATAAATAATGTCAATGTGAAATGTCATATAGTGCATGTGTATTAATGAAAATGTAAGTAAATAATATAGAGTTGTAGAAAAAGTTTAATTCGTGCTACACTTGCCGAAATGCTCTTACATACTTATGTTTCTTGCGGAAACATGCGCAAGTAAGATGCTTAATTTGACACTTGATACACGATTATTTACTATTAATATTTAAATCAAAATCATGTTACCTCTTGGTCTTGTTTTCTGCTTTGCTCGTAATACAACACTTTCTCCATCGTATACAATTTGTGATCCGATCCTTTGCTTCTATTAAGTAAAGGTTGTTTTTCTCCGTCTGCTATTTCTTCACTTTCACCAATTTCTACATCAACTGGATCACCTGAAGAGTATGAGCTGTTCCAAGATGCGCTTATACCACTATCAGATATTTGCTCATATTCTGAGGTATTTTTTTCTTTTATCACAAAGAATATGAAGGTAATAATAGCCTATGAAAAAATTAGTTCAAACATGTGTAATAGGAGATAAACATTTTTTCAATTACCAGAACGAATGTCATGGCTGCCATAACAGTAGCAGCTAAAGGAAAACCAAAATGTTGAAGGAAAACTCCACCTAAAAATGGACCGATCACTTCTCCAAGAGCGTACATGCAGGACCAAACTCCTGCTACTAAACTGTATGTTGTCAATGAATTTCCGCATCCTCCTTCGCTGCAAATAATAATACAAATATTTTTAATTTCCATGAAAATGAGTGAATGATTATTAGGATATAAATTTTAAGTTTAATGAAACCGAAAGTTCAATTTTTGGTGATGAAATAAACTTTCGTTTGACTTGATATCAGAGTTTAAATACCTATTTATTAATTTTGATGCAACGTTTCGACCTCGATTTGGGTCATATTAAAAAGCCTGATATTCAACCAAATTTCGGAATTTTAATTCATCTCCTCAGATTTTAAGAATAGTTAATAGTATTTTATTTTGAACGTTATAAGATTCCTGATGATTAGAAATAAAGGGCTTATATTAAAATTACATTATTTGTATTTTCTGGAAATTCTCTATATGTATTTTAAAGTATTTCATACTTACATAGCGCTTTGAAGAACAGCTGGAAAAGTTGGAAGAAGTGCTAGCGCAACAGATACGCCCAATATGGACAGTGATACTAAATTCAACCATAATGAACTGCAATTTTTAAAAAGATTATAAACAATTCTTAAATGGTATTATTATTTAATATTTACCCTGTCAAGAAGGGCAAATAAGGACATGGGCCTAATAATAACAACCCAATAGTGCAAAATACAAGTCCCCAAACCATCATAGACCAATGATGGTTGACTTTATCTGCAAGCCAGCCCCAGGCAGGGCTGGATATTCCGTACAGAGCAGAGAAGAGTAAAAATATTAGACCGACCTTCTCCGGGCTCAAATTAAACTACAGCAAAATATTAAATTATTTTCGTAACAAAAAAAAAGTTGAAAAATCTTACTTGTCTTAGGTGAGGTTCCAGCGTCGGATCCAAGAATCCCCAAACATTCGACACTACAATGACTGTCAGGCCAGTTACTATCACAGCTGGGACTTTGATCAGTTCCCAAATTGAACCACTCTTTGTTTCGAGATTGTACTCTTCAGTTGCAGGTAATAAACACCAATTTATAGGAATGATGAGCACCATTATAATGCCTAACACGTAAAATGGGAGAGCGAATCCACCAAGCTATCTAAAAAATGTTAAATATAGACTCTAGATAAAGAATCATTCTTTGACCACGTACCGAGTATAAGATTCCTCCGATTGCTGGACCTGTGCTCATTCCTAGGCCAACAAACGTTTCTAAAATACCCTAAAATTAAACAGTATACTTAGTGGAAACTATAATTTAACGATTGCCATGCCAATGGTAGATATTATGGACAGGAATGCTGAATGCAGTCGTATGATCTTTATTGAACTATTTAGCCAACTTTCCGGCAATACTATGCCTTCATCAGGGTATTTGTGTGTAGCGCCCTGACGAAGGCATAAGTGTTTCCAAAAAGTTGGCTTAGTCCCGTTCGATAAAATCTTTCATCTACGTCCATTAAATAATACATTCATTTAAGTAAGTAGCTTTAATAAGATAAACCCCTCAACAAGACATACTATTGTATTTTTGAATTACTAATTAAACACTCGCACATAATGGTTATAATTCACTTGCCCTCGTGCATAAACTTTCATTCTCTTGAATTATAGCCTACATTATAAATGCTCGTTAAATAATATAATTATTTTTTAAATTTGTGTACGTTACTAAGCAACGGACTATTATATTCTACTCTATTGTTCATCATTTAACTGATGCATTCCTGTCCATTTATTTCTTACCATTATACTACGTCAATTCTACAAAAAGTTGGTGGAATAAATAGGTACTTACAATAACAGTGCCAATGTTATTGGGAAAAGTATTTACAACAAAAACATAACTGGCAGTTGAGTATGCACTTGCTCCAAGAGCTTCAACACCTCTTACAACGAGGCAAAATACTGTAAATAAAGTATAGTCATTTATGTATTCTAATAATCTGAAAATATAACATTATTAGCTATATTTAACACAAAAAAATATTATAACATACCCGAATAATAAATTGCAAAATCCTGCAATAAAAATACCCGTCAGAAATAAAAATTTCGGGCCTACCCTCGGCAACTAAAACAAATAATAAAATTAATAACATGCTCCAGAAAGTATTATTTGTATCTTACAATTTTTCCGAATAATGGTGAAGTAACAAACATGACTAGAGCATAAAAACTGAATATGAATCCAGACATAGTGTCTGTCATTCCTTTCTCACCAGCCTCTTTTGGGAAAAATGGTGCCATTATTGACATGGAACAAAAACTCATAAAATCTACTAATGCTAAGGAAGCTAAAGTTAACTTTTGACTCCGAGAAAACTGTCTTATTGCCGCTGGCTGCGGATGAGACTGCGTCCTATAAGAAAAAATCACTTTAGAGTATAATCATCTACTAGTTTAAGAGTTTGGTCATACAAGCTGGCACCATAAAATAAAACTACTAGATTTATTTGAAGAATTTTATACATTCATGATCAAAAGTCAGTTATTTTGGAACTATTGGAGGCAAGCTATCTAAAAACAATAATTATATTGAGCACATTTTTATGAAATTTGTTGTTTTATTTATATTAAGTTTTAAATTTGTGTTCGCTATTCTGAAATAAAATATAAGCAGTGGTCCGAAATTATTACACTTATTGCCTACGGCTCTCGGTACCTAACTAACTTTTTCAATCGTGCATGTTACAGAAGGTGTTTCACAACTTTGTGCACTTATTTTAATGGCATATACTCAACATAGGTACCTACTGATTACGGAACTGCAAGATTTTTTTCAAAGTTTGCAATTTTAATTTCCAGGTTTATAATCAAACACTTTTGGGCCATCATTTTCGGTTCCAGGTCAGAAGTCCAATTAACAAAAACCCATAGTACAAAAATGCACACAGACAAATGCTTAATTGACAAATACCCATGCGGACAATTACTCACGCGGACAAAAGCTCATGTGTACAAATGCTCATGGGTATAAATGCTAATGCGGACAATTGCTCACACAGACAAAAGCCGCATGGGTATTTGTCAATTGAGCATTTGTCTTTGGGCATTTTGTCCTATGGGTTTTTGCCATTGGGCATGATGTGGCCGGCCACCTATTAAAATATATGCACGAAGATTTGAATCACCTGTATAATATTTCTTACAATTCTTGTTATGTAATGTAATATACCGACTAAATATTATATAATGATGGTGTCTTTTTGTGACTGATATTTGATAACGATAAAAAAAATTTACAGTATACAATGTCATGTGATCTGAAGAAGACACATCATGTGGCGGCGAAACTAGTAGACTAAAAAACCAAAATAATTTATGACACTGTATCCCAGAAATTTGTATTTCAACATTAAAAATTATTTGTTTGTATTTTTTACAAAATAATCTTTAACCCACATAAAATACATCCATTTTAGCTTTCCTCTTTTGGCTTGGAATATTTATGTCAAATTTTTGTTTGTCCCAATTACTTGAGGCAGTCCTATGCAACAATATTCAGAGTGAAAATACAGAAGTAGCACGCAATATTATGTGTCCGCAACCACAACATGTTGTAAAAATTAGAACATGTTTTGATTAAATATAATGCTATGTAATTCGATGTACGTGTCAACTATTTTTACACACTGTGTGTTGTTATTTTTCTCTACCTGAGTAGTCGTTCTCGAATAAGACGTATATCTCTATTGGAATATCCTTCTGCCGAGATGTTGATGAGCGATTTGCTTCTGACATAGCGACGGTAGTTTCCGCCGTGTTGAAAAGACACTTCCTGTTCTGAAGACCAGGATGTCGTCATAGGTTTGCTGGATTTGTTCGATTCTGGATACTGATTTTGATTTCTTGTGGCTGGCATGCATTCTGTGGACTCCATTGTTACTCATCGGTACTAAAACAAACAAATAAATTTAAAAAGTTCATTTTACTAGTATTCACATATTGATTTAGGAAGGACTTAAAGGCTGCAGTACCGGAACGACAGTACATACATACATAACTTATTGGGTAGCAGTTGTTTTTTTATATCACTCTACCGATTCGGGAACGATGTGGTTCCATCATCAGGAACAAATGATAATAGTTTACAAAAAAAACAACAAGCAATTAACTGTAAACGATTATCATTTTTGTTACTCGATAATAGGAACACATCGTTTCCAAAACGTTGTAGAAACTTCTTTTTTACACAATCGAACTTTTAGCGCTTACTGGCTGTGTTTCCAAGCCAGTAGGTTTTGTCTACAAATGACAAGGCAGTAACTAAGTAATTTAATAAGCGGTAAGTGCGAAACAACAACAGAAACCAAGACAACAGTATCAAATACAAACAAAGCCGACATAATCAAATATTTAACATTATTTTTATTGTATCGATTGTGCAAAAAATACTATAAGCTACACGAACGTTAAGTGCAATTTATACCGGTTGCGGATAATATTGAACACTAACACTAACACTATAGGCTTTCATTCGACATTCGTTCCTAATGCACAAACTATCACAACTGACTCATTCTTACTCTAACACATTCTTCACGAATTGACACTCTTTATACTTATACCAATTTATTCCGTATTCGATTGCTCCTGGTAGACCCGCATACTCCACTCAAAAACCTCACTTGATCCTTTCTCATTCCTTATAAATATATATATAATTAATAAATAATCTCAGATTTCAAGTTCCAGGAGTGCAAAAGATTTATGTGAAAATGATTGTAAAAATGCAACAGATGGTTAATATAATAGATATGTTACTGGAAATTCAATAGGAGCTGTAAGAATGATGTGATATTATACTATTGGTCAATCAAACAAATTATTAAACTCAAACAGCTGAGTAAATTAAATATGAGAACTATTTTATGATAGTGTAAACCAATTTTATAATTAGTGTACGAATAAGATTATAATTTATAATGGTTTTAATCAAAATGTCTAAAGATTTAAAACTAATATTTAGGAATTTGTGCTAATCTAATTTAAGGACATATATAGCGTGTATTACACTTAAATGCCAATTTTGCTCAATAGCCAAAAAGTTCAGAACCAAAATAAATTCCTGTGGTAAGTTCAGTCAACACATACGTTTTTCATCTTTTGTATAAATAAAACTTGTTTTTAGGTAGATAGGTTTACTATTTTAACAATCAGACTGCGAGGAATGAAACATGTGTTTGTGTAAAATTATTATAAGATAAGATACTTACAAGAAAATACTCAAACAAATAATTAAAAAGTTCACTTAAAATTTTGTACACTGCGTACAACTTTTTTTAAAACTTTTAAAATAAAATAATGGTAAACAGTTTTTAATGCACGATCTGTTGATATGCCGTTCAAACTAAACTTAATCTTTAAACTGCAGGTATCTAAACTTTTAACTAGATACTACTTGAAATGTACACGTAGAAAGATTATCATATTTAAATGACCGATAACAATTGATATTATTGATAGTGGACCACGTCTGACGTTGTAACTATAGTAACAATGATCTTCAAACATTTATTGAAAAGTAATATTATTGTTTAATATTAATAGCACTATTCATTTGTTTAACTTTTTATATAGTAAACGATTTGTATGTTTTTCAAGCTGGCTTGATACTGGTGTTAATTGTGAAAGAATAAGTGATAATCAGTACTATACTGTAATGGAAAATTTATTTATTTATTTGAGATATCAGAAATATCTAGAGCTGGGAATAAAGAATTATTGGAAATTTTGATTTGTAACTGGTGATAAGTACTGTTTACTGTTTACATAATTAATTTTTGATTAATTGGAACATAATAATTTTATTCTCAAATACAGTTACAAGGAAATTTTTAGTTTATATTTTGTAGTTAGTGGCGCCTGTCGCCTGTCCTGTATTATTATCTATACATCATGTAGTTTTTTACTTGTTACAAAACTATTGCAATTACAAATGACCTTTACAACTGATAGTAATATTTGTATACCAAATTGACAAATATTTACTAGCATAAGAACAAAAAGTAGGTAGTAGGTATACGTTGTTTCATAAATTTAAAAATTGCTTGAACACACTGCTTTTACAAAACTATTCTCATTTTCTAATAAATTAATGTCCATTATTAATATAATAGTTTTTATAGATCTAGGATAAAAAATGAAGCATTTAAAAGGTACAAGCATTTACCGAGGTCGAAATTACCTACTTTGAGTCTGAGATACATACAAAATTTAATTTCATACTCTATTTTTTCGAGAGCTGTGCTTCATTTAACGAAATATCATTATATTCAATAAGAGTGTAAATTACAGGAATATATTTATTTATAGAAATTAGGTTATCTGGCAATCAATGACCAATGACCTATTGTAAGACATAATAATTTTGCACGATCTGTCGTTTTTTAGCGTTTACTGTCTCTGTTTCCAAGGTAGAAGGTTTTGTTTACAAATTTGAAGGCGGTAAGCAATCTTAGAAGGCGGTACGAACTCATGAAGAATGCGGTAAGTACTAAACAACAACAGAAACCAAGGTAACAGCCTAACAGCATCGAATTTGCAAACTAAACCTACATAACCAAAAATAAACATTATATTCAAAATTATTTTTATTGTATCGATCGGGCAAAAAATATTTTAAACATCTCGGACGTTATGTGCATTTTGTACCGGTTTCGAATAATATTGGAAACCTCGACTCTTCTATACTCTATACGTCTCGGTCTCCAAACATTATCCACAACCGATAAACTGCACATACCGCCCTTAATACTTAACATACTATTACATTAAATGCATTGTATTTGAAAGTTCTGTTTTTCGAATTGCGAACTATAAAAGTAGAGTCCGAAAAATGTCACTGAATAAATTTTTTATAAAATATATTAAATAATTTAAATTTTCATAAAAAATAAATTACCTGTGTTAAAAATTTGACTAGTACAGTTAAATAAATCTTAATACTTTTTTTTCGAAAACTGTCATTAAAGTTAAGACTTATTCCATGACAATACTATCAGCATGCAAAATGATTGTTTTTTTTTACTTAGAACGCAAAATACTTTTTCATACAAGATGTGGAAGTCTTTTGCATCCTGCAATTTTTTGGTAGAAGAAATAGTCATATAATTAATTAAGAATAACACTTGGCGTTGTTTAATACATAAATTGGCAGATTATCTTCGTCGCTTTCTGATATTATCTATCAAAAATAACTATTTATGAAATCATTTTGTTTTACACCAAAATTAATAAATTAATAATAAAACAGAAAAGCTGATCTGATGTTACTAAATTAAAACTGAAAAATAAAATCTGATTAAACATCAACAGGAAATTACAGAAGACAGAAACCTTAGTTCATTATGAATGAACTCTGAAATATGTGTTCTGATTTTATTAATCTTTTTGTTGACATTGATAGCAATCACGTGTCGATTAGCAATTGCGTGGTGTACTATTATTCATATTTTTTTATATAAAGCACTTTAATCGTCTGCATTATTTTTTCGCGATAACGCTAAATAATATTTAGCAAGTATGTGGTTACAGTAAAAATAAATATAGCTTTAAATACTTTTCTATTTTTAATTGAATATTGAAGTACTTTTGAAAGTTATCTATAGGTATGCATGCATTTTCAGTTTTAATTGTTATATGTTTATGAAACAAAGAAAAATTAACCTATGATACCCTTTATTTATCGTTGTTATAAACAAATGTTTTATTAAATAATTTATATTGGAACTTTGAGATAAATTTATTTACTTTTAAATTTATGGATTTATTTCTTCAGAGAAACACAGGATAAAAAATATATTAATAAGTAGATTCAAGAATTTAAAAATAAAATTTGGATATGTAATTCAAAATGACTCACGATAATTGATGAGTCTTATTCTAATTATTGTAATTATATGTAAAATGTTTAGACTAAAGTCTAAAGTTTGTTTAGTCTATATATTAACTAAATCCTTGGTTTTTGGTTTGTTTTTATAGTCAATCATTATTTTTAAAATGCAAACCCTTAGCCCTAGACCTATTAAATTCGTTAAAGTGAAACTCGTCTTTCATTTTGATAAAAAATCATCGATCCACTGAATTTTTAGCAAGATTATTAAACCACGAAGTTTCTATAATACTGTCCAATACAATAATTTATCATCCTTATAAACCGTTACATTTTCATAAAAATATGGTCGCATATTCAATTTGAAATCTATAACTATATCTATAACAAATATTTTAAGTATTGTTAAAAGTAAACTAAGAGAACGTAACCTAATAGTTAGAAGGTATATAGCTTATGTTTTTAATTAAATAAAAAACAATATACGTACAATTATGTGTACTTTTAATTACACACTTAATATTATTTAGATGCAGTTTTTCATTTTAAACATATTTTATTTTACTCTGTTCTAAAGTTAATACGGAATGAACTATAGCCAAATGATAATGTTATTACCTATATTTTCTACGCAACATAAAAAAGTAAGCACCCGGTATGCGGCATAATATGAAATTTAAGTACAACTACAATATTTCCCAGTAATAAATCATACGTAACATCATAACACGTGTTACAACATCATTTTAACTGCATTTAGATAAAACAATTATCTAAATATGTACAATTATTTCCGCATTTAAATTTTTGCAAAATCGATACAGCATTTGCCGCATCTAATTACATTTGCCAGCACTTCTAGGCTGCTAATTATAATAAATCACACATTATTTCTCAGTCAACAAAAAAATAACAATTAAAAATACTCACTTTGTTTTGCCTGTATCATCACACGTTTCCCGGCTATTTATAAACAGAAATTTCCACGGTGTTCTTGATTGCACAACCAATTTTCCTTGTAATGCACTGTTTTCGCAATTGAAAATAACTGGCGATGATTACGAATAAATAAACTGAAAAGTATCATTGCCCCCCTCTACTGATATGATTACATGCTGGTAATGTTTACATGGAATCGTAATTTTTATTATCGTTCACATATGTGTAGCGTGTTGCTTCTGTGCAGGTTAAATGAAAGACTACATACTGCTCATGTGCGAAAACGGTTTCGATTTTTTCAGTTAGCATTCCAAGTCTTGTTTAAGTAATCCAATTTGAAAGTATACATAGCTTTATGCTGAAACTGAATATGAATATAAATGTCTCAGTTAATTTAAAATAACTCAATAAGGGCTAACATCATTCTTTTTCTTTTCTGCTGTTTAACTAAATTTGCCGGAAATGTTTATATTTATTAACGTTATTATAAATAAATTGAAGCCGAACGATTTAATTTTGCGCAATTTAAAGCATTTAATATAATTTTTACATAATACTGCGATGTATTACCTTGTAGCTTGTATTTTCTTTCTTATCAATTTAAAATTTAAATTACCTTACATGATTCATATAATACAGTCATTTGGTTTAAAGATAAATATCTTGTTAAAAAATAATTAAAAATATTTCAACTAAACTTAATAGTTAGGTAATATAATGATATGTACTTATATTGATATTAGTTAACATTTTCTAAATATGTGGTCAAATAATTGCTTATTTTTGCTATAAATGTACATTAAAAATTTCATATTATAATGTAGAAATTTGCATACTTTGGTATAAAATTATGATTATTTTTTAACAATTTATTCATTCAACAAACTATAATAATGAATTCGATAGTAGGCATTTTATTATTAAAATGCGTTTTAAGAACATTCTTGAAATTTAGTAAAATAATAATAAATGTAACTACCAATCAGTCAGATATAAATTGCAATAAGATTATATTATATCTTCTGAGCTTAGGAACATTCAGTTAAATTTCAATTTTAAAAGCTTGTAACCAGTAATAATAATTGCAACTTTAAACAAGCAATATTACAATTGTTATTTATCACCTAAGCTTTAATGGAATTTATTGTAATTAATTGCTGTATTAATATTTACTACAATAGCTCTACATCACTTTCAAAGATAGCATATAAAGAAAATTAAATTGTAAATTCATGTTTTAAGTTGTAATTATGAAGTAGGTAAGTGTAATGTTATAAAAAATTCAATGAATAATTCACTTTGTTTTTAATTTTCGTTTATATAGAGAAATTACTGTAAGTACACTCTTTCTCCGAACACAATACTTAATTATAACATATTTGTTTTATTTTTAACATTATTTACTAAATTATTATTACATATTATATAATGAAATGAAATGTTTGCATAATATTACAGATTATAAATGACCATGAATTCTTAGTTGTAAATACTGAATAAAACATAAACATTTAGGTATTAAAGTAATTTATATAGTCTACGACATAGAAATAATATGTTCGATTTAATAGAATCGGTTATTTTTATTTACAGACTAGTTTATACTTTGCGTAGTTTACAAAAAGAAATTAAGTGGAAACTTCCTGATAACTTCCAATAAATAGAGACATAATATATAATTTTAGTCATTTCAAATTGATCAGTTGCGTACAAAAAATAGGTACTAAATTTATATTTAAAAATATAATATGGAATAGAAAAAAATGCGGACCTAAAATTAATGAACAAAGTTGAAAAGAAGTATTACTTAATATTGTTCGAGTAAAATTTTAAGATCTTTTTTAGAAAATTTTATATTAATGTTACTCAAGATTTCAAATAGAGCGCCAAAACCTAGCGGTGAAATTTCATATTATTGGCGATATAAACAAGATATCACAAATCACATTTATGTTCTCAAATTCTTACCAAAATAAGCTTTATTCTTTTTAAATTTAAATTAGGCAGTATAACAAAACCACAAAACGAACAAAATGACTGCAACTGTATTTGACACATAATGTAATACCTATTTTATTAGTTTGTTTCATGTACCTTAAAAGGTAAATGATTTGATAAAATATATTTTTGGTGTTTAAGATGCCAAACAACAAAATTATGGTATTGTACTGTTTTTGGAATTTACTGCAACTAATATTTACAAATTTCAACGCTAGGTTTGGGCGCTCTATTTGAAATTGATATTCAGAACCAAGTTCAATTTTCGAAAAAAGGACGAAACATTTAAATCGAACAATGTTTTACTTAATAAATAAAAACATGCCCGCTACTATGAATCAATATCGCCATTTTCAATCACATTAGCGCTTGCAACAGTGATTATTGACAAAAACGGATGAACAAACATATCCACTAAATTATCTTTATGTAAACCACGTTTCTTATTTTCCCCTAGTATCGTTCAATCACTTTCTGTTCACTTTCACCAGCACTGCTAGTTCTCCACGATCCTTCAACATCGACTCCTCCGTCGAACTGTTTCACTTTCTTGGGCTTGTGGGATTTCTGTTCCTCTGTGGAGGTAGTGAAGTAGATGATGCAGACAGCCATGAGCACCAGGTTGGAAGCGGCTATGGCGGTGCTGGCCACTGGGAAACCGTAGTGCTGGAGAAGAAAGCCACCTACGGAGGGGCCGATCACTTCGCCGAGGGAGTAGGCGCACGACCACATTCCCGCGACGATGCTCTGGGTCGCGAGGTTGTCTTCCAAGCCGCCCTTACTAAGAATAATTAGTTTTGTAAGAATACATACATACTTTACCCAATTATAAGTGTAAGTGGCTAATTTAACTAATCAGCGCTCAACGTTTGCACTTATAATGGAAATTGGAATTTTGTGTAAGCGCTGGTTGGTTAACTTAGCACTTATACTTATAATTGGGTACCTTTTTTAAGTTCGCGCCAAATTTTGAACTAATAAAATGTGTCAGTGTAACGGACTGCATTCGCAGTGCCATCTGCTTCTTTCTTTAGTGAAATGGACTATAGAACCATGCTAGAACTAAGCGATTTAAAATCTTGAATTCTTCTATGGAATATTATTGCTGTTTATATTCAAGACGAATTGTGTAAAATTGCATTGCACTTTTTGTTTTATGGTAACAATTCAACAGAATTGACTCCTAATTATTATTGAATGGTAGATGTTTTTATATTGGAATCTAACCATTCGAATGCAGTGGTATTATTTTCGGTTGTTGAGATCGAAGGGGGGGCCGCTAGTATGCTAGACGGACGTTCTAACCACGGGTTGTAATACCAATACTTTAAATTTGTAACTCTTCTACAGTAGAATTTTATTAATTTTAGTAGATTCTACATAATGCATCTTTGTACAAAGAAGTTTTTTGTTTTGTAATTTTTATATCGGAATTGTCGACTCAAAAATAATCAAATAATCGTTAAACCAGGGACATCATTTAGATTTTTTTCTAAAATTGGGAAATAGTAAATTTGTAAAACTGAATTTATAAAACATGAACCAACTTTATTTGTAAATATTTATTGTACTTTCACAATATTTACTGTTATTGTTAGTTATTGGTGTACTGTTTAGTCTTCAGCTGCATAAAATATCCGTCTGCTATTGTTATGGCTCATTTTTCATAAATTTTTTATACAATAGGTAATGTGTTTCATGATATAATTAAAGACAATAATTTTTCAAAGAAATCTTACATTAAAAAATATTTAACAGGATTTACTCTCAATCCCAATTATAAACCGATTTACCTTGGTGCAGTCAGAATATCAATCTGTGCAACTACCTTTGAAATTCATAGCGGCAGCGGAGAGATTCTTATGCAACCAGGACTACATTTAGAACAATCAAATGGTCAGCTTGAAGCATTTAAGGGCAATTTAATTGCGAGATGTTTTACGAATTAAAGACAATCACACTTCCGGCCGAGAAACTTGAACCGTGTTTTTAATTTCTATTTTCGTTTAATATTTGAACCGCGTGGTTTTTAAAAAATGATCAAAGTTCGTAAATTAGTAAAATCCATCGCAAATTTACTTAAATTTAAATTTTTTAAATTTGTATGTAAATTATTCAGTACTCACACTGCATACAAAAGTACTCCATCGAATGTGGGAAGCAACGCTAACGCCTCTGCAAGACCCAATATGCAGAGAGCTACAATAATAATCCATATGGACCTAGAAATAAAATGATACATAAAAATCTGTCTTATCTAAAAAACATTAATTATTACCCATCTAAAAATGGAAAAATAGGTGATGGACCTAACAGTAGCAGTCCTATACTGCTGAAGAATAATCCAATGACCATCATGGACCAATGGTTGTGGACTTTATCTGCTAGCCAGCCCCATCCAGGGCTAGAGATGCCATAAAGGGCCGACAGAAGTAAGAACAGGAGGCCCACATTTTCAGGACTTAATTTGAACTAAAATATAAATGATTTAACTGAAAATAATATCTCACTACGGGTAGCTTTATAGCTAAGGTAAGAAATAATTCTTACACGTATAATTAAAAACAATGTTTCTAAAAAGTCGTTACAATAAAAGCTTAAAAATGAGGGTTTGGTACATTTATCATTAAATAAAAATTCTTAGATGGAAGAAACGTTATCTGTTTTTTTTGTGAATTGTTATTTACTGCTTTGCTTATTGGTATAACTAAAAGCCTAAAATACATCAACTTTGTTTTTCAATAAATAATTTTTGTAATGATAATGTAGTGATGTGAGTTCAGATATTTCATTCTAAATTAGAAAATTTTGAAATAAATTTTTCAAATTTATAAATTTCGTGAAATTTAACATCTCTACCTAATTTAATTATTTTATATTTGCCATCTGTAACATACATTTTCATTATGATACAGATTTTCATAAAAACACATACAAGAAAATTTCATGTAAATGAATAGTTTTATTTAAATTAAAAAACACTGATTATTCTGCAGTCAACTATAATAATTTTAAAACATAAATTTTCAATTTGATTTGATATTTTACAAAATTACCGTAAAATGTTTCATTATATATTATATAATTGTTATAAATATAAATACTGTGTGCCACCAAAAAGAATTTATTTATTGTTGCATGTTTTGTTACTCAAATAATTATTAAAGTAAATTTTTATTATGCACAACCATTTATAAAAGTAGAGACAGACTTGTAATATTAAAATAAAATTTTTACGATTGTATTGTTTAGCGAACAAGTCTGGACTTCGTTAGTTCAACTCTATGCAGCCAATGCAAGTTCATTCCCAAATTTATTTTATTCAAGTAATTCAGTAGTGAGGGTAGTGAGTTTTGTTGTGATGAAGTGTAGTTGTGTTTAAATTTTGTTACAAAATACATTTATTTTTTATTTATTCATTGATATATTTTGTTTAACGAAGGTAAGTTTAATTTGCATACAATGGTATTTCTATTTAAAAATGAAGGGCGTACGATGAAATAATAATTGTTATCTGCTGTATTAAAAATATAATTATATCTGTTTTAACGAAATGAATATTTAAAAACGTTACATTTTAATATATCGCAAATAATATGATCTTTTAATATATTAATAATGAATACATTCATACAATCAAAAACAGGGTTAACACGAACCCTAAACACATTCATTCATGTCACACGTCTATCACATGATTTAAAACAAAAATAACTTACATTCCAGAGCTCCAGCTGTTATAATTGATAGTGTTTGTAATAGCAAAATATCGAAATCTTTGAAATCTAACTTAATTTGTGACAGAATTAAAAGAATTCTCACGAAAATAACATAATGAATTTAACACTGAGTTAACTTATTTATTAGGTACATTTTTGATTAGGTAGATATAGTGTAGAGTGTTTATTTAATTTTTTGACGAAATCACAGTGAACTCTATACTACGTACCTAGAAGAGAGTCGTAGCGCACTACAAAACAGCAGCATTGAGGCAAGTTGAGAAAGAAACATACTTATGGCCTATAGCATTTGGGAAGTATCCCTATCACTGTCTAACTCATATGGAACATAGGCAAAATACTTCCGTTTTTAAATACAAACTTGCCTCTTCGATTCTAACGCGCGCGTCCTTTTCAGGTACGTAATATGGAGTTTACTTTGAAATCAGTATAACACTTATATTTTATTGACGTGTCATAATGTGAAGTAAAATAATGAAAAAAATATAGCAGTGCCTTTATATTTTGGTATCTAGTATTATGGAAATGAGAAAATAAGAACTGAAGTAATTATAAGAATTATAAGATGGAAATGCGCCGCAGGCGAATTTTTTTTAGAAACATAATCTTGTATAATAATAATCTTATACCTAATTTTGAATGAATTTAAATAATAATAATTGAAAAACAAGATTAAGGCTTTAGGGGATCCATATAAGGCAATCAGTATATGCAGTACAGTATGTAAGAAATCAGTACAAAATATTTTCAAATTGTAGATCAGTACAACGGTCTGAAAATCAGTACTGTACTCACAAAATCAGTAGCTAGGAATCACAATGGTCACTCTAGTATAGTGTTTTATGATTGACTCTAAATTTGCTCTGTATACTCTTCTTAAACCATAATAAGACATGATAATAATGTCATATTAAATATATTATAACAATAAGGTAAAAAATTAGGTTATGGTTTTATTTGCTAAAGTCGTTCCTCTTAGTTTTAGAGAGTTTTAAGTAAAGATTTAAAGTCAGAAACATCATACAAAATTATCAACTTACTTGTCTCAAATGTGGCTCAAGTGTAGGGTCCAAAAAGCTCCACGTTATTGAAACGAAAACAATCACAAGTCCAGTAACAACTACTCCTGGTATCCTGATCAATTCTAATATTGATCCTGATTTCCTGTCTTTATGTCCATCTAAAAAGATATTACAGTACAATTAGATTTAGAATTCTCTGATACAATCAAATGAAGATCTTACTTTTAGAAGATGGTAACAGACAAAAATTTAGCGGTGTGACTATGAGACTTATTACACCCACAACGTAAAATGGAAGTCCAAAGCCCCCGAGCTATCTAGAAAAAATACACTTATCTGTAGGGCACATCGTCGGGAAAACATTAAAAATTAAATTACTTATATGATATGGAAACTTCTACCTTCTTAGAAGAACTATAAAGTAGTAATAAATAACAAATGGACTATTAATCACATTAATTACACTAGTAAACAATTATTTTTTTAGAGCATTAGATCATTGTAAAATAATAAAATGCAAATTTTGTAATTTAGATTTTGTTTATTCCTACTTACTTTACGTAAATAAATAAAACATTACACTTTAGTCAAGGTTTTTGTTTATAATATGTTTAATAAAATATTTACTTTTTAAATGAATTATGCTGTATTAAAAACTTGAATTGAATACTGGGACTATATTGAATAATTTTATCAGATATATTAAAGATGACAACACAGCAATCAACAATGTTAATTTGGCAATTGATTATTTTAGTTTGTAAATGTTAGTATAGGAGTTCATTTGACCAAAATCACTTTCTAAGGAAGTGTTTATTACTCAAATATGCCCGGAAGTAGTGATTTACTACTGTACCTACTAAAATAGTATATTACATTACAAGTCATGAAAATGTTCCATTGCAGACGAGGAGGCGTTTGAAGAATGCGAGGATGCGCAGCATCCGAGCATTTCTTCAAAGCCTCCGAGTCAAGCAAAGACATTTTTATGACGCGTGATGTATTCTATTTTTTTTAAATCGGCAATTAAGCTTAAAATTATAAAAAAATTAGGTTTGCATAAATCATCAGAGCTGTGACAAATCATCAGAGCTGTCACAAATTTTAGAAAAAGTTGTCATGACAAGTAAACAAAGTTGAAAGTAAAAATGACTAGGCATGAAAATAAAATTTTCATGCCTAGTCATGAAAATCTTACTTTCATGCCGCAAATTAGTCTGGAAATGACGATTTTCATGCCGATTTTGAAAAAAAATTGATATTTAAAATTAAACAACTGAACAAATCGATATTATCGAAAGATACATAATTAACATTTTACTTTAATTCTCAATCCAATGATATGCTAAATGCTGCAAGTTAAATTTTGTATCCAACACCTCTTAATAAAAACATCATAACTATGCTGATTTTAAACAAACTAAGTAAAAGATTGTCCGCAAGTAGCTTTGATCAAAATTATACCCACTTGTTGATAAATTGTTTTTTGTTTGTTGGAACTACCATAGTAACGATAACAACGTTATATTTCACACGTGGGCAAAAAGGAATATGACCCACTCGAGAAAATTATCTCACTCAGCCTTCGGCCTCGTGAGTTAAGATTTACCTCGTAGGTAATTCCTTACACTACCCACTTGTAAAGTAAATAACTATTAATAAATTAATTTAAAAAAGTTCTTAGCTGAGAGAAATTAATCTCGATGACCTAATGTCCTATGTTCACACAAGGATTCTTTGGGAATTTTTCATGCTTCTGAATCCAGGAAATATTAAATTCACTGTTTTGAAGCTATAAATGAATTAGAAATTCTTCATTTGCAAGATTCATTGATGATTCAATTTAGCAGCGCCGCTATTTGACAGGCAATTCTCACCAGGATTATTTTTCTGAAAATTCAGAAACATGAAAAAATCCTCAAAGAATCCTTGTGTGAATAAGGCATACGACCTGATCAGTATTTTATTTTCACCTCCTGTGTAAATGACACTTTACAGGCATTATGGTAATTAAGTAAATAGGTTATTACACAGTTTAGACCTGTAATGTATTACAGGTTCATAGAAGGGACTTTACAGGTCTTTTCTACTCAATTGTCCTACCGCCAACAACCTTTGATTACAAAATGTAATGTATCTTTTTTTTTAAATCATAATTTTAATTTATCAAAAAAAAAACAAAACGCTATTACCTACGGTCGAAATAAAATTTTGTACACGATATGCTTAGCAATTAATCTTTACTAGACACTGGATTAAGAAGTCTCGCTCCTTCGTCGCTCGTTCGTCGTTCCCCAAACTTTCCAACTCATTCACCCGTAAAGGTTAATTTACTATGCTCGCCACGTAAATTACTATTACCTATATACGCCAAGAAAAAAGTAAAATATATAGGTTGCACAATTATCTTGTTTTCAAATTGATGACCGTACCGTCCAAATAATTAAAAACAAGATAGCTGCAATAGTATTTTATTTGACAATTATTTCTGACGTGTAAAATACCGATCAGCTGATATTACGTCATGGTGCAACGTGAGTCATAAGTTGATACTTTTAAAAGGATTGTAAATGTTGGATTTTATTTTGTACGAAAGTCAAAAATATTTGAAAAACTTTTTTGATATTATTTTGCAATAAAACTAAACTTTCATTCTTTCGCTTAGCAAAATATGTATCAAAAATTCATACCGAAAACAAGAACCCTCCTATGGCCGGTCCTGCGCTCATTCCAAGCCCTACGAAGGTCTCCAACGTGCCCTTAAATCAGAAGTAACAACTACAACAAATTCTTTATTAACCATTTAGGGCCAAGTGTGGTTTTTATACTTACTCGAACTGTGCCCACGTGATTCGGGAAAATGTTTACAACAAACACGTAGCTTGCTGTCGAATATGCGCTTGCACCCAATGCTTCGAGTCCTCGAATAAAAAAACTTAAAAATGTGAAGAGGGTGTAGTCGTGGACGTATTCTAAAGTGCTGAAAAAAATTATTATCTTTGAAGTTTGTTTTAGACAATAAAATTACATGAACCTATTTCGTTTCAACTTTTTACGTGTATGTTTGTTTGTATAGGTACTTTAAAACTGAATATTCAGATCTACATTCAAGTTCTTGCATATCTCAAGATAAATTTTAAATTACATAAAATTTAATTTTGACATGTTTAAATTAAATGGAAGCGATCAAGTTAAAATGTAGAAATATATTTAAAAAGGATTTATATCTTTTTTCTACTAATTTTATTCAATAATGTTGAAAGTAAACTAAAAATTAGAAGGAGTAGGTATCTAGTTTCCATCAAATACACTAAATTCAATATAATTTTTTTTGTGTGACAGGCAGACAGACAGATTTTGGGTTGAGTAGGGTCTAAAACGTAAAGTTTCGTCAAAATCTCGAACTGTCAAAAAATCACGATTACAATATTAATATTAATACTTCCTCTATTATATGTACACGCCGGGGAAGTTAAAACTACAATAATTTATTGAACAGTTGCTTGAATGTCTATTTATAAATAATAATAATAACGTATTTTTTTATTTTTTTTTATTGAAACATAATAAATTTCAAATTTATAATCCATTATTAAGTAATTATTTGTTTTTCCTAGTTTCTTCACATTATTAAAATTATCTACCTGTTTTAATGATTTAATAAAATGCACAAAAATACCTAATTAGCGGATAATAATCAGTTTTATTGTTAAGCACTATGTTTTTGATAGATTCAATGCAACAAAACTTATAATAATGTTTTTTTGTAGGTAAAAATCTAAAGCTTCATTACAATTTCTAAATATAGTGTACCTATTTTATGGACAGATAAATAATACAAAATATTTCAAACCTCTCAAATAACATTTAACGCAAAGAATAATAAATTGGCATCATATGAAGAATATAAATCTTGGACAAATATTTAATTTTGCGTATAACCAATTGCGTAAACTTAACAAAACTGTTTTTAAATCTAAATAAATTTTTTCTATTCTGTCGCAATTAATAAGGCATACACACTACTACTTAAAATATTTTACACTTTCCAAATTTGCTAATATTTAAATATACTAATATTTGCGGCTTATAATTTTAAAGTTGCGTAAAAAACTTAGTTCCACCGTAAATATTTATTTATTTTGCATGTTAAATAAATATTTTAAAAGTTGATTCATTACTCAATTAAGAATATTACTCAATTATTTTGCATACTTGTTATATTAATTGTAAATTGTTTGAAATAATTATAAAGTTAACTATAAATATTTTGTAGATTATTGTACCGCGAAATATAGAAACGAATAGATTAATTATAGTTACACGACACTATTATTGTGGTAAATAGTAAATATATAAAAAATCGGTGTAAATCACAGAAAAATGACGTCTGTTAGATATTGATCAGTAGAAATTACAATGAAACAATTATGAAGAGCATGTTCTAAACACGTCAATAGAATTATAATAATTATACATACCCAAATAAAATACTGCATATGCCAGCTAAAGTAATTCCTGAGATAAAAAGAAACTTTTCTCCAATTTTTGGCAGCTAAAATATAAATATACATTATGATTAATTAAGTAATTATTTATTTGTTTTTGTGTTTCTCATTCAGATAGCTCAAAACTGGAATTTTTATACTAGTACTAGTACTAGTAGAGTATTTTGAATGTTTTTTAACATTAGTGTGAACATGAATCATTAATAGTTAAGAAGTATAAAAATTGAGCACATAATTACTACGTAGGTTTTATAGGTCAATGAACACAATATGACATTTAGTCTTTGAAACAGGTATCATTTTTAGATTTTTATAAGCATCAAAATGATGTTAATTTAAATATTCCCAAAATAGAAAAAAATTAGGTAAACATTTTTAATTAGTTTAAAACGAAAGTTATTATGTGTGTATCAAGTGCATTGTGAAGATGTTTACATCACCCGAGGGGTATAAACAACAAGTATTTTATTTATTTTAACTTTTTTACAAATGTAATATATTTGAAAACGTAAGACAAAATTATTTTTTCGCAATCGTGCGGGAAATAGACGTTCTGACACTGAAAATTAGTGTGGGAAATAACCAATTCTAACACTAGTGCGGGAAATTATTGAATTATTGTTATATAAGCAACCGTCATGATGAACAAACAAGATAAACAAACTATGCATTGCAGCCCAAGTAGTTACATATAAACTGTTAAAAATTTGACTTTATATTTAATATTTTGTTTTTGAAGACTGACAATTGACAGCTATAGAAAACAAATACATGCAAATTCCGAAACTCGCTGCGCACGTCTCGGAGAACTTGCATTCGTTTCAGAATTATTCATTTCTCTCACATTTTACAAAAATAACTTTTCTTTAGTAGTGTAATTTACGAATTCATAACAATAATTAAGGCGCTACGCTTGTCCCGGTAGTAGCATCAGAATTTCATCAATTCTGGCTTTATTGTTCAAAATAAAAATCTGAAAATGAGTAATGACGAAACATTATTTAATCGAAAAAATTATACAATACATTGTTGCGACAACAATTAGAGAAAATAAGAGTTAATTTTTGCATTTTAATATTCAAGATTCTTACTTTATTAATGCATACAATTGAATTTTGTTTGATATAACCGATTCCATACGATGTTCTGAAGAGTGCCACAAGAAGTTTTTTTTAGAAAAACTTCAAACAATAAATTTAAAAAGTTCATAGATTTCAAAAATAAAGTCACAATCTTGAATATTGTAGCACCCTATTTTGCTCTGAATTTAATAACAAGTGTTATAGCCTTAACAGATTCTGTTTTTCTGTTATATTATAAAAATTACTCATTTCTATTATTTTAGCAAAAAATCTGTAGGTAAGGTACTACCTACATCCTCTTAATTCTTAAAATTTTTATATCAAAAAAATTTCTTAGTATCGGATTTTTGCCGAACATTCTTCTGTAAAATATAATATTTGAAAACAAAAGTAGGTAGTATAGTTATTGAAATAAAAATCTAATCACACTTGTAATGTTTTCGTAAAATAGAAAAGTAGCTAAATTTCGAAATTTGCTTGTTAAAAAATAATTGGTTTATTGAAAACTTTATCTAAGCACTGAATTTTTCTTAAAAATAATTCAAGTCTTTGTTTCCAAAACATATTTCTTGGTAATTAGAAAATATTTTCATAACTTAGCACTCTTTTGAAAGCATATTATTTCTCAACTGAATAGAAACATAGAAATGGAAATGTCAACTTACAATTTTTCCGAAGACTGGCGATGAAAGAAACATGACAAGAGCATAAAAACTAAAAACAAAGCCAGAAACCGTATCTGACATTCCTTTCTCTGCGGCTTGTCGAGGGAAAAACGGAGCCATAATCGACATTGAGCAAAAGCTCATGAAATCTACTAAAGCTAACGACATCAGAGCGAGCTTCTGTCTACATGTAAACTTCTTTGATGCTTTGGACCTAGAGAGATACACAAAATAATTATTTTTCTACTTCCTACCGGATATTGGCAACATATTTACATATTATCATGTACGGACATGAATGCCATATCCACACCAGGTGTGGATATGAAATTCAAGGTCAAATACGTCAAAAAATTATTAATGCGTGCAAATTATATTTTTATCTTGACAAATAATAATGAAAAACATTAAATTATTTGTTATTTAATCATGAATTATGTGTACAAGCATTATTTTATTGCAAAAAGACTAAATATAATTTAGAGTTTTTATATATGTTGGCAACAATTATTCGAATGTCAATTATGTTAAAAAATAATTGATGTACCCCTATTTTTAAAAATTTTTTACATCTTAGAAAAGTAGGTTGTACAACTCGAGTGGATTGCACATATCGCACACTTTTCTATTAGTTCTCGTGCGATATAGGCATCATATCCACTCTCGTTGTACAATATACTATTTCGTTTTTCGTATTATAGGATGTGAAACGTATGACATTAAATACATTTCGCAGACGAATTATACGCAATATTTTTTGTGCAACTACAATACATATTATTAAAAACACACATTTTATTTTTTGTAACAACTGTCAAAAATAGCAACGCAGCCGCGAAATGTATCGTACACAAATGTTTTACTTCGCGGCCTGAATTGTGGACGTCAATGTCAACTTTTTTTGACAGTTGTACAAAAAATATATTTTTGAGATTAAAACAACAACAAAAAAGAATTAGTAAGGCTACTGCTACTGTAATATGAGTTAAGTAGGTTTGAAAAAGGGACATGATTATCACAAATAATAATGGATAGATAAAAAAACAGGTAAAACAAATTATCTATGGACTAAATTTTTGAAACAAGTTTTTTTACATCGTTTAATCCGAAGGTAAGATAATTGAAGAAGTAAAATATTAAAAAGAAATGCAGTAGATGGTCGTATTTTATAAACGATCGTATTTTTACATAAACAAAATAGCGATTTTTGGTTATAACTATTCTGCGTAATATTAGCTGTACCTATTTCATTTACCTGGTTACATAATTTGTTTACATGGCCATATTAAGGACCATCGTCTTTCTAAACATACTTTACTATGTATAATTCAATATAAAAACAAATTAATAATTAATAAGTCACAATTTAAGAAATTTACTGTTTTTAAATTTTTCTAGTTTTTTAAAAACCATTAATTTTTAAAATGATTCGATAATAAGCCCACAAACTCTAATAGGTGAATGGCGTATGTTTATAAAAAACCTAATACCAATACAATATAATAAATATGTATACATCAAGTGAGATACAAGAATGCTTATTCAAGGGAAGAAAGTTTAGCCCCCGAACCCGAAGTGGTATAATTTCTTCGAGTGAATAAACATTCGTATCTCACGTGGTTTATACAATATTTTATTTTATTTTGACGAAATTATTTCAAAAATATGAATTATAAATTTATTTTGACATAACAAAAAAACTAATTAAAATCAAAGTAGTCGTCAGTGACAAGTCATTGTTTTATACATTTTTGAGGAAAAAATGGAAGTTTAAAACGTCAGAACAAACGTCAATAATTTAAAAATGTGTTGAGTGATTAAAAAAAAATTAATTAACTAGCGAATAAACAATTGTTTAAAATTGTTGCTATGGAGTTAATAACTGCAGTTTAAAACGTCAAACTGAAAAAAATAATTAAAATTATTTTCACTTTTTTAGTCACAAAATATTATGCTAATAAATTAAATAATTTTATAAAAACGTAATTTTATATCACTTTCCGAGTAAATAATTACCTAAATCATCACATCATTAAATTAAGTATCATGTTAATTCACAGAAATTGATACATTTTAAACTACCTGTTTATTTATCGCTTTTTCTAATGGTAAATCCCGATGAAATACTACAAATCGTAATTATATATTCAAATAAAAACAAGTTTTATTGTTATCATTACGGAAATTTATAAATGTACAATGTAGTACTTGACACAAAAAATGTTGTTGGTATCGCGATTGTTTTTTAAAGTTGATAATTTTTTATAAATCACACAAAGATAAACAGTTCTATCTCTTACTTTTTTGTGGAATCCTTATTGCCATCTTTGTCGTCCTGTCCACTTTGTTCTTGAGATTCCATTTTTACGTCGTCTTGTTGATTGCGATTGTTGTTTGTTTTAATCGAGATCGTTGAGACGGATAATGTGTCTTTATTTGACGCTACCATTATCTGTCAAAAAAAAACAAAATTAGTTATCATTTCTACACGCAAAAGGCCTTCTTTTTTAATTTAATACGGAATTAACTATAGCCCATAGCTCATGGTTGGCTATGACCAGTCTCATCATTTAAAAATTTTTTTTACTTAAAATTCCTAGGCCAGAGACAAAAAAAATAAAAGTAAAGAAGCTTTAAGACATTCTTTGTTAATACACTTATATGTTGAAGCATCATATATTTTAATTATAATTAAAGTAAACGTGGGAGGCGTACACCTCTGTAACGCTGTAAAATTTTAAGGTAGACGAACATCTTAACTTAAATGAGGCATAGAAAGATTTTTAATTGAAATAAAATAAAATAGCTTAACAACCCTTACTTTTCAATACTATTTCCGTGCTTTGTATTTACCTGAAGAAGGGCTTAATTGTGTGCATCTGCATATACAGGATGTTTCAGGTTGAGTGTAACAAATTTTAACAGCTTATTCCCGAGGTTTGTTTAAACAAGAATGTCATTGAACTATTGAACATAGGTCCAATTCCTTCTGGTTAACGAAATAAAGAGGTTAAGACGATTCTCTACCGTGCCAGAAAACAGCCAAAAACATGGATTTCGCGCTCCACTCCACAGCGTTTATTGTTTTGTTAAATATAATAATCTAAAGATATTGTTGAAGATAAAAGTACAATCTACAAAATGGTCGATGCAGAAATTTAAAATTTTTAATTTTAAAATCGAAATATGTTAATTTGAATTTTGACAATTTTTGTTATTTTTTGAACACAAATATCTTCTATTTTAAAACGAATTTAAAAAATTTGATCGATTATTTCGCAGTTCCAAGCTTTGTTAACAACATATTACAATTTGAAATTAATTCACTTATAAATAAAAGCTGTACAGTGGCGCGCGCAAACCTCCTTTTTTAAAAATATTGCAGTTTTTTTACAAATATGGGTCTTTAAATTATTTTGTCCCCTCAAACATAAATTACTTGTTATTATTATGTTTAACAAAACAATAAACGCTATAGAATAGCGTGCATGCGAAATCAATGTTTTTGACTGTTTACTGCCATGGGATCTGCAGGATCACCTTAAGTCTTATAAATAACACGAATTTTAAACATTTTTGTAATCAACTTTTGAAAAGCAGATCGTTTTATAGAAAAATGAATTAGTTTGCCAGCTGTCATTTAGTGACATTTACATTTTGAATTAAAATGCATTTTTTATAGGTTACAGAAACAATATGTGCAATATTTAAATTATATTAAGCATAATATTAAGTATTATTTCTAACTTATAATAAATGCATTTTTAATCTCGAATTGTAAATGTCCCTAAATTTTGTACGTAATAAATCAGTCGTAGATAAAGTACAGTACCTATACAACTCGCTATAATGGCTATTATTCCCGCAGATGATTAAAACCCTCGCTCGCTTTGCTCGGTCGTGTTATAAACTTCTTCTTCTTCTTCGGGAATAATAGCATCCATTATAGCGTCGTTGTATAATATACTATTATTTTAAAATATAATTTTTGTTTAGATTTTTTTTATTGTCACTTTTGTATGTTCGTTAGATGCGTTAGGTACTGTAAACTGAAACGTACATCGTGCTGTCTGCAGTATGCTGATTATTAAAAAAATTGTTATTTTTAAAAATGAAAGAAAAACTAATACATCACTTTATCAGTAAAACAAAGGGAGTTGGTAGATATAATGTTATATTTGAGTTTTTATTGTAACCTACTAACATAGGTACATAACAAGTTTATGTCTAGACATTTTTTAGATGCAGTTAATATTTTGTTAAATTTTAGTTTTATTTAAAATTCGTGTAAATTTTTTTTCAAATATTAGAGTGTTATACATAATATTTGTAGGTAGGTTAGGTAGGTACTTCACACTCGTTGTATAATATTTTTACGAAGTACTATAATACCTACTGAATAATTTTTTTAAATACTGAACAAAACTGTAAAACACGTGCCTTAAAACAGCAATTATAATTTGTACTGAATTCTAAACGCATTATTAATTCATACTTGAGACATCCGAAATGATTTAAATTAAATGTGTATTCTACAATAAAGAAAACCGTTTATTCAATTTACAAATAATGTTTCTATTATCCACGCCTCAATATATTTAGAATGAGAGTGACTAATTTAATAAAAAGAGCCATGAACTTTTTTCATACAGAAATTGGCGAAAAACGAAGAAATAAGAGAAATAAGTCATATTTTAATTAAGAATCTATTATTATTATTACAAAATAAACGATACAAATAATTAAAACACACTATATTATTTTCGATAAATTAAATAATGACCAATAATATTTAAAATAAAAATTTGGGCGAAAATAAAACAATATCAAACTTAAAAGTCTTTAGTAAAATATTTTATTCTAATTTGTTTATATAATCACAGCTTAAATTCAAGTTTTATTGGTTCAACCACTTTTATAAAAGCTTCTTATATGAATGCTTTTATATTATTTACAATAATCAATTTTAGATTCTTACCAATATTTGAATAAACTATCCGTTTTGGTTAAATGTTTATTTGAGATAAATTTGCGTGAATTAACAAACATTGTGAAATTTGGTATTACATTTTGTTATTACACTTAACACACTTTTTGTCAATAGTTTTGTTTTCCATTGCATACTTACATAGTTTATTATCAACATATTATAATATTTAAACGGATGTGATAATAAATTTTAAATTATTTATATTATTATTTTATATTACATAGGTACCAAATATATTTAGGTACCCACGCATTTTTAAAAAATACGTCAAACTTCATATCAATTTTTGATACTATATAGCTAAAAATATAATAATACGATGCGTAGATAATAAAAACACAATTTGTAATTTAAACATATTGTAAAAGTAAAAGTATAATAGGTTCACAAAAATTCATATTATTGTTGCATTCCATGTTTCATTAAATGAAACGTAAAAGTCTCACTACATTTAAATAATAATTCATTGATTTAATTACTTTTGAAATTAACTCTGTGGCGTATTATCCACAAACAATACTAAGAAATGGTAATTTGGTTATTAATTAAGCGCACACAGGTATTACACTCAAATTAAACAAATTTTATGGCAGTTCTTAATTTTATTTTTTAGATTGATAGATTTAATTATAGAAATAAATTGCCATTAGAATCCGAGATTTAATTGTTAACCGCACATTATGATACAAATCTTTACTCATACGTAATTATGTGAAGCAGTTACCGAAGACTACCATGAAAGATATTTGTTTGATTTTACATTTTTTAGTAATAATAAAACACAACCATAAAAAGTAATTATTTTGTTGCTGGTAGTATCTTATGTTATTATCTTTATTCACAATGAATTTACTAAGTACCTGTTTTGTAATACACCTCAAGAAAAATGTAACAGACCTTTATTATTATTGTAAGTAATATATATTTTATAAATAATTCACAACCGCATGAAAAACCCAAGAGATTCGATGCTTTTAAACGCACACAGTAGAAATATTTATCTAATACATAATATTGTGAGGTTTTAATATTCAAAATTATTAAGTTAAAGACGTGACAGATGCCAGATATAACTTTGGAAAAGATAAAGGTACGACGTACTGAGCATGTAATAGAAAGAATGTTTGAATAATTCACAAAACTATGCCCACCCCTACAAAATAAAGTACCTAGGTAGAAACATGTTCTCATTGAGGAGATGAAATTTGACTCTAATTTTGGATGGATTTACTTAATATTTTTTACCTCCCGCCTAAAAGGGAGGTATAGGAATCACGAATAAAGTCGATGTTGAGATTTTTGTCAATAAGCACGTTTTAGTTCCTTTAGAACCTATTTTGACTATTTTCACGAGGATGTCTGTATGCGTGTATTATGGAAGTATGTACAATATTTAATCTTACTTGTTTCTATATCTTTTACCAATAAAGAAATATATATTTTAACATATGTAATTTAAAAGCACGATTTGTGAATCACATAAGAAAATGGTAGAGCATGTATGTAGAGTGTGGTGTCAAGATGTATAATGTGAATTGGACATAGTTTTATGTAAATATACGGTATTTATAAAATAAAATAATCTATTAAACAAAGAGCTGATTAAATATGTGAAATATAAAATTTATTTCCCACATAATTATAATAAAAGTCCATTTCTAAGTTTAAATATTACAATGTCCATGCGGGAGGTTGTGTTGGTTACATCAGATTTTTAAAATTTAAAGATAAAAGATATCTCTAGATCAGACTCCCTGCATTTTTTTAAATTTTAAATTTATACATTTTTTTAAGCTACAAAGTTAGTACATTAGTTAGTACATTCAAGAACTTTGAAGGTAAAATCGGTAAAATATTAAAAAACTAAAGCACTAAAGTAAAACTCTAAAACTTGGCACTAAGCGAGCAATAAATGGACTTTAATCTTTTTTTGCCAAAAAATGGCTAAAAAATATTTAAAACTAGTGCCAATTTCACCCCAACAAAACCCCTTTTGTATATAAATTTCTTCAGTTAAAAATTTATTTAAATTTCTTCGCCATTTTTTCTTATGGACGATGATCTTGGATATTAATTTTTTGTAAAGAATATAAGTTACTTCTTCATTTCCTTGAGTACCTAACGTATTGCCAAATTTGATACCTTTGAAAATAATTTACATTTTTAGTTAATTTTTTCAAAACTCGTATATTATATTTGCAAAATTAATTCACCTTTCTTCCATTTAGGTAGGTACCTACCTATAAATACGGTTCAATCTGCGAATCAACCGATGTCGTCACAAAGGATAACAATGGTTTTTAACCGCGTCGCTTGATTCGCTAAATTGACTTTGCTATAAAACTTTGTGGGCTCCTCTCTTAAGTATTTAAACATAGAAAGTAAAGTGAATATTTTTGTATCACGAGTAAGTAGATAGTTTTTTTTAAATATCGTATATAAATCTACTGCAGTTCTAGTAACCACACACATGATATAAATATTTAGCTGTACGACACTCAAAATTCACAGTTACCTCTGTTAGACTGCTACACCATAATACAAGCTAAATATTTTATGCTTTATTCTGTATTTTAGAAACATTTTAAATAAGACACAATTTTTTTCAGTTCTGTAATATGAAATTTAAATGCTGAAACAATTTATTATTTTGTCATTACCTTTTTAATTAAAACGCTTTTGAACTGTTCCTCACAAAATTTATTTCTTTAATGTCTGATTTCTGTCACAAAACACTGTAAAACAATTATCACTTATCAACCGTATCATCGAAGTGATCAACAGCACAGTCAATTGTTGAATGATCCGATCAGTCAGATCAGCTGATGGACTGACGCTCAACTTTCAGGATCTTAGCGAGTGATTTTGTTTTGAAGGCGCAAGTGACAACTGACTGTCGACTCAGAACTCTCCAGATGTTTTATGAATATGGCCCGACAGTATTATTTTCTTTCTTGTAGGGGGGTTCTACAGCGTAAAGCGCTTCAAAACAATAGTAAGGTTTTTCGACGAATTCATTTATTTGTTTTGATATTTTAAATAAAGTACCTACCTAACTGAAATTTAAAAAAAATGAGTTGTAGTTACATTGTTTATTATTTTGAGTTTGAACTGAATTATTTTATTAATGAATTTGAATAAAAATGACATAAGTTTGAATCCGCAGTCAAGTACAGATTTTAGTTTTACTGCAAATTTTTTGACACCCGGTAAAATTGTATTGATGTTCACAGTTTGCATGTGTATCACATTATGTGAGGGATGAGGCTAAGGCTGCCATACCCCAGTTAGGTAAAACGTAAAAGGAGTGTAATGTACCGTGAGTTTTATTTAACGTGAAACATGGGATCTTTCATATCCATGGTTACGAATTTGACAGCAATGTATTAGAGCGATTCATTTAAAATAGAACATAGGCTGTCATTATCAAGTAAATATTACCTGTCAATTAGGGTTGTGTTGTTGAAAATAAGTATAATTGAAGAAAAGGTGCAAATGATACGTTAGTATAATGCAGATGCCTCAGACAAGTACCTATCTAATTTATTTCGTGTATTTGAGAATTTGTTATAAATTTTATTCTGAAAAAATATCTATTAAATGTTTATATTTCTTGCAACTATTTTCATATCTAAAATGATTAGAAATACATACATATTTCATTTGCTATGTTCTATTTTAAATGAAACGCTCTAATACATTGCTGTCAAATTCGTAACCATGGATATGAAAGATCCCATGGATCCCATGTTTCACGTTAAATAAAACTCACGGTATGTACAGAAATATATATTTTATTGATTTTTAATTAATTCGATACGACGATCTCACATAAAACATGAACAACAAATTATTATAAATAATTTGATAAAATGTGCTACATACAAAGTGGTATTAGTTATAATTTATAATTTATTAGTTATTCCTAAGGTAACCATTTTTTTCTAATTTAAAACCAGAACATTTAAAATACCTAAATCAGAAAGCATGAGTATTATTGTCGGTTGTTGGGTATATAAGGGTATATAAGCTATAAAATTGGTTTGTTAAATAATACATATCTTGTATATACTGGTTACATGTTACAACTTAGCAGGACCAAAAACAAAACAAAAATTCAAGCACAAACATACTTCATGCGCAGAGGGTTCCGTCAAATGCTAAAACTGAATCAGTATAATAATTGTTTTTAACTCTTATTCATAATAATTGTTTATATTAATTGAAAAACGTTTCCCATATACCAGCTTGTATATTGTCTATATATATAAGAAAATATAGTATCAATTTTCAGTTTTTCAGACAAATTAATATACCAACTTCATAGTAATGCACACTAAAATAAGGTTAGGTTAAATTAGTTTCAAATTTTCTTAACATATGAACAAAATTTTGCAAATTTAAACAATCACTTGTAAAGAAAGTAACCTAGGTAAAGGTAACGAGCGAAAACTATTGACACAGAGATATTATGCAGTCTTCCATTAACTGTTTTGTATAAAATCTCGAAAACTAAGCAAAATTAGACTCAGTACCTACTTTCGGAGATAAGGAGGGATGCCCGCTGTTTTGCTACATTTTTATAAATTAACCTATCAAAAAATCACTGAAAAAAATTAAAAATATATATTTAGTATCTTTGAAATGTGCTCTCATCAAAAGGGTTCCTGATTTTGTAAATCTGACACGGAACCCTAAAAACAGTACTTCACTGGTAAAATATGGTCACCTTTAGTTATTGTTCAATTTTAGTAACCAACTAAAAAAATAACTAAATTTAATTCGAATACATTTCTTGTAAGTATCTTAATTTGTTATGTCTTATACATTTTTTCAGAAATTATAATAATAATTATTATAATTATTGTTTCTTGTTTTTATTTTTGAATTTTCTCATTCAATATTACGTTAACACAAAAATCATAATAAAAATTTGAAAAATTGTGCCCTGACTGGTATGGCAATTTTCATCTTATAATATTTACGTTATGTTTAATTTTAATTACTGTTATATTTTAATTGTAATTGTATGATAGAAATAAAAGTATTTGGAATAAGTTTATAATACCTACTTCTTTTCTATATTCGAATTTTCTTAAATTTCATTAGGATATCTCTACATCGTATTAATTATTTATATTATTTGTATTTGTACCATAAAGAATAAAGACACATTTAATAGTTATATTGTAAGACTGAAACATTAGAAGATAAATCATTATGGACATTATAAAAACAATGAAATAAAATATTATTGTTATAATAATATGAAGCTTATTTGCATTGTATTGCATTGTACAAATTTAAGAAAGTATGATAATAAACTTTACAAACATTTGTCATCAACTTATTGATTAATTTTTAGAATTTACACAATGATGACCAGTTTCAAGAAATATTTTCTTGTAAATAAATGTAATATTTTTAACATTATGTTAAGTTTCATTTATAATTATTATATAACAAATAGTTTTTTGTATCAAAAGGGTCCAGAGATCATATTGTTATGATAAAAAAGAGGATACATTTTTACCAAACGTAGTATCATCAAATCACATCAAATTTAAATAGCTTGTTATATTAGTTGTACTTGTATTTCCTTATTACTTACTTAAATAATTTTATAACAACTCTATTTCCAATGCTTATAAAATGTTAAACACCTTTGTATCAGTGATATATTAGCAATATAATAACAATAACCTAATTGTGACGTCATAAGTTATTTTATTTTATATCGCCAAAAAGTTATCCATAAATTATGAAATTGCTCAATAAAAATATTGTTGTGAATTTGCAGATTTAAAATTTAGGTGAAAGTTTTCTCCATTTAATTATAGATCAAACAAAAGAATGTCTGTAGATAACAAAATATGTTCGTTCTTGACCTTTTCTTGAGGATGTTACTATAAAGCCCGCATATCGCACTCACAAACCAAAGGCTATCAATTTTTTCTCTTTTCCTATAAGATCTTGACTCCAGATCGAAGCCTACTAATTTCCATAACTTGAAGTGTTATTTTACATTTTTTCAATGTGTCTAAAATTGGCAAACCTTGCGTTGTTGCTATTTTTAACCTCGAAAAATGTCTCTGACTGCATTATTTGCCTTGCAAGATTGGTTTTTGTTTTTATTAGTTATCAAAATCGTTAAACTTGAAACTTCCGACATAAGATGCAAAAATTTTAGAATACCTAATATTCTATATCGCCTTGACCCGCCAGATATCTAATAAAATATGTGAAAATTATAAATTGTAATGTATTGGGACCTTGAAATGAAAATATAATTTCCTTTGCTAGACATAAACAAATTTAGGTAAAGAAAATTTTCACTACTTAACAATAATGAATATATTAATTGATGTTTGTTTAATAAGTGGTAAACAATATTTAATTACTATTTCTGAAAAATAAAAACATAACAGTAAAATAATATTAATTACGTCATTGCGTATAGTTAATTATTTTGGCTGCATATTTAACCGTTTTATCTTCTTTTTTAAAAATATTTTAAAAAATTAATCATTTCTTTAAATCATTGATCGCTATTTTATATTCAAAAGCCAAATCAAGGAAATAAATAAAAAACTAAGTTTGAAGAAAATTAAATAAATCTAGTTTTCAGCTAAAAATCAAATTTCATCTATACTAATATAATAAAGAGGAAAGATTTGTTTGTTTGTTTGAATTGAATAGGCTCCGAAACTGCTGGACCGATTTGAAAAATTCTTTCACCGTTTGGAAGCTACACTATCCCCGGATGACATAGGCTATATTATATATATTTTTTAAAAACATAGAATGGCGGTAATCGATTGGGATTAAATTTCATTTCTCAGAGTTCAAATTTGATACAGTAATAGCTATGAATCTGTCTTGAAACATAGGTATATTAAAATGTTAGTCCGCCATCTTGAAACAAAATGGTGGCAAGCTAACTCAAAATGTACTGCACCGATTGGGTTCAAATTTGTAACTTATGTTCTAACTTATGACATGAGCATACTAAAATATAAGTCCGCCATCTTAAAACAAAATGGCGGTAAATACTAATATAATAAAGAGGAAAGATTTGATTGTTTGCATTGAATAGGCTCCGAAACTACTAGACCGATTTGAAAAATTCTTTCACCGTTGGGAAGCTACACTATCCCCGGGTGACATGTTTTCAAAAAAAAAAAATGGCGGTAACAGATTGGGTTTAAATTTTATTTCTCAGAGGCAATGGGGGGCAAGTGCGTTCAAATTTGGAACAGTAATAGCTAAGAATCTGTGTTGAAACATAGGTATATTAAAATGTTAGTCCGCCATCTTGAAACAAAATGGTGGCTAGCTAACTCAAAATGTACTCTACCGATTGGGTTCAAATTTGTAATGGTTATAACTTATGATCTAACTTATGACATGATAATACTAAAATATTAGTCCGCCATCTTTAAACAAAATGGCGGTATACGATTGGGTTCAAATTTGGTATGGTATAATGGGCGTAGTTAGAATCGTCACCATGTATTGTATGGTAATAACTTAGAATTCGAAAAAACGAGATTCCTTTAAATTCGAGTTGGAGGCGTAGCAACGCGAGCCGGGTTCGCTAGTTTAGGTATAAATAAATAATGTAGACAAGTAGTCAACATTTTTAATTAAAAATTCTTGTTAATTTTCTAGCAATCTATATCTATGGTCTGAACTTATTAACTTTTACATTGTGCGTGTGTGTATGAAAGAAACAAGTTCTAAAAAATAAAAACGTTGTATTTGTATTTCAATTTAGATTGATTGTACTACACAATGTCAATAAATCTATGTATCATTGATCATTTTTTATTCAATCAGTCATCAACCCGTTGATCATAGTGACATCTTTATTATTTCGAGGTCAGATTGTGCTTTGTTTATATTAAGAACAACACATATGAATAACTTGTTTTACAAATATCATCAATGAAATGGTTACCTTATAGCAAATAAACTTTAATATTTGGAAGTGAAAATCAAAATCAAATCAAAATCTACCAACCGAAAATGGGATTTTATTAAAGCATTCTAACATTTTTTGGAATGTAGGAAATACTGCGATAGTTACAATAAATTACAAATTATTATCATACCATATTTGAAAGAAAAAAGGAATAGTCCACTCGAGAAAATTATCTCACTCAGCCTTTGGCCTTGTGAGATTTCCCTCGTGGGTAATTCCTTACTTTGTCCACTTGTAAAGTAAATAACTATATTATCATTAGCACTCAAATATTTTATTTTTTATTTTCATTAGTTAGCAGCTAAATCAAAATTGTAACAAATTTGTAAATTTTTTAACTTCTTTGTAATTAGAAAATGGTGCTATAGATAGAAACAACGTTTTCAATATAAATTGTAGATAGTAACATTTAGTAATGATTGGTATTAAAACAAATCCTATTAATCTATAAATTTTGAAGATATTTCAGATCTGCAAGAAACTACCACTTACGGTTGCACGATCAACACGAAAATCTAATCAGATCTATTTTAGAGTGTCAGAATATTATATACAAAATTTCAAATTTTTTTATTCTGTGGTATTTGAGTTATCGTACCTCCAACATCCATCCATCCACTCATCCAGCCACATTCACCAAATTCACATATTTACAGTGTCAAGGCGGGAGGTTATGAGCTAGCCACATCAGATTTTTTACTTATAAAAGAGGCAAGTCAGAGAATGTAAGACAGTAAGTCCTTTTATAATGGGGTAATTGCATGGTACTAAAAATTTGATTTTTAACACTAGTTTAGTTAGGTCGAAAACATTGGTAAAAATACAAATTTTATTTAAAAAAAATATATATGTTTTTTAGTAAATTGAGATTAAATTTTCTGTGACGTGTGAACAGAAGGTAGGGGAAGCATAGTTAAGAATGTAACCTGTAGATAGCGTGCGAGTCAGTCAACAAATGTTTGAATTTGACATTTGCTTGTCAAAAATACACATAAAATTTAGTAAAAATACATTATTTTATAAATGCAGACTATTTAGTTTATGAAAACATAAATACTTACTTATATTTTACAGAATCAAAACATGTACGATACGAAGTACAAATGTCAAACACATCTGATCTGTCAACTTGCCAAACTCGTTCCCGCGCAAGCCGTAGTTAGGGGCGTTCACTAGTACAGCCGTTGCTATGGCTTAACGGCCATTCATTGGTTGGGTTAGTTTTTACGTCACATATTGAATATTTAAATTTAAATAATTTTTTTTGGGCTTGTAAATAAAAATTTTGTCAAAATAAAAAATACGGGTCCCAAGTTTTGATCTCTTCTTCAAATATATTTAATTAAAAAAATGCATGCAAGTAGCCCATTAATCATTTCAATTATTATAATTGTTGTCACCCAATTATTTTCTGACTTTTTCTTTAGAAACAATAAAATATGTAAGTAATACCAATGTATAGACACAGGACTTTTATAATTTTTGTTTCGTGTAATAAAATTAGTCTCAATCTCAATATTTTGATATGGTTATATTTACTGATAACGAATTAATTATTAATAATTCATAATAGCTATATAATGTGTTGATAAAACTTGTGTACCAAATATAATAGGTATACCTACAGAGTGTTAAGTACTATACTTCAGGAAAAATATTTAAGGATAGGTATGTATTACATGACCTAATACTGAGCATGGAACAGAAAGAATTTTTAAAAAATCGCAAAAAATAATAGTAAAGTAACGAATATTTTTAGTACCACGAGTAGATAAGATTTTATAAATATTTTATTTGAATTTACTATAATACAATACCACAAGTACCTAAGTTCTTTACACAGCGTCCAATAAATGTCTGGTGTTGATAATTAATTTTAATTATGTTGTTTAACAAAATAAATTATGCTGTATGTTATTTTTGTGCCACGCTCAGCACGTCATTCAATATTATTTGCCCTTAATATTTTTTTCCTCTCTTTACTTATGGCACACCGGTCGAGGAGCATCGAGGAGCATCAAGGAACTCCTCGATGAAACTATAGAACGAACCCCGTCCTCGACGAAAAATAGGGGCGCCGCTATTTCAGACGTATCTTTTGTATCTGATTTCGCGCAAAACCTTGATGTATTTGTCACCGATGAAATAGAAATCCATCGCGGACGGGTGCGACAAAAGCTATAAGATTTAGGATTACACATGTAAATCAATGTTTTTTAAACGACTGCAAAAATGCAGTTTTAAAACGCAAAAAATTAAAACAAAATAGTAAGTGGAAAAAACTCGTAAATCAATGTTTTTTAAACAACTGTAAAATGCAGTTTTAAAACGCAAAAAACAAAAACAAAATAGTAAATGAAAAGTTTAACATATACGCTGTATAAAAAAGTTCATTATCACCACAGCGCTAAGTTTAAAGATAATAATAATAAGCAATATTATGACCATGGATGTTGTACGCCCTTATTAAATATTACAAAAATGAAACTGTTTAACGTTAAAATTTACAATTATTACACATACTCATACACAGTATATTTACCTAATATGCGCAAGAAAATATCTATGGGTATTTTTTATATGACTTATGGGGCTTCTTCGTTTCAAAATTCTAATGAAGTTCTCATTATTGAATTAAACATTTACAAGATAATTTATGTTAAATATAAGTGAAAATTATGTTATTTATAAATAATAAAAAATTGTACAACTAATTATAGAAAATGATTATTTTTAGAATAAAACGAGATAACTTTTCAATCACCATCGGTGGTTATAATCATCAACGCTGTTGCTGTGACAACAATAATTCAAAAAAGATGAGAAAATGATTTTTATATAACTGTGAATACTTCCTTTTCGTTATGCCCCGAGCATCCTACTTTAAGCAGCTTGTCTACGTTTTTACCGAATTTCAGAATACTCTCGATTTTACTTTTTTTTTCAGTCCACTTTTTTCCCACTACTAGAGCTGCCTGAAACCAGCCCGAAACTCATACTTTGCCGCATCCTAGCAATGCATGTCATTTTGAAGTTGAAAAATACTGTAAAAGTGTTTTCGTTGCGAGTAAACTGTCAGATTATTATTGAATTCAGGATAATGTTTTATAAACATTTAATAGAGAAAGAATGGATCTACAGATGTACTTTTTTAAAATTTTAAAAATTAATTTCTATCATGAGATATAACCGTATAAAGTTTGCATAAAATAGGATTTTTTTTAATTTTTCGGAATTTTTATATTCATGTACAATTTTTTAATCAAAATTTTAAAAAGGCACATCTGTAGATCAATTCTTTCTCTATTAAATGCTGCTTGAAATAAAATTTTACCATTCTTGCACTGGTCACAAAACACTTGCTACATTTGTACATTTTATGCTGAATTTTAGGTAGTATAAACATCGAATTGAAATAAAATTGTGAGGGGCATTAAGTTATAATATTATCATTTCCTAAGTTAATTACAATTGTTTTTTAATATTTGCTGTCTGTTCTCTAGGGTCAAAGAGTTGCTCAGTATTTTTACCTTTCACCTAAAAGGGAGGTAAGTATAGGAATCGTGGAAAAATTTGATGTCGAGATTTTTGTCAATAAGCATGTTTTACTACCTTTAGTACTATTTCCACGAGGATGTCTGTGTTTGTGTGTATGAATGGATAGGGACGCTTTCATTGCCATTCATTATCTCAAATTCTACTGAACATAAAATTCTGATATTTCGATATTTGGTATTACACACGTTTGGACGTCTGCCGAGATTTAGGTAGAAGTCTGCAAACCGGAGATGGTACTTTCTTAGAAAATAGTGTGAAAGTTACAATTTGTACTACGATATATTTAACAATATTTATTAAAACTTTTTTCTATATCTTTTACCAATAAAATAATGATTTTTGAAAAATATGTAATTTCACCTACCACGATATAAATTGCAATATAGAAAATAAATTTAAAAATAAATATCAATGTGACAGATGAACAGACGTGTAGAGTTTTTGAAATGTTAAGTGGCGTTAAGTGGCACTATTTTAGAGAAATACTACTGGACATTATGTAATAAGTAATAATTTATTAATACAATAAAATTTTGATTCCATAAAGAGCTGATTATATTTTGATAAAAATCAGCGAATCATCAGTGGTAGGTACCCAACCCATGCGATACTTTACTGGAAGAATTGTAACATTTTTTGTAAAACGCTTATGAAATATGAAATTTATTACCTACATTATTATAATTTAAGACTGTTAACAAACTTATTAAATATTAAAATGTCAAGGTGGGCGGTTATGTGCTGGTCACATCAGATTTTTTGTTTTATTTTTTGGTTGATATTACTGCACAAGGGCCACAAGACATAAAGTTTCACTGAGGTCCGAGGGTTATAAAATAACGTGTATGTAAAAGAAATTTGTTTGTAATTATTGTCAAATTATGATACGACCGTGCATAAAGATACTAACATAATTACCTATATTACCATAATACCTTTTGTATTTATTTATTGTCGTAGGACAAGCAGTTTAGATGATAACACACATAATTACTCAGTCTGGGACAAATACTTAAAGATTATGCCAGATAATTTTAGTATTTACATACAATTTTGAAGAATTTTAGATAAATTACTATTTATCTTGAATTACAGATTTTTGTTTTATGAGAAAGATACCACTACAGTACATGTAATTAATCAGTATTAAACAAATATTGAAATATTAATCAATATAATAATATTTGTTTGAATATTATGCACGTATAACAGCTGCTATTCTTTTTAAATGGTAATTGATATTCGAAATTATAATAATAATCCATAGTAAGTACCTATATTTACTAGAATACAATATTAAAATTAACACCAAATTTGGCCCAAATGTGTTATACTATGTGTTAAAAATTCTTTATTAAAGTAATTCTACTATTTAAAAACAACTTACTTACCACAGTTTAGTTAGTCAATATCATCACTCAAAACTATTAAAATTGATTACTGCATCTATTTGTTTGTAAAACACCAACACTTAACTTCAAATACTTCAATACTAATTGAAGAATATAGTACCGGGCGATAAAATTCAAATGGCTAAGTAACTTTGTTACTAATTTCAATAAGAGAGGGGATACGATATCTTAAAGTAATATAATCTTAATTGCTTGTGAATTTTAATACACTTATATTAAATTCGTTTTGATATTGTTACAAATTAATAATCAAAAAGATTGTTGACAGTTTTTTAAAAGGTTGAATATGTAATAATTAGGCCAATGTCAACCAATAAAAATATACAAAAAATATTATAATTAGCCTGTTGCTAAAATGAAACTCCTTTCGGGTTAAGAATATTTTCTTCCAATTTTAACCTAATTTAGTTAATTTATTCATAATAGATTATCTCATCAAAACAAGTAGATATAAATTTGAAAACTATAAATTATATTTTTAATATGGAATTGGAAAATACACCAGGTTTTAAAGTATGGTGACCTCTTTAATTAAACTGATCATGACCTCTCATAATTAAATAATTAATTACTTGCGATACGAAGTATATTTTCAGAAATGTAATAATTAGTTAATTTGTTTAAAAAGAACATTTCTTTACAATATTGTGCATTATAACCAAACATCTTATCTGAAACAATAATTATTTAAGAGATCATAATTTTCTTCCATTCCTTGCATAGAATATCAGAAGATTGAAACGCAAACAACAAGAACAAGAACATTTTAGTCATAAATGACACTTTAAAAATCTGACGTGGCCATCACACAACCTTCCGCAATATCTAGACTTTAAACAGAAATGTATACGTACAATCCGGTGCCCATTTAAAATATACAAATAAAAATCTCAAATATTCAAACACAGAAATTTGCATCACCTGAATAAAAAGATTCATTCACAGGAAAACTCTGCTGTGTTGAAGCCATCCTCCGTTCAATTACTACATTTAATATCTTACTTAGGACTTATATAGCGCTAGTATGCCAACTTGTCACCCGTCTCACCTGTCAATATTTTTTACGCAGAAACAAAAATCAACCGATCATGGATTACAAGATATCAACGTTTTATTTGATAAATTTATTTTTTAAATTTTACTGCAGTTCTTTAATGCTACCAGATAAAGACAATTTTTTTTATAACGTAAGTTGCAAATAACTTTTCCTCTTATTCTCATTACAAATAAATACTATATTTTTCCAAATTTATATAAAATTTTGACAATTAACCTTTTCAATCTTCAAAAAATATCACTTCTGATGAAGATATTTGTAGCAAAATCTAGGGAGCTCTTCCAATTTATATACAAATGTTAAATACCAAATATTAAAATTTTCGGGTAATTCGTATTTGAGTTATGCGACTAACACCCCTTGACCACACACACACACACACACACACACACACACACACACACACACACACACACACACACACACACACACACACACACACACACACACACACACACACACACACACACACACACACACACACACACACACACACACACACACACACACACACACACACACACACACACACACACACACACACACACACACACACACACACACACACACACACACACACACACACACACACACACACACACACACACACACACACACACACACACACACACACACACACACACACACACACACACACACACACACACACACACACACACACACACACACACACACACACACACACACACACACACACACACACACACACACACACACACACACACACACACACACACACACACACACACACACACACACACACACACACACACACACACACACACACACACACACACACACACACACACACACACACACACACACACACACACACACACACACACACACACACACACACACACACACACACACACACACACACACACACACACACACACACACACACACACACACACACACACACACACACACACACACACACACACACACACACACACACACACACACACACACACACACACACACACACACACACACACACACACACACACACACACACACACACACACACACACACACACACACACACACACACACACACACACACACACACACACACACACACACACACACACACACACACACACACACACACACACACACACACACACACACACACACACACACACACACACACACACACACACACACACACACACACACACACACACACACACACACACACACACACACACACACACACACACACACACACACACACACACACACACACACACACACACACACACACACACACACACACACACACACACACACACACACACACACACACACACACACACACACACACACACACACACACACACACACACACACACACACACACAAAAATGAGTTGTAAGGACCCTAATTCGTGCTCATCCACTAAAAATTCACCACCCGATTTTTTGCATGATTCCAATACCTTCCTTTACAGGTAAGCGGAAGGTAAAAATGATAAACATATTGTAAAACAAATGCAGAAGGGAAAACCCACGCTCCATAAGGTACTCACCTCATTTATCAATAATATACGACTCGTTCAAAAGTCTCAAATTCGTAGTATTTGGTACATAAATACATTCAATATATATGGCAATCTTTTTCGTGCGCAAAGTGAAAATTTGCGCACGCCTATTCTCGCATGCCTTTACTTTGCGTATACGCATAGTTGAATTCAAATAAAATGATTATTATTATACTCGCCTACGGCTCATGTAATAAGTTTATATTTATACTCTCTAAAACATAACATATTTACATGGCCATCTTAAATCCCATATGTGCCGCCACTGATTTCTATAATGTAATGGAAAATGCAGATGCAAAACACAATTTGTGATATTTATTTGTTTATTTTTATAAACGGTTATTTATATTAAATTACAACATGATTGTATTTCAAGTAAATAATGTGACTAATACGAGTAGTATTGACAGTGTTGTTGATAAATTAACTAATTAAAAGACGTCTGTTTACCACAATTTTTTAGTAGTAAACTTCCCATCATTCATTTGTAAATCAAATTATTACAGATATTTATTTTCAATTAGCATAAATTATAAAAAGTAATATAGAAATATAAAGTAATTATCTGTAAATAAATAAAACTAGATTTATGAAAATACATTTATTAACTTTAACAATTCAACAATAAATTTTTTAAAAATATTACTCAGTTTGTTCTTCAAATTTGACAATTGCAGTATCCTTGGGCACATTATCACCTACTTTGTACAAAACGTCTGCAATTTTAGCATCTTTGGTAGCCTTTACAACATGTTCCATTTTCATAGCAATGATTACAAACAACGGATCACCCTGTTTTACAGAATCTCCTTTTTTAACTAGAATTTTATCCAGAACTCCTGGCATGGGTGCTACAGATTTATTTGAACCTAAACCAGATTCATTTTCATCTTCCATTGATAAATATTTCGGTTGTTCTAAATTGAGCTGCGTTTTGCCATCCTAGTTGAACATAAAACATTTAAATATAGTGAATAAACAAAATAGAATTATAGCAAGATTATCGTACTTACAGTATCAAAAATACATAAATACTCGTTGTTGATATAAACTTTACAATTTTTAATAGCGCCATCAATTTTGCAGTTCAATAATAATTTGTTATTATCTTTTGTGAGTGTTCCACGAACATATTTCCAATCACCATCGTTGACAGATACTTGGAATGCTTCTGGTTTTAAATATTTTAATTTCACTGCATGTTCTAAAAATATTATATATTGAAAGTAAATACTATTAATTATTATATGTAATCATAGCAATAGTAATATACACGAGTTGCATAATAATTATTTTTCTACCCCCATGCTTTAATTTGTTAATTATCGCCATTATGGTCCTCAAATTGAGCCCTTATAATGTTACGATTCACAACAACAGATAAACTATTTTTAATACAAAAATAATTTAACATGTTGCGAAATACTAACTTTATCCACATGTATCATTAAATAATATTTTATTACTTTTTTAAATGACTTTTTATTTGTAGGAAATTAACTATTTTTGTATCACAATGTTAATGTATCAAAATTACATTCATATTGTAGTTTTAGAAAGATTGCTAAAAAAATTTGTGTTATAAGAAAGTTTGTTTCGAAATAAGTGTCATTCACCACAATTAGGTACTACTTGTGTGGAAAAATATTATGCACATACCTTGATTGTTTAAATTAAATTTAAATGTCCTTTCGTGGTTGTAATTAACTCTGAAGCAAGATTCAACAACAAATGGATTAAATTCATCTTCTTTATTAACCGCATCAATTATATCTTTCATCTCATCAGTTAGTGCACTTGCAACAGCAGCTTGCACTAATATAGCATCTGATGGTTTAGTTTCTGGGAAGAGTTCATTATTATGATCTTTAATAAAATTAGTATGAACGTTTCCAGCAACAAATTCTTTATGTCTGCTGAGATCCAACAAAAAGTTTATGTTAGTTTCCAAACCTGCAATCTGCAACGAAAACAGTTATTAGTACAATATAGAATTGTAAATATTAAACTGAAAAATACATTGTAGTCAGCTAATTTAGCTTGCAGTTTAGTTAGAGCCTCAGATCTGTTTTTTCCCCAAACAACTAGCTTAGCAATCATTGGATCGTAGTGTACTGAGACTTCATCGCCTTGTCTAACGCCTGAAAATCAATTTTTCAATAAAGTTTTTTTTTGTTTCAGTGTAGTGTTGCCAACCTGTTTCTACTCTGACGTCACTACTGGGTTCCGGTGTCGAAAGGTGCAGCAGAGGACCAGCACCAGGTAGGAAACCACTTTTGGGATCTTCTGCGTAAATTCGAGCTTCAAACGCGTGTCCAGATTTTGTTATATCCTCTTGAGTTGCTGGAAGTTTTTCGCCTGCCGCGATTTTTAGTTGCCATTCTACTAAATCGGTTCCTAATAAGAAAATATGTTAATGGGTGTATAAATTGTAAGGTGCTATGTTATACCGGTGATCATTTCGGTTATGGGGTGTTCAACTTGAAGTCTGGTGTTCATTTCCATGAAATGGAAGCTGTGTGTATGTCGGTCTAGGATGAATTCAACGGTTCCAGCCCCTACGTAACCTACAGCTTTAGCTGCTCTTACAGCTGCTGCTCCTAATTCATTGCGTAGTTCTTCAGATAAGCCAGGCTTTAAAAATAAACACAGTTAGTTAAAGTTCCTAAAAATTATAGTCAAAAGGGATTATTCTACAAATTTCAAATGTTCGTTTTCATAATCAATTATGTAAAAATATAATAGCAAAAGAAAATGGTCCAACCCCTGTCGCTATACTTAAGAGTAAGAGATGATTAGAATAGATTTCGATTTACATAACACGAATTATTATTTAATGCTAATTCATTTACTGAACGAATTCTAAGAAAAAGTTGTATAATTTTTATTTATACAGAGTTTTTATTGTAATTATGGCAAATATGTCACATTTGCGGTATAAATGAATATATCTTTGCGGTTAAAGTTGCGTAAGTAAAATTAACATAACAATTATAAAAATAACTATCACTTACTGCAGGTGCTTCTTCAATAATTTTCTGATGCCTTCTCTGAACGGAACAATCTCTTTCAAATAAATGCACAGCGTTTCCATGTTTGTCGGCGAATACTTGCACTTCAACGTGCCTCGGCTCTCCGACAAATCTTTCCAGAAGAACATCAGAGTCGCCAAATGATTTTTGAGATTCAGTTCGTGCAGAATTTAACGCATCTTTGAATTCGCCCGCGGTTAACGCAATGCGCATTCCTTTTCCACCGCCGCCTCGCACGGCTTTGATCATAATCGGATATCCGATTCTGTGGGCTTCATGTTTTAATTTTTCGGTACTTTGATCTTCTCCGTGATAGCCTTCTACGATTGGTACTCCTGCTGCTGCCATTATTGCCTTTGATGTGCTAAAACATATTTTATGCTGTATGCTATATCATAATCATTGTAAGCCTCAATTTGAGAACCATAATAGCGTTATTCTTTATAGGCCAAGGACCATTAATCCAGTATAGTACCCAGTACCATAATGAAATAACAAACAACTCGTTACTAATGAAGTTTTGAAAACAATATATCGGATGTTTTTAGAGGACCATAATAGCGTTCTTTATAGGCCAAGGACCATAATGAATCCAGTATAGTAACCAGTACCACAATGAAATAAAAAACAACTCGTTAATAATGAAGTTTTAAAAACAGCATATCCGATTTTTTAGATTTAAATTTTTTTGTTCAATAGAAAATAATTTATTTTACTTTTTCACTAATTTACGCCAGCAGATTAAATTTTGTATGCAATTCAAATCATAACCAATTATTATGGTACAAGTCGTGTTATCAAACTCGGCTTCGCCTCGTCTAATAACCTTCACGACTAGTACCATAATGGTTGATGTTACGATCCTTAGAACATAAATAACTAGTATCCTCTTAATAAAAACATCGTTACTATTTATAGCGATTTCAAGCAAGCCAAGTAAAAGATTAAGATTACCCAATGCCCACAAATGACTGCTCAAAATTTTACCCACTCGTGGCTAGTGAGTAATTTGTTACATTGCTTGTTTAAAATCGCTATAGTAACGATATTTTGGGTAGGAACATAATATTTTAAAATAATTTTGCATGGTGTTGAATAAATGTTACACTTCACACGTAGAAAAAGACGAATGACCCATTCAAGTGGGTAATTCCTTACTTTTCCCAATAGTAAAGTAAATAACTATGATCCACGACTATTAAATAATACATTAATGATTATACAATTATTTGCAGTGAGTAATGTATTAGGGTTTTTGACCAATACATTTCAAAAATAAAAAATTTGTACAGCTGGCAGTCCAAATTTATCTTATAACATGAATGAATTATTTAATAATATAGTCGTGGATAATATATAGTATTAGTGTAACATGGCAATCACTCACTTGAATGATTACGACACGCGCCTTCGTGCAGTAACTTTCATTCTCTTGTGTAATGACCATCGTTAAACTCTCATAGAATAATAATAATACTAATATTAAGTGTAAATCCAGAAAATGTATGTCATAATGTGATACCTTTTGATTCCCATGTCTCGGATAGCTGATGCAGGTGGTCCAATGAATATGATTCCCTTTTTCTGGCATAATTCTGCGAATTCTACGTTTTCTGATAAAAATCCATACCCTGGGTGTATAGCTTGGCAACCCGATTTAAATGCTACATCTATAATATTCTCTCCTCTTAAATAACTACTAGAAGCTGCTGCTGGGCCTATATTATACGCCTCATCTGCCTAAATTAAATGTTAAATTTAAGGGATGTTAATTTATGTATTTAAATTTAGCGTTACCATAGAAACATGCATTGATGATTCATCTGGATCGCTGTAAACAGCTACTGTTTTCACCCCCAAACGACGAGCTGTTTTCATAACACGACATGCTATTTCTCCTCGATTTGCTATTAGAACTTTATCTATATTTGTAATTGTGCTTTTCCATCGGTATATTGAGGTAGAGAGTGGTCCCTTGCTTTAAAAACAAAGAAAAGTGAAATTAACATTCATATTTCTTTTGTTTCCCGCTTAAACAGTTGACTGTCAAAAGATGTCAGCACCTGTTTATCATATTACTTAACCCTTTCAAAATTACTTATCATTTATTATTGCTTATCAAAGTAATAATTTATAATAAACTTATTACTAATAGAAGCAAAAAGTGAATAAAGAAATACACACCATTTTAGGAAGTAGCGTGCATATAGAGCCATTGGATTGAGATTTTTCTTATTTTTTGACGAGCACGCGTATTATCAATCAAAATAAAAGATCAAACTTATGATAATGTGCCCCTCTCAAGGAGACGTACGTAACTGCTTGCTCTAAAAATTACTTTTTTATTCTTATCAGGCTTGAATAATGGCATAAATAAAATAAGAACGATTTATGAATTAACCTTGAGAGGTCATCAACTTGCTTAAACTTTAACCCCCACTTCTTTATTTTAAATTAAGACAAAATGCATTACTAAATAAAAAATTATTTATTTGTACCAACTTTCTTAAAAACTTTTAATGAAATCATAAAAATACAACTGTTAAAGGTTATGGATATAGTAAATGTAACATGTCAATGTATGAGGAGTAAAGTTCGTAATATTTTATTAATCATCACAATAACCAGTCAGTAATGTAAAAGATACCGCCAACACATTTGTGATGAATATATATAACGGTTGTAACAAAAATCAACATTTTTAGTTATTTAAAATTTTACAAACTATCAGTTAACAATTTACAATCAAACAAATGAGAATCTGCATTAAATGCAATGCTTAAAACAAATAATAAATACAAACACTAATCATGTAAAAATTTCATTAATATATAAAATACGTACGATAAAACTTAATTTGTATGTCAGTTGTGCTTATTAGCAAGTTAGTAAAACAATATTAATTTTAAAAGTCTAAAAACATACTCTTGTCCTAAACATTACAATTACTTTTTGTAATTTACAAAAATCATTAAATATAAAATTGATCGAATAAATAAATAATAAGTGAAGTAAAATTTCGTAATATACGTTTTAAAATTAGCAGCACAACGAATAAAACAATTATTGAGAACACTGTACACTGTACATTATTTCATAAAACTTGTATATAAAGTTAATTTAATTATATCTACAAATAAAAATTATCCAGATTTTATTTTGTACATCGTTTCCGTCACTCGAAGAATCCATTCTTCAGTGAATACACCAAGTTGACATCAAGTTGGCGTATTCACTAACGATAGTTCATTTGTTTACGTTTACTGCGTTGCTAACCTACGAATTAGGGATCAGTCGCCATACATCGCCTCAACACACTTGAGTCCAAGCTCACCCGAGACGCCAGGTGGAGATAATTGTCATCTCCGATCGGCGCAGCTCTAAAACAAGAAAAGACAAATTAATATTTATCTCTACAAGTACCTACAATAAAAATCAAACATTTTTAATATGTTAGCCCAGTTGGTTCAGTAGCATAAACGTTACTTCTTAGATTGATTCCTATTTGTCTAAAATTTTAGCAGGCTGTTTTTTTTAAAATAATCATTCATTGACCATTACGATTTTTTTATTAGGGCTTCTGACCAATATCATTTCGACTATTGAAACTATTCAATTAGAGAGGAAAGCGCTTCTTTTTCCCACTCGAGCTTTTCTCTCGTGTTAGACACAACATATTTTTCACGACATTATTTAAAAACATTGTAATAGGGTAGTTTACCACTTTTTTAAAAGTTTTTTATTGAAACTTCATGTTATATGAAAGCGATTGAGAGTGCTGATAAGCCTTAATAATTGTTCTTAATAAAGCTGTAATTAATTTTTAAAGTTTGTGTGACGAAGATGTATAGCTGAAAATCTTCTCATACAATGGATCTGGAATTAAAATGTAGTCATGTAAAATCAACTGTTTTTAAATGTTACAAAATAATAAAATACAATTTGATAGTTTCTTTATTACTGTAAGAAAGACTACACGTGAAAATATATTCTTCAGATATATAATTTATAATTTGCATTCAAAAATTTGATCCTGAGTTTTAATACCACTTATATGATTCGCAGACCTATGTCAATCAACATAATCTTACAATGGGAGTATTCGGTGGCAACTGTGCGAACTTTGGCGGCAGTGTCCCAATATACCTTTTCCGAATTTTGTAGTGAGATATTATGTGCACTAACTATAGTGTGCTAGCATAAAATCATACTTTTTTACTAAATCTGTATTGAAAATTACTTTACATGACAGTTCACAGATAAAGAAACACTACGTTGAACAAAGATAGACGGCATACACGTAGAAATAATTCAGAATAATTAAAGAACTATTAACATTTTGAAAACTTTTTTCATGGCAATAACTAATTTTTGAGGTCTCCTTTCAATATAATTGACTGTATTGCTAATTTGCTGCTATGGTAAAGTACCCTATTGTAGAAGAAACACATAACTAGAAGTTAGGTTATAACTGCCATCTGTCAGACTGCCGTTTAAAAACAATGAAATGTCAAATTAAATTTAAGTTGTAAAATTGTAGAAAAATAAAGTATAAAACATAATAATCACTATAAAATCAGAATTTTCAATAAAATAATAAATTTACCGAAAATTTACTTACAATTTTTGAATTTTTAAAATATTTCATCGTAAAATAACACTGGTGGTAAAACTGCTAACTTTTCTCTCTAGAGGGAAAACTTACTTTCCTCATTATTTCGCGAGAAGAAAATTGTGTTTTCTTCGCATGTCGTGAAAAAATATAATATTGTTCGTTGCTAGGTAAATAGGTAACGTACATAAATTTAAAAAATAAAAGATTTTTGACAGCTGTCAGAGCAAATTGATCTAAAATGTTGCAAAACCAACTTTTAAGCTGCATTCAGACCGACCCACTTATAAGTATAAGTGCCTAATTGGCCAACCAGCGCTCAGCGTTCGCTTCGTCAAAATTCCAATTTCATTTATAAGTGTAATCTGAAAACCTCCCAAAGTTCTATCTTTTCCAATCAGTCCACTAAGTGAACAGTGCGATAGGTATATCATGTGATCTTTATCATCGAACTGTCACTTGGGGACAACGTACAACACTCGAAAGTACTGACGTTGCCTTGTACTTTTGTTGCTTTGTACATGCGCGGTTTTGTATGAACACTGGAAAGTATTTGCGCCGTATTTTATTTACACCGCCTTGTGCAAACACCGAAATGTACTTTTCTCGAAAGCACAAAAGTAGAAAACAGCGCAGACGCAAACCAATGCTGCAAAACAGGAAACTGTAATTATACATATACTCATATACACATCACGCACTCACTACATTGAATAGTTTTATAAGAGTAGTTATCAAAAACGGAGTATGTTGGACTCAAGGAGGCAAGGAGGGTTTTGTTAGTTTTATTTAGTCTATTTAGGTAATCTAGTTTTGCTAAACTTAGTTCGACATCTATAGACTAAAGTCCTAAACACCAGCATTGGTTTGCGCCTGCGCTGTTTTCCACTTTTGTACTTTCGAGAAAAGTACATTTCGGTGTTTGCACAAAGCGGTGTAAATAAAATACGGTGTAAATACTTTCCAGTGTTCATACAAACCCGCGCATGTACAAAGCAACGAAAATACAAGGCAACGTCAGTACTTTCGAGTGTTATACACTCACCCGTCACTTGCATAGATAAAAGCTGCGTTTTATTAATGACATACAAAATAGATATTAATTTAATTAAATTATTATAAATAGTAATTAATGAAAATATCGTATGCTTGTGTTGTAAAATATTATTACTGAATATGTAAACATATTTAAAAGCATATAAATTCTACTTTTTAATTTACATATGTATGGAAATCCATTTTCTTTTAATAATAATAATTTATTTATACTGCAATACAACAGGATAATCCCAGAAAAATATTACAGTGTAAAAAAGAATCAAGAAAACAAATATGAAATATCAAATAACAAACACAAACCAGATTCAAACCGTAGGCCGTTTCTAACCTAACTTAACGAGCATAGCGGATATTATAAGATAAAAAATATTTTAATATGCAAATTGTAAAAATCACACAACAAATTGTACTTAATAAACAATTATTATGTATTTAAATTTAAATTTAGAACTTATGAAAATATTTAAATTTAAATACATAATAATTGTTTATTAAGTACAATTTGTTGTGTGATTTTTACAATTTGCATATTAAAATATTTTTTTATCTTATAATATCCGCTATGCTCGTTAAGTTAGGTTAGAAACGGCCTACGGTTTGAATCTGGTTTGTGTTTGTTATTTGATATTTCATATTTGTTTTCTTGATTCTTTTTTACAATGTAATATTGTTCTGGGATTATCCTGTTGTATTGCAGTATAAATAAATTATTATTATTATTATTAACAGAAAATGGATTTCCATACACATGTAAATTAAAAAGTAGAATTTATATGCTTTTAAATATGTTTACATATTCAGTAATAATATTTTACAACACAAGCATACGATATTTTCATTAATTACTATTTATAATAATTTAATTTAATTAATTAATAATATTAATTTAATTAAATTAATATAAATAGTAATTAATGAAAATATCGTATGCTTGTGTTGTAAAATATTATTACTGAATATGTAAACATATTTAAAGGCATATAAATTATACTTTTTAATTTACATGTGTATGGAAATCCATTTTCTGTTAATAATAATAATTTTTTTATACTGCAATACAACAGGATAATCCCAGAACAATATAACAGTGTAAAAAAGAATCAAGAAAACAAATATGAAATATCAAATAACAAACACAAACCAGATTCAAACCGTAGGCCGTTTCTAACCTAACTTAACGAGCATAGCGGATATTATAAGATAAAAAAATATTTTAATATGCAAATTGTAAAAATCACACAACAAATTGTACTTAATAAACAATTATTATGTATTTAAATTTAAATATTTTCATAAGTTCTAAATGTTTCCAATTGGTGTTCATTCACTAATTTGGTAGGTATACGTCCATTTGATTTATACTTATAATTGTAAATATTTCACTTATAAGGGGGTCGGTCTGAATGCAGCTTTACGCTGCAGACATGCAAATCTATTTGTATTCTGACGACAGTAATATTTAAAGGAAATAAATCAAATAACATAATTGACTCTGCTGATAATTTATTATGAATTTTTTATGGAAATTTCTTCAACACCAGAAAATAAAAATCTACAACATTCATACACAGGAAAATGCAACAACAGAAGATGCAAATCTAGAAAATTTAAAATTAATAAAATATCTGCATCACAGGAAAATTAAAATCTAGAACTTTAGATTTGGCATAAATGTAAACACAGGAAGAAGCAAATCCAGAAAAATGATTGTCAAAACTGAGTATGTGGGACTAAAGAATGGTAATGGAGTGTTAATTTAGTCCAGTTCAACTTAATTTTGTTGAAAAGGCTATAGGTTAGGTACCCTGTTAGAAAATAACGAAAAAATTTTGATAGGTAATTGGGGCGTGGTTTAGGAGTTAACAACAACACATTTTCGATCTTTAAAAAAGAGCACCAATAGTCCACAAAATCGTAATAGAAATAATCAGGTAAAATTTTAAAAAACGACAAAATAACTACAACACTAAAACATTTAAAACATAATTATCAATTGTTGACATAACATTTGAACTGTGTGTAAACCGCTCTTGACACAGCACGTAGCAACTAATAGAATCACAAGAATCTATCTGTCAAAATTCAAACAGAGTATAGTTTCTAGATTTGCATCTTACTGTGTTTACATATATGCCGAATCTAAAACTCTAGATTTGAATTTTCTGTGAATGAATCTATTGTTGCAGGCATTTTATAACTTGAGATTTGCATCTTCTAGTTACATTTCCTGTGTATTTATTTTCTAGTGTTGAATGAGCACCTACTTTTTACTGTGTGCTAGTAAAGTAAATAAACAATCAACTCACTTGCTCCCGTATTTGGTGTCCCGCGCCAGCGACCTCAAATACGTCCGATGTTTCTGTTCTAACTGGAACGCGATTTCCCTCAGTTGTGTGAGCGTTTTCAAGCAGCTCTGCACGTCGTCGATGGCGGACGGTAGCTGCGTCTCCGTTGTGTAGACGGCGCGGTGTTCACACATCCCCATCAGCGTTTCCAGTCGCGAGATGTGCGAGAACAACAGCGAGTGAATGCGTTCCAGGTCTCGCTCGGGGTCGAGGGTCACGTGCAGACTGCTGTCGGGTCGCGAGACTTCGCTGCAGCCGGGTGCGAGCTCGTTTGTCATGTTACAGCTGAGAGAAAGAAAAATCATTAATTAACTGCCAATCTTTTAAAACAAACTTTACTGAATATTGAAGAAATGGTCACTTAACAAGAACCGCTGTCATTTATTATTTTATGTTTATAATACTGAAGGCAATATTTTTGTTATATTTAACAAATATTTAAGTGACAGCGGTGTAACTGACCATTAGAATGTTATTGCAGGTCAGTCCAGCTTCTTCAGAATAAGGATAGCCTGTAGTCAATGAAGTATATTATCCTTTTCGTTTTACAGTGCATGATTGTAGCTTGGCGACAATTATAAGATACTGAATTATTATATTCAAAACATAATATATTAATTCAGTGTGACTATAAAGTCTGTACTGTATTGAAATAGAACAACGGTACATCTGGCTATTAGATAAAAATATTGAAATAAAATTAATCTCGTTAAAACGACCAAGACAATTCATTCATCATAAAAATCTTACAGAAACATGAAATTCCAGAGGCAAGAGTAGAATCCTAGAATCTAATAGTTATTTTTGTAACAAGTATGTGAAATGAATGATTCTGAAACGAATGCAATTTGGAATTTGAATGGAGTTTCAGAAATCATGAAATTCGCACATCCGACATACATATAAATGTCATTTTACAAACAGTCGAACGGCCGTGTGGGAATTTTAATCGAAAGCGCAGCATGAGCGTATCGTAATGATTTTCAAATGCATGTTTCCTATCTGTTGCTATGATACCGCGTTATTCACCAAAAGTAAATAACATGCTCGTATTTCTTGCGGAATTTCTCTTCGGGTCGTGCCGCAACCCGCAAGAAACAGTTGTTTATTTCGACACTTGATAAGTACTACATAATATACAATTTTCCACATGTATTACAAACAAGACAATTTTCTGCAATTGTCCTCAAAAACATAATCATAATATTAAAATTTAAAGCATCATAGTCGCTGGTTACATAATAATAATTAAATAAAACAAAACAAAATTAATTTTTCGTACTTGTACTAGAATTTGGCTATTTGCTGCACTCACTTTTAATTTTAGAATTTCTATTTCCCGCACGATCGCGAAATTTTTTTTATCAAAACTTAAGCACAATGTGATTTATCACTTCAATATCTAAACCAATGACATAGTATATGAGGTTGCTACCCCCAAATCGAATAAAAGGCGTATTATGTTGTATAAATTGTATTGAATGCATTAAAATGAACCAAATCAGTGAGTTCTGTTAATTTTCAGAGTAGAATTTCAGATACATGAAATATTAAAAATAATGAATAGCAAATTTTGATCTAATGTCAGATAGAGAAAAAATATTTGCTTTATCGGTTCACTTAAGATAAAAATCTGCTGTGGCCAGTACACGACCTCTCGCCTAATTCTGCTTATTCTACTAATCTAATAAATAGTTTTACTTACATTTTAATAGTTTCATGTTATCATGTTCATGTAATATGTAAACGATAATGTAAACCAAGATGCAAGCAAAAGATGTCAACTGTACTGTCACTGTCATTATAATTCAAATTTTGAGTAAAAACAAATTTCATATCATGGACAACAAGATACTGGTACTTAGTTGCACTTTATTTTATTGCTAAATACTACCAGATTCAGCAAATTGTATTTAAAATTAACTGTACCCATAGATAATTATATTATCTTTTATTTTTATTTGCAAAAATTGTCATAAATAAATAATGTACCAATTTATTTAAGAAAAACTATATCAAGTTCCAAAAAGTACTATTTCCGGTTTACGGATTTTTACCAAAATCTTATCCGGTGTTAAGATCCCTATTAAAACCTTAAATATGAAATTTGGTTATTAAAGGTTTGATACTTTTTCAGTTATCGTGGACGAAAAATCGTCAGTCCATACATTCATACAAACACACATACACACACACAGACATCATCGTGAAAATAGTAAATTCGTATTGTAGAGACCTTGAAACGTGCTTATCCACCAAAAACTCATACTCGAAAATTTTGACCCATTACAATACCTCTCTTATAGAATATGAGGCGAGAGGTAAAAATATTTAGCAATATAGGGGTTCATAAAAATGTCGTAAAATTAATGTTGGAGAATATCAAAATTAAATAAATTAGCTAGTATTGGATTAAATACTAACTGCGATGTTAAAAAATTACTCCCAACAAAGCTGTAATTTTAAGTTAAAAATGTGGGAACGTTAAAAGTATTACTTGTTGCAGTTATATTAGCTTCAATATATTTAATTGATAATTACTGTATTACTTTCAAGGTTCAAAGTTATCTCTAGCGGTTAGAGACCACAAAATTGCAACCGCGGAAAAAATTAAAGTAGGTACTAAAAATTTGCAACTCACCACAACCAATGTCCGTTGATAAATGCACAGGGGTGGTATTTTTCCAAGCGATTCATATTCGTCTGACAGAATTTTGTCAATAAATCTATCCATTCTTTTTCTTCCACACAATTCGCGGCTTGGACGTAAAGCGCTCGTTCTGGCTGCAGAATTTGGAACATGTTCTTCATCTTAAACGACCGTTCTGTCAATCGTTCCACTGCTAAGATGTTTGACAATGGAATTTTACATAACGCATCTTTGCCTAAAAGTAATAGAATATTATTTAACGAGCACATAATGTACGTTATAATTCAAGAGGATGAAAGTATATAATCATGCGAGTGAATTATAGCCATTATGGACTAGTTATTAAAATATTATCCTATCCTCACATTTTGGTGTGATGACAGATGACAGTTGTTTTGAATAATGGACTCATAATATAATAGGGTTAAATTATGAATTCATAATACAATAGTGTGTCAAAAATTAAAATAAATTCAAAAATTTAAAAAATTAAATTAAAATATAGTTCAAGTGAATTAAAGTTTATGCACGAGCTGATCATCCGTATGAATTATAGCCATTATGTGCGAGTCAAATACGACGTTTTACCTACAACTTTGTAAATAAAACATTTCTTTACAAATTTGTATTCATTAAAATATTAACCTAACCAAACATTCCAGTCTGATGACAATTGTGTTGAATAATGGACTCATAATACAATAGTATTGAATTTTGAATTCATAATACAATAGTGTGTCTTATGGAGGGGTTTATCTTACTAATGAATGTATTATTCATTGGTTGTATGTCAACATTATTATTTGTGAGTTCGAGATATAATTGAAAATTTTACCTTTTGCTTTCGAATAACTGAGATCATGAGTTGTTAATCTAAAGTATCTTTGCTTAAAATTTTTACGGCCGAATCGCTTCCGACCCTGGGCACGCTTCGTCATTATTCTGAAAAATCAAAATAAAATTAGTAAAAGTTCGGTAGATAGATTTAGTAAAATGTTAGTAATGTCCTACCTCTTTTTACTATCGCAACAAGCAGCATTAAAAGCACTTACAATATTAATTAGTTTGTTGTTAAATGTAATAATTATTACACTTACCCTTCTTTTAATAAAACTGGCGTATCCAAAGTTTTGGCCTGTGGATTTGAACTAGCAGAAATAATTTCTAAAAAATTTCGGACTGCCTGAACATGCTGGTCCGTATAAAACGCCCTGTATACACACTCCATGTATTCTTCTTTGCACATTTGTTGAGCCGAGCGGCAACTAACTAAATTTCCTAACGACTGAATAGTCTTTGAGATCAATGTTAACGTTCTATTGGTCTGAGAATCCTGTAAAGAATAAACATTTAGTGACAATGCTCAGCAGTAAAAAATATTTCCTGTTTCACTCGATTCAATTTATTGCAGGGATTCAAACTGAACCGGAACATGAACGACAACCGCAGCTATTTTATTGAATCCGAAACCAAAGCTGAACCGTTAAAAATATTTTGGTGCCCCCAGAAATGGAGCCGAGCCGTTGGATGTGGACCGGTTCGGAGTGGTTTAAATCATAGAAAGAATATGAAAACCGAATTCTATAGAGCAGAACAGTAAACCGCGAACCAAACCGATCCCGAACCGATATTTTGTGCGGTTCGAGTCACTGATTTTATTGTTTCAAAAAAATTTAAAAAAATAAAATATGTTCTAATTCGTCAATAAATTATTGATCAAGGTAAAATTGACGAATTTTTTGTGTATTACACACAACAATAAATTGAAAATTGATCAATAAATTGAGTCTTGTAAAACAGGCAGGAGTGCTCTTACAATTTGCTCGGTGGTGAGATCAAAAAGTCGGGGCCCCAGAATAGCCGGAGCAAAAAATCTCAAAAAAATAAATCCAGAAACAACCGAATACCGCACTTCTCGGTTTTCTGGAAAGTAAGTCATGGCGGACTCCTTCAAATCATGGAAGATTTGACACATGACAGCAGGACAATGGACGGCACTTTGTGTTATTGCTGTGAAAATCTTCTGGACGTATTCCTTCAGATTATTGAGATTCGTTTCGATTTGGTTTGGGTCCTTCACTCTAGCGGTGTCAATCTCACACGGTTTCTTCTCTTGGAACACGAGATCTAACGTTGGACGTAAAGTTGTGTGCAAGTATCGTAGACCCGCCAATCGCATCGTCTCGTCCATCATCTTCGACACCAAGGTGTTCCCGCGGAAGATCGTTGTTGGATCACTAAAAATATAATAGCATATTATTCGATGAGAGTTTAAGTAAGATCATTATTAACGAGAATGTAAGTTTCGTAATCATTCCAGTGAGTAATGTTAAAAGTCTCATCACATAAGCATTTGGTTTGAAGGTTTACATTTATATTTCAGTCTAAGAAATATAGCAATCATATAATAAGCTTAAAATAGCTTTAGCAAGTGATAAACATAAACCTAAAGTTTGGAGATTTCAAACTTTAGTGCTAGAAAGTGAAAATTGTGGAAACTCAAGAATTTAAACATTGTTTAAGTGAATGAGGCGGAATGAGGGGTACACTTGAAATACTAATATTTTATCCACGACAATTTAAAAAAATTCATTCATTTTATAAGATAAATTCGCACTGACAAAAAAGCGAGTTCATCGGTTCAGCCCCAGTCCAAATATATACACCTTAAAAAGGGTTATTGATTGTTAATTATGGGCGAGAAAGCTTCCTTAAAGGAATTGTCATATATAATACCATTAGTGACTATGATTTTGCCGGCAATTTTTGCCGTCTGGTCACGACTGCTTGTTGCGTCGAAAATAAACACGAGTGCGTAGCACGAGTGTTTATTTTCTAAAGCAACAAGCAGGAGTGACCAGACGGCAAAAATTACCAAAAAATCATAGTCACGTATGGTATTCGGCTTGACAATTTCTCTTCTCTTCCAGAAATATTAGTTTATAAATTATTACTGAAATGTCAAAATAAAGTCAACTGACATAATATCTATAGCAACGCTTCGTGGAGTGAAAATTGTCAGTGTAATTTTCACTAGTGAAAATTGTCAGTATAATTCGTCTGTGATTGGTTCAATTCAGCAAAATACTGTGTTTTGATTGACTGAAAAACTATGAGTGGAATTGTCATATATAATACCATTAGTGACTATGATTTTGCCGGCAAAAATTACCAAAAAATCATAGTCACGTATGGTATTCGGCTTGACAATTTATCGAATTATTTTATTTATTCCAAAAAAAGTAATGTATTTTTAAAACAATCATCAACTGACATAGTATCTAAGCAACGCTTCGCGGCAATTTTCACTAGTGAAAATTGTCAGTCTAATTTTCACTAGTGAAAATTGTCACTGTAGTTCGTCTGTGATTGGTACAATTCAGCAAAATACTGTGTTTTGATTGAATGAAAAACTATGAGTGGAATTGTCTTAATAAATATTAATCGTATCTTCACAGTTCCTTCAAGATTTTCCTGTGATTTGCAAATGTCAAATCGTTTGTAATTTTTGTACTGTTTTTCACTGGGTATACCGTATTTAATATTATTTATTACTATACTTAATCCACGACTATACCAAATAATTTACCCATTTTATAAGATAAATTTGCACTGACAGCTGTCAGAAATCTTTTATTTTTTAAATTTGTGCACGTTACCTAGCAACAGATTTTTATGTTGGAGTCAGTTTTATTCTTTTATACAAGAAGTTCTATTGGTTAAGTCAAAAGCTCAAATACAATAAGTTTTATTGGTCAAGCAGTACACTTACGTCAATTTAGAAATTTCGGAATTAGCTAAGGCTCGAATGATAGGCACTATCTTTCCATGATGCATGAAAACTCGAACTAAAGGCTGAGCTGCTTCCATCTTACTCGATACAATTTCACCCAAAATATAAACAGAACTAGATGTAATTGGCTAAAACAAAACACCACAATCAGTAACAAACTAAAATGTAACGTTTAATTGTTACTCACTGTTATTTCAGCACTCTGTAACAATAAGGCACTAAGTGGTTCATATGTTTCGCTGGGAAACACATGGTCTGCAGTGTACTGAATTTTTAATCTCAATGATCCAAGAGAATTATCCGAGGAGAGTCTTGTACCAGGCGGTGTCGAACAAGATTTGCTGGGACGATTTTTACCCGATCGTGGTTGTAAAAAGTACCATGCATTAGTTGCTGCTGCATTTTGCTGTTGCTGTCCTCGAATAGGAACCCTAACTTCGCCGAGAAACACATCGTCAGCCATTCCTGGACTATCATGCCAGATAGAAACTGATAATTCACATATTTCCACTTCACTTTCTGGACAGACTGTGTAAGTTGTGTCTTTATCCTTTTCCCGTTCGTCATAGTTTTCAAACACAAACACTTCTTCAAACTGAGGATTCACTGTTTCTTTTCGTATTTTCGTTCTTTTGGTGCTTCGCTTCCCGTTTGAGTATGTAACAGTAACAAGTGCATATGGGTCACACGAACCATTTTTAAGCGTCAATTCGGAACATTCCACTACACGAACTCTTAAACGTTTATTGCAGTTAAAAACTTCTTTTCCATTTCGGTCAAGAACTGGATCAAATTTGATTTCGATGTTTGCTTTGCCTTGCACTTCACTATCTGCATCAACTGGCCTGATTGCAAACCAGTGGTCTTTATTGTGATATGAATTCAGTTCTTCACGTTTTATTGCAACTTTTCCTAACACTTTGTCTTGTTTGAGATGTCGATCTCTGTCGTACACGTACACTGACAAATAACGAAACTTTCGAGGCACATCAAATTGGAATTCTTCACCAAAAAATGGACTAAAAAAGAGTAGAAGGCACTTAGTATGTCACTACGTCAACTTAAATTCTAGGGTTAAGTCACTGTTATTTTTATTTGAATTACGTACTTTAATGTTTTTTCCATCGTTGATGTGCGAAAAATTTCCTCTTGGTCCAGTGAAAGAGTACAGTATACATCTCTTTGCATAGTTGACCCATGGCTTCGACACTGCAGATTCTTCGCTTCACCTGACACAAATACAATTTTGGTTTAGTAACACTGTTGTAATATTTATATTTAAAACACATTTTTCACAAACACTTCACCACCTGTTTTCTCAAATCGTCAATGACAACAAACACTTGAGTTTAATTGTGACAGTGGATGTACATAACCCACCTTTTTAAAGAATACAACGTAATGCAAATATGGATTTTCACATTTCAAGGCAAAGTAATTAGTGCATAAGGAACTTTCACTTACCGATTTTGATTTTTAAACGTTCTTCAACACGAACTTTATAGTTTTCGTCCGCCATGATAACTCCATATCCTGAAAACTGAATGGCTGTGTGACAGCAGTGAGCAGCGGGCAGACAGTTGGCCGTGGACAGACTCGTCGTTTATGGAATGGAAGTTAAAGGCTCGCCTCGTCGCCTCAATGCTCGCCACTTCCGATGTTGCAATGGACCGCACTCGCTGCTAATGTTGCTATGTTTGTACAAGGTGTAATCACTGTGTACTGCGAACACCAATATTCACGCTATTTTAATTAATCTATTTTCGTTCACACGTGTAATTCGATAAACAGTAGTTTTTATGAATGAAACCGAGCGACATATGTGTACAAACGAGGCATGTGCACTGGCGTCTAAACATTGACAAGTAGCACACACTACGCATTCTCCAACCAAACGAAACATGAATGAATGAATGAATAGAAAAACTCTGTTCTCACGAATACGTCATGTACAATTCATAATTTCCATACGCAATTCAATTGTAGGCGTGGGATTAGGCATGCTTGAAAATATCTTTTTACAATATATTATTTTCACGTTCAAATGCAGCATTTCCACAAAATAAAAAATAAACTACAGCAAACGACAGAAAAAAACAAAGAAATTCGTTCTGTTTAGTGTGAGAGATACACGGTGAATGAAATAGACATTATTATCACAGCATTACCATTGTCAGTAATTTAGACCGCACTCCCACGATGTCATTATGTTTATTAAAGATATTACGAAAAATATTGCCCTGGACAATGGCTCCAAAGTATGTTATGGGAGGCTGTCGGCGAGATAAGAACTTCTTATTGTTCGGAAGAAATGGCATCCGTTGTAAAATATCGTTGGCTTTGTAGAAATAAGAATGATGTCGCACGTAACACGTAACTGGAATTTTTACAGTGCTACAAACGGCTTACAAATGACATGTGTCATGTTTTATATGAATATAATTTGACATCCTGCAGCGCGCACGGAATACGAATAACGAAACCGATTCGCCCGATTCAATAGAATAGTTCGCCGCCGTGTAACGATTGTCGATTGATATGCGCATATTCCTACGCCCACCTACTTACTCTCATATTAAACGCCCATTTCATGAATGAGTAGCGAACTTCTCAAGGTTGAAGCGTCATTTTTATCAATGGCCAACTGCTAACTACTCAACCTGGGAAAACTTAACTAACCGCCTCATTATCAATTCGCTGCGCCCAATACTTCCTAACCTCAAAAACTCTAGATAAGATTTAATTGCAATAATGTCAATCCTAGAATAGATTGAGAAAGGTATAGAATAAAACGCTGATCAGCGCTGACCGCTAAACGACTCTGATCTGCGAAGAAATGCACAGATGCACGTAAAAAATAATTAAATCAATCCAAATCGAATATGTGGATCTCAAGAAGGGTATACCGGGTGTAGACTTTTTTCTGACATATAGGAAAAACAATGTTAAAATTTTAATTTCGAGAGATTTTACCTATTGATTTTAAATACAAAAGATTGTCAGAATAAAAAGCGGCATCCAACGAGCCCTTATTTATTGATATAAAACATTCCTGTTACGCGGTAAGCGTAATTTAAATTGGTCATATTTAAGCTGTTTACAGAGTGCATTAGGAAGAAGAAAAGGAAAAGAAAATAATTATTAATTTCTCTTTTGAGAAGTGAATTCTTCTTATGGTCCAATAAATCAATTAGAACAATAATTTTAAATCTGTCAACTGTCAGAGTGATGGAATAAGTAAATATTTTTGTTTTCTTTAATTTTACATGGCAGTCTGAAACTAGCATATTGTTAATTATTATTTCATGTTTATTTCATCAAAGAAATCGATGTGAACAACAAAAAGCTTATTCGATGCAGTTTATTATTCTAAACATTTTTTGTACTTACAATTTTGTTCTAAAATCAATAGGTAAAAAATTTTAACATTGTTTTTCCTATAGGTCAAAAAAAAGTCAACACCCGGTATAGGTTTCTTATTTAGTTCAGTTCAATTTCAATCAGACAGAGTTTCTTCCAAAACTGATAATGTAGGACTCAAGAAAAGGGTGTAAGGTTTTTTACTTCCTTGTACGAAGTAAGGAAGTATTGTAATCGCGAAAAATTTCGGTTCTCAGATTTTGACGGAAATATCCGTTTTGACCTTTTCTGAATCCATTATGACTAGTTTCGACGTGACGTCTGTACGTACGTACGTACGTACGTACGTACGTACGTACGTACGTACGTACGTACGGACGTATGTGTGTCGCATAACTCAAATACGGTTAGACGTAGAAAGTTGAAATTTTGTATTTAGGACTGTTATAGCATCTAGTTGTGCACCTCCTATTTTTGGTTTCAGTCTACAAACCGGAAGTAGTACTTTTTAAAAATATTTCGATAAATATTTAATTTTAGACAATTTTTTTTATTTTAAATGAAAGATTATGTGATTATTACCTACAATCGGTATTTTATAAATATTTTTGTATCTGCTATCATTTAAAAATAATTAAAGTATATATTTATAATTTATAGTATTTCGGTATCTTGTAGTCCATGATCGATTAACATTTGTTACTACGTAAAATTTAAATGATTATGACATGACAGTGACAATAGTAAAATATGCTTTATATCTTCTTCTGCAGTTTAAATCAAATGACTAAAATATATTTGTGAGTATTAGTATAATAAGTTAAAAGAATTTTTAATATTATTTTACATTTTAGTTATTATTAGTATGAACACACAAGGCGTACAAGGAAGTCATGTGGTGTCCACGTCAGATTTTTTAAATTTAATTTAGTTTAGTTTGATGTAGATAAGCGGATTTTTACGTCCATCTGTGCATTTCTTCTTACCCATTGAGAAATTCTTTGAATAAAGAGCAAATCGATTATGACAGAATAAAAATGTAACAGGATGACATGACATACTTATCTTCAGTACACATTCATAAAAATAGATAAGCCAACAGTTTCAAGATATTTAAAATATTATATCAGCGCTCGAATCCGTTTATCAGCACAAAGACTTTCATTGTTGCTTCGCTGTGTCATCTTCTGGCGGCATTTTTCATCTGGCGGGAGAAAAAATCAAGCAAACGCTGGAACACTGCTCTGTAGGAGCGAAAAAAGTGTTAAATTAATGAACGTTATGACTTTATTTAATGAAAGAGGGTAATTACTGAAGACGGTAACACGTAATTAATGTCATTATTATCGCGAAAGATCACGTCATTTTTCTGATGATGAGACATTAATCAGAATTTAAAATTGGTTTTTTAATCTACGAATACTACGCATCTTTTTATTACGTCAATGTTAATTATGTTTTGTGGTAAAATAAAAATAGCAGTTTTATGTGCACTTATTATTATATGGTCCATTGTTTAAGATGTACTGTCAAGATAAAAATAGCTAGGAAATGTGAAGGAGAAATATAATAAAACATAAATTTCCTTTGTGAATAAAGGAGTGTAATAAATTCTAAATGTTATTAATATTAATAAATTACAGACTAAAAAGAACTGATAACAATCATAATATTTTAATTTCCAAGTACTCATTCTTTTACACTTGACGTGGGACTTTCTTAGAAATGCGTACATAGACAAACACCCTGTATACATGCGGTATACACTCTCGTCACACTGTCAAGTCACGTCAATGTTAGCCATGAAAAACAAAAAACAATTACAAACACTTACGAATCGATATGATTGTTACAAAACAAAAACCTATAAATAAATTCGCATTCGTCAGGGCAGTTTGGTGGAAAACCGCGAGATTTACCGGTCCCGGAAATGGGTGACGTCACAAGACAGACAGGGGCGGATTTTCTTAAATTTAATCAGAAATAGAATTCATGAAAGTTCAGGTAATGTTTTTAAGTTTACTTTTTCTACATCGCTTACAGTTGCACTTAAATTTGTTATTTAAATTAAGGCGTTGGCGTTACGAAAGTAAATAAAATAAAAGTAAGAAACACTGTACTTCGTGGAAAAATTAAATATACAGTTGTGTACAAGAAAACTAACAAAACTATACAGGCTGTTTCAAAAAACTTGTTTAACATAGGTATATTGACATTTTAGATTTAAGGACCAACAGATACAATTTTGGGATAATGAGACAAAATAAACTTTAGCACAGTAGTGTTTTAATTTTTCAAATCATGCATAGATTGATACTAGACAAGGTATTAGTTTCATTTTAATCAAACTTATTTGTTTACCTACTTCATGAAAACATGGATTTGGAACTAACATTTTTGTAAAATCGGTTTTATTTTATTGAAATTTTATTCATTCCACGGTTTATTTGATATCTAATTTACAGATTGAAAAATGATTTACAACTCAATAATAAAAATAATACACGTATTATTTATTTTGAAATGCTCCATTTTCGTAAAACACCCTGTATATTTTTATGCAAAATCATCATCTTCGCAAAGTGTGGCCCTTCTTTTTGCAGTAAATCGAACAAAAAATGTAGGAAAGGAAAACTGAACATATAATATACTGGCCAGACTAAATTACTGGCTAACTAGAGAATATACAATTTCAACAGCGAAAAGATAGCATCGTTGTTCCATCATATCTCATTTTATAATTATAACACAGACGAATAAAAAAAAACTTGTTAACCAAGGTTCAATTTGTGTCCCTCTGTTTTCAGAAATTAAAAATTGCTTTTTGTTCACCAAAACAATTCTTGCTTGAAATACGATGCATTTTTTTGCGAATTGCGAAAAAAATTATTTTTGTTTCATGATCAGCACGTTGTACATTAATTTATGTTGTAAAAAATCATTTAAATATCAAATGATAATGGGAGGCGCACACCTCTGTTTTGCTATAAATTTAACTAACAGACGAGCCCCTTGGTAAACGAGGGATAAAAAATGAAACTCCATCCCTGTCGTAGATCTCCGTGAGTCAACTTGACTGTTCTCCGCAGCCCACTTGTGCTTGAGCGAATTTCCGGGTGCAATTTGATGTCATCAGAACTTGCGTTTTGAGTTTTTACTGGTTAAGATAGAATTATTACTTCCTGCACTACTTACAGACTTACACACGGTTCGCGGTGGGTACTTGACTTACCTATACAAACATACAAATCCCACACATATTTTACTTACAACTTACTTCATTCGCAGAGTTTGCATTGCGTTTGCGTTGGCTGACTGTTGTTGGTTTTAGTTTCATTTACATTAGCAAACTGTATTTAAATTTAAAAGAAATATGATTCATAACTTCTGGTAGATATTTCAAAAGATAAAGACATTTGAATACTTAATGATCGCTTTACTTTCGATTAGGTTTGCGCAATCATGCAAAAGATTATGTAATTCTAATTATTATAATGTGAAAATATTTGCTTTTCTGAAAATCAAACTGTCGCGTCAATCCACGATTCCACCTCCACGGGTACTCATGGTTGGAGAGTACACTACAGGGAATTTTTTTTTATATACAGTAACAGTTAAATTGGAATATGTAGTAATGAATTGAATTATGCTGAATTTGAAGTTTAGTTGCTATCACGCACTTAGATATTCTCACCATTTAAAAAATAATAATTTAAGAACCTAAACAAATTGAGTAGTCTTAATCTCTAGTAATGAGCAAATATAAAAAATCTGCTGTGGCCACTACAGTACCTCCTTCCCGACTATACTATAAGTATTAATAACTTGCTTGCGTAAAGGCTGTCATTTTATACTTCATATATACAGCAAAATTTATACACATTTTTCTTTCCCCCCGAAATATTTAAGTTGATACCAACTTCGGCATAATTTGAATAAAATGAGAAAAAAAACTGACATTTTTGAAGAAACAATTGAAAATCGCATAAATGTCATTTTTACATTTCTACTGAACTTATCTCCCCAAGAGCTTTAAATTGACACCAAACTCGGTATAATTTGAACAATTTATTAAAAAAATAAAATTAACGATCCATTAAATGTTATTTTTTTTCTTCTAGTAGAATTATTTTCTCGAGAGCTTTAACTAGATGTACCATACTCGATAGTATTTTAATAAAAAAGTTCAGTTTATAAAGTTGCTACCACTGGTTGAATAAAGCTCATTAACGGACGTTTAGGCTTATTCGTTATTCAAAAATAACAACGCGTTTTTAAGTTATGCAACATCCAGACAGATTATAACAGACCCACAGACATACATACTATACAGACTGACTTTTTTTAAAACCATGATTTTTGGGTCCAGTAGGATTTAAATCGTGATAATCTCGAACTGTCAAAAAATCACGATTACCATACTTCCCCATATTAAACACAAAAAGAAGTAAAAATGGCTCAGTTAAGATTGTGTAAGAACAAGAAAAGTGAACAGTTTATTTCGATATCATCTCTTCAGAGTACGATTTTGATTCAAGTTAAAAACGGGTTAAACGGGGTAAGACCCATTGGCATACTCTCCAAGCAGAATTAGAAATAATCTTATAACATTTACGACTTCTACAGGAGTTCCCAAGTCACTTAAAACACTTAACGACTTCCTCAGTTCCTTTGGAACTTTACTGACAATCACTTACTCACTAAGTGCGAAATGGTCATAAATTACTTCTTCGTCACTCTCTTCGTCACAGCGTCCAAGAGTCTCAGCTTATGCACCACGTGACTTAGTGAATCATATGAAAAGCAAGGACTTCAAACGTACAAATTAATAATGTTGTCGTCATCTTCAAGTTTTGCGATTTGTCTCTTTGCCATTCCCCAGCCAAAACCAAGCTGGCTAGACGAGATAAAATGTCAGATGACTTTTGACGTTTGATTTGTGAAACAATTAATTGTGACGTACATGTCGGACGAGTTTTCGAGATTGTTTGTAATCAAAGAGCGATAAATTTTGTTGATGTAATCGCAAAGTTATATTGTCGTATCATGTAAGCATGTATGAAATTTAAATGACGAATGTATGTTCTCACACAAGAAATTAAAAATCTAGAATTGTCATACAGGAAAATGCAACACCGCAGACGATGCAAATCTAGTATTTTTAAATAATAATAAAATACCTGCATCAAAAAATTAATTCACAGGAAAATTCAGATCTAAAATTTTAGATTCGGTATAAATGCAAACACAGGAAGATTCAAATCTAGACAACTAGTAATTCAAGGGTGATACATAAATTAGGTTGAACTAAATCAGAAGAACGTTATGAGATTTATATCGGATTATTTTTATGCGGATTTAGATCGAGTGATATTTTAAATAAAAATCATTGATTTAAATCAAATTGTAAAACTCAATTATTTAAATAAAAATTATTAAATAAATAAATGGGAGAAAACACATATTCAATTAATAATTTGTAACAAAATACAAAGTAAATTGATTATAGGATGTTAGAATAAAATAGAACTACCTACACAAGACGTTTTTATTTGTTTATAATAATAAATTATGTATTCTCAAATAAAGATGAGACATTTTCACATTGCACAAAATTTAAAACAAGAACAAAATAAAAAATCTCAATCATAAGTTACAATATTTGCAAATTTTGCTTATTTTTTTTGAAAATATTGACTTAAATTTTTAAAAATTCTAATTTTTGATTATTTATACACCCTGAATTCAAACTAAATGAACAATCCAGTACTATTCTTGAGACCCACATATTCAGTTTTGACTACTTATAACATTTCTATATTTGCATCTTCCTGTGTATGTTTGCATTTATTCCAAATCTAAAATTCTAGATTGAAATTTTCCTGTGATTGAATCTTTTGATGCAGGTATTTTATAACTTATGAATTTTCTAGATTTGCATCTTCTGGTGTTGTTTTTTTCTTGGGTGTTGAACCTATTTCTGTTTTTTAAGAGCTTTTGTCAATTTTCATCGCACATAGCAAAAATTTGAAATATACCTATATTAAATCAACAACGTAATTAGTTCACCATGTACCGCTCGTTATTGGAAAGGACTCAAAAAATTCTGGAAAAAAACAATGCAAATGTGAAATTATAAGTGAAAATTCAAAATTTATGTATCTTAGATTTATGATTTTTATCGAATATTTTCAGTGTTTAATTGTGATTGTGCAAATGCAAAGTATGTGTGTAGTAGCTACTATTCTATTAATTATACCTACATAATATAGACCTAATGTCAACATGTCAATCCTTTCTTTTAGCAGCAGTCATGATTTTTTAAATTTTCGAGCAAGTGCATATTCTAAACTGTATTTACATTTACATCATAATTCTAAGTAATTTTGTTCAACCTTGTTTTAACCTTTGTTAAAATGCGTAAAACCTTAATAAACACCATACAATAGGTAATATAGAGTAGATTAGCAGATTATCAATAAACGTAAACGAAAACACGACAAATATACGAAAAATAAAAATTTTCAGGAAACACATTTCCAACTGGATTAAATATTTACAATATAGAAATTTTTTGAACTTATTTCTGTTATCTTATCCCAGAAATATCTATTGTGAAAAGTGCCAAAATGTGTATACTATTACAACAATTAATGGAGCTAGATAAAATCGACTGTAGATAAAGATAGTACTACGTTTTTATTTATTTTCTCAATCATAAATCAATTATTTGAGACGTCAATACAACTAAAGTTTCACAGATGATTATACCATGATAACTTCATTGATGTACTTACTACTTCAAAATACAAACATCGTTGGATAACATCTAAGTTCTAAGATTTGACAGTTTTCATGTGTGTTTATAGATATCATTTCCTGCCTTATGTCATGGCGTGCTAGTCACAAAATATACAGTAATTATTAATTAATTTCTGTAGAATAAAAAAACAATTAAGTATTTAGCATATCACTTTTAATTTCAAATTTATGGATGTATAAATATTTAGGTATTTTTACATTCGTTGAATTTACAAAAATAGTTGTTAGTCACGCAAATCTGTCTGAAAACTCATGTTCAGTAATAGAAACACGTGCTATTCGGTTCTTTTATTAACATGTTAATTTGAAAACATTTTTGGGTGTTTAATTAATTTGAAATTAATCGAATTTCTTTCATCTAAAGATATGCAGATAAATATTTCTAATCTATGCCCTCTATTTCGTTAATTTTGTTTTATTTTTGTAGTTAATTGTTAATATCGTTGGTTCTAGGTACAATTTTTTAAAAATTTGTAATTTATTATAGTAATTTATAATTAATATAGGTATCGAGATTATAAACATCAAAGTATAATTTACTTAATAATAATCTGTAATTACACAAGAGCTTTTAATTTTGCCGGATAAATTTATGTTTGTATTGAAATTGAAACCTTGTTGCCTAATGCAATTTGGAAAAAGTATTGTTTAATAATTTTATTTGAAAATTAAAAACAATTTTTCGAATTTAGCGTAAAATAAGTTTGTTATTAAATATTTATAATTATTATTGTAACTCACTCCTCCTATGAATTTGGTTAGATTAATGTACCCATTGCGAAATACGAAAAATAGGTTAGAATAATTTATAATTACGTCTAAATTAACTTACCTTTCTTCTCATCTGGCATTTTCTAAGAATTTTTATTTTTTTTAACAAAAAAATCTTTTAGAATTAGTTGACGACTTGGTCGTTTAATAGGCCGAGGCATTTTTTTAAATTTACCTAGTTCACAGTTCAGTTTGTACATATGAATGTATCTTTATACACAGATTATCGTTTGTCGTGGCGAGGAAAGAGGAAAACTGGAACTATTGTTTGTTTCCGGGCTCATTACTTAAAAATTTGAATGAATGCATAATGCATTATTAGCGGCAATACCAACATTGGCATATGCACTTTGTAATTTAAGTAGGTAGGTATATTGTTCTCTTTAAAACTCAACTTTGAAAAAAGGTAAATGGGTCGATTCTGTTCAAATCTGTAATGCTACAGATATGTAAAATTATAAATATGGAACAAAATCGCAATAAAATCTATAATCATATGAACATTTTTATACTTATCAACAAACATTGATGTCATTTTGTTCATTATTTAAAGATTTACAAATCTGTAGCATTTACATATTTGAACAGAATTCACCCATAATTTGGAGAGGGGGTTTAACCCCCAAACCCCTACCATGGGTGCGCCACTAAGTGGTGGCCTAATGATTGATAAAATGTATGTACCTACTATACTCGTAGTCTGTTTTTAAACTACGTAGGAATAGTAAAAACAAATTTCAATAGTGATTTCTATGCTTCTAATTCGATTAAATTATCACTTGTGAATTACAGTATAATAAACTATATAATGTATGGATATAGAAATTGAAATTTTCGTATACTTAAGACTATTTGATTTTACTTCTGTGATCCCATTATTCGATCTCAGTTATCTAAAAAGAAAAGCTGGGTTCGAGTAGATAGATTCCTCACTATTCTATAATTAGAATTAAAAATCCTGTTAAATGGATTACTGTAAAATAAATACATACATACAGTTGTTGTTAATTTTGTACACGTTGTGGAATTGGTATTTCAATTTTTTCTTAACCATGCCATTTTAAAGTAGAAAATGACAAATGCAGGTAATATTACGTAACGAATCATTAAAATAAAATAAACAGAGATTGACGTAAAACTAGACATTAGTGGAAGTAGGCAGGTACTTGAGTACAATTTTTTGCTAAAACTAATTAGAAAGTATAATGATCATTATATATTTTCGACATAAATGTTGACAAATGCAAATGCTTTTAAAATAAGAACCTAACACTCCTACTTAGAAATAAAATACACATAATAAAAATCTAAAAATAGAGCGTAGTGTATTTCGAGTAGGAATGGTTTACGTTTTTTCGCGTTTTTTAATCTTGTTCTTCTGTTTACGACCCAGTTTCCACTCACTCAAATTTTATTGTAAAAAATATTTACTTTGTGATTAGCGCATCAGAGTTTATATTTGAGGATGGTTCATTGATGATTTCGACTTATTGTAACAAGATTTGCTTCTTGGTAAATTCTTATTTGTTTTGACAACAGGAAATGTGTAATTTGTATGTTTTGTTGTAAAAATAAATAGTAACTGTTCCTTCGACTTTATTTGAAGCGTCAAACTGTCTAACTTTACTTTTCATGTTTTAATATTTCGCATAGTATGCCAGTTTTCCGAAAGTTTGTAAGTAACTTGTATATAATGCACTAAAATTCTTATAATTCAAGCTTGATATCTTTTTAGGAAAAATTAATTCTGTTTCTGTTTAAATGTGAAGTACCTAGTAGTTTACTATCGGAGTAATAAGTATAGTCATTCCGATTTTAAAAATAATCCAAAAAATTTACATAAAATTTTATACTAAAGTATGCACATTTGTACGTTATTGTAAAGAATTTCAAATTTTTAAATGTATATGTGTAGAAATAAAAAAAAATTATAGCAAAAATGAGCTATGATTTTGACACATTTTTAGAAACTGTTAACTTTAATGACATCTACTGTCAATATACATCATGCAAAAAAATCAAATTTTGGTATAGTATAGTTATAAGCTTAGTTAAGTTATTTGCTATTGTAATTTTTTTTAAATATTTATATTTTGTTTATAATAATAAAATAAGTGAACATGTAATATCTTTGTTACTGGTAAACTTATAAGATTCAAATTCAGGTTACCGATGCCTTATATAATGATAAAAAAGATTTGTTATAATAATAATAGTGAGGTTTCGTTAGAATTTTAAATTTTGGGGGACACAACGGGACATTAGCATTAGCCATATTTGCTCGTTTATAAACACGATAATTAAACTAAAGGATATTTAATTTAATTAAACTGTAACAGTCAACTGTTTTCAATGTATTATCGTATTTTGTTATAATAAAACATTAACAATCTTTCATCTATACTTTATTTTTTGTTGGATGCAGTCGGGTGAATCTGAATCAACAAAATCTAAATTTTAATTTAGATTTGGATTTAATTTTATTCGAATCAATATTATTATATAGTTATACATACGTAAGGAAATTGGAGGCTATTTGGACTATTTTTGGTTTTTCGTCAATATATGAAATAATATATTAAAATTTAACTGTTTTTAAATTTCATGTATGATATTCACAATATTTTAGATTTAGATTTAAATAGTGGATGGACGGTTGTAACCACATTGTACACATTTTTTAAAAATTTATTTAAAAAAATGTGTCGTGTCCCAATAGTTCCATTCCTTGGGTCTAATGAGACTAGGTTTAAATTAATTTGTATTTATTTTGAATTTATTTGGTCCGGCATAAAAACTATTTTCGTTTTCTCCCTAAATTCAACAAGGACATAATAATGTTCGTTTTTGGCCTTATATTATCTCATTGTCCGTCCAATCTTTTCATATTGTGCATTTAAGCAGCAATTATGGGAATTTTTATAAACTTAATACTTTTATTCGTAGCTACGAGGTACATAGTAAGGAAAATTTACAGCCCAAAATTGATTAATTAATTATATGAACATGTCCCAATAATACTTTTTTGTTAGTCCAATTAGTCCCCATATTATGTATCAAACATTTTATACAAATAACAACAAAACTACTACGAATTGGACATTGGCTATACTATAAATTTAAGGTTGAAATTAAATATTAATACATGCATACTGTACCAACAAATAATGTTATGCCTAAAATTTATATCATGGTGTTTAATTATTATAAAAATAAAATAATAATTTTCATATTTTCATTTTTAGGTAAGTCCGTGTCCATGTTCATCCCTAATCTTCGGGGTGCCTTTTATAAGATGAACTCAGAGTTAACCTTAGCCTTTGCCTTTATAGGGTTAAAGGTAAGTGCCGCATTTCTATATATAAACCTAAGTAGGTAAGTATTTAAAATTGTGTTCTGATTTTATCAAATGTCAACACCTTGTACCAATACATTCATTAGCGGCGGAGGTGTGTAAAAGTAAACAGGAAAGGTAGCTCATAAATAATAACCTAATTTTAAAACATAAATCAAAGATTACAAAAAATTTGTGAATGAAACCACACAAAAATATTATCAGTCAAACTACATATTATATAAATTTAGAACTGCATATCTCAGTGGAAATGGAAAACCACATTTATTTAAATAATGACCCGATATTAAAACAAATCAGAGTTGCACCAAATATTAGACAAATATTCAATTCTATGTCTATAAATATTCAGCAGCTTTTTTATTATTCGACCAAACACCGAATATTAGTTTACTATTCGGCTTTTTAGATATTTATTTGAACAATCTAAACAACAAAAGTTTATATTACTTGTGATTTTAAGAATTAATTATTTAAGAAAAATTATTATAAAAATTATAAATTATTTTAACACAGCAAATGCAAGAGTTATTTATTATACAAGACGACAAAGAGATCATTTTTTATCGATAAATAAAAGATGTTATCTTTATCGTCGTATAGAATATATTATTTTATTTTGTACTTAATGTTAAATAATAATTAATAATTTATTTATGTATTAAAATGTCAATAATTCGCAAAGATGTTTTCAAATATCAATCAAAGTGTAGATATAGAGCTACTTTTTATCTATATTTGATATTAAAGTGATTCTTTATCTACAAAAAATGAATACATCATAATTATAACCTACTTTTAACATTATGTACAAAATAAAAAATTGTTCTCTGCATTCCATGACAACCTCGCCAGTACGTCAGTCATTAAGTTTATCGTTTGTTGCAAAAAAGAGCAGACTTTTCGCCGAATATTCGATTATTCGGAACACAATTCTGCATGTTATTTGACACATTCTACTATTTTCGTTGCATAAAAAAATGAAAGGTTAAAAAATGTGAATGAAACCACACAAAAAATTATCAATCAAACAGAAAATCACAATTGCAAACCATGTCCACTTTCATTTATCAATTAAAATATAATTTCCCTGTTTCCAACCACAGCTATTTAAATCCTGGCGCCTGACGGACGCCACTGGCAGCTAGCAACCGGGTTGACGGGTTTCCCTCCCTAACCATTCATAATACCACTATATCCGTTTCCGGTGTCCGGCACCATCTGTGTGGAATACGAGCAAATACGAATACCTTACAGCTTTACGAGATGGGTGAGGACAATGTGCCTATTATGTCACCAAGTAAAGTAAACAGGAATATGTTTTTTTGTCAGATTTGTTGGAGAATCTGTCAATATTTTGAAGAATTTAGGAAGTTGAGAATTGGGTACAAATGTGCTAAGTCGTGTATATTTATCTTCTATTTTTAAGGGCAAGATGACTTTTCCTTTTCGTATATTTAAGCTGAATTTTGTTTGTAATTTTATATGGAACCATAATTTCATGATTGTGTCTATTTAAAATTTTAAATAATATCAAATAAAACTGCGAAATATCTAATGGGGTAAGCGTCAAAACAGAAACAAAAGCAAATATCAAATGGGTAATGGATTGCAAGATTGTACCTACTTTAACTATAAATCAGAAATACTACAACAAAATGCTAATAGCAAATAGTATGCCTTTCTATTCATTAATCATTACAAGAAAAAATTGTATATATAGTTAATTTTTTTTTTTTGCGGAAATACCAACATATTTGAAGTCCTCTGAATCTGAATCCATTCTGACCATTTTCTCAATGATGTCTGTGTGTGGATGGATGTGCGTCCGTTTGTTCAATAACTCATGAACGAGAAAATATAAAATAATGAAACTTGGTATTTTTAAAGTTTGGGATAATGTGTAAAGCTGAAAAGATTTTGGTCACATTTCAAAAACCGAAAGAGGAAGTTTTCTTTAAAACATAACAATAAATTTAATTAATTTCAAATATGGAAGTAGCCACAAAAAATGTTTCAAATATAAAATATTAACAATAATATAAGGAATAAATATAGTTAAATTAGTGCTTTTAAATTTGAGAAAAATTAAATTATATATTTAATAAATACATTTCAATAATTATAGTCGCTTAAAAACGATCAAGCAAGCTTAGTCAGTTATTCTATTATGTCAAACGTGTGTTGTAAAGTTCAATATTTATTCGAGTACATACAGTTGTGTATATAAGAGAGTCGTGTGGTGGCCACACCAGATTTTTTTAATTTATGATGAAAAACTCTTTTATACTCTTCAAGTACCTACCTAAACTGCAACTTTTGGTCAAAATATTCCTACCAAAATCTATTTTATTATACCTATGTGTTGGGAAGTATAGAAAGTAAAAATATTGCATTTCAAGTACAGTTTTAAAATAGTATTTCGCACGTTCGTCTGTAAACATATATACCTAAATGAAATTTTAGAAAGACACAAACAAATTTTGTTTTATCAATAACTTCCAATACTATAGAAGATGATGGCAATACTATTATTTCATTTTATTATGAATTAATTTACTATTTCATGTCCCTAATAAAGAAAACAAATAATACCTAAATTAAATTATTGTCCAGCTCTACCTACTTACTTTGTTGTTGAGTTGAACTTTTTTTTTTATAAACTGTCCGGCCAAAATCTTAAAAATATAGTTTTTGATTGAGTCGAATTCCTTTAAATGATCATAATTTCAGAATTTTCTACCTAATTAGGGAATCACGTTTAATTATTTATTAGTAGTATTATGAAGTTATATTGAATATGTAATCTATGGAAATTTCTTTATCTGTTAGAAAATGGAACTTACATAATATTGCATCATAATGCAAATTGCTATTATAAGTTGTGGGTATTTATTCCATTTATACCTAAATGAAATTTTAGAAAGACACAAACAAATTTTGTTTTATCAATAACTTCCAATACTATAGAAGATGATGGCAATACTATTATTTCATTTTATTATGAATTAATTTACTATTTCATGTCCCTAATAAAGAAAATAAATAATACCTAAATTAAATTATTGTCCAGTTCTACCTACTTACTTTGTTGTTGAGTTGAACTTTTTTTTTTATAAACTGTCCGGCCAAAATCTTAAAAATATAGTTTTTGATTGAGTCGAATTCCTTTAAATGATCATAATTTCAGAATTTTCTACCTAATTAGGGAATCACGTTTAATTATTTATTAGTAGTATTATGAAGTTATATTGAATATGTAATCTATGGAAATTTCTTTATCTGTTAGAAAATGGAACTTACATAATATTGCATCATAATGCAAATTGCTATCATAAGTTGTGGGTATTTATTCCATTTGGCACGTGTATAAAATCTAAAGCTTTAAATCAGTTAAGTCTGTATATAGAAGAATTATTTATTGATTTGGTTCGTATTGCCGCAATCTGTATTTGACGTTATTTGTTCTGTTTATTTAGCTAATTCAATTGATCTGAATTTTGTAACAAATTTTATGAAGAGGAGATAAATAAAATGCAGCTGTTGATATCATCTCCGAAAAAAAATCAAAAGTGTTGTAGGTATGATTTGGCGATAATCGTATGAAAACAAATATTTAAATACTCGCGATATTTTTCAATGTCACACCACTTAGTTCCTGTAGGAAAGTTCCTACTACTATGACTTCGTGTCTTCCTCAAATTGTGGCATCAACAATCAAATTCTGATTATCTTATCAAAATTGTGGTTCTGGAATTTGATATTTTTATTGTAGGAAATTTTTTAGTTTTTCGCAGAACGAAATATGAACGAGATATGGAGTTACTTAATAAAAATATTTAAAATACTTTCATTGATGTATTTTTTAATGAATGAAAATTGAAATATTACAGAATATAATATTTATTTCACTTATAATTAAATACAAAATTTATTTAATTTATGGAAAACATAATCACATAATTACAGTTGCTAATGAATTACAAAGTTGGATTTTTTGTAACACACTATTATGATGTTTTCCCGCTGTGACTCTTTTCATAGTTTTTAATAAACATAAGAAATTGACTATTTGTAGTTTCTTACAATCTCAATAACCTTAGTAGAATAATAGATGTTTGATTAACTATCAATTAAATAAAATAAAATTTTCATTAATTATGCAATGGCAAGAATAGTTAATTTATGAAATTCCATTGGAAAACAGTAACCCAAAACTGTTTGAATAAAAAACCTGGAAACAAAAATTGCGAATTTTGGAAAAATTATTTCAGTTTCGTGATAAGTAAGTAAAATATATGTGTGTATACGAAGTTGTGAATCATACCCTGTGCCTATACACAAATACAAATATCGATGCTCAAGAATCAACACCTCGTATTTTCGTTTTTGGGTTTATAATTACTTTTTCTTCATATACAAATCTCATAATACAATTAATAAGAGTTAAGAGAACGCGAAAAACCTAATTGGAATTCACAAATAATATTTTTATAACCAAATTGTAATTTTAATCATGAAAGTCAATACAATATTTTTTGTATCTATTCGCTACTCATAGAATGATTGTTTTGGATATATGGAAGTATTGTTTTTAACCATCGATATATTGTTTTAAGTAGTAACATAAATTACAATAAATTTCATTTCGATATCTCTGCTTGTGTCTGCTATAAACGAATACAGATGCAGCAACAGTGAAGAAATAATTGCAAAAGTTATATTCTGATGCGTTTTGAATACAAATGCGATTTCACAATCGCAATCTATTGTTTCTCTGAAAATATTTAAAACTTTATTCAATGCAAAAAAGTTCTTCCCAGTCGTAGCACTTTCTTTTCTTACAGTATTATTTTTATTCAAATGTTTCTTATATCTTATACAATCTAACATTATTATCTAGTCCCTATGTTATTGTTTTTGAGCTTTTCTTTTTACATTAATGTGACTAGTTTGTACAAAAATTACAGTTATTCGAAATTCTAATCTAAATAAGCTAATTCTACGTATTTTACATAACAAGATTCTAATTTGTATTTAATTTGAAAATACCTAAAATTTATGTAGAAGCGGAACGTTACATTTGTTTTTTGTACGGTTGTTCCACCCAGAGGCAGTGGCGTAGAACATTAATTTTAAATAGGGGACAGTTTATTTGTATACATTGAAATTGAAAATCACAATATTTTTACATTAAAATTAAATAATATAAAACAATATCTACTTAATTAAGAAGAAATTTTCAAATAAAATGCAGTTGGTCTTAAGTGATAACTACGAGGTAATAAAATTAAATGATATACACGCAGTAAAAATAAAATTAAAACATTTATAAATGAAAATTTTACTGCAAAATAATAAAAAAGTACTATAATGCCTATGAATGGCAGTTTGTTTTTAAAATAAGTATACTTTCCAAGAATGAATAATAATTGTAAACAGTATTTATGAATAATAAAAAATTCAATGGCAAGTTTTGTTTGTTTATCTAACACTCTTTTCATTAATGAACTTTTTATGTATCACGTATGTTTTTAAGCAGCATCACGTATGAAATTTATAATGAGTTTTCTGCCTGCATTTTTTAATTTAATTTACAATTTTAATACCTACTTTTGCTTTCATTGCCAATTTAAAATTCAAATGAAACATTTATTTAAAAAAATTTCCTGGGTCAAGTAGAATAGAATAGAAATGAAACTATTAAGGTATGTCGATGTACTATCTATGTACATAAATGTGCTTGCTTATTTTGAAAAACCAGAACATATTTTTTATGATCTATGTTTGTATATTTAAACTGGCAAGAAAATAAGCTATTATTATTTTATAAAAATTAACTGATAAAACATAGTACGTTTTTATAATTTATTTAACTGTTTATTGAACCGAATTTGGATATATTATTTTAAATAGTAGGTAACTGATCTGAATAATAAACAAATTCAAAAAAGTATTTTAATATATTTTTAGAAAAATTATATAATTTTATGGAGCACTACCAAAACCACGTAAAATTTTAGATTATGTACTACCTACTTAATTTATTATTTGACTTAAATTTAGTGATGTAAAATTTCCGGAAATATATTTTTGAGATATAATATTCGGAATATTGAAAATATTCGGAAACATTGGAAATATTGAAAAAATGTTCTTATTTAAAAAGAAAAATATTTCAGGAATAATACTTAATACCAACTCCTTAAAAGTGCTCAGTAGGGCCGAAACCGGTAGAGTGGTGTAATAAAGCAATAAACTGACTGCAAGCCTTAGTTTTAATTCCTGAAATATTAATTATTCCAGTCAAAAAATTGCATTACTACAAGGAAAAATATTATTACATGTATTCCCCAACAATGTGTTTTGAAAAGTGATGTATTGGTTCTAAATCGGAAGGATTATCAATCTGGCTTCCTATATTACTATATTAATTATTTTTTCGTTAGACTCAGAATCCTAGACATTTTCTTCTTTTACTTCGTATAATAAAACTAAATCAATGTTGATCTGTCTGCCAACGTACATTTATGCCACAAATTTGTATTGCCATGCCAATCTATCTATGTTTCTTAACAAAATATGATGAATATTTTTATTGTTTCCAATATTTCCATTTACAACACTACTTTTACAATTCTTGAAAATTATTGCATTACATAAAATCAACAGTTTTTTATAGTTTCATGTAAATAACTTTATTATAAAATTCGTTTTACTTTCGATTTATTAAACACTATATTTTTTAACTCTTTTATACTTCAGCTCAAAATGTAATACTTTATTTTGGTGATACTAATAGATCTCTTACTAATTTCTAAATCAGGACGAACTTATTAATGTGACGTTACACATAACAACCAAATTTACAAAATCAATGTACCTCACATTAGTAAGTTTACATTAAAAACCCTGACAGTTTAATTAAAAATTAATGATTTGGCACAGTCATGATTTTCTATGAAAACCTCGTGAACCAGTGAAAGAACAACTGCATTTACATTTACAGTAATACCTCCTCTCATTGGGGAATGATCTTGTCGAAGGGGAAGTTGGCGAAGGCCCGGTTGAAGATTCCCGTGAAGCCGGTGCTCACGAGGTCGTTGATGAGCGGTCGGATCACCACAAAGCCCGGCTCCCACGCCGAGTTGATCACCCGGTCTAACATGTTCTCTGGAAAACAACCACAAACACCGCACATCACAACACGTAACTAGAGACTTAGATTACTTTGTTTACATGTTATAATACTAGGGCAGATTAGGATACTTGTTAATTGCATATTGATTTTAAGTTGAATATTAATTATTATAATAGGTAGAGTGCGGATTATATGCAGGCCAAAATACGCCCAATATATGCACATAGCACATAATAACATAAATATGCAATATTTTAAAAATATATGCAGACATGCAACTTAAACTTAATTTACTAAAAATTTATTTATATAAATCAGCAAAATAAACTACATTTTGTCAAAAAAGCACAAGAACATCATATAAAATAAACAAAACAACGTATAACTTGTGAAATACGACTTGTGTTCTTGTGTACATACCTTTAAAACAAATTTAAATGAACAAATCATTTTTCAAATGAGAGACGTGCATTACTTGAGTCACTGTTTACATAATGCCGCAACGTAATATAAATTACTGTAGGTGGTATCAAATTTGATCGAATATAAACTTTATATCACATTTCAAATTTAAATAAATATATTAAATTTTGGTTTAAAAGGTATAAAATATGCATTTATAATAAATATATGCAAAATATTTTAAAATATGTAAAAAAATATTGACATTATGTAAAATATGCAAAAATTTTATACTATATTTTGATCTTTTTTTGTATGAAATGCAAACATTTGTTCATAGATGAGAAATTAAAAATTCTTACTAATAGGTAAAAAAATAAAAAACATACTATAAAAAATATGACGCAACAAATTTTAATTTTGACTGCACAATACTGTACATGTCTATTAGGAATTTATTCAGAATTTATCGGAAAATGAATTAAATGGATTAATAGCACTATTTTGTTCTCATTTAATTAAATTATTTTTATTACTAATAAACAACAAAAATAATTAGATAATTAAATTTTTTAAAGATGAATGAGCAATAAATCAACATCATTAAATTTTTAAGTACGCTGCAATGAATTTCAAAATAATAAAAATTGTTAAATAAAATCTTAACGAGGATACTTTTTAAACAGCATAAAATAACGTATAAAGATAAGAACAATAAAATAATATCATCATAATAAATTGATACATTTTACATTATTTTTTATAACTTTTAAGTTTAAAAAAATCTTTTACTTTTCATACATTCCTTAGAGCGCCTAGCGCTCAAGCAATGACACAACTTTCGCGTTCAACAAGTCACTGGTTTCCGGCGTAGTTTTTCTTTACTTCCGCTTAAAATAATAAATATATAGTTATTAAAATACGGAAACTTTTTTGTACTCGTTCTCAAATATTCAAACAAGAAAGACAGCTCAAATCACGCAAATATCTAATTACCTAATGAGTTAAAAGGTGAAAATAAAATTCTTTTCTACGTTAATTTATCGACTATTGCGAAATAGTCGCATAAGCGCATAACAAGTAGAAAATCGGATAGTAGACACTAGAATTCTGTAGTCGTCGTAGAAAATAATGTTAGATAATACATTGAGAAACGGTATGTAAATGGGGCAAGACAACATAATAGAAGAATGTTACTAGTTTATAGCTGTTCAAAGTATATTAATTTTTAATTTAATTAATTAACATTGAACTAATTATTCTCGTATAACAGCGTGTTTGAATAGGTGTTATTAAATTTTAAGTAAAGTTAATTGTACTCAGGTTAACGGTCTCATTATTCATTTAAATTATATTTAAATCTGGTCAAAATGTTGCTATTAATTATATGGATATGGTTTGTTCTCAGATACTTAGACACAAATAAATTATTAGCTTTGGCTTAATTTGAATATAAGGTTACATTATCATATTTTGCTATATAAAATTTGTAAAAGGGTAAAAGTTCTAAAATTAAGTTTTGAATTTATTTTTATTGAACACAATTTTATATTTATATTATTTTAAATTCTTTTATATTATATTTAAACTACATTGATAAAAAAATAAATTTCCTGGAAATATAAAAACTCAGAATTTATGACAATAAAAGTTTATTACTTGCCTATTTTACACGGTTCAATAAATAGAACAAGTATTTTTTCAAGTTGTTAAAAAATAGAACTTTTTCTAATTCGTCAATAAATAAAATAATATCAACAAACAATAAAATGAATATAAAATTGGTCAATTATTATTATTATTATTATTATTTTTTCTTTTCTCACTAAAAATGGTTTTAATCATTGCATTATTATTATTATTGTTGCCAAATATCTAAGGTCAAATTCTTAATCTTCTTCGTGGTTATGGGAAATGTGCGGATACTAACTCAGATTTATACCTACCACAAATTTTAATTAGTTGCCATATATCGAGGTTATTTTAAGTTTGTCAACTAGTTTCTCTTGCATGTGGCAATGGTAAAGTGCAAATATCAAGAACTTACAAAGCAAATAAATATGTTATACAGGGTGGTTTGCTTTCCAGTGTCCAGCTGATATTTCGTAAACTAAGTAATAACAGTTGAGAAAATTTTCTCATGTAAACTTTTGATTTAACTTTGAATTTATTAGATAATGATTCACTTTAAAGAGATGAAACTAAATTTTGGACTTCCATTATCTTTATTTACTAATAACACAAATATAAAAAATTATATTACACAACGTTTCGGTAACTAAGATCTGATACCGTCATCAGTTCAGTATCAGTTCACCTGATGACGGTATCAGATCTTAGTTACCGAAACGTTGTGTAATATAATTTTTTTATATTTGTGTTATTCGTAAATAAAGATAATGGAAGTCCAAAATTTAGTTTCATCTCTTCAAACTTTTGATTATTTGAAGAGTTCCAGAATTAGTGCCATATATTATTATTTTGACTTGGCAAAAGTTTTAAATTATTTTACGAAAGCATTGCCAATTTATTTCGTGTCTTTGGTGTCTTTAATAAAAAATTCACTTTCTTTGTCAATGACTTCTTGATTTTTTAAATAAAGTAGATTAATAATTTTAAAATTTTAATAAAAATAAAAATAAACGTCTTGCGATTTATGAAAAGTGTTCAATTTAGGTAAGGTAGGTACGACAAATAAAGCCAAATATAAGGCACACATTTAAATTTTTCGTCTTTTTGAATGTATTAGTTTGCTGTATTGCCAACTTAGGTACACCAGTAATATTATATCAAATAGATAAATTATAAACTTTGTTTCTTTGCCACATGAACATCAACATTTGCAATTTATATACGGGGAATTCGCAATGCGAATAAGTATAACATGGGTCTCACATTGATGCATGATCGTTGCATTGGTCACAGATATCGGAAGACGAAGAACAGAGTGTGATATGCATACAGTAAACAGTAGGCCTAACTGTCATAGAAGAAATATGCCGAAAAATTAACCTTTTTTAAATATTATTTTTCAACAATAATTATTTTTTATTTTGCTAATAGATTAATTCTATTTTGTTGTTTACAGAGTGAAGTTTATTTTTGTGTATTTGTTAATAATAAATACCTTTCTACATAAATTATAAAAATAATGTACTGTTACGTGGGTTTTATTTATCGCACCTGGCCCCTACCTTTGGTATAGTATAGTGTTATTTCGAAATTTTATACAGTTCCTTACCTAACTTAACGTTGTACAGAATATAAGTTTAAACAAATTATTTTAAATTATTAAACAGGCTGTAACCTAACCTGTGTAAAATTTAAAGATGTGTATTATTGGACGCACTAATCATGAATCAAAAAGAATTTTGTTGAAATTCGTAAAATTAACAGTAGGTAGTTTACAAAACAATATCATTTTGGGTACCACTGGTTGTCACTTTTAAATACAAAAAAAGTTAAATAATAGTTATGCAATATTTATTAGCGTAATTACATTAATGTAATAATAATCTTACAAACAGGAAAAATGAAATTTGTAGGTACTTACAGAATGTCTTATTTGCTTGGACCCATTTTACCTCTCGCCTCATATTCTATAAGAGAGGTATTGTAATGGGTCAAAATTTTCGAGTATGAGTTTTTGGTGGATAAGCACGTTTCAGGGTCTCTAGAATACGAATTTACTATTTTCACGATGATGTCTGTGTGTGCGTGTGTGTGTGCGTTTGTATGAACCGACGATTTTTCGTCCACGATAACTTAAAAAGTATCAAACCGTTTATAACCAAATTTCATATTTAAGGTTTTAATAAGTATCTTAACACCGGATAAGATTTTGGTAGAAATCCGCAAACCGGAAGTAGTACTTTTAGAAGTTTGGAAAAGTTTTCCTTAAATATATTGGTACATTATTTATTTATGACAATTTTTGCAATTAAAAATAAAAGAAATTGTGATTATCTATGTGTACAGTTAATTATAAATACAAATTGCTGAATCTGGAAGTATTTAACAATAAAATAAAGTACAATTAATATTCTATTTTTTTGAAATTCCAGTATCTTGTTGTCCATGATATAAAATTTGTTTCTACATAAAATTTGAATTATTATGACAGTGACAGTACAGTTGACATCTTTTGCTTGCATATTGGTTTACATTATCGTTTACATATTATATGAACATGAAACTATTAAAATGTAAGTAAAACTATTTATTAGATTAGTAGAATAAGCAGAATTAGGTGAGAGGTCGTGTGGTGGCCACAGCAGATTTTTTTGTTTCATAATCAGTTCGTCCAATACTTTACACCCTTAAATTTTGTTACATAGATTGGGTTACAGCCTGTATAGTAGATGGTTAGAAACATAATTTTCAATAAATTACTTGTTTAAATCCATGGTTTTTTTGTCAACCTGCATCAGGGACCTGATAAGTGCTACCTATATGATAATAATACATAATAAACAATGAATTTTAACGTTAAAATTTATTGCATCTTGTTATTTTTATGTATTATGTATTTCCAAGTTTATCAAGTTTTTTTGCGTGTCAATAACCGAGTCTTCATTTACAGCTCTGAAAGCGTTACCTATTAAATAATGTTACGGAATAACACTATTATCTACACTAATTTACATAGAAAATTTTCTCCTTATACGTGTTTATATGCATGAGCATTGCAATATGACTCACCTATGAAAATAGCTCTTCCTCCAAGAAGATTAGATATGTGCAGATCCATATTTCCAATCCTTTGTACATCGACATTAACTTTCAAAGGAGTGTTATAACTTAAAGACCCATCAATATTTCTTGATGGTTTCCTTGACACCGTTGTAGTTTGCACTAAGTCATAAAGCGTCAAATTCCAGATTCCTCTGTTTGCAATTTTTGCTCCCATCATGGTTCCGACCATTTCATACTGGCCTTGCAGAGCTTTTTCAGGAAAGCTCTGGGTGTATTGTATGAAATTCTTGTTGAACTCGCTCCTGAAAAATCAATTAAGCAAGCATTATTTTCTGCTGCATTCAATAGTTATGTGTTCAATGTGTTATAAATATTCAGTTGGTAGGCATATCATTGTAAAAAATTTCTTTTTATCTTGTTTATGATGATGATGATGACAAATAAAATATCGGGGTTACCTTGTTCAGGAAAGTGGAATATTTGTGTATATACAGGTTGTCCAAAATTGATTGGGTCACCATTATTTATTGTACTTAACCAATGTAACCCAGGGCCGTCGCTAGGCATTTTGCCGCCCGTGTGCAATAATAATTTTACCGCCCTCTAGAAACTAATTTTTAAAATATTTTTTAATGAATTTTCTTTTATTATTGAAAAGATATACCTAAGTGCCTACTATTAAAATATTAATAGACAATGCGCCGTAGACAAAATGTTTTTTTGTTCAATAGGTCAATAGCTTTAATTTAAATTTTTAAGAGTTAATCTAACAGCACGTTTTTGCCTATTTTGTTGTAAAGAAAGAAATTAAAATTGGACAAATTTACGCATTACTTTTACTAGATTTTTTTTAGAAACATTTTATAAATTGTATATTTTTTATTATGAATTTGAATAATAATACTTAAAAACAAGTTTTTTGGAGCATTATAAAGGGGGGTTCGGGGTTCAGAACTTAATTATGCCACTGCAATTTTCTAATTCATTAGGATCAATACAGGGTTGAACTGGCATAATTTGGCCTCGCTGGCAACAATAATTGTATTAAACTCCCTTTTTAAAATACTAATATTTTTAGGATGTACTGTAGAAAAATAATTTACTCACTTTAAAACAAGTAGGTACGATATAGCTTTGAGTTACAGTAGGGAAAATGTACCTAGTCGTATTATAAAGGTAGAACAAATTCATCGAATTTTTTTTTAAATTCAAGGTCAAATGCCTTATCATTGTATATTTTCTCTTAAAAACAGAACAAGTTTATAATAGATTAAAATAGTAAAATAGTACTATATTAAAGATACATTGCAATACATCGTTTAAAAGAGAAACAAAAAAGTTAGGTACTAATCCATGTAAAAACCGTAATGGCCTCCATTTAAAATGAGGAAGTTACTATTAATATCTTGGAAACATTTTTAAAGCTTTATCAAACAATGTAACTTTTATATAATTTTTTTTTAAATCTTAACTTTTTTAAATCACAATTTTTTTTCAAAATAACTTTCCAACTGTTAGAAATTTTAACTGTTTCTCAAACGGAATCTAAAAAAACTGCCCATATAATCGACCTCGTAGCTCTTACAGTTTCCGAGATCCCAATGCTGACCAAATAAATTTGGGATACTTTTTATGTATGTATATTTTTACAGTTCACGAACTAAATTTCAATAATTTATTCTAAACATTAATTAAATTGTTAATGGAATGGTAGGTGTATCTAATGAAAATGTTATTAAATACAATTTTTCTATACTCTTCAATGAAGCTTGCATTGTCATCATTATAATAATACTTATTGATGAAATAACTATGAAATGATCAATAATAAATCATTTTATACTCGTAGAAATCAAAAGTGAAAGGGAAATGATAGTTGAATGCAAACTTTCTTGAACTATTTTTATTGTGGATTTGTTTACCTGAACCTTGTAACTTGTGATATCGTCCAACCTGATTCAGTGACATTAATAAGCTTTAATTTGTAATTGAAGTTTCTGCCACCTCTGACTTGGGGAACTTCGGCAGCGTAAAATGGGTCGAAAGGGAACACTCCGTACTCTGGGACACCTAAATGAAAACAAGTTTTATTTTTTGGGCGTTTTTCATATTATATTATTAGTTCATTTTTATTTTGGTAGAATGCACCTCATTATCTGCCTCATATACATAACCATTTAGTTTTAAGGTTTACATTTATGTTTACGTTTAATAAGAAAGTTTAAATTCATGAACTATACGGGTTGCCCGCAACCGCACTTGTCACTTTTTTGCACTTAAGTTTGAATCCTCCAAACTTGAAGTTTATGTTTACCGCACTAAAGCTATTTTAAGGCGGTACACTTATGACAAAAATATAGTGAAAAGGTGCCTTCGCTATATTAAATATTGTGCTCCTGCTATAACACCTACACTGTTCATATTTTATATGGTTAGTTTAGTATGAAACTATAAACTATATTTTTGAAATACTTAATAATCTTTTAGTAATAACAGTATATTTTGCCAATTTTTTACAATTTTTACCTCTCGCCTCATATTCTATAAGAGAGGTATTGTAATGGGTCAAAATTTTCGAGTATGAGTTTTTAGTATATAAGCACGTTTCAGGGTCTCTAGAATACGAATTTAATATTTTCCCGATGATGTCTGTGTGTGTGTGTGTGTGCGTATGTATGTATGGACGTATGTGACGATTTTTCGTCCACGATAACTTAAAAAGTATTAAGCCTTTAATAACCAAATTTCACAATTAAGGTTTTAATAAGGATCTTAACACCGGATAAGATTTTGGTAGAAATCCGCAAACCGGAAGTAGTAGTTTTTGAAATTTGATATAGTTTTTTTTAAATAAATTGGTACATTATTTATTTATGACAATTTTGGCAATTAAAAATAAAAGATAATATAATTATCTATGGGTACAGTTAATTTTAAATACAATTTGCTGAATTTAGCAATAAAATAAAGTGCAACTAATATTCTACTTTTTTGAAGTACCAGTATCTTGTTGTCCATGATATGAAATTTGTTTCTACTCAAAATTTGTATTATTATGACACTGACAGTACAGTTGTCATCTTTTGCTTGCATCTTGGTTTACATAAATTACATAAACATGAAACTATTAAAATGTAAGTAAAACTATTTACTAGATTAGTAGAATAAGCAGAATTAGGCGAGAGGTCGTGTGGTGGCCACAGCAGATTGTTTTAACCAGTTGTATAATAATTTTTTTGACAAAAAAATCTTTTCTTAGCACTCTTATGACCAATGCAAGGAATCGACTATTTAAAACAAAACTAATTAATATGCTTTAATAAAGCCACGATTTGTAATATTAAAAAATCTGCTGTGGCCACCACACGACCTCTCGCCTAATTCTGCTTATTCTACTAATCTAATAAATAGTTTTACTTACATTTTAATAGTTTCATGTTCATGTAATATGTAAACGATAATGTAAACTAATATGCAAGCAAAAAATGTCAACTGTACTGTCACTGTCATAATAATTCAAATTTTATATAGAAACAAATTTCATATCATGGACAACAAGATACTGGAATTTCAAATAAATAGAATATTAATTGTACTTTATTTTATTGTTAAATACTTCCAGATTCAGCAATTTGTATTTATAAATAACTGTACACATAGATAATCACAATTTCTTTTATACAATATATTTAAGGAAAACTTTTCCAAACTTCTAAAAGTACTATTTCCGGTTTGCGGATTTCTACCAAAATCTTATCCGGTGTTAAGATACTTATTAAAACCTTAAATATGAAATTTGGTTATAAACGGTTTGATAGTTTTTAAGTTATCGTGGACGAAAAATCGTCGATTCATACAAACACACAAACACACAAACACACACACACACAGACATCATCGTGAAAATAGTAAATTCGTATTCTAGAGACCCTGAAACGTGCTTATCCACTAAAAACTCATACTCGAAAATTTTGACCCATTACAATACCTCTCTTATAGAATATGAGGCGAGAGGTAAAAACAAAAATTAATTTTGATTTTCTCTAATTTGTTGTCGCAAATAGTTATTTGTGTATCAAGGCTGTAAAAGTGATCTTTTTTGGCCGAATCTGAAGTTTGCAACCGAGGCGTAGGCCGAGGCCAGCAATTCAGGTGAGGCTAAAAACACTTTTAAGCCGAGGTGCACACAACATTTTTTAGGTGGCTATCACAAAAATATATAATTTTATGTCAAAAAAAGTTTCTTAGTATTATAAATAATTTTATTTATATAATTTAGGCTAAGTAAGTTGTAGGTAATTACTTCTAAATGTATTTACCAATTAAAATTAAATAAATTTGTTATTTAGCGGCCGTAAAGTAAATGCGGCCGTGAAGTAAAAGCGGCCGTGAAGTAAATGCGGCCGTAAAGTAGTCATTTTGACAGACGTCAAAATGTGACACTTTACGGCTGTCAAAGGATACGTAAAACAACTATTTATGCAATAGCCACCTAAAAAATATATTGTATGAATTTTTCAATTACACATTAAAATCTAAGCTTTTTATTTTGAGCAGCCAGAAATGTAAATTCTGATTCTAATGCAGCAATATATTGCAGTCAACAAGTGTAGCGCCTTAAGTTGCTGCGTTTCTTAAACTTAAATACCTATAAATGTATGAACTATCATTTGGAGTAGTTAAATTTTGCAGGATTTGCAATGTAAAATATCACGACATAAATTTGCAACAAGCTAAAAATACTGCTAGGACAAGGTTTAACCACAAATTATATTGTAAAGACTATTTTAGATTAGAATGGAAGAGAGACGTGTGAAATTATAGATATTAATGAAACAAATTTGATATTAGTCCAGGCAGAGCTCAAAAACTGGCGTTACCTGGAAAGTTTTAAGGGAATTTGATTATCTGTATTTTTATATTTTTGGGGTGCAGAACACGAATCTAAAGATTTTTCACTAAATAAATTTTAAAAATCATATTTATACTTTTTTTTTGTATAACTTAAAAAATATGATTACAAATTTGAAAACTATTATATAGATTAAAAATTGATACTCTACTCCTATGATTTATGATAATTATTATAATTTTATAATGAAATTAATTGGGATATGGGTAGTGAAGTTCAAGGAATAACGTTCATTAATATCTCTACTCCTATGAATAGATAAATAAGTTTATGAAAAATGTGATCTTTTACCTGTTTTAAAATATCTTCGGGCCGCATTTAAAGCATCCTTCATGCAACTGTCAAAATTTGAAGCACTTCTCCGGCAGTCTTTGAACAAATTCACTGAAATAAAAAGTTATTATTATTAAGTTATAAATTGAGGAAAGAAAAACTTATTAAAAAATTGTATCAGTATTGGAATGATTTCCGTATTAATAATTACTGAAGAAAAATTATAGTATAATTTTTTTATTAAAAATAAATGATGTGATGATTGACGCTGATGCGAGAAAGTGAAATTTTTTGCACCATAAAATAAAACCTTGTACAGTTTTTGTGTTAATATTTAATTTGTACTTCCAGTGTTGGTCTAAAAATTTACATAAAAAATTTAACTTGCATATAAATTCAATGCTATCTTCTACGAATGGTAACAAAAGTAAAGATTTGTAGATAAAAAATTACACAAAACATGCAAATCAGTCTTTCGAGTTTTACAAAAACTTGTAAATAAGCACATTGTTTACAGAGTGCCATGGGAAATAAATTAAATTAGACAAATCAAAAAATAAATACTTTGATTAATTATTATTTTGTTTGTATTATTCTAAAAACTAGTTTAACGCCAGAATTACACTATAAAATTTCTTTGACAAAGATCTTTTATAAAAAGTAAAATTTATATGTTATGACAGTGTTAACCCAACTTTTATAAAAGAATAGTTATTAAACCTGTCACATTTCTCGTCAAACATCACAAGTTATTTATTGTGTACATCTTTTGTATTTACACTTTTTTGCTTTTAGGTAAAAAATTGAAGCAAAAATTGTAATATTATTTTTCCTATGCCATAGGTCAAGAAAAAAACTGCTGTGGCCACCACCCCAACTATAAGTTATAATAACTTGCTTTCGTAAAGGTTTTAATTTTATGCTTTATTCTGCAAACAATAAATAAATTTATCTTTTTTCCCAAACTATTTAAGTTGATACCAACTTCGGCATAATTTAAATAACATGTGAAAAAATCTGATGTGGCCAGCATAATACCTCCCGCCATACTCTATCCACTCTTTTTAGTTTTTACTATACTATAAATACTCACAAATATATTTTTTTCGTTTGTAAATTGTAGAAGATGATATAGGTACTTAATCGATGTGTCACTATTTTGACACTGTCACTGTCATAATCAATTTAAATTTACGTAGTAACAAATGTTAAACGATCATGGACCAGAAGATACTGAATACTGAAGTTTCATACTCTAAATTATTAACAATAATTTATTTCCTAAATAGTATCATGTACAAATACAAATTTAAAATTCGAATTGTAGATGACAATAGTTATTTTTATTTTTCTACTAGAATTCTTTTCCCGAGAGCTTTAATTTGATACCACACACCATAGCATTTTGATAAAAAAAGTTATGTTTATAAAGTTGGTACCACTAATTGAATAAAGCTCATTAACAAACTTGAAGTCAATTTTGGGCTCAAGATCTTAAATATAAAATTTCAGTCCGAATTCCAACGCGTTTTTAAGTTATCCAACACACAGACAGACCGACAGCCTAACAGACTAACACACCGATGTTTTTTTTAAATTATATTTTTTGGGTTCAGTGGGGTCTAAAACGTGAAGATTCACCAAAATCTCGAACTGTCAAAAAATCGCGATTACAATAACTTCCCTCTATTACATAGATCGGGGAAGTAAAAAGTAGACACCCGTAAATTGGTCACCATGGGAAATTGGCTACTTCGGTTGACATAACTTTGGTTTCTTCAACTAAAGTTGCCAAAATTATTTACGTTACTTAACTTGTTAACTTTAATCAGTGCCAACCACATTAAGTTGTTTTGTTGCAATATACGAGATGTTGTAATAGTGAGTCAGTTTATCTATCAAATAAAGTTCATGTAGCTTTAATTCTTCAATAGTTTAGTTATGTTCAATTCACGTGAAGTAATACAAAAACATGAGAAAAAAGATAAAAAGGTATGTTGTGTTGCGAAATTTCTTTAGACTAGCTATTTAAACTTTTGTTATATCATCTGATTTTTTTTATTTATCAGGGTATAGTAATAATACTAATACTACCTACCAAAACCAATTATGATTTCGTTTCTTAAAAAAGAAATAAATATTAAACTTACGCTAGGATTACTTCCAAAATTTCGATTTGTGTCTACTTATTGTGCGATTTTATAGATTGTTCTAAAACTCTTTTCAAATAAAGGTATACCTATACGTAAATACAAGTTGTATGAATGATGTTTCGATAAGATTAAAATTTTATTGTAAAAAACTATACCGGGTGTAGAATTTTTTTCTTACCTATAGGAATTACAATGTTAAAATTTTAATTTTGCTCTAAGTTTTTACCTATTGCTTTTAGAGCCAAACTGTAAATACAAAAGATATTTAGAATAAAAAACTGCATCCAACGAGCCCTTATTTATTGATATAAAACGTTCCTGTCACGAGATAAACGTAAATTAAATTTGATAAATTTGAGCTGTTTACAGAGTGCCATGAAAAATAAAATGAATTAGTCAGGTCAAAAAAATAAGCACTTCAATTAATTACGATAAAATATATCTTAGGAAGAAAACAAGGAAAATAAAATAATTATTAATTAATTTTTTTGATTAGTGAATCCTTCTCATGGTCCAATAAATCAATTAGAACAACTATTTCAAATCTGTCAACTGTCAGAGTGACGGAATAAATATTGTTTCTTTTGTTTAATTTTACATGGCAGTCTGAAACTAGCCCAAATTGTTAATTTTTATTTCATGTTTATTTCGTGAAAGAAATCGGTTTGAACCAAAAAATTAAACTTGATGCATTTTTTTATTCTGAACATCTTTTGTATTTACACTTTTACTCTAAAATCAATAGGTAAAAACTTAGAGCGAAATTAAAATTTTAACATTGTATTTCCTATAGGCCAGAAAAAAATTCTACACCCGGTATATGCTCCGTGCTTGGGACACATTTTAGATGAAACAAATTTATAATTGATTAGTAAACTGAAAGTAAAGGATTTTAACTTTAGTTTTCGTGATTTCCGGTTTTCTGTCCTACCAACAGGAAGATACCATTATTCATATCATACACTTAGTGAACTTAGTGAAGCAACCGAAATTTGCGATTTCTATAAACTAAAGGTTCATATCAACTTTCAATACCATTCACTGATTAATACGAGACTAATTTAGAAATAGTAACAAATATAGGAAATTGGGCAAAAAGTTTAATTTTGTAATATTTTATTTCAAATTTTATTCAACTAATGAATACAGTAGTGAGAAAACGCGCTTACAAAAAAGATTTTTGTTGATAATGAACATTACATTGTTCTTTACACATTCATAATTATTAACACGAAATGTAATTACTGTAATAAAAATTAATTTACATTTCTGTTACATATTCTGACATGATACTAATGTACTTTGTAATTATTGTATTTTATTTTCTTACTGTCCATGTGTACTAAAATCTAATTAAAGTTAAGATATATTAATTAGTAATTTGGTAATTGTATTTTAATTGAGGAGCAATGACCTTCAATAACTAACATTTTAAGCCTTAAAGGCATAGCGAAATTGCTGACATTTTTTGCTTTTGGTTTTAAGATAATTATTAGAGAAATTATAGGAATTTTACACAATTTGTATAATGTGGCACAGTATTTAATTTCACAAAAATTTATATAAATTCATTATGACCTACAATTTTGTTGCAATAAAATTTAAAACTTTAAAACATTATGAATTTATTTGTATACCTACTATTAATTTAGTTTTAAATTTTAATTTAAAATAAAAGTTAATATTTACTTGATATCTTCGCAGGAAAAATATTTCATTACAGCTATGAAAATGTAATTAAAATTATTTCATTACATCTATGAGAATACACCAACACTTCAAGCTAACAAATTTATTTTTAGTACGAATTATTTGATTCCAAACATATCCTATAATTACAAAACCATTATTTGGAAATAATTTTAACTACATTATTAATTTATAAATAGAATTTTGCAATTTTTTGTTTAGAATCCAACAAACAAAAGATCGAAACTTTTAACACTTATAATGAAAATGACCATCATTTAAAATGTGTAACCTTGTTTAGCAAATAAAGGATTCCGTTTACAGAAACAAAGTCTGTAAACGTTCATTTAGTTTTCTTGATTCTTGAAGAAATCTCTTCTCTTATAGTGATAAATATTTAGCATATCTCTTTCTTGTTCAAACAATAGTTACTCAACAAATCAACATAAGAAAGCAAACAGCAAATCAATTAAATTGGCGGTTGCTAATTAACTTTAGTACTTCATTTGAGTTTATGCAAGTTTTTTGAGATATACTTGAAATGTTAATTAAGTGCACTGATAGTTTATTATTTTGCTGTCTGCTGTCACGTAAACTTGACGTGTTGCTTAAATTAAACAAAAGATATTCAGGTTGGTGGAGGTGAAATGCGAACATAGGGAACATACATGACAGTCGAACTTTCATGCCAGGTATTTTGATATATTTTGTAGTAGTGTCACAAAACGAAGTAATGTGAATTTGTGTGGCAAAAAGAGTAATCAATAACAGAAATAATAATAAAATATTAAGGTGCGTTTGAACTTTCTCGTTCTGGTCGTACACATACATTATTATGCAAAGAAAATATTTTAATGAAAATAAAAATTTCAATAATATGACAGCTACTTTGACATTGACAGTACTTATTCCACGTATATCAAGATGCCTAACATGATAACTCCATTGTCATATATTTCCCTATGTTCGCATTTCACTTCCACCAACCTGTTTATGATATTAAACATAAAAGTTGTATGTTTCATGTTTCATTTTTGTATCAGTTTAATTCATATATATTTTTTAAATTAAATATAACTAATTATATTAATTAATCTGAAACCTAAAACTGAAGTATACCTAATCTACATTTTACATGAATTAGTTAGTATTCAATTATTTTGTTATTACAATAATTTGGAGCACAAGTATTGCATTTGTAATGCAATTTATTCCATCATGTTACACGATTTATGTCATTTATGATTGATAAGTCAATTTCATTCGAAATTTTGCATATGTTGTACAATTTTTATTAGGTACTTGTAAAATAGTTATGAATGAACTTAACTTAAATTGGACAATAGGAGATATGTTTAAAAATTTGGTACGTATACCTACTAACTTACCATAATGTAAGGTCAATTACACAGAATAAATAAAATATAATTCAATAAAATTTAATAATCGCTTAAACATAAATTTATGTTTATTAGGAAGAATATTTTTAAAACTTTTATATAAATTCTTTTACAAATTCATATATTGACAAATATACGTTTTAAAATTGAATTGTAGATAGACTAGATAGATCCCTAAATGCGCTATTTTTATAATTTGTCTGGTCAAATATGTCACAAATTATAGTGTATATTTAATGATTGATTTTCTGATGTGCAAAATGATTATGTATGAATTATAATGTAAATCACAAGGGTGCAATTAGCATTTGACATTAACACAAGATCGTAAAATGTATTTGGGTTAAATTTCATGTAAATAATAAAAGGTAAATAATAAATATTCTATCTGACAAGTGCATAACCAAGGACTGCAACAACTACTATGCGTTATGATGATTTTGCACAAAGATAAAACCTAGAAAGTTTAAGTTATCATTTGGTTTCTTTGTACATGTGAGGAAAAACTCTTGATTCTAAATGGAAGTTCTTTGTTATGTTATGTAATAAATGTCATCAACAACTGTTTACTTACTATTTTATTAAAGACGGAAAAAGGAAGAAGGAAAGAAGCTTTTTGAACTTATCTCCTAATATAAATTATAATTATTTCCTGAATAAAACTGTAGGAAGGTAACATTTTCAGACGACGAGTTTTACTTAATTTCGAATATTTATTATAGGAATTACAATCAGAAGCTGAGAACAGTCTATTTATTGTCGTATTAGTATTAGAATGTGTAGTGATCTAGTTTGTATATTTTAATTTTATATTTTTATATATTTATAGATCACTATGCATGTTTTATTTTTGTGTTACTTGTTTTCTACATGTTATTTTGATGTTAGTTACAGATTTGTTTATTTTTGATACAGACAACATTTTACAATAAAATTCTATTCTTTAATTATTATTCTTGTATTTATTATCAATAAAGTTAAATATACATTTTAACTTTATACTGGTCACCAGTCAACAAATGTATAATGATTGGCAATGATTTATTATTTACAGAAATAACAAAAGTATTAATTTTGCTTCATTAGATAAAATGTCTGTTCTGTATTTTGAGCATAATCTCAAGTTTTAATGTTTTTTAGAGCCAGGAAGTTATTTTAGGTAGTACCTATCACCTATTATTATTATTGAAAATAAATGAATTTTACTATAATAGTATATTATACAACGACGCTATAATGGGTGATATTATTCCCGAAGATGAAGTTTACAACACGAGTTACATCATTAAACATTGCAAAATTGCAATGTTTTTTAAAAATAATGTGCACGGAGAAATTGATTCAGCCAAAGTAATTTTCTGATTGGTACAGAGGGGGAAATACTACCCATTATTCCCTGTGGGATTAATATAGGTATTATGTAGCAAACATCACACATTTAATGTTTTTTTCATAAACAAACATTATACTATTGAGAAAAAATGATAATGTAATATATTTAACTAATAATTAATTTATTAATTATTAATTGTGCAAATATTTCTCACAATAATAATTAAGTTCTACCTATGTCACTGGGTTTCCCAGTTACAAAATCAAGTTGGCCTAAAACTGGATTTGTATTCAAAATTTTATTATTGTTTTTATTGGCATTTTTGTGAATGTGCAATATGCATGATATTTTTTATTTTGACATAAAGTTTGTTAAAAGCCCCAAAAAAACGACTCGACTAGTGAACTCTCCAGAACATAACATTTTTTATATGCGTCCCTCTTTCTATTCAAGATAATGGAGTCACAGAAATGGTTTTTTTTTCAATTAATAAATCTATAATGATATAATTTTTTTTTAAATAAATTTATATTTTTACCTTCCGCTTACCTGTAAAGGAAGGTATTGGAATCATGTAAAAAATCGGGTAGTGAGTTTTTAGTGGATGAGCACGAATTAGGTACCTTACAACTCATTTTCGATAGTTTCCCGATGATGTCTGTATGTATGTGTGTGTGTGTGTGTGTGTGTGTGTGCGTGTGTGTGTATGTGTGTGGTCCGGGCCGATGCCGGATGTTGCATAACTCAAATACGAATTATCCAAAAATTTTGATATTTGGTATTTTACAATTGTATACGAATAGGAAGAGCTCATTAGATTTTGGTACAAATATCTTCACCGGAAGTGATATTTTTTGAAGATTGAAAAGGTTAATTGTCAAAATTGTATATAAATTTGGAAAAATATAGTATTTATTTGTAATAAGAATAAGAGGAAAAGTTATTTGCAACTTACGTTATAAAAAAATTGTCTTTATCTGGTAGCATTAAAGAACTGCAGTAAAATTTAAAAAATAAATTTATCAAATAAAACGTTGATATCTTGTAATCCATGACCGGTTGATTTTTGTTTCTCGTAAAAAATATTGACAGGTGAGACGGGTGACAAGTTGGCATACTAGCGCTATATAAGTCCTAAGTAAGATATTAAATGTAGTAATTGAACGGAGGATGGCTTCAACACAGCAGAGTTTTCCTGTGAATGAATCTTTTTATTCAGGTGATGCAAATTTCTGTGTTTGAATATTTTAGATTTTTATTTGTATATTTTAAATGGGCACCGGATTGTACGTATACATTTCTGTTTAAAGTCTAGATATGGCGGAAGGTTGTGTGATGGCCACGTCAGATTTTTACATATGTTTTGACATAACATTAGGTACATAGTAATAGAAATATAATAATACTTGCAAGTATTCCTTTGTTGTGTGATTCAATTATTTTGATTTAAGCAATAATGCTAGTTTTCTGAATTATACTATTAGCCTAGTCTCAGAGATAGAAAAAATTAATTACCTAGATCTTTACTATGCGGTATTATATAATTAATTATAATAATTCCGTTTGAATAGGTACTGTTATTATGGTAATTTATGACGAATGAATCATCAGGACTTTTTAGAAAGAGAATACGAAAATAGGTAGGTAGTTATTTATTTGCAAAGGTTGTAAAGATGAATTTTCTATTGAAAATTAGCCAAAGAAAATAACCACATGAGTAATAAAAATATCTAAATACATAGTATTTATTACATTTTTTATTACTCATGTGGTTATTTTCTTTGGCTAATTTTCAATAGAAAATTCATCTTTACAACCTTTGCAAATAAATAACTACCTACCTATTTTCGTATTCTCTTTCTAAAAAGTCCTGATGATTCATTCGTCATAAATTACCATAATAACAGTACCTATTCAAACGGAATTATTATAATTAATTATATAATACCGCATAGTAAAGATCTAGGTAATTAATTTTTTCTATCTCTGAGACTAGGCTAATAGTATAATTCAGAAAACTAGCATTATTGCTTAAATCAAAATAATTGAATCACACAACAAAGGAATACTTGCAAGTATTATTATATTTCTATTACTATGTACCTAATGTTATGTCAAAACATATGTAAAAATCTGACGTGGCCATCACACAACCTTCCGCCATATCTAGACTTTAAACAGAAATGTATACGTACAATCCGGTGCCCATTTAAAATATACAAATAAAAATCTAAAATATTCAAACACAGAAATTTGCATCACCTGAATAAAAAGATTCATTCACAGGAAAACTCTGCTGTGTTGAAGCCATCCTCCGTTCAATTACTACATTTAATATCTTACTTAGGACTTATATAGCGCTAGTATGCCAACTTGTCACCCGTCTCACCTGTCAATATTTTTTACGAGAAACAAAAATCAACCGGTCATGGATTACAAGATATCAACGTTTTATTTGATAAATTTATTTTTTAAATTTTACTGCAGTTCTTTAATGCTACCAGATAAAGACAATTTTTTTATAACGTAAGTTGCAAATAACTTTTCCTCTTATTCTTATTACAAATAAATACTATATTTTTCCAAATTTATATACAATTTTGACAATTAACCTTTTCAATCTTCAAAAAATATCACTTCCGGTGAAGATATTTGTACCAAAATCTAATGAGCTCTTCCTATTCGTATACAATTGTAAAATACCAAATATCAAAATTTTTGGATAATTCGTATTTGAGTTATGCAACATCCGGCATCGGCCCGGACCACACACATACACACACACGCACACACACACACACACACACACACATACATACAGACATCATCGGGAAACTATCAAAAATGAGTTGTAAGGTACCTAATTCGTGCTCATCCACTAAAAACTCACTACCCGATTTTTTACATGATTCCAATACCTTCCTTTACAGGTAAGCGGAAGGTAAAAATATAAATTTATTTAAAAAAAAATTATATCATTATAGATTTATTAATTGAAAAAAAAACCATTTCTGTGACTCCATTATCTTGAATAGAAAGAGGGACGCATATAAAAAATGTTATGTTCTGGAGAGTTCACTAGTCGAGTCGTTTTTTTGGGGCTTTTAACAAACTTTATGTCAAAATAAAAAATATCATGCATATTGCACATTCACAAAAATGCCAATAAAAACAATAATAAAATTTTGAATACAAATCCAGTTTTAGGCCAACTTGATTTTGTAACTGGGAAACCCAGTGACATAGGTAGAACTTAATTATTATTGTGAGAAATATTTGCACAATTAATAATTAATAAATTAATTATTAGTTAAATATATTACATTATCATTTTTTCTCAATAGTATAATGTTTGTTTATGAAAAAAACATTAAATGTGTGATGTTTGCTACATAATACCTATATTAATCCCACAGGGAATAATGGGTAGTATTTCCCCCTCTGTACCAATCAGAAAATTACTTTGGCTGAATCAATTTCTCCGTGCACATTATTTTTAAAAAACATTGCAATTTTGCAATGTTTAATGATGTAACTCGTGTTGTAAACTTCATCTTCGGGAATAATATCACCCATTATAGCGTCGTTGTATAATATACTATTATAGTAAAATTCATTTATTTTCAATAATAATAATAGGTGATAGGTACTACCTAAAATAACTTCCTGGCTCTAAAAAACATTAAAACTTGAGATTATGCTCAAAATACAGAACAGACATTTTATCTAATGAAGCAAAATTAATACTTTTGTTATTTCTGTAAATAATAAATCATTGCCAATCATTATACATTTGTTGACTGGTGACCAGTATAAAGTTAAAATGTATATTTAACTTTATTGATAATAAATACAAGAATAATAATTAAAGAATAGAATTTTATTGTAAAATGTTGTCTGTATCAAAAATAAACAAATCTGTAACTAACATCAAAATAACATGTAGAAAACAAGTAACACAAAAATAAAACATGCATGCAAGAAAATAACCACATGAGTAATAAAAATATCTAAATACATAGTATTTATTACATTTTTTATAAAATCGCAGAATTACCTATAGGTATTAAATTTAACAAATCGTCAATACAAATCACATAACATAACTAACAAGTAGATGATTGATCGAAATAATCGGAGCTAAAGTAATAATTTTTGCTACGGTTTTGCTAAAGTACCTCTATTATTGTACGATTTCATTATATCTGTAGTTGGCAGGAACTAAAAACGAAACGAAAACTAAATAATTAAATTTTTAAAAGAACAAAAACGGAAATGAAAACGAAATTAATATTATTGATTATCGGTTTTAACAGTTCTTAACTTTTAACACAATCATAATAATAAAATAATTTATCTCGTCTATTATTATAAAGCAAATACCTATTTAAAAAATTATAAAATTAGAATATGGTCAGAGTATGTTAAAGTTTTTCATTATGTTTCATTAATTTTATATTATACTACCTGTTATAATTATATTTGCAAAATTTGGATTATATATCCTATTAATAAAACGTGAAAATGTTAAATCCGTTTTTAACCGGTTCTTATTTTTATTTTTAGGTTAGGTATATTTATTAAACAATATACCTTCCCTACCCTTTTAGCGACCTTATAACTCCATTTCTTTTTTCAAAATAATAATAAACTTATTTTATAATTATTTTATTTTCCATAATTTTTGTTTTATTATGACTATATTGCAACAGCTATGGTTTAATCTTGATTTTTGTGCAATATCTGAAACTAGAGCAAATATTTTGTGAATGTAGGTATACCTACTAGTGTAGTAAATAATAAATGGTAAATGATTTTATCTACAAATAATAATTGAACATTTCCTATAATAACAACGGTGTACTATGTGTTGCGAACGATACAAAATTTTTAATTGCTATGCTATTACCGTAGCACCTAATTGATATAGGTACCGTATGTTTAAGTGATTTAATGTATGAATATTTTACTGGAAAGTAAGATATTTGCATTGTTCTACTGACATAATACAACCATTTCTATTTATATATTATATAAGATGTCACAAAAAAGTATCAAGTTCAGTGTTTGTTTATACTTTACTTAGGTATTACTTCATACTGTGACTGTGGTTTGGTAGTTGTGTTTTGTGTAAGTAGCTACAGTAAAAAATTAAATTAGTACAAATATACAAATAGTATTACAGCAAAATGTCGATATTTACAAATTTTTTCAGGTATCACAGTCTTTATGTTTTAAAATATATTTTTTTAAATGCGGTTGACAAATTCGACAAAAATTATGAGACTCTGACAATGTTTAAAACAATAGATGGAAACGATCAGCCGCATTTACGTATGTCAAACATCTTAAGGTTATGTCTTAAAACTAAAACAGTGTTTATATGTTAAGAGGTCGAAACGTAGCTTAAATCACGCAAAAGATAATCAATCTCAATCCGTAACTTTCAATTTTGCATATTTGTTTTATTTAGGTATCAGTAACTGCTAAAATAATAATATTCTTTAAAACCCAAATATAGCCACCAAACTAGATTCTTCTAAGTGTTTTAAATTAATTATAATGATACATGCAAAATTATAATAATTTTAAGCTAATCTATATACGGTTAAAAAATTACTAAACGATAGCTCAATTAATTATCAAAACTTTTAAACATAGATACTGATTAATTAAAAAAAACTCACCAAAGTCTTCTTGACAGCTCACACTCCCGACCACCAAAAACAAAAGACAAATTCCCCTCATTGTTTAAACAAACGAGCGCTACTCGCTATTTATTTACACAAACAAAACACAACCGCGTTCAGCTGTCAGTCGAAACCGCAAGTGATATAAATTCGACTAATAGAATGCAATGGCATTTACCTGCCGAAGTATTCGACTGCCATAGGAGAGAAAATGGTATTTAGGTGAGCATAGCATGTGAGAGTGAAGTCGTCGTTCTCCCACTTTTACAATCTAAGGCTGCTGGTGTTCGAAGATGATATCGGCAATCGATTTTTGATTGGAGGATTGGCGGATGGACACTATGAGACTATAACGTGGTTTTTAGTCTATGTTCTCCAAAATCATTACATTGCGAGATGTTTGGAGTCCGCAAAATAATATTTTAGTGGATCCAGTCCTATAATAAGACTTAGGCAATGAGCTGTTATTTACATTTTATGGGATTATTTTCACTGGTTTTCATTGTATCATCGCCTACATTTTTCAATATTTTATTTAAAAATTATATTTTAGAATAATTTATAATATATTTATAATAGAGGATTTATCTAATTTAAAGACTCGTCTTTCGCCTCGTCCGTAAACAGATTTAATATTTTAAAACCCAATTTTGCGTACTTGTTACATAAATAACTATAATAGTTGTATTATAACCCTATTGTGCTACTTGTTTAAAGTTTAAATATTTTATTTCCAGGGCCGTAGCCAGGAGGAGCGCGAAGCCCTGCCTGTAAAAACTCTTGCCTTTCCTGGAGCTGAAAATTTTAGTTCTATTTTCGTTCATCATTTTACAAATGAAAGCCTCATTCACATAAGCATAAGCATTTACTATTATATAAGTTAAGTGGCCCGTCTACTACCTAAAATCCAGCATAAAATGTGCTAACGTAGCGAGTGTTTTGTGGCCAGTACAAGAATGGTTAAATTTTATTTTAACCAGGATTTTATAGAGAAAGACTGGATCTACAGATGTGCCTTTTTAAAATTTTGATTACAAAATTGTACATGAATATAAAAATTCCGAAAAATTCAAAAAAATTCTTATTTTATGCAAATTTTACAGGGTTATATCTCATGATACAAATTAATTTTTTAAATTTAAAAAGGCACATCTGTAGATCCATTCTTTCCGTATTAAATATTTATAAAAACATTATCCTGCATTCAATAATAATCTGACAGTTTACTCGCAACGAAAACACTTTTTCAGTATTTTTCAACTTCAAAATGACATTGCATTGCTAGGGTGCGGCAAAGTACGAGTTTCGGGCTGGTTTCAGGCAGCCCTAGTAGTGGAAAAAAAAATGGAATGGAAAAAAAGTAAAATCGAGAGTATTCCAGGAATTCGGTAAAAACGTAGACAAACTGCTTAAAGAATAGTAATTAATCGGATTTTGAAGTCATTCAATATAATTATTTAATTTACATCAAGTAAATTAAAAACTGCAAAATCCGATTAATTACTATCCTTCAATTAATCAATCAGTCGGTCATCATGTGTTACATACATTTACTTTTAAGGTTTACATTTAAGTTAATGTTTAATGATGTTAAAATTCATGCAACTATATAACCCAGTCATTTTAATACATTGTATTAAATAGTGTGAAGCTCAAAGTTTGCATACTTGCTCTATTTGATGTCCTGAATAACATACTAAAATATGCTCCTTCGTCCGTGTCCCTTATTTTAGAGGTATTTTTTGGGGATTATGTACGTTTTTGATGAGTAACATTAGGGAAAACTGTAAATTTTAATCAGGTATGAATATTTTTTAAAAATAAACGTTTCTAATTTAAAATGTTTTAAAAATTGAATGCTGCAAACCGGAAATCGATATATTGTTTCGTTATAAAATGCGCCGTCGTTCGATTTGATTTGATAAAAAAGACAAAATTAAAAAAAAAATTGTCTAAAGGTTTCTGTGTACTCCACCAATTATTTATTTTTGCACATGAAGTACCTAGGTGAAAACATGCAGCTACCATTCCTTGTAAAAATGTAACTTTCTATTATACGGCTTTGACCTTGACTGACAACAATTTTTCGCCTGCAGCGCATTTCCTTTCCTGGACCACCTGTCCTCTTTAAAAGTGCAAGATCAATGCTGCCATTTCTAGAAATTATTTTGCCCTTAGAAACATAACCTGGCTACGGCCCTGTTTATTTCAAAATGAATAGAACTTTGTGAACTTAGTTCTGTTCTGTGAGGTGAAGATCCCGGCGTCTCCGTAAAAAACATTATGTGTTTAGAGATGTAGCAGTTTCTGTTATACAGGGTGTAACAGCGAAACCAACTAACGCCTATATTTTCTTTATTATTATAGTTACAAAAAAATGTTAAATAGCAAAGTTGTAGGAGACCAAGGGGGACATCTGATTAAAGAATAAAATAATTTTTAAACCAGTGGTTCTCAAGTTAAAACACAAAGTTATATTTTTTCAAATGGGAATATACATATTTTTTAGGCCTATCCGATAGAGTACTTTTTTCTGAATTCAACCATGTATTCGTTTTATATCCTTACATAATAAAAATATTGAGAAAAATTCAGTTGAAATTTAAATAATTTCTAATTTTTAATATTAATGTTCAGTAACCTATGGAATTATAACAAGTGATAAATTAAATATGGACGTGGTTTCTTTGGATATCGCGTGGCATAAATATCGCAAGCTTGTATGGTATTTTTTTTTTAATTTATCACTTGTTTTTCATCCACACATTAATATTAAAAGTTAAAAATTATAACTTAAGTAAATCTATGAAATTCTAAGTGAAAGCAGTGGGTCAAAACTGTTTGATAAAGAAACCTGGAAATACAAATTGCGAATTTAAAAAAAGTTCTTTGAGTTCCGTTTTCAGTTCAAGATGGCCAATATTATCCCAAACCGTAACAAAATGCGCATAACGTCCGTGATGCTTATAATATTTTTTGCTCAATCGATACAATAAAAATAAATTTTAAAATAATGAGAATTGAATTTTTCGACAGGATAGTATAAAATGCAGGAAGTAATTAATCGGGAATGCAGTCAAACGAATTTTATTATTAAAAGACCGACGTTTTGATACATCCTTGTGTCATCTTCAGGGTAAATTCATAATTAAATATGATGTATTTTAAATTAGTAGTATTAAACATAAATTAAATAATTCTACAGAACACAGTGTAGATTCGTCAAAAAATATAAATTTTCACGTCAGTTTAACTCCACCGTTGGTCTTTTAATAATAAAATTCGTTTGACTGCATCCCAGATTAATTACTTTCTGCATTTGAAAATGTTTATTTTTGGTTATGTGTTTAATTTGAAGTTTGATGCAGTTGCCTTGGTTACTGTTGCTGTTTAGTGCTTACCACCTTCTTCATGAGTTCTTACCGCCTTCTAAGATTGCTTACCACCTTCTAATTTGTAAACAAAACCTACTACCTCGGAAACAGAACCAGTAAACACTAACAAATGACCGATCGAGCAAAAAATAATTTTGGATAGAGTGACGTGCACTTGCTTTTCAGTCAACTAAAAACACTAGAAAATATTTTGCAAATAATATAGACTTGTTTAGTGTGACGTCACTTTCTGGTTCCAAACAAGAAAATGGCCACTCGTTGCTAAGGTAGTTGCTATGCTACTCGATAAAACAGTTTGGTTTGACAATCAAAAATTATTTATAAAATAATTTATTACGGAACTAAACTTTATTACGTGTTTTTATGCCACTTTAAAACAATTAAATCTCAAAATAAATTTAAAGACGCAGTTATTGTCAAACGGCAAACGTCAAACCAGCCTGTTTTACCGACTTGCATAGCAACGGTCTTAGCAACGAACGGCCATTTTCTTGTTTGGAACCAGTGTGACGTAACCACTAAACAAGTCTATTTGAATTTCAAAATGAATTAGGAGGATTGCAATATTACCGCCCTAGGATGGTTAGAAAATACATTATTATACATAATTTTCCAAATGTAATATACAAATAATAAAAAGAAGATTTATTGATTATTGAAGAAGCAGTTAATTTAATAAAATCTAATAAAACACACACGTTTCGACTGCAAATCAGGCTTCGTCAGGGTCGAGACGAAACGTCGGTGTTTTATAAGATCTTCTCGAATAAATATTTTTAACGTTAAGTCGAGAAATCAATCTTCCATAATACCTATACAAATTGTGATAATTTAGTAACTAAACTACCTACCATTCTCAAATCTTAATTATAGGTATTATAAACAAAAATTAAACCATACAATTCTTATTTCTAATATTTTGACTTAGTAAGCAGGTGGTTGAAAAATTAATTTTGATATACCAGTTTTTAATCCATTACTTGATGACTATGAAATGTAATTTTAAACATGCATTAGCGATAAATAGATACATATTCTAAAAAATTGTGAATTAATGATATAAGAAGCGGAAAAAATATATAATTAGTGATTGATCGAGTATTTCCTTGACATTTTTGTTAGATTTTCTTTTGTCAATAATTAAATTATACTGTACTTGTGTACTTGTATCAAATATTCAAATACAAGATTTTATTGAGGTGACCTTAAAATTTACTCGTATAAAAGTATTGCCACATTATTATTTCGCATTACAAAAACGAGTTTTGAAAATATATTTTGTAATGCAGATTGAAATTTATATTTAATACTTTAACATAGCAAAAGACTAGGTAATAATTATTACAATATAAATAAATACCTTCAAAGTATTGTCTTTTCATAGTGTACAAAATTTTGCTTAAAAAATAATATTTCGTCTAATAGAGTTTAGAGTATAAAAAATCCTGTAAATTGTGTTACCGGTTATGAATATTATATATTATTAATAATCGTAGCCCCGCTCCATATCTTACCAATAATTATTGTATTTGAGAAAAGTTTTATTTTACTAAAATACCTACTACTAGGTACTTTTTCTTTTTTTTGTAAAATAAGTTTAAGAAATTGAAGTTTGAAAAGTTCTTTACCTATAAATTTGATTTAGGTACTGAATTGTGATCACAAACATACTATAATTTACATGTATTTAAAAAGAAATGAGTGGAGAATTTCGCCTGTTGTTTTTATATTATGAGTACCTACGTTTGATAAATTTCTAGATAAATTCTCAGATAAATATAGCGAATAAAAATTATAATTTTTAGAAAAATTGGTTATATTTTCTTTATTATTAAACTATTCGATACGATATGACATATTTGACACAATATTCCAGAAAATTTATTAAAAAATTAAAGTAGAGGTAGGTAATTATTTGTCTTAAACAAAATGTCAATTACTAAACTAATTAAAAAATATGAATCTTATTTCTATAATTAATATTGCATCATTGCGGAAAATGGGTGAAGTTAATAAGTTCGTAATAACTTTTTATAAAAATTTTAATACTTAAGTACAGGAAGGCAGTATAATAATAGAAATCACTTTATTTAAAAAAAAATTTGTTCAAAAAATTAAAGGTTATTTAATCTTTGGCATCATTGTAAGCAATTTATTTTTTATTTCTCATTAATGAGAAAAAGTTGAGAATACCAATCTTAATTATGTTCATACATAAATGTATACCTATTTCTAACATTTTCTACAAATATCATGAAATAGAATAATTACACTCTAAATTAATTCTATTTGTCAATTATTTTTAACGTATTATTTTTTAATCGTTTATTTTTAATAGACGTATTAACATAAGTTTCTTCGTTTATAAATTTCAAGAATCTAGTCGAATTAACTATAATTATATGTTACGCTGTGCACTTTTATTTTTGCTGAAGCAGTTGTAGTTTTGAAAGTGAAAATAATTTTATTGGCAACCGCAAGTTGTCGCTTTCAACTAGAAGCATTAGAAAATAGAAGTAGCAAGGTGCTAGGCAGCATATCAACTTTTAAGTTGTTTGTTTCTATTCATGGATAGAGGTCGCTAGGCGCAATGAAAGTTATAAAAATTCTGCGGTCGCTATGACTGGTTTTATTTTACTTCAAGAAAATTTATTTTTAAAGTTTTGAGAATAATAAGTAGGTACTTATACGAGTGTTATTTGTTAGGTCAATGTTAGTTGGATTTATGGTTAACTAACGATAAGATTTTATAATTAAAATCTTCAATCTTAATAAAATATATTTTTTTAATAAACATAATATTTGTAGATGTAACAATAGTAAAATATCGTTTATATTATCTTCTTCTCCAGTGTAAATAAAATGACTAAAATATATTTCTTTTTACTTCCTTGTACGGAGTAATAAGGAAGTATTGTAATCGCGAAAAATTTCGGTTTTCAGATTTTGATGGAAATATCCGTTTTGACCTTTTCTGAATCCATTATGACTAGTTTCGTCGTGACGTCTGTACGTACGTGCGTACGTGCGTACGTACGTACGGACGTATGTGTGTCGCATAACTCAAATACGGTTAGACGTAGAAAGTTGAAATTTTGTATTTAGGACTGTTATAGCATCTAGTTGTGCACCTCCTATTTTTGGTTTCAATCTATAAACCGGAAGTAGTACTTTTTAAAAATATTTTGATAAATAATTAATTTTAGACAATTTTTTTTATTTTAAATGAAAGATTATGTGATTATTATCTACAATCGGTATTTTATAAATTTTTCTGTATCTTCTATCATTTAAGAATAATTAAAGTATATACTTATAATTTAGTATTTCTGTATCTTGTAGTCCATGATCGATTAACATTTGTTACTACGTAAAATTTAAATGATTATGACATGACAGTGACAGTAGCAGTGACAATAGTAAAATATCGTTTATATCTTCTTCTGCAGTTTAAATAAAATGACTAAAATATATTTGTGAGTATACTAGTATAATAAGTTAAAAGAATTTTTTATATTATTCTACATTTTAGTTATTAAGAAAAGTATGAACAAACAAGGCGTACAAGGAAGTCATGTGGTGTCCACGTCAGATTTTTGTTTTAAGGGATTCGTGCCGACTCTATTTTAGGGAAATATCGTGATTTTATGTATGTATAAATTCTACTAAATCCCAATATTTTATAATAAATATTATTATTATATTATATATATCAAAATGATAAACTATACTTATGTTATTAAAATTTAAAAGAAGCAAAATAAGTTTTTCTACTTTCGATGCAGCCTGTCAGTTCTTGTAAGTTTATCATTTTTTGGCGCCAAAAGCGTGCAGGATATTCGCCGAATATTCGGTTATTCGGCAGCCAGTCCTGCATAATATTCGGCACATTTACTATTCATATGAAAAATACTAACTGAAACAGTGGTTCTCGGTTTTCGTAATGTGTACTCCGTTTCAGGAGCGGACTGGAACTTAAGTTTTACCGGGCTTTCAAGTAATCGGCCCCAATCCAATTGTACAGGGTCTGGAATTAGAAAATAGCGCCGCAGGCGATACATTTTTTGGGTTCAAGGTCATACGCCAATTATTTATATGGAGACTTTACAAGAATTTGTGCAAAGCGTGATCTCACGACCTCTCAATCGGCCCAATATCGTGTCGGCCGGTAGACTTTATAACCAGCCCACATCTGCTCCGTTTGCGAATTTAAAAATATCTGCCGTTTAATTTTTTACTAAAAGTTGTGAAACACCCAATTTTATGGTAGTAGATCTTCATAATATAAAGAAGACCAAAGTGCTTAAAAAAATTAATATTTTGCTAAAAAATGCAACCAGATAAGCAAAACAGTTTTAAAAAAGCAGAAAATAAGGATAGAATAAACTCGTAATGTAGTATTAACAGAAAATTTAAGAACAATTAAATCAGTAGGTACCTAAAGAGGGAAATAATGAAACAATAATATTAATTTTATAATAATAATATTATTAATTAAATAAGGTTAAGTAAAATTATTCTTAAGCTAGATTTCCATGCATTCGTTTTATACGTCGCGTTTCATCCGTCCTCAATGGTAATTGGTCGAATTCAGAATAACATTTGAAATCAACCAATCGTCATTGATGACAGATAAAAAGCGACGTACAAAACGGATGCATGGAAATAACTCATATTTAAATCATGTCCCAGAAACATCTTAGAGTTCTTGCAGCGATTACTAATGCCCGCCGTTTTACTTTCCTGACCTATGTAATCGTTGTTAGAAAACGATTCAATAGTCTCAAAAATACTCTTTATTTCTATAAAACTACAATACACGTCAAAATTATATATTTATTATTGTCTCTAAATGTTACTAACATGCAACTTGATATTATAAATTTATATATTTATAACACTCGGCCATCCTATCAATAATCTCGCCCTCGAGATACAACAACAACTATTACAACAATTTCAACTATGGTGGGTTGTTTTATGGGGTCGAGTCAAATTTATATATTTTTCCTCACAGTGAGGAAAAATATCGTACTTCACATGTGGGAGAAGTAAAATGCTGCTCTAACTCGTGTTCTGATTGGCCACTCGCTTCGCTTGTGACCAATCATGACAGAGGCATTTTACTTCTCCCACTAGTAAAGTAATATACTATATAACACTCTAACATTAAGGTAATTAATCATCGTCGTCAGATTCTTCTTCAACAGACGGTCTCCACAATTTAAGTTGGCTTACATGTGCGGTTGTTGCATACTAGACCATGGGCCACCAATATGGAACCCTCCCCCCCCGTGGGAATTTATGACTTATACTTTTTTTGTTGGTATTACCTACCAAATTAAGAATTCAGTTGTTTGCCTTTTTTAAATTACAGCATATTCCGGAAAATAAAGAAAAACAAATGAAAATTGCAAAATTTCAGAATTTTAAATATTTGTTTGTGTGTTTCGGCTTATAAAAAACTCTTCAAAAAAATTAGTATAATGTATCTTACATAAAAATGTCTGAGGAATCCAATGTCGCAAACCGGAAGTCGATATCTTTATCCGTTCAGAAACTAGAATTGATTAAACTCAAGAAAAATTCTAAAATAAATAAAAATAAGAATTCTAAAATTTTATAATTTTCTTTTGGAGAAAATCATTCAATTTCGGCTTATAAAAGGCCCTTCAAAAAAAAATTGTACGATGTATCTTACATAAAAATGCCTGAGGAATTCAATGCCGCAAACCGGAAGTCAATATCTTTATCGGTTCAGAAACTAGAATTAATTAAACACAAGGAACTATAAGAATTCTAAAATTTTAAATTTTTCTCTTGGAGAAAATCATTAAATTTCGGCTTATCAAAGGCGCTTCAAAAAAATAGTACAATGTATCTTACATAAAAATACCTGAGGAATCCAATGCCGCAAACCGGAAGTCGATATCTTAATCCGTTCAGAAACTAGAATTGATTAAACACAAGGAACTATAAGAATTCTAAAATTTTATATTTTTCTCTTGGAGAAAATCATTAAATTTCGGCTTATCAAAGGCCTATCAACAAAATAGTACAATGTATCTTACATAAAAATACCTGAGGAATGCAATGCCGCAAACCGGAAGTCAATATCTTTATCCGTTCAGAAACTAGAATTGATTAAACACAAGGAACTATAATAATTATAAAATTTAATAATTTTCTATTGGAGAAAATCATTAAATTTCGGCTTATCAAAGGCACATTTAAAAAAATTATACTATGTGTCTTACATAAAAATGTCTGAGGAATCCAATTTTGAGAACCGGAAGTCGATATCTTGATCCGTTCAGAAATTAACGTTGATTAAACGCAAGAAACTTTTAAAATTGTAAAATTTTAAAATTTTCTCTCGGAGAAAATAATTAAATTTCGGATTATTAGAGGTCTTCAAAAAAAATAGTACAATGTATGTTACATAAAATTGTCCGAGGAATCCAATGCCGCAAACCAGAAGTCAATATCTTTATTCGTTCAGAAAGTAGAGTTGATTAAACACAAAAAATATTTAAAATTTTGCTATTTTCACTAGAAGATAATAATTAAATTTTGGGTTATCAAGGAGCTTACACAAAATTTAATATAATGTATCTTACGTAAAATTTAATAAGGAATCCAACGCCGCAAACCGCAAGTCGATATCTTTATCCGTATAGAAATTAGAGTTGATTAAACACACAAAAATTTAAAAATACAAAAATTTCTTTGTTTTTTTTAACTGTGGCTCAAGTAGGACCATTAAAACGGCGATAAAACGGTGGTTTGATCTCGATAAGCAGCGGATTTTCAATGTAAAAAGTATTCAGTTTTGCTCTACGTAATTTATTTCAATTAAGCGGTTGATTCAATTTACCAGTGATCCCAGAAAACGGCGGCCACTGTATATATCATTTACAGTAGTTTTCATTATATTTTTGTGTTTTTTTCGGGATATGCTGTAATTCGCGAGTGGCAAACACCTAAAACCTTAAAGTACATGTCAATACAAACACAAAAATGTATGTGTCGAAAATTCCCACGGGGGGGGGGGGGGTATACACCAGCCTTCGCTCTATACCGGTGTCCTTTTGGGTTTTCACGTAATTCGGCCACGCACAATTTCCCCAACATTGAATTTTACGTTTCTATATTTATTATTATCATAATAACATTTATATTTTGGTATTAACGTTGTTAAAGATGACGTAATTTTTTCTACTAGTGCAGTCATTTGCTCGTCTCTTCGTTTATTTTCATCCAACATGATTCGTATAATTGTGTGTAAATTCGGGTCAATCCTCCTATTCATATATTCTTCCGTTTCTGTAATAGTTTCGCTGCATACTTCAGGAACACTCTTTTCCTTTCTACTCGTAGTTTTCTTCGGCGTTCTCTTACTCATGTTTTCCTTCAATTTTTTTCTTCGATACGACATAAATTATACTTATTTTAGCTGAATCCCAATTCTGATGTGTTAGAAAACGATTCAATAGTCTCAAAAATACTCTTTATTTCTATAAAATTGTAATACACGTCAAAATTATATATTTATTATTGTCTCTAAGGGTTACTATAACATGCAACTTGATATTATAAATTTATATATTTATATCATCGTGAACTCAACTCAACTGAACCCAGAAAAAAGTCGGTCTGTGAATATGTGTGTCTGTCTAGATATACTGGATCACTAAAAACGTGCTGGAATTTCGGACATTTAAGATCTTCAGTCAAAAACTGACTTCAAGTTCGTTCAAACTTTATTAACTGAACTTTATTATTATTATTATTATTATTAAATAAAACCAATAAAGGTAAAGTAAAGATGAGTATAGAAGAAGAACGAAAAGTGAAATATTAGCAGAAATAGACGGCGAAGATATCGTAAAAAAGATTAAGCAGCAGAGAGTAAGATGGCTGGGGCACATATTATGGAGGGCAGGAGAAGACGCAACGATACGAAATATTCTGACATGGGATCCGGGAAGAAGAAGAAGAAGAAGAAGAAGAAGAGGAAGACCAAAGTCAACGTGGGCAATTGAAGTCAAGGAAGATCTGAAAAACGCTGGAGTTACCAAGTGGAAAGAAAAAACAGGAAAGAGAGAGATATGTAGGAATATAAGCATGAAGCAATATTAAGAAGAAAGAAGGGTTGATTCCCCTGTAAATAGGACCTAGAAAGCTTCTCTAGAAGCGACGCTGCCTCCCAGGGGGCGTTTGAGCTACCATATATATGTATTGTCATCCGTCACTACGATTTATTTATTTTATGTTTTCATTTTTACCTTCCGCTTACCTGTAAAGGAAGGTATTGGAATCAGGCTAAAATCGGATAGTGAGTGGATGAGCACGAATTAGGGTCCTTACAATTCATTTTTGATAGTTTCACGATGATGTCTGTATGTATGTATGTGTGTGTGTCTATGTGTGTAGTAAAGTCGGATAACTCAAATACGAATTACACAAAAGTTTTGATATGGAAGAGTTCAATAGATTTTGGTACAAATATCTTCATCGGAAGTGATATTTTTTGAAGATTGAAAAGGTTAATTGTCAAAATTGTATATAAATTTGGATAAGTATAGTATTTATAAAAAATTGTCTTTATCTGGTAGCATTAAAGAACTGCAGTAAAATTTAAAAAATCTGACGTGGACACCACATGACTTCCTTGTTCATACTTTTCTTAATAACTAAAATGTAGAATAATATAAAAAATTCTTTTAACTTATTATACTAGTATACTCACAAATATATTTTAGTCATTTTATTTAAACTGCAGAAGAAGATATAATAGTATATTAAAACATAAGTTAGGGAAGGCGACTTTTTCTAGCAAGAGTTCGAAATTCGCACACGAGCGCGTAGGCGCGAGTGACCGAACGAACGAGTGCTAGCGAAGCCTTCCGTAACGAATGTTTTATACTATTTTCTCTGTTGAGGCAGTTTTTGATTCAATTTAAATTATTTATTTATTTGACAGTTTGCATTAGGGAAATTTTTTAGTAGAATAATTATGTTGGTGACAGTAATTTGTGCTCGACAATTGATGAGTTTTGTTTGTTGCCTAGGTGCTTTGTCTTTGTATATTATTTAAATGTTTTATATTAATCAAATAAATTAAAATGTCAGATAGAAAAATTTATGAATGAAGCACCCGACAGAGACTATTTTTCAATAAAAGTAAGCTAAGTATATTAGTAAGTAATTATATTTAAATTATAATTTTAGAACAATATTTTTAGGTTCTGCCAATAACGGGTTATTCCGGCGTGTGCAGAAGGGATGAATTCACTAATATAATGTTAATAGATGAAATTGAGTACAAAATTAATTCAATTTTTGTAACAATATCAAAAACTCAAACGAATGTTCCAAGATGATTTGCAAACGAATGAAGTATGGATTAATTTGATCAAAAATTATATTAATTTTAAGACCGGCTGTAGTAAAAAAAAGATGAATATTATATTTATATTATTTATTTTATCTTTGTATGAAATATAAATATTAATTCAGTTTGTATCTTTCATTTGATTCAAATTAATAAAATTAACGTCAAAAGTAAATCCCGTTCTGTCAAAATTGTTCGTTGCTCGTTGCCTAGATATTTTGTTTATTTAATGCAGTGCTACCAGTCGCTGATAACAAAATTTCACCAAAAATCGTAGGTAATGAAGCTCATAGAGACGATTTAAATCCATATAGGAGTGACGTCATAAAAAACAAGCAAATTATTCGTATGAATCAAGATTTGACTTTTTAGTACAGCATGAGTTTGGTAGATGGTGCTGGCAGTCTTTTTCTATACACGAAATTTAAAAGCAATATTTTTTGTTTCTATTTTAAGGATGAATCATTATTTTACCATTTTAATACATCTCATGATTCTGTAGGAAATATCAAAGATTATTAAAATACAACAAAACGAAATAACAAAACACGTTAACCTCAAAATTTTATGTTGACACTTGACACAACAAGAAGGAGAAAATTGACAAGTTGTCAGCAATAAACAATAAAAAGTATATAACGAACTTTTGTGAATCTAAAAGAAAACAATAATATGTAAGAAAATATATTTAATATAATGAATACTATATTATATGAATAATTGTTCTGCTACTGCCGTTAAGACACAAATTGATAAACCCCGCCCCTTATGACATACGATATGCGTATAGACTTATACGAGTAAAATGTGTAAGAAAGAGATAGCTTATTTAGTGAACGTGGTGGATAGAATTTATCTGATATGACGTCACTCCTATATGGATTTAAATCGTCTCTACCAGTATCAAAATTAGAACTGGTATGAACTCATTCTAGTTCCGAAACAGAGAAAGCATATTTTACTATTGTCACTGTCATGTCATAATCATTTAAATTTTACGTAGTAACAAATGTTAATCGATCATGGACTACAAGATACCGAAATACTAAATTATAAATATATACTTTAATTATTCTTAAATGATACCAGATACAAAAATATTTATAAAATACCGATTGTAGGTAATAATCACATAATCTTTCATTTAAAATTAAAAAATTTGTCTTAAATTAAATATTTGTCCAAATTTTTTTTAAATTTACTACTTCCGGTTTGTAGATTGAAACAAAAAATAGGAGGTGCACAACTAGATGCTATAACAGTCCTAAATACAAAATTTCAACTTTCTACGTCTAACCGAATTTGAGTTATGCGACACACATACGTACGCCCGTACGTACGTACATACGTACATACGTACAGACGTCACGACGAAACTAGTCATAATGGATTCAGAAAAGGTCAAAACGGATATTTCCATCAAAATCTGAAAACCGAAATTTTTCGCGATTACAATATTTCCTTATTACTCCGTACAAGGAAGTAAAAATAAATTTATCAGATAAAACGTTGAAATCTTGTAATCCATGTTCGGTTGATTTTTGTTTCTGCGTAAAAAATATTGACAGCTGAGACGGGTGACAAGTTGACATACTAGCGCCATATAAGTCATAAGTAAGATATTAAATGTACTAGTAATTGAACGGAGGATGGCTTCAACACAGAAGAGTTTTCCTGTGAATGAATCTTTTGATTCAGGTGATGCAAATTTCTGTGTTTTAATATTTTAGATTTTTATTTATATATTTTAAATGGGCACCGGATTGAACGTATACATTTATGTTTATAAGTCTACATATGACGGAAGGTTGTGTGTTGGCCACATCAGATTTTTTACCTCTCGCCTCATATTCTATAAGAGAGGTATTGTGACGGGTCAAAATTTTCGAGTATGAGTTTTTGGCAGATAAGCACGTTTTAGAGTCTCTAGAATACGAATAACACATTTTTGAGATGATGTCTGTGTGTGTGCGTGCATTCGTATGTAACAATTTTTTCGGTTATGATAACTCAAAAAATATCAAACATTTAAATACCAAATTTTGTATTAAAAGCCCACAATCTACAAACCGGAAGTAGTAGGTACTTTTTAAAAATATTTTAATCAATAATTATTAATTTGAGACAATGTTTTTTATTTTAAATGAAAGATTGTGTGATTATTACCTACAATCGGTATTTTATAAATTTTTCTGTATGATATCATTTAAGAATAATTAAAGTATAATACTTATAATTTAGTATTTCGGTATCTTGTAGTCCATGATCGTATCATTTGTTACTACGTAAAATTTAAATGATTATGACATGACAGTCACAGTGACAATAGTAAAATATCGTTTATATCTTCTTCTGCAATGTAAATAAAATGACTAAAATAGATTTGTAAGTAGTAGCAATAGTAATAGTACTTATATATTAATATATTTGTATAGGTAATAAGTAAAAATAATAAAGTAGGTATGGTGGCCATGTCATATTTTTGATGATTATGAGGTCATATGTTGTTATGGAAGTTGTTTACTTTAGTTACTGAAATATATTCAATAACTTCAGATATTAATATTTTATTTATATAATACAATTTAGTAAATATTTATATTAAAATATTTACATTGCAGTACCTACCTATTATTTGTTTGTATATTTTGACAGCAATACTTTTATTGTGCAATGGCTGATATTCAAAAGAGATTATTAGAAGAAAAGATTCTTAGAGCTACTCGAGCTAGAAGACGGTTTAAAGCAGCAATTCGGGCTGTTATATACAATATGTATTGGATTCAAGAAGATGACGGATTGGCATCAATAGATCCAACTAATGTTAAACAAGCTGTTACCAGAATTACACGTCAAAAGAAGAAATCCGGTACAGAAGGACTTTCAATTAAAGAAAAATCAATATTAAGAAAAGACGCACGATATCGAACTGATGAGGAAAAAAAATTACTTAACAAATTTATTGGAGGATTAAAATGTTTTCGACTTTATCCAGAAAATGTTCAAATGGAACTCGTAGAAGTAACGTATTTTGATTATTACGGACCAGGACGAGTTTTAATAAAGCAAAATCATGAAGGGCAAGCATTGTATTTTTTATTATCTGGTGAAGTTGTTATATCAAAAATAATGTTAGATGAAGTTGCTAATGTATACCAAGACGTCGAAATTAACAAAACTCCCGCTGGAAATATGTTTGGTGAAATTTCATTGCTACACAACGTACCTCGAACTGCTACCGTTACTACTTCCGCGCCCTGTGAACTACTTGTTTTGAAGAAAGACGATTTTGACAGAGTTCTTAAAAAAAGTTTGTTAAAACGATGGGATGATATACGTGTGGCAATGCTTAAATTTAGATATTTTGATGCTTGGGAGAGCGTCGCAATTAGAGAATGCTGTATGCTCGCAAAAATGAAAACCTATCAACCAAACCAAGTAATCTACGGAGACAAGAAACCAAAAAAAGGGGCACCGACAAAGACTTATTTTGTTGTCGAAGGAACCTGTTCTGTCATAGAGCATTTATTTATTGAAGAAACAGTCAAGCGAGGAAATAAATGTTATAAACTTCACACTCCTATAGAAACTGTAATTGGGGATGGAGGTAAGGACCTGAGAACTTGTTCATTTAATTTGGAATATGAATCAGTACCAGCAGACTTAGAAACATCGCATGTAGATGATGAATATGATAACAGAACTCCTGCCACTGCGAAGACCGTAGCAAGTTCCATATTACCAAGCAATACTGACGATGGTCCCACTACGCCACAGGAATGTATTGAGAATTTTGTTAGAAAATCAAAGGCGAGCAATCCTTTGCTTGTCGGATTTGAAGAACGACACTCAAGTCTTGTTGGTACTTTAGAAGAACAAAAATCAAACTTGGAACAAATTGGACAGAAAAGATCTAGACCTATGAGTATTTTGGAGTACAAAAATTATTTAAAGGGATTAAAAAAATCAAGAGAAGAAATTAAATTTTATTTAGCTCCTAATGTTAAACTCCGGTTTATGCAGGTTTGCGTCTTTAGAGAACTGGGAACATTTCTTGGTGATGATCTAATGAAAAATAGACGTGTTATTGCCATGACACCAGTAAAATTACTCAAAATTCCCACTTATTGGCTAGCTCAACATAATAAAGGAAATGTTTGGACGAGAGTGGAACAATATTTGTATGCCAAAATGCCAACAAGGGAACAAGTTTTTGCTGCTTATGTAAAAAACAAAAAGTGGCAAGAATACAAGAAAAAAGTTCGCGATGAAATTATATCCAAAAGAAAATTTTATAATAATACAACTATTCATGATGTTCCCTATTCTATTCGAATTATGAGCAATTACGAATTATAATATGATGTGTATTAAGTATATTTTAGGGTACCTATATAAAAAAAATATTTTTTTAGTTACATTCTTGTCATATGTCATCCGTCACTACAATTTATTTATTTTATGTTTTCATTTTTTGATTATGAGGTCATATGTTGTTATGGAAGTTTAGTTACTGAAATATATTCAATTTTTAAACTTCAGATATTAATATTTTATTTATATAATACGATGTAGTAAATATTTACATATATATATATATATATATATATATATATATATATATATATATATATATATATATATATATATATATATATATATATATATATACAGGTTGGTGGAGGTGAAATGCGAACATAGGTATTTATATGACAATTGCGTTATCTTGCTAGGCATCTTGATATACGTGGAATACTGTCAATGTCAGAGTAGTTGTCATGTTATTGAAATTTTTATTTTACCCATGGAATAATTCCTTGACCAGATAGGTCTGCAGACTTAGCTCCCCAAGATATTTACTTGTGGTGTTATATTAAATCTAAAATTTATAGTAGTCAAAAAGAAACAGCGACAACCCTGGATGAACTGCAGATTAAAATTTTAGATGCATTTGCAACAATTACGCCACAAATGTTAAATAATGTTAGAACTGGATTTTACAATCGTTTAGGCTACTGTTTGGCAGAGGGAGGAAATTTGTTTGAATATTTATTGTAAATTCTAGCTTTATAATTTATTTAACAATTTAAATAAACGTGTTCTGGCTTTATTTTCATATTAATTACTTTTACTATACTAACATTCAACATGCACCTTTAGATTTTATTATTATTTCTGTTATTCATTACTCTTTTTGTCAGACAAATTCACATTACTTCGTTTTGTGACACTACTACAAAATATAATATTAAGATTGCAGGCATGAAAGTTCGATTGTCATGTATGTTCCCTATGTTCGCATTTCACCTCCACCAACCTGTATACAGGTTGTCTGTTTATAAATGAACCAGCATTTATCTCGCTTATTTGTTGATTTTTTGTCAAATACATGATTTATATAGTATCATGTGTAGTAAATGATAGCGGATGTGAATCCTTGTATCACTTCCGGTTTTTGAGGAAGTCATAGCAACTTTAAAATTTCAAATGGAACATTGTATTTTTTATTACGAATTTGAAAAATACATTAAATTTGCTTTACGGTGGTATAAAAAAGTCATATGTTGTATTATTAAAATATTAAATTACGGGCACTTAAATTATACACCTATGAACGCTGAAATAAGTAAGCCTTGCCGCGAAACAAAAACAATAGTTGAAAGCAGTTACCTAAAGAATTCTAGTAGAAGAATAAAAAATAACATTCAAATGATCAACAGTTATTATTTTTACTTCCTTGTACGCAGTAAGGAAGTATTGTAATCTCGAAAAATTTCGGTTTTCAGATTTTGATGGAAATATCCGTTTTTTCTGAATCCATTATGACTAGTTTCGTCGTGACGTCTGTACGTATGTACGTACGGACGTATGTATGTCGCATAACTCAAATACGGTTAGACGTAGAAAGTTGAAATTTTGTATTTAGGACTGTTATAGCATCTAGTTGTGCACCTCCTATTTTTTGTTTCAATCTATAAACCGGAAGTAGTACTTTTGTCAAATATTTCGATAAATATTTAATTTGAGACAATTTTTTAAATTTTAAATGAAAGATTATGTGATTATTACCTACAATCGGTATTTTATAAATATTTTTGTATCTGGTATCATTTAAGAATAATTAAAGTATATATTTATAATTTAGTATTTCGGTGTCTTGTAGTCCATGATCGATTAACATTTGTTACTACGTAAAATTTAAATGATTATGACATGACAGTGACAGTGACAGTGACAATAATAAAATATCGTTTATATCTTCTTCTGCAGTTTAAATAAAATGACTAAAATATATTTGTGAGTATAGTAGCAGTAGTAGTAGTACTTATATATTAATTTATTTGTATAATATAATTCTACATTTTAGTTATAAAGAAAAGTATGAACAGTTTAATAGGCGTACAAGGAAGTCATGTGGTTTCCACGTCAGATTTTTTCAATAAATAATTCAAATTATACCGAGTTTGGTATCAATTTATAGTTGTCGGGGAGATAAGTTTATTAGAAATGGTAAAAATGACTTTTATACGATTGTCAATTGTTTTTCTTCAAAAATTATTCAAATTTTGTCAAGTAGTGTACCTATTATCAAATTAAAGCTCTCTACAAAAGAATTCCAGTCAGGAATCAAAAACATAATTGGTTTTTCACATATTATTCAAATTTTATGAACTTAAATCTTTCGGGAAGATAAGTATAGTTAAAATATAAAAAAATGATATTTATAAGTTTCATTTTTTTCAAAATTTGTTAAAATTTTGCTGAATGAAGCAGAAAATTAAAGCCTTTACAAAAGCAAGTTATTAAAACTTAGTCGAAGAAATATTGGGGTGGCCACAACAGATTTTTGTAATGTCGCAGAGATATTTTATAATTATGTCTCAGTATACAGAAAGTGATCTCAAATAATAGATATTTTGTTTCTTAATCTTATCTGACAGGTAATTCAAGTAAGTTATCCGGAACTATTTTCGGAAGTGAAAAGTTTAAGAGAAATCGTATATGCTATGACTCTACGTTAATTCTTTAATTGGTTGTCAATTGATGAAAATCTTGAGATAGTGACAAGACAATCAAACAGTAGTAGATCTATCGATCTAAGTAGAGCTTATATTATATCAACTTCATATCCAGGAATCGTCGTCCGTTTATACTTGCGTTAGAATTAATTGTACATGTTGTATAATGCCGTATCGTGACTTTCACTGCTATTAGGAAAATAAAAATTTGAAAAAGAAAAACTGCAGAAACCGACGTTAGCAACAATCGGCTGCTGTGTCAAGCTTCCACTCTTGACTGCTACTAGAAAATTACAACTTTAACTTGTATGTAATTATTGCATACGCGAGTATATTAATGCGCTAATTGTGAATAAAACGTGAATGGAGAAGTGTATTATGTAGTAATTATAATATGTAACATTGATTATTATGTATTTTTGCGTAATTATTATGTGAGCGTTATACTTCGAAAACTGTTTATGAAGTAATCAAGGTTAGGGAAAGATTTGGTGTTATGCGTTGTTTATTGCAGATATAATAATTGTTTTATGTGTTGCAATTGTCATTTTTAATTTAAACAGACATGAATGTGTTTTTTCTTCTTATAATATTATTCTTGTTGACAAAAAATATTAATAATTTTTAATTATGCACCTATTGGGTAATTATATTTATATAAATTTATATAGACTTTTAAAATGTATATGAAAGGAAGGTTAGGTATAGTTTAGTGCAGGATTGAAATGGATATTTTTATGAAACAGATTGCGGAATTTCATCAATATAATTTTCGAAGTGTGTTTTGATTTAAATGTATCCCGCTAAATTTATCGTTCTATAACGCCTATAATTTTAAGAACGATTAATTAAATGCGGCATTATTATTTATGTATTAGTTATTTTATGCTGAATCAACAAGACGATGCAGTTGTTTCAAATTTTTTGAATTCTATGAATATTTAAAAAAAAATTTAGACGACCTCTACAAAAAATAATCGCGGCAGCAGCCTACTGAAGAAAGCTGAAAATTTCATGAACTAGCATGATTTGTGAACATCGTGCTAGCATGGTGGTTATATCGTAATTATGAGACCAAATCAACATAGCCAGGCAGCTTTTGCTTTGTTTATTGATTGTTTGAAATGGCAGTAGAAATGTCATTTGAATGTTGTGTGTGTATTAAAAAGTTATGAATTATGTAGTTTTTTGGTCGTCTAAAAATAGCGTTCATGACTTGTTCCAAAGTAAATATTGTATTGCTCGTGTGTTGCCTTACTCGGTTGCACCTCGTTCGTCAACCTTACACTCGCACAATATTTTTCACTTTCGATTTTCGTTATGAAGTAACTATTCCGCGATCTATAACTCAAAAAGTTACAAACATTTAACAACTAAATTTTATATACAGGGTGTTTCTGTACTTATGGATCTAACTTTAAGAGTATTTATGTAACACGTTCTACTGATAACGGAACAAAAAGAATTTTTCAAAAATTCGCAAAATTAAGAGTGGTTTACTTAAAGAAAACATCTTGAGTGCCACTGGTTTCATCAGCGTTGGATTAGATAATTACTTGCATTGTTAGTGAATAAAACAACACAAACAGCTAAGAAATTAGTGACACTTAAAATGTTTCCTTTTAGTAAACCACCCTTAATTTTGCGAATTTTTAAAAAATTCTTTTTGTTCCGTTATCAGTAGAACGTGTTACATATAACTACCCTTAAAGTTTGATCCATAAGTACAGATACAATAATTTCTTTTTGTCCAGGATTCAGAAGCATGAAAGAATCATCAATGAATCCCTGTGTGAACAGAATATTTCAGTACCTAGTGCAATTCTCATCAATAAAAAATATACCTACTAGCGGAGTAATAAGTATAGTCACTCGGATGTAAAGTTAAATAACTTGTTTATAATTAATCAAAAAAATTTAAATAAAACTTTATACTAAAGTATGTACATTTCTACGTTATTGTATAGAATTTCAAATTTTTAAATGTAGGTATATGTGTAGAAATAACAAAAATTTATAGCAAAAATGAGCTATTATTTTGACACATTTTTAGAAACTATAACTTTAATGACGTCTACTCTGCCCTCCTTAGGAAGAAGGTCCTATATCTGCAAATTTTAAGATTTTGTAATCTGCATAAATTATTACAAATATATACCAAAATAGAATGTCCAGCTGCCCTAAGAAAAGGTAGAATTTATTATTAATAGTATTATATTTATATAAAGCAATTTTAGTAGTAAAAATCCGCATAGTTGTTTCCACAAAAAATGTTATATAAAATAATAGCTAAAACAAAATTTTTGCAGATAGGACCTTTTTCCTAAGGACGGCAGTAGGTACTGTCAATATACATCATGCAAAAAATTCAAATTTTGGTATAGTATAGTTATAAGCTTAGTTAAGATATTTGCTACTTTAATTTTTTTTAAATTAAAGTAGATTGTGTTTATAATAATAAAATAAATGAACATGTAATATCTTTGTTACTGGTAATCTTATAGGATTGAAATTCAGGTTAGCGATGCCTTATATAATTATAAAAAAGAATTGTTAATCATTTTTATTTTAAACTTATTATATGAATTATAATAATTGTTTTCTGAAAAAGTGCTACCCCAGGTTTCATAAATTTCAGAATTTTTTTAATTAAAATTCAACTAATAATTTTTAAATAAAAATTATAAACAAATATTTTTTATATGTATAGAAGGCATCGCTAACCTGAATTTGAATCTTATAAGATTACCAGTAACAAAGATATTACTTATTCACTTATTTTATTATTATAAACAAAATGTAAATATTGAAAAAAATTTACACTAGCAAATAACTTAACTAAGCTTATAACTATACTATACCAAAATTGATTTTTTTGCATGATGTATATTGACAGTAGACGTCATTAAAGTTAACAGTTTCTAAAAATGTGTCAAAATCATAGCTCATTTTTGCTATAAATTTTTGTTATTTCTACACATATACATTTAAAAATTTGAAATTCTATACAATATCGTAGAAATGTGCATACTTTAATTTAAGTTTTATTTAAATTTTTTAGACTATTTTTAAACATGGCCAGAAACTGACCTTTTGCAAGAGCGAGTATTTTTGACACGCCGAGCCACAGGCGAGGCTTACAAATTACGAGCACTAGCATAACAGTTTCTGGACGTGTAATACACAATATTTTATGTGCCGATTTCATTACAAAAATATAAAATAATTATACATAACCTAAAAAATTGTGCACTGAATACTTGCATTTGAGCTTAAAATATATTTATTTCAGTTTCTATTAACGATTTACGTCTAAAATTTGTCAAAATCTTGTTAATTCTTGTATAAAAAATATTCAACTCATAAAATTGACATCTGCTTGACAACTGTAGTAATGTCAAGATGCCAACCTATAACTTCCGGTTGTTTGCCGGCCTAGGCTGGCAACAAAGAGTTTCTGGCGGATTTTGAGATATGGAAAACTAGCGATACCGACCGGAGGCATATAAGAAATATAATATATATATACAGGGTGAGTCATCGAAATGCCCGTCGTCGATATCTCCCTTGTCGTTAAAAATGCAATACAAATTTATTAACAGAATTTTTCGTCTACTCAAGGAGCATAACTTAAAATTATTTTCACATATACAGGTTGTCGCATAATGACTTGGCAATAATTGTTCGCCTTTTTTTAAATGAAACACCCTATATATTTTTATATATTTTGAATTGTATTAGATTTACCTATACGAACAAATAAATTTCATTTTAGTTTTCCGCGGCGTTGCCAGGTTATTCAATTTTTTCTCTAAAAAAAGCCAAATACACGTATTGTTTTATAAAGGCGTACTGAAATTATTTTAATAGTAAAAATTATGAATTTTTTTTTCTAAACAACTGTAACTATACTCTTTGTTCTGACATAACTTTTTTTAAATGTTATTATACAGAGTGTTCAGTACAGAGAATCAAATTTAGTCAATTTCAAATGGCTATAACTCGTCATTTTCAAATGGAACACCCTATATTTTTTATTCTGTTGTGTGTATTTTTGCATCTTCTTATGTTATAAAAAGTGTCCTATGCCTAAAAACATTAATTTAATTAATTTCGAAATTAATGTTTTTAGGCATGGGACACCTTTTATAACATAAAAAGATGCAAAAATACACACAACAAAATAATAAAATATAGGGTGTTCCATTTGAAAATGACGAGTTATAGCCATTTGAAATTAAGTAAATTTGATTATCTGTACTGAACACCCTGTATAATAACATTTAAAAAAAGTTATGTCAGAACAAAGCGTATAGTTACAGTTGTACAGAAAAAAAAATTCATAATTTTTACTATTAAAATAACGTCAGTACGCGTTTATAAAACAATACGTGTATTCGGCTTTTCTTAGAGAAAAAATTGAATAACTTGGCAACGCCGCGGAAAACTAAAATGAAATTTATATGTACGTATAGGTAAAGAAAATACAATTCAAAATATATTAAAATATATAGGGTGTTTCATTTAAAAAAAGACGAACAATTATTGCCAAGTCATTATGCGACACCCTGTATATGTGAAAATAATTTTAAGTTATGCTCCTTGAATAGACGAGAAATTCTGTTAATAAATTTGTATTGTATTTTTAATGACAAGGGAGATATCGACGATGGGCATTTCGATGACTCACCCTGTATATATATATATATATATATATATATAAATTAAATTTTTATAGGCAGTGTTATTTTTTACTTAATTCTTGTTAATATCTTCACAAAAAGAAAATAATTTTAATTTAACGGTATTAAACCTTCTACATAAAAGATTTTTTCTCCACTGTTTTATTACATTTTTTTACTAAGCTGACTTTTGATGCAGAGTCAACCAACCAATTTCATTACATTTACCATTTGTGAATTATGAAGGACAATTAAACAACGGAGAATACTATAATAATTATAGTTTAATTTTATCGCCGGGTGAATGATACCGTAGTTTTTTATAACTTAAACTTCTAAAGTATGTTGTGTATTGGTACCTAATGATTAGTAGAACTTAATTCGGAATTATTAATGAATACAGACTGTACATATATTTAGAATGAAGATCGTTCTGTTATGATTCATATTCTTAAAAAAATCGCTGCATAATAATTATCTTCATATACTTAGGTGCACAAACTAAAAAATTTATATTACTTAACACGCAGTTTGGCCAAAACACTTGTTGGTCACCTTTTACATTTGCAGGTTTACTCAGCAAATAAAATTAAAACAAGGACTTTCCGCAGAATGTGCCGTAAAATTAACAATAATTAAGTGCAAATAAATTGTTTAAAAACAAAAGAACATGGAAACTTAATTAAAACAATGGTGTCAATCAATACTTTATTGGCAGTTCTGAAGAATTTATTGTCAATATAAATCATGAAAAAATCGTAATTCTTACTTAATAATAATGTATTAAAAGGTTAGGATTTGGAAAATCGCAGATTTGGTAATGTGCGAATTATTTATAAATTATACACAGCTGCTTATGCTTTGTGCAACATTACAAAATGAATTAATCCGGTTGGCCTTGACTTCGAAATTTCTTCACCGCTCCATAAAAAATGTGTAACAGACGATGAACTTTTAAAATTATTCCAGTTTTATAGAATATTTACGATTTATTTACGCTATTGTCTTAATTATGCATAAAATGTTTTCATGTACCTACACTACTTTCGATTTAAATTTGCATATCGCTGTTTCTATTATAGTATTGCTTAGAAAAATGTATGCGTTACTTAATAAATTAGGTTTATTCTTTTATTACTATATGAAATTATGAAAGTAGGTAATTTATTTTTGTCATTAATTCTGATTGTTAAAATATATATATTTGCTTTTTCATGCAAAATAAATAAAATTAATTGATTAACAAACTAAATAACATATATGGCACTAAAGATAATATGTATGTAATTAAACATTAGTTTAAAAATATATTTCTTTTAAATTGTATATTTCATTGACAATTTTGTTATATAGAAATTCAAATTCAGCATTTAAAACAAAATATGTTTTAAAATTGATAAAAAAATAGGTTAAAATATAATTAAGACTGCCTGTGTATTTAGGGGCAGCGACATAAGTAAGTAAGGTTATACAAGTTCATTTCTTACTTTATATTTCATTTTCTTGTAACATAAAAATTATTATGTATTATTTATGTATGCTTTTCGAGAGTGATCAAGGATTGGTAAATTGAGCGAGGGTTATAAACATCGTTTAATGCCCTGAGTACTGTTCAAATACAAAATTTAATGCCTTAGGTACTTCCTTAAGGGCACAACTTCAACACTAGAAAATTTAATAAAGTAGCAGCGGTATTGAAACAAAATTGAAAATCGGTCTTACACGATGAGTATAGTGCACCACTTTAAGTCGCCCCTCTTGTTGCAGTCCCATAAGCTACGCGTAGCGGCGTGTTCGGGATGTTAGGGTCAATTATAGTTTAAAAAGCCTACAGAAAGTTTGTTATCAAGCAAAAATTATTTCTAAACCATTGTATCACAATCACAGAAAAAATTCCAATACTCTTTTCTCCAGATTTAAATATTCCTTTACATGCGTTTTCTGCATTCATCGAATTATAAATTTGAAGTAATTTTTCAACCACCTAAATTTGAATTTTCTATTTATACATTTTTATGTATACCTTTTCTTGTCTCTAAATTTTCGGGTATTTTATGATTCTAGGCAAGAATTTTCTAGCTCTGAGTTTTCGAGAATTGAGTAGTCACTCACATTATAGATTTTACGTACCTAAATTACATCCAATCCAATACCAGTTGTAACATTTCACATTAAGATTTTCTTTAAAATATTTTTGTTATCCTTGCAAGTCCTAGCAACGGACTCAAGTTTAAAAAAACTTCCAATAGTAAAAGATTGTAAAGCCTCATTTTCACCGACTGTTTTAATTATAATGATTTAAGCCTTGTTCACATAGCTTATGTCATGTCATGTCTGTGTCATGTCATTATGTTATGTTATTTCTATTGACATAGACATTTTCAGGCTTGGTCACATAGCTTATGTCATGTCATGTCTGTGTCATATCATTATATACACATTTTGTGTAAAGTATCACAACGGAGTAAATTAATTTGGAGTCGCAGGCATTTACTAATGGAAAATAAGATAAATTTGTATTATTAAATTTACAAGAAACATTTTAATAAAATTGGGAACAGTATATTTTAAATTGTACTTACTTTTTATTGCTTTTATTATTTTATTATCTTCATAATCAGGTTTTATTTTATCATACAAGCTTTATTTTTAACTTATTGGTAAGTTTGTATCTATATTAATAATAAATGTGTAATTTTGACAGATATAGACATAGACATAGCAGTGAAAGTTGAGTTCAAATCAACTGTTATGTTATGTCAAAAAAAATAACATACGAGACATACCCTATGTGAACCACTTCATTAGTTTACCCTGTGCTCAACATATTGACATGACACAGACATGACATGACATAAGCTATGTGAACCAAGCTTTAGGCGTAATGCATAACGATTATTTATTAGATGGCCATTTCCACCTATTTTCTTTAAGGACTAATTCGACACAGATGACATTTGTTGTCGAATTTTGTAATTTAATCATTGCAGAACTGTTAATTTCGTAAGTAAGGTATTCATTTCCATATTTAGAATCATATAGAAATTGACAACTCGAAACAAATAATAAATATGACACATGTCAATCATTATGCTTGTGCATTGCGCCCTATGTTTGGAGTTTGCAAAGTTTTGTTCTTATGCGTTGCTCTTAGTACTTAGGCATTAAACCTAGTTCTTAAGCATTAAAACAGTCGGTGGAAATGAGGCTTAATACCAAAATTCATGTAATTTAAACACCCTCACCTCAACTTATAGTCCAAGAGCTAGCGGTCAAATTAATGTGGACATTTTATTAGTCGTGAAATTGAAGGGTTTGAGTCTTGCATATCTGCTGAAGATGGAATGTCCGGTCTGCCAGTCCTAAGTGGTCGGATTAAGCTTCCTTAAATAAAATAATAATAAATGCCATTTTATATTTTCATAACTGTCAAAAATTTGTTTGTTTTCGAGTTATCAGCACTTGATTAAATATTATTATTATTATTTTTTGCATAGGTAAGCAGATAAACATTGATAACAAGCAAATTTTTGACAGTTATGAAAATTTCAAATGTCATTTATTATTTTTTATTTGGTATATCTATTTAAGATTGGGGGACTAAAAACGTTCTGGAAATATGTTTTATAAATAAGAAATGTCGTTTATTTCCACCTCTACATACGCCAGAACTCTTTATTTATACCTAATTTACATTTTTGTAACTCAACTTTTTATACTTGAGGAAGCCTAATCCGGCCACTTAAGACTGGCAGACTAGACATTCCATCTTCAGTAGATATGCAAGGTCCAAGCCCTTCAATTTCACGACTAATAAAATGTCCACACTAATTTGACCGCTAGCTCTTAGTCCATTAATGTAATATATCTGATATCCTTGGAAAACAAATGTAGTCATAAAACATAAGTAGGTATGCGATATAAAAATATCGTAATTAAAAAATAATTCTGGAGTGTCTGATTATAATTACATTAGCGGTAAAAAAATTTAATATTTAAATTGAGAATTAAGTGGGTATCTGAAATATACTCGTACAACATTATCATTCTATTAAGATAGTACCAATTCAATATGTATACTCATTTAGTCACCGCAAACATTTTTTTAATAATAATAATAATATATCCTTTATTTAGAATCACTAATAAATTACATAGACTGGTATAATGAAGTACTACATTAATTGAAAATTATAAATACAAATACGTGGTAAATAACTAACAATAATTTTGCCTTAATTTCGTTTTAAACTCTTTTAGAGTTGCAGAGTTCTTTATTTCACTACTTAAATTATTATATAAAATTAAACCTTTATGAAATAATGACCTATTTGTAGAGCTTTTGTTGGTTTTTGTAACATAAAAATTTTGATTATTTCTAGTTTGATATTTATGAATGTAGGAAGTAAATCTTAACTTTATTAATAAATATTCAGGTAATTTACCTAATAACATTTTATGTACGAAAATAAGCACATTATATTCTATAAACTGTGTTATATTTAACCAACCTAATATTTCTAACATTAATTGAATACTTGTGTGTATCTATTACATTTTAATATGAGTCTCATGGACCGATTTTGTAATTTTTGTAATTTTTCTAACTATATATTGTTACACATGTATAGTATGGTTGAACAGTACAAAAAATGCGGCAGGATAATAGTATTATATATGATTAGTGCAGACCAACTAGAAAGATGTTTACAAATCCTGGACAAATAACTTATTTTCTTAGATATTTTTTTACACAAATACTGTACATGTGTAATAAATTTTAGATTATTATCAATAATAATACCTAAATATTTTATTTCCGTAACAGTATCTAATTCACTAGAGTTAATTTTAATTTGCACATCACACTCATTTCTATCAATGCATTTGCTTGGTAGGGATAAAAACATTACTTTTGTTTTGCTTTCATTTATTTTTAATTTGTTTTATAATGTCCTAGGTCTTAAATTTCTTGGGAGGCAACACCTGAAACAATGTTTTTTAGTAAACAAATTAAACATTGCATAAGTGGTCTACGGTAAAGTGGATTTCAATGCTATGATTATTTACACTGTTAGGCTGTCAAGGAAAATGCCAAAAATATTTTGGGTATGCAAGGTGAAATAGCTAATCTTCATTATTATGTATTAAAACAATTGAACATGAAATGCGTAGATTAAATATTGTTTTATTGTTTTTAAGGACATTTATGGGATTTTAAAAAAATTTGATATGGATGTGTAGGAACACAAGTGCCTATTATAAGTTGTCCTTTAATTTTAAAACAATTTGTTGTATACTATAATAACATTTCTTGTAGATTTCTGGAAAAGCAATAAATAAACACTGATATACGTAAGTATATAACCTAAGAAGACCTAAATTATAATAGGTAGTTAAGAAGGATATCAAATTTAATAGATATTAATTTTATTAGTAAAAAAAATAAATTGCCGATTGACATTTAAAGTTGGTAGCTGACAGGCTTGGAAGTGTCACTTTTAGTGCCTAGACAATGAAATTATTCTTTATGGCAGTAAAAGTAATTGTTGCTATATTGAATCAATAAAATTTCATGAAAATATAAATAACGAATTTGCTTTTTCAAAGCAATGGCAACCGTTCAACATAAAGTAACATCATTTGATGGCGATACCTGTCAAAATATTAAAAATAGTCACTAAATTAATATTAATTAATAACAATCAGCGAAAAAATAATGTGTTTAACATGGCAAAAATACAAATTTACTGCCAATGCTAGATTCCTAGCCTGAGCTGCACCTCGTGCATGAAACTCTAGTCACGGCAGGAAATCTATTCTTTTTTTTCCTAGTTAAACAAAGAAATATTCGAATGTCCGGCTTCTTATACTTTTTAGCTTAATCCAAAAAATACATTATTTTCGTGTACGGTTGCATATCATGAAAGTGTTGGTTTACAACACGGTTTATACTATACTTTATTGGACCAGTTTTCCATAAAATGAAAATAGCAATATAAATTTCAATGTCAATGTCAAATAAAAGTAAAGATAATAAATGTATATATTAAATGCATCTTATAGATCATTCACAAATTTAACAATATTAATATTAAAAAATTATTGTTAAACATAATCAACAATACAGTCAATAAGATACAAATTTACTATTAAACATTTAGTTTTATAGAAAATATTAATACAAGTTCTACGAATTTTCATCATTTTATCAAAACAAAAATTTATTGAATTGCCATAAGAGTCAATATAATTTCAAAAACCGGATAGTCGAAATTTAAAAAAAATAGAATTTCAATAGTGTACTCGTAATAAAGGCACTGTATAAATTTCAGCCTCTCATCTTCATTTTAATATAGCCAATCAAAATTAGTAGACTTGATTATTTTGTACTAGTAAGGTTGTGTGTCGACTATTCACTACTAGTACTTTTAGGTGACTATTTAACTAATGTACATTTTTATTATAAACTTTATTTTCATTTCTAATGCACAATTTCTATCTCTGGGTTTCCTTTGAGTTTCTAGAATATTTTTCACTTAGAATTCATTATTTGATTTATAAAGAAACACCAAAAAAACACATAAAACCCATTTGACGTCAAAATTTTATCAAAATACTTGTTAAACAACCTTTACTATTAATATTCTACTTGCAAACATTATATAAAATTCTATTATATTAATATGTTATATATTATTTATAAGAGAAAAAAATTCTAAGAACTCGTTTAAAATGCATTTTTCTCTCTATAATTATCGTTTTTTTAAATTAAATAAAATTAACATTTATCTTATAATCTTAAATGCAATATTACCAACTCTATAATAATTTTAGAAATTTACTTTTTAAATTTCTATTATTTCATGTTTATATTATATATAATTGATAAATAATTAACTTATTTATATATTTATATTATTTTTATACAAATTTATACGTTAATTATGTATTAAATATGATTATTTTGTGTTTAATGTATTATATTTTTTTCCACTAGCTTGGCAACACTGATCTCCTTATCTCTTACTAAACGTCAGATATTTTTTTAGGTTATTGATTTATATTAGTACAAGATCTTATTTATACATTATTGTATCTTATTATTATTATTATTATTAATAATATCTAACAACAATATTATTATTTATAAACGTAACGCGCATAACATACTATATAAAAGTTGTATGTAGGTATGAAACATATTATAGTATAATGAAATAATTATTTTGCAGAGATATTACGGAAAAAGAAGATCAGATCAGGTTGTAAATATGTGTTTTGTATCTGTACAAAATAGTTTAGAAACGTAAGTTGTTGTCGTGTCTATCTAAACATTGGTGGTGAAATGCAAGACGAATGACAACATTTTTTTGTTACTCTTTGACAACACTTTCTTGGTTTTCGTATTGATAATAAAATTTATTAGGTATTTTGTATCAGAGACTAGGTAATTCTTATACTCTTATTGACTTGCTTTTAGATATATACAGAGTAGTTCAAATATATTTGCTGACAGATCTGAATCTCAGACGAGGAGATCTTGACATTATTTGTTTGTAAAACAGCTTCACGATGCGCCGGCTTTTGACAGCGATAATCATATTGGGTTCTTATTTTTTCTTCAGTAACCTAATTAAACTATCAAATCATTTCGCGTTTTCTATATTTATGTTAAAATATCTAAATCTCATACTTAATAATATAAATGTCAATAATATTGACATGTTCTGTATAAAGTGTGTTTCAATAATATTAATATTCATCCATCAGTCTTCTTATGACTGTTTTGTTGGTGGTGGTGGTGTTAAGTTCTGGATTTAGGTTTGACATTTGTATTATTTTAAAAGGTACATTAACACGTAAAATACATTAATATTATTTTGTTTCAGGTAAATAATACAAAATTTTAATGGGATATTATAGCTGGGATTGATTAATACAAATATATGAACAATGTAATACTAGTGTTATGTATTGTTAGAACAGTATTTCATTGTACCGGTAGAAATAAAGTTGAGGTAGGCAGCATATTATGATGATGGTTTATTTCACAAACGTCAGACATTTATAGGGTAAAAATACGTTGTACAAGATCTTATTTATACATTATTATATCTTATTATTATTAATAATAATATCTAACAAAAATATTATTATTTATAAACTTTACGCATGACATAAATAAAAGTTGTTCGTAGGTATGTACATATTATAATATTATACAATGAAATAATTTTTGCAGAGATATATTATGGATAAATAATGAACAGATAGTTTGTTGTAAATTAATATGTGTTTGAATCTGTACAAATATGTTTATAAACGTAAATACTGAGGAACTAAAACCTAGATCTTGCGTTAACTGTCACGAGATGGCGCAGTCTACATGGATACAGACGATAACAGGAATTTTTATGGTTTGTGTGGTTAAATTTGATGTAAATATAGCTAAAAATCATATTATTTTTAATTATATAATTTTTTGTATTATTGTTATTATTTCTGTAATAAAGAAGTTTACAAAATGTGGTCATAATTTGATATCAACTCATTTCGTTACTTGCAATTCTTAGCTAATAACCAATTTTCTTTTTCAGCAATTTACAAAATAATTTTAAATTAAACATGTAGACTGATATTGGGTATTGTCGTCTGAGAATGTTCCTGTTCGGTAGGATCTAAACAAATTCTAATCAATATTATATTATATATGAACACGAACGGTTAAATTAGAATAATAATTTTATAATTTCTGTATTACACTCATGCAATATTGAAGCAACTTGTCAAAATTTGCACTTGCATCTGCAATATTGCTCAATGTGAAATGGGCTTAATAAAGATGGTTTACAAAATGAGGTCGTAAATTAATATATAACACTGCTTTCGTAACTTGCAAATAATCTCAGTTAAAATCTAATGTTAATAATTAGTGTGTGCGTGTGTTGGTGTGTGCGTTTCTGTGTATGTGTTTGTGTGTAGGTACGTGTTTGTGTGTATGTGTTTGTGTGTACGTGTTTGTGTGTACGTGTTTGTGTGTATGTGTTTGTGTTGGTGTGTGCGTATGTTTGTGTGTGCGCGTGTTGGTGTATATGTGATTGTGTTTGTATTGGTGTGTGCGTATATTTGTGTGTGTATGTGTTTGTGTGTATGTGATTGTGTGTATGTGTTTGTGTGTACGTGTATGTGTTTGTGTGTACGTGTTTGTGTGTATGTGTTTGATGTGTTTGTGTGTGTGTGTTTAAGTGTATGTGTTTGTGTGTACGTGTTTGTGTGTATGTGTTTGTGTGTATGTGTTAGTGTGTATGTGTTTGTGTGTATGTGTTTGTCTGTATGTGTTTGTATGTACGTGTTTGTGTGTATGTGTTTGTGTGTACGTGTTTGTGTGTATTTGTTTGAGTGTACGTGTTTGTGTGTATGTGTATGTGTTTTTGTGTATGTGTTAGTGTGTTTGTGTGTATGTGATGGTGTTTGAGTTTTTGTTTGTGTTGGTGTGTGCGTATGTCTGTGAGTATGTGTTTGTGTGTATGTGTTTGTGTGTATGTGTTTGTGTGTATGTGTTTGTGTGTATGTGTTTGTGTATATGTGTTTGTGTTTGAGTTTATGTTGGAGTGTGCGTATGTTTGTGTGTGCGTGTATTGGTGTGTATGTGTTTGTGTGTATATGTTTGAGTGTATGTGTTTGTGTATGTGTTTGTGTGTATGTGTTTGAGTTTGTGTTTGTGTTGGTGTGTGTGCGTATGTTTGTGTGTGCGTGTGTTGGTGTGTATGTGTAATGTGTATGTGTTTATGTTTGTCTGTGTGTTTGTATGTGTGTGTGGGTGGCTTTAGAAGGAACATCTCCACATGTTTTGGATGGATCACCTCTACAGGCTTTGGATGGGGCGTGTTAACAGTATTAAAATGGAACACCGCCACAGGCTTTGGATGGGATATCTCCACAGACTTTGGATGGAGACACTCCCACAGGCTTTGGATAGGATATCCATACAAGCTTTGGATGGAAATCTTAGATTTATCGAAAGACGAGTTTATCCTAAAGACGAATGTTTTATCTAAAGACGAGTTTAATCTAAAGACGAATTTAACTTAAAACTAATTTAATTTATAATACAAGTTTAAATTAAAGACAAGTTAAATTATAAGACGAGTTTATTCTAAAGACGTGTTCTATCTATAGTCAAGTTTTATGTAAAGACGATTTCTATTAAAAGATGAGTTGTATTTAAACAAGTTTTATCTAAAGACAAATATTATTTAAAAACCAATTTATTTTAATGATGAGTTTTATCTAAAGATGAATATAACCTAAAAACGAGTTATTCGATTATGAATTAAATCTAAAATCAAATTAAGCCAATTACGAGTATTACGAGTTTTGTTTGTGGTGAAATACATTAATGTCGTGGACCTGAAAGCAGGTAATAATATTATTGAAATGCTAACATAATCATGACCATAAAGACGAATTTAATTTAAAAACTAATTTAATTTATATACAAGTTTAAATTAGAGACAAGTTAAATTATAAGACGAGTTTATTCTAAAGACGTGTTCTATATAAAGTTATATAAAGACGATATCTATTAAAAAATTAATTTTATTTAAACAAGTTTTATCTAAAAACAAATATTATTTAAAAACAAAAATTATTTAATCTGAGTTTACATATTATACATCAATTTTAAGAGAAAAGAATTCTAAGAACCCGTTTAAAACTTATGTTTACCTCTATGTGTCTTTAGTATTTTTATAATTAATTAATAATAAAATTACTAAATTTATGTTGGTATTACATATATACGTCATAACGTTTGCCCAGCAATCGAAAAACACGCCAAATCAATGTTACCAACTGTATATTAATTTAGTAATTGAAACTTCAAATTAAATTTATTCGATTATGAATTAAACCTACAATCAAATTAAGCCAATTACGAGTATTACCTACTACACTGATAACCTACTTTACTTATAACTTAAAGAAGAGTTTAACTTACTTTACTTATAACTTAAAGATGAGTTTAACCAATATTACTTATAACCTAAAAATGAGTTTAATATATTTTACTTATAACCTAAAAATGAGTTTAACCTACTATACTGGTTAAACAACCTTTACTATTAATATTCTACTTGCAAACATTGTATAAAATTCTATTATATTAATATGTTATATATTATTTATAAAAGAAAAAAATTCTAAGAACCCGTTTAAAATGCATTTTTCTCTCTATGTCTTCACTTTTTTATTATTAATTAAAATACATATTTATTGAATAATCTTAAGTGTAATGTTACCAACTCTATAATAATTTTAGAAATTTACTTTTTCAATTTCTATTATTTCATGTTTATATTATATATAATTGATAAATAATTAACTTATTTATATATTTATATTATTATTATTATTATTTATACGTTAATTATGTATTAAATATGATTATTTTGTGTTTAATTTATGATATTTTTTTCCACTAGCTTGGCAACACTGATCTCCTGATCTCTTACTAAACGTCAGATATTTTTTTAGGTTATTGATTTATATTAGTACAAGATCTTATTTATACATTATTGTATCTTATTATTATTATTAGTAATAATATCTAACAACAATATTATTATTTCTAAACGTAACGCGCATAACATACTACCTATATAAAAGTTGTATGTAGGTATGAAACATAATATTATAGTATAATGAAATAATTATTTTGCAGAGATATTACGGAAAAAGAAGATCAGATCAGGTTGTAAATATGTGTTTTGTATCTGTACAAAATAGTTTAGAAACGTAAGTTGTTGTCGTGTCTATCTAAACATTGGTGGTGAAATGCAAGACGAATGACAACATTTTTTTGTTACTCTTTGACAACACTTTCTTGGTTTTCGTATTGATAATAAAATTTATTAGGTATTTTGTATCAGAGACTAGGTAATTCTTATACTCTTATTGACTTGCTTTTAGATATATACAGAGTAGTTCAAATATATTTGCTGACAGATCTGAATCTCAGACGAGGAGATCTTGACATTATTTGTTTGTAAAACAGCTTCACGATGCGCCGGCTTTTGACAGCGATAATCATATTGGGTTCTTATTTTTTCTTCAGTAACCTAATTAAACTATCAAATCATTTCGCGTTTTCTATATTTATGTTAAAATATCTAAATCTCATACTTAATAATATAAATGTCAATAATATTGACATGTTCTGTATAAAGTGTGTTTCAATAATATTAATATTCATCCATCAGTCTTCTTATGACTGTTTTGTTGGTGGTGGTGTTAAGTTCTGGATTTAGGTTTGACATTTGTATTATTTTAAAAGGTACATTAATACGTAAAATACATTAATATTATTTTGTTTCAGGTAAATAATACAATTTTAATGGGATATTATAGCTGGGATTGATTAATACAAATATATGAACAATGTAATACTAGTGTTATGTATTGTTAGAACAGTATTTTATTGTACCGGTAGAAATAAAGTTGAGGTAGACAGCATATTATGATGATGGTTTATTTCACAAACGTCAGACATTTATAGGGCAAAAATACGTTGTACAAGATCTTATTTATACATTATTATATCTTATTATTATTAATAATAATATCTAACAAAAATATTATTATTTATAAACTTTACGCATGACATAAATTAAAGTTGTTCGTAGGTATGTACATATTATAATATTATACAATGAAATAATTTTTGCAGAGATATTTTATGGATAAATAATGAACAGATAGTTTGTTGTAAATTAATATGTGTTTGAATCTGTACAAATATGTTTATAAACGTAAATACTGAGGAACTAAAACCTAGATCTTGCGTTAACTGTCACGAGATGGCGCAGTCTACATGGATACAGACGATAACAGGAATTTTTATGGTCTGTGTGGTTAAATTTGATGTAAATATAGCTAAAAATCATATTATTTTTAATTATATAATTTTTTGTATTATTGTTATTATTTCTGTAATAAAGAAGTTTACAAAATGTGGTCATAATTTGATATCAACTCATTTCGTTACTTGCAATTCTTAGCTAATAACCAATTTTCTTTTTCAGCAATTTACAAAATAATTTTAAATTAAACATGTAGACTGATATTGGGTATTGTCGTCTGAGAATGTTCCTGTTCGGTAGGATCTAAACAAATTCTAATCAATATTATATTATATATGAACACGAACAGATATATTAGAATAATAATTTTATAATTTCTGTATTACACTCATGCAATATTGAAGCAACGTGTCAAAAGTTGCACTTGCATCTGCAATATTGCTCAATGTAAATTGGGCTTAATAAAGATGGTTTACAAAATGAGGTCGTAAATTAATATATAACACTCCTTTCGTTATTTGCAAATAATCTTATGTATGTGTTTGTGTGTATTTGTTTGTGTGTATGTGTTTGTGTGTACATGTTTGTGTGTATGTGTTTTTGTGTACATGTTTGTGTGTATGTGTTTGTGTGTATGTGTTTGTGTGTATTTGTTTGTGTGTATGTGTTTGTGTGTATGTGTTTGTATGTATTTGTTTGTGTGTATGTGTTAGTGTGTTTGTGTGTATGTGATTGTGTGTATGTGTTAGTGTGTTTGTGTGTATGTGTTTGTGGGTATGTGATGGTGTTTGTGTTGGTGTGTGCGTATGTTTGTGTGTATGTGTTTGTGTGTATGTGTGTGTGTATGTGTTTGTGTGTACGTGATTGTGTGTACGTGTTTGTGTGTATGTGTGTGTGTGTGTGTGTATGTGTTTGTGTGTATGTGTTTGTGTGTATGTGTTTGTGTGTACGTGTTTGAGTGTATTTGTTTGAGTGTATTTGTTTGAGTGTACGTGTTTGTGTGTATGTGTTTGTGTGTATGTGTTTGTGTGTATGTGTTTGTGTGTGTGTATGTGTTTGAGTTTGTGTTGGTGTGTGCGTATGTTTGTGTGTGCGTGTATTGGTGTGTATGTGTATGTGTTTGTGTTGGTGTGTGCGTATGTTTGTGTGTATGTGTTTATGTTTGTCTGTGTGTTTGTATGTGTCTGTGGGTGGCTTTAGAAGGAACATCTCCACATGCTTTGGATGGATCACATCTACAGGCTTTGGATGGAACGTGTTAACAGTATTAAAATGGAACACATCCACAGGCTTTGGATGGGGAAACTCCCACAGGCTTTGAATGGGATATCCATACAAGCTTTGGATGGAAAACTTAAATCTATCTAAAGACGAGTTTATCCTAAAGACGAATGTTTTATCTAAAGACGAGTTTAATCTAAAGACGAATTTAACTTAAAAACGAATTTAATTTATAATACAAGTTTAAATTAGAGACAAGTTAAATTATAAGACGAGTTTATTATAAAGACGTGTTCTATCTATAGTCAAGTTTTATGTAAAGACGATTGCTAATAAAAGATGAGTTGTAGGTATTTAAACAAGTTTTATCTAAAGACAAATATTATTTAAAAACCAATTTATTTTAAAGACGAGTTTTATCTAAAGATGAATATAACCTAAAAACGAGCGTCAATATAAGTGATGAGCGTCAATATATAAGTGACGAGCGTCAATATATAAGTGACGAGCGTCAATATATAAGTGACGAGCGTAAATGTGAAAATTTTATTCTAAAGACGTGCTCTATCTAAAGTCAAGTTTTATGTAAAGACGATTTCTATTTAAAGATGAGTTTAACCTACTTTACTTATAACTTAAAGATGAGTTTAACTTACTTAACTTATAACTTAAAGATGATTTTAACCTACTTTACTTATAACTTAAAGATGAGTTTAACCTAATTAACTTATAACTTAAAGACGAGTTTAACCTATTTTATTTATAACCTAAATATGAGTTCTACCTACTATACTGGTTACACAACCATCCATTAATTTATAATCTACTTGCAAACATTTTTGGAAACGATATTCGCTTTATGTCATATATATCAATTTAAAGAGAAAAAAATTCTAAGAACCCGTTTAAAGCTTATTTTTCTCAATTACGTCGGAGTTTTTTATAATTCATTAAAATTTACATTAATTCGCTATGTTACTAATAAAATTACTAAATTTATGTTGGTATTACATACACACGTAAAGTCAATGTTACCAACTGTATATTAATTTTAAAATTTTTACAAATTTATTTCAATTTATTCATATTAGAATTACTTCCTATATAACTTATATAAAAATTAATTTATTTTTAAATATATATATTTAATTAAATTATCATTTGTACGATCATTTTATAGTAAATACGATTATTTTGCACGTTATTTTTCTCAACTACGTTGGCAACACTGGCTTTAGTTTACGTCAAAAATTTTTAGGTTATCGTTATATTAGTACATGGTATAAGATTTTCATCTTATTTATACATTATTATTTCTTATTATTATCAGTAATAATACCTCATAACATCAATATTATTATTCATACTTTAATAATAAACTTCGCATGATATAAAAGTTGATGTATGTACATAATTATACAAGGAAATAATGAACAGATAAATTGGAAGAAGACCAGAAGAAGCATATAATACCAAATGGGCTTATATATGTTTGAAACTATACCAAATTGTTTATAAACGTGAGTGGTACATGAAACTACGGAGGGTATACTCTAAACTTTTTATACTTTGGCGAAATGCAAGACGAACAATTTTTACACGACAACATTTACAAATGGTTTCTTATTGAAGTTTCTACATTTTAAATATTTACTACATCTACTACAATTTTACCATTATATATTTGTGTTGTTTAATTTTTTATTTAATGTTATTATTTTTCTATTATTTTAATAATAACAATAATACTGAGGAACTAAAACCTAGATCTTGCGTTAGCTGTAGTAACTGTCACGAGATGGCGCAGTCTACATGGTTATAGCCGATAACAGGAATTTTTATGGTCTGTGTGATTAAATTTAATGTAAATATTGCTAAAAATCATTTTATTTTTAATTATATAATTTGTTGTATTATTATTATTATTATTATTTCTGTAATAAAGAAATTTACAAAATGTGGTCATAAATTAACTCATTTCGTTACTTGCAATTCTTAGCTAATACCCAATTTTCTTTTTCAGCAATTTACAAAATAATTTTAAATTAAACATGTAGACTGATATTGGGCATTGTCGTCTGAGAATGTTCCTGTTTAGTTCGGTAGGATCTAAACAAATTCTAATCAATATTATATTATATATGAACACGGACAGATATATTAGAATAATAATTTTATAATTTCTGTATTACACTCATACAATATTGAAGCATCTGCAATATTGCTCAAAGTAAAATGGGTTTAATCAGGATGGTTTACAAAATGAGGTCGTCAATTAATATATAACACTCCTTTCGTTACTTGCAAATAATCTCAGTTAAAATCTAATGTTAAAAATTAGTGTGTGCGTTTGTGTGTATGTGTTAGTGTGTACGTGTTTGTGTGTATGTGTTTGTGTGTATGTGTTTGTGTGTGTGTATGTGTTTGTATGTATGTGTTTGTGTGTGTGTTTGTGTGTACGTGTTTGTGTGTATGTGTTTGTGTATACGTGTTTGTGTGTATGTGTTTTTTGTGTACCTACGTGTTTCTGTGTATGTGTTTGTGTGTATGCGTTTGTGTGTATGTGTTTGTGTGTATGTGTTTGTGTGTATGTGTTTCTGTGTTTGTGTGTATGTGTTTGTGTGTGTGTGTGTATGTGTTTGTGTGTTTGTGTGTATGTGTTTGTGTATATGTGTTTGTGTGTTGGTGTGTGCATATGTTTGTGTGTGCGTGTGTTTGTCTGTAGGTGTTTGTGTATATTTGTATGTGTTTGTGTGTATGTGTTAGTATGTATGTGTTTGTGTTGGTGTGTGCGTATGTTTGTGTGTGCGTGTGTTGGTGTGTATGTGTTTGTGTGTATGAGTTTGGGTGTATGTGTTTGTGTGTACGTGTTTGTGTGTATGTGTTTGTGTGTATGTGTTTGTGTGTATGTGTTTGTGTGTGCGTGTTTGTGTTTGTGTGTATGTGTTAGTGTGTATGTGTTTGTATGTATGTGTTTGTGTGTATGTGATGGTGTTTGAGTTTGCGTTTGTGTTGGTGTGTGCGTATGTTTGTGTGTATGTGTTTGTGTGTATGTGTTTGTGTGTATATGTTTGAGTGTATGTGTTTGTGTGTATGTGTTTGTGTGTATGTGTTTGTGTGTATGTGTTTGTGTGTATGTGTTTGTGTGTATATGTTAGTGTGTATGTGTTTGTGTGTATATGTTAGTGTGTATGTGTTTGTGTGTATGTGTTTGTGTGTATGTGTTTGTGTGTACGTGTTTGTGTGTACGTATTTGTGTGTATGTGTTTGTGTGTACGTGTTTGTGTTTGTGTGTATGTGTTAGTGTGTATGTGTTTGTGTGTATGTGATGGTGTTTGAGTTTGCGTTTGTGTTGGTGTGTGCGTATGTTTGAGTGTATGTGTTTGTGTGTATGTGTTTGTGTGTACGTGTTTGTGTGTATATGTTAGTGTGTATGTGTTTGTGTGTATGTGTTTGTGTGTACGTGTTTGTGTGTATGTGTTTGTGTGTATGTGTTTGTGTGTATGTGTTTGTGTGTATGTGATGGTGTTTGAGTTTGCGTTTGTGTTGGTGTGTGCGTATGTTTGTGTGTATGTGTTTCTGTGTATGTGTGTATGTGTTTGTGAGTATGTGTTTGTGTGTATGTGTTTGTGTGTATGTGTTTGTGTGTATGTGTTTGTGTGTATGTGTTTGTGTGTATGTGTTTGTGTGTATGTGTTTGTGAGTATGTGTTTGTGTGTATGTGTTTGTGTGTATGTGTTTGTGTGTTTGTGTGTATGTGTTTGTGTGTATGTGTTTGTGTGTATGTGTTTGTGTGTATGTCCGTATGTGTTTGTGAGTATGTGTTTGTGTGTATGTGTTTGTGTGTATGTGTTTGTGTGTATGTGTTTGTGTGTATGTGTTTGTGTGTACGTGTTTGTGTATGTGTTTGTGTGTATGTGTTTGTGTGTGCGTGTTTGTGTTTGTGTGTATGTGTTAGTGTGTATGTGTTTGTATGTATGTGTTTGTATGTATGTGTTTGTGTGTATGTGATGGTGTTTGAGTTTGCGTTTGTGTTGGTGTGTGCGTATGTTTGTGTGTATGTGTTTGTGTGTATGTGTTTGTGTGTATGTGTTTGTGTGTATGTGTTTGTGTGTACGTGTTTGTGTTTGTGTGTATATGTTAGTGTGTATGTGTTTGTGTGTATGTGTTTGTGTTTACGTGTTTGTGTGTACGTGTTTGTGTGTATGTGTTTGTGTGTACGTGTTTGTGTTTGTGTGTATGTGTTAGTGTGTATGTGTTTGTGTGTATGTGTTTGTGTGTACGTGTTTGTGTGTATATGTTAGTGTGTATGTGTTTGTGTGTATGTGTTTGTGTGTACGTGTTTGTGTGTATGTGTTTGTGTTTGTGTGTATGTGTTTGTGTGTATGTGTTTGTGTGTATGTGATGGTGTTTGAGTTTGCGTTTGTGTTGGTGTGTGCGTATGTTTGTGTGTATGTGTTTGTGTGTATGTGTTTCTGTGTATGTGTGTATGTGTTTGTGAGTATGTGTTTGTGTGTATGTGTTTGTGTGTATGTGTTTGTGTGTATGTGTGTATGTGTTTGTGAGTATGTGTTTGTGTGTATGTGTTTGTGTGTATGTGTTTGTGTGTACGTGTTTGTGTATGTGTTTGTGTGTATGTGTTTGTGTGTATGTGTTTGTGTGTATGTGTTTGTGTGTATGTGTTTGTGTGTATGTGTTTGTGTGTATGTGTTTGTGTGTATGTCCGTATGTGTTTGTGAGTATGTGTTTGTGTGTATGTGTTTGTGTGTATGTGTTTGTGTGTATGTGTTTGTGTGTATGTGTTTGTGTGTATGTGTTTGTGTGTACGTGTTTGTGTATGTGTTTGTGTGTATGTGTTTGTGTGTGCGTGTTTGTGTTTGTGTGTATGTGTTAGTGTGTATGTGTTTGTATGTATGTGTTTGTATGTATGTGTTTGTGTGTATGTGATGGTGTTTGAGTTTGCGTTTGTGTTGGTGTGTGCGTATGTTTGTGTGTATGTGTTTGTGTGTATGTGTTTGTGTGTACGTGTTTGTGTTTGTGTGTATATGTTAGTGTGTATGTGTTTGTGTGTATGTGTTTGTGTTTACGTGTTTGTGTGTACGTGTTTGTGTGTATGTGTTTGTGTGTACGTGTTTGTGTTTGTGTGTATGTGTTAGTGTGTATGTGTTTGTGTGTATGTGATGGTGTTTGAGTTTGCGTTTGTGTTGGTGTGTGCGTATGTTTGAGTGTATGTGTTCGTGTGTATGTGTTTGTGTGTATGTGTTTGTGTGTACGTGTTTGTGTGTACGTGTTTGTGTGTATGTGTTTGTGTGTATGTGTTTGTGTGTATGTGATTGTGTGTATGTGTTTGTGTGTATGTGTTTGTGTATATGTGTTTTTGTGTACGTGTTTGTGTTTGTGTGTATATGTTAGTGTGTATGTTTTTGTGTGTATGTGTTTGTGTGTATGTGTGTATGTGTTTGTGAGTATGTGTATGTGTTTGTGTGTATGTGTTTGTGTGTATGTGTTTGTGTGTATGTGTGTATGTGTGTATGTGTTTGTGAGTATGTGTTTGTGTGTATGTGTTTGTGTGTATGTGTGTATGTGTTTGTGTGTATGTGTTTGTGTGTATGTGTTTGTGTGTATGTGTTTGTGTGTATGTGTTTGTGAGTATGTGTTTGTGTGTATGTGTTTGTGTGTATGTGTTTGTGTGTACGTGTTTGTGTGTTTGTGTTTGTGTGTATGTGTTTGTGTGTACGTGTTTGTGTGTACGTGTTTGTGTGTACGTGTTTGTGTGTACGTGTTTGTGTGTATGTGTTTGTATGTGTATGTGTTTGTGTTTGAGATTGTGTTGGTGTGTGCGTATGTTTGTGTGTGCATGTATTGCTGTGTATGTGTTTGTGTGTATGTGTATGTGTTTGTGTTATATGTTTGAGTGTATGTGTTTGTGTGTATGTGTTTGTGTGTACGTGTTTGTGTGTATATGTTTGTGTGTACGTGTTTGTGTTTCTGTGTATGTGTTAGTGTGTATGTGTGTGTATGTGTTTGTGTGTATGTGATGGTGTTTGCGTTTGTGTTGGTGTGTGCGTGTGTATGTGTTTGTGAGTATGTGTTTGTGAGTATGTGTTTGTGTGTATGTGTTTGTGTGTATGTGTTAGTGTGTACGTGTTTGTGTGTATGTGTTTGTGTGTATGTGTTTGTGTGTGTATGTGTTTGTATGTATGTGTTTGTGTGTGTGTGTTTGTGTGTACGTGTTTGTGTGTATGTGTTTTTTGTGTACCTACGTGTTTCTGTGTATGTGTTTGTGTGTATGCGTTTGTGTGTATGTGTTTGTGTGTATATGTTTCTGTGTTTGTGTGTATGTGTTTGTGTGTGTGTGTATGTGTTTGTGTGTATGTGTTTGTGTATATGTGTTTGTGTGTTGGTGTGTGCATATGTTTGTGTGTGCGTGTGTTTGTCTGTAGGTGTTTGTGTATATGTGTATGTGTTTGTGTGTATGTGTTAGTATGTATGTGTTTGTGTTGGTGTGTGCGTATGTTTGTGTGTGCGTGTGTTGGTGTGTATGTGTTTGTGTGTATGAGTTTGGGTGTATGTGTTTGTGTGTACGTGTTTGTGTGTATGTGTTTGTGTGTATGTGTTTGTGTGTATGTGTTTGTGTGTATGTGTTTGTGTGTGCGTGTTTGTGTTTGTGTGTATGTGTTAGTGTGTATGTGTTTGTATGTATGTGTTTGTGTGTATGTGATGGTGTTTGAGTTTGCGTTTGTGTTGGTGTGTGCGTATGTTTGTGTGTATGTGTTTGTGTGTATATGTTTGAGTGTATGTGTTTGTGTGTATGTGTTTGTGTGTATGTGTTTGTGTGTATGTGTTTGTGTGTATGTGTTTGTGTGTATGTGTTTGTGTGTACGTGTTTGTGTGTATGTGTTTGTGTGTATGTGTTTGTGTGTACGTGTTTGTGTTTGTGTGTATATGTTAGTGTGTATGTGTTTGTGTGTATGTGTTTGTGTGTATGTGTTTGTGTGTACGTATTTGTGTGTATGTGTTTGTGTGTACGTGTTTGTGTTTGTGTGTATGTGTTAGTGTGTATGTGTTTGTGTGTATGTGATGGTGTTTGAGTTTGCGTTTGTGTTGGTGTGTGCGTATGTTTGAGTGTATGTGTTTGTGTGTATGTGTTTGTGTGTACGTGTTTGTGTGTATATGTTAGTGTGTATGTGTTTGTGTGTATGTGTTTGTGTGTACGTGTTTGTGTTTGTGTGTATGTGTTTGTGTGTATGTGTTTGTGTGTATGTGATGGTGTTTGAGTTTGCGTTTGTGTTGGTGTGTGCGTATGTTTGTGTGTATGTTTTTGTGTGTATGTGTTTGTGTGTATGTGTTTCTGTGTATGTGTGTATGTGTTTGTGAGTATGTGTTTGTGTGTATGTGTTTGTGTGTATGTGTTTGTGTGTATGTGTGTATGTGTTTGTGAGTATGTGTTTGTGTGTATGTGTTTGTGTGTATGTGTTTGTGTGTATGTGTTTGTGTGTATGTGTTTGTGTGTATGTGTTTGTGTGTATGTCCGTATGTGTTTGTGAGTATGTGTTTGTGTGTATGTGTTTGTGTGTATGTGTTTGTGTGTATGTGTTTGTGTGTACGTGTTTGTGTATGTGTTTGTGTGTATGTGTTTGTGTGTGCGTGTTTGTGTTTGTGTGTATGTGTTAGTGTGTATGTGTTTGTATGTATGTGTTTGTATGTATGTGTTTGTGTGTATGTGATGGTGTTTGAGTTTGCGTTTGTGCTGGTGTGTGCGTATGTTTGTGTGTATGTGTTTGTGTGTATGTGTTTGTGTGTATGTGTTTGTGTGTATGTGTTTGTGTGTACGTGTTTGTGTTTGTGTGTATATGTTAGTGTGTATGTGTTTGTGTGTATGTGTTTGTGTTTACGTGTTTGTGTGTACGTGTTTGTGTGTATGTGTTTGTGTGTACGTGTTTGTGTTTGTGTGTATGTGTTAGTGTGTATGTGTTTGTGTGTATGTGATGGTGTTTGAGTTTGCGTTTGTGTTGGTGTGTGCGTATGTTTGAGTGTATGTGTTCGTGTGTATGTGTTTGTGTGTATGTGTTTGTGTGTACGTGTTTGTGTGTATGTGTTTGTGTGTATGTGATTGTGTGTATGTGTTTGTGTGTATGTGTTTGTGTATATGTGTTTTTGTGTACGTGTTTGTGTTTGTGTGTATATGTTAGTGTGTATGTTTTTGTGTGTATGTGTTTGTGTGTATGTGTTTGTGTGTATGTGTGTATGTGTTTGTGAGTATGTGTATGTGTTTGTGTGTATGTGTTTGTGTGTATGTGTTTGTGTGTATGTGTGTATGTGTTTGTGAGTATGTGTTTGTGTGTATGTGTTTGTGTGTATGTGTTTGTGTGTATGTGTTTGTGTGTATGTGTTTGTGTGTATGTGTTTGTGTGTATGTGTTTGTGTGTATGTGTTTGTGAGTATGTGTTTGTGTGTATGTGTTTGTGTGTATGTGTTTGTGTGTACGTGTTTGTGTGTTTGTGTTTGTGTGTACGTGTTTGTGTGTACGTGTTTGTGTGTACGTGTTTGTGTGTATGTGTTTGTATGTGTTTGTGTTTGAGATTGTGTTGGTGTGTGCGTATGTTTGTGTGTGCATGTATTGCTGTGTATGTGTTTGTGTGTATGTGTATGTGTTTGTGTTATATGTTTGAGTGTATGTGTTTGTGTGTATGTGTTTGTGTGTACGTGTTTGTGTGTATATGTTTGTGTGTACGTGTTTGTGTTTCTGTGTATGTGTTAGTGTGTATGTGTGTGTATGTGTTTGTGTGTATGTGATGGTGTTTGAGTTTGCGTTTGTGTTGGTGTGTGCGTATGTTTGTGTGTATGTGTTTGTGAGTATGTGTTTGTGAGTATGTGTTTGTGTGTTTGTGTGTATGTGTTTGTGAGTATGTGTTTGTGAGTATGTGTTTGTGTGTATGTGTTTGTGTGTATGTGTTTGTGTGTATGTGTTTGTGTGTACGTGTTTGTGTGTACGTGTTTGTGTGTACGTGTTTGTGTGTACGTGTTTGTGTGTTTGTCTTTGAGTTTGTGTTGGTGTGTGCGTATGTTTGTGTGTGCGTGTATTGGTGTGTATGTGTTTTTGTGTATGTGTTTGTGTGTATATGTGTTTGTGTGTATGTGTTTGAGTTTGTGTTGGTGTGTGCGTATGTTGGTGTGTATGTGTGTATGTGTTTGTGTTTATGTTTGTCTGTGTGTTTGTATGTGTGTGTGGGTGGCTTTAGAAGGAACATCTCCACATGCTTTGGATGGATCACCTCTACAGGCTTTGGATGGGGCGTGTTAACAGTATTAAAATGGAACACCTCCACAGGCTTTGGATGGGACATCTCCACAGGCTTTGGATGGGACATCTCCACAGGCTTTGGATGGGGACACTCCCACAGGCTTTGGATGGGATATCCATACAAGCTTTGGATGAAAAACTTAGATCTATCTAAAGACGAGTTTATCCTAAAGACGAATGTTTTATCTAAAGACGAGTTTAATCTAAAGACGAATTTAACTTCAAAACGAATTTAATTTATAATACAAGTTTAAATTAGAGACAAGTTAAATTATAAGACGAGTTTATTCTAAAGACGTGTTCTATCTATAGTCAAGTTTTAAGACGATTGCTATTAAAAGATGAGTTGTATTTAAACAAGTTTTATCTAAAGACAAATATTATTTAAAAACCAATTTATTTTAAAGATGAGTTTTATCTAAAGATGAATATAACCTAAAAACGAGATATTCGATTATGAATTAAATCCAAAATCAAATTAAGCCAATTACGAGTATAACCTATTTTACTTATAACCTAAAGATGCGTTCTACCTACTATACTGGTTTTCTGAAATCATGATGGATAACTGCATTTTTGGAAATTTAATTTAAAATTGGGTCTGATTCAATGAATAATCTCTTGAATACCATTCGTAATCATAGTTAAGAGCGTAATGTAGGAACGTTGCGCGCAGCAAAAACATGCATTTGAATGGGGAATGAAATTGAGACTAATTTTGGTCGGATAGACTTAATTTTTTTTAAAATTTAAAGATAAAGATGAGCCCCACGTCCACGTCCATTAAGTGTTGAAATATTAGTTTTATTTTTTGTTTCAACTTTACAATGCCATAAACTTGTCATAACTTGGCTAACTTCACATAACTGTTACTCAGTAAATCTACAAAAATTGCAAATTTCAACACTAGACGGATCTAGATTGAACTTCTATCTTTCAAATGAAGCGTTGTTTGTGATGATATGTTTATATTTAGTACCAATTTTGATCCCTCTACGAAAGCGCGTTCTCTATTGCTGCCTCTGTTCGATACACTGAATCTGTATGAATCTATCCTTTTCTCGCAGACAGCTACATTCGGGCCTTAAGTAGATTATTTTTCTGGCAGTATATTATACCTTGTGCTTGCGAATATTACTATTCATATACAAGCACAAGGAACATTCGTATAATACTACCTACCAGAAAAATATTCGACATAACTACGATTACTTATGGTATTATAAGTGATAAATCTCGATTTTTCAAGATATATTTCTCGTCTCGTACCTAGTTATGAATTCTTCTCTCGTCTCGAAAATCTGAGACGAGAAATTTACTGGTTCTCGTCTTTGTTACTTCGCGATGAGACGAGATTCTCGTCTCGGCGGAATCACTAGTTTAGAGTAGGTATACTAAGAGAGTTTTTCGTGCAGTTAAATTATAATTTGTACTTGACTGGATTCGAACCTGAGATGTTAGGACCACAGTCTACCGTAACGCATTCATCCGAATTCAGATATACACCTCATTTATATTTTTAATGTGTAAAAGGATCCACTGTTTTGTAATATAGATTTAAGTAAAATTCTATTAGTCATCAAAACAAAAACGCAAATCAATGTATTCATTATTTACAGATCTATAAAACTTCAATTTTCAAATAATGCACCCATGCATATAAGTTACAATCAAAAGTCAATATTTCATTCAAAATTCCACCCATTTCAGACCTTGACTTTCTAAAAAACCCCAGTTCGATTGGTGCAACTCAAATATTACTTAATTCCCTACTGGGCGCTACAAAACCACCTACAGGTCTCTGTACTTCCACACTAACGAAAATACCGTCGCCCGGTGAATCGCGAATATTACGTTTACGTTTACGTATATGCGTTACGTTCGGTTCTACATGGTCATATTGGAAGTGAAAGTGTAGTATATGCACCGGACGCCAGCTAGCATTTGTCATTTGCACATCAAATCGCGAACATCGATCATAGACGTCAGGGATTGACAGAAGACAGTTGACAGTCGTATATTGTTGTTGATTTATTTAGTGCGCGATGAATAAGTTTGTGATTCTCAGCTTTTTTGCTGCTGTTTGTTCTGGGCAGCTTCATGAAGTCCGTAAGTATTTATTAATCAATAATTTATTGTAAATCTGTAAGCAGCGTTAGTTTTACGTTTGTCAATTTCTCTATAAATTTCGTTATGAATCAATTTTTTGAATTTTATCGTGTAATACTTACTGGTTTATTTTATGAATTAAAACTTGAATAAATAAAAAAATTAGAATGTTCTATTTTATGTCAATTTTGTGAAAAATATACATTTAACTACCTACATAGTTACTGTCCCAGATTAAATGCACAAGATAAAATATTAAATTTGTCAATAAATTACAAGCGACTCGAACCGCACAAAATAATGGTTTAGGGTCGTATCGCGGTTCACTATTATCAAAAGGGTTCTGTTTTATTCCGATTTTCATATTTCTTCTTGGACCAAACCGGTAACCGGTTTTTAAAAAAGTTTCGGTTTTGGTTCAATAATTTATTTATAACAAACAATTAATTAAAAATATTCGTTCCAGTTTTTTATTAATTTAAAAAAAATAGATTTTAACAAAATTACACTAATAATCTCATCGTAATACAGCAGTTTTGTTAAAAATGTAATAATAGCTTTTTAACGAAAAAATGCTAAATGTTAGTAAATTCTTTAAAACCGTTCCGAACCGGTTCACATCTATCGGTTCTGTTCCGGGTATGGTTCAAGAAAATATTTTTTAATAGTTCACTAAATAATAACGGTTCGTTTCGGTTTTTGTTCGGTTCGGTTCGAGTCTCTGAACAACTGAAGAAATATATACCTAACCATTAAATTAATACGATTTATTCAATCACCTACATTTCTTCATTAAGAATTAATTATATACTTAATTGACAAATACAAAACTCGCTTAAATATAAAATCCTAAAATATAGACTGGATTTTTTAATTTACTAAAAAAGTAAGTAACAAATTTTAAAACCCTGAAGAAGACTTTATTAAGATTGGAAAAGATCAGTGAGAAGACTTCTAGAAATTTTACAATCCATTTCTTATGTCAGTACAGTCAAGCAACATATTTTGGTAATTTATCAAATTGTGATTTATTTTAACATTTACAATTAAAATACCGGGCTTCAAATATAAATATTTCTTAAAGAAATGAACATAATTTATTTTCTAATTATATTGAAATTATAATGCAAATTTGTTAATATTGAACCATGTTAAAAATCAATGGATCAAATTTAATACTGAGTCCGAATGGTTGGATTCCACTATGATAACATCTAAGTCATTAGGATTTTATTTTGTTAAATGGTTAACTGTAAATTGCATAAGTAGTGATTTTGTTTAATATTTCAAATTCAAAATTTCTAAAAAGTAGACGAATATTATGTCTATAAGTTTTTAAATGTATTTATTTAAGTATTGATGTGGAAAGCAGGTTTGTTACATAAATTGGTTAAGCAATGTTTAAACAGATTTAGAACATGTTTTTAATTTGGACTTGAAAATGAATGCATAAATTTGTTACGATCCAATTTGAAAATGATTTGCAATTTCTGTACAAATTTGGAAAAATTAAATATACAATCAATATTGTACTGCTTATTGAAAAACTGTTCAATTCATTTTACTGACTTTTGTTCACTCAAAAGAAACAACATGTATGGGTATAAAAATAATTGTTCACACTTCGTAATTTCTATGCAATCTGCTTTTGTCTTTAAATAAACTATACATAGTTTCCCAACTTATATTATTGTTTGTAGTAGCAAGGTTAGAAAATTTTATTGTTAACTTTTCGATACACTTGATGCATATTCCCGATTTGATTACATAGTATAGATGATGGAGATAATTATAACAACAGCTTAAAAGAAAAGTGATTGGGTTAAGATTTGTTATTGTTTTCGTTTTATAGCTTCAAGCAAATTTTTCCAAGAAAATTTTTAATAACTGGGGTTATTATTATTAAGTGGGTATTCTTATTTTCATTGATTGTTATCGAAATATGTCTGTCATTAAGTGATGAATGAATGAATGTGATTAGGGGTTCGTTGTACGTACTATGTAGCGTAATATTTGTGTACGTGTTTATGTGTATTTAGTACGAAGTGTTTATTAACTATTATTTTTCTTTTGTACTGACCGTAGGCAAATAATTATTTGCTGCCGGAATATTGAATCAGAGTGCGACATTTACTATGTTTATCGTGCAGTAGAAGTAATCCATAAGATCTAACTTCATAGTAGTTAATGTTGTTAGCTGTCATTTATTGATTTGGATTTTCATTATGTAAAAAGACGTAGTTTATCTGAGTTTAACTTACATCTTTTTATAATTCATATTTATAAACATATAATACAAATCACAGTTTTTAAAATACCTTCTACGAATTCTCACCATGTCAGCTGACAGTCTGACAGCTATGAACTTAGCTGAAAGACGGAACATAATTTTTACTTCAAAAAAATTCAATAGGTGGCTCATTTTTCCTGATAATGGTCCATTTTCTTATTTCATTAACAATGCGAACCTAAGGGCGAAATTTGTACTAAGATAAGAGAGCGATGTTGTGATTTTGCTTGAAGTATACAAGTTACAAAATAAGAAGATAAAAACTTAATAAAACTATTATTTTATAATTATAATATTGCACTAAGATTACTAAGAAATAAGTAGGAAAGAACCAAATAAAAGTGCATATTTTTAGGTGAATTACACCGCGATCTCTTTGTAGTACAATATCCCAATACTGAATGCTCCGGAAAGTGCATACAAGTACGGTTTGTAAAATATTATTTTCGTTTTTGTTTTTTGTTGATTCAATATAAAGTTTTCTATCAATTTTTGTACTTTTTCCACGCCCCCTGGTCTATAGTTTGATAAAGATCAAAAGATATATTACATATTAAGGGACTAAAGTGCATGATTTAATCCTATTTCTTGCCCTTTACTCTCATACGAAAGCATAATGTAGTTTAAAAGAAGACAGGTTTTGTAATTTTGACAATACAAACTTTGAATTTTCTTGACAATGGGATTAAATATAAAAAATAATCCCTTGGGATCAAATTAAAAACCTTAGTTCCAAAAAATAAAGACTAAAGAATAGTTTTACTCCTGGAAGTGCAAAAACTAATTTTTCGAAATTTCCTAATGTAAAATTCAACGTTTTTCGTGCCACTTGATGATTTAATTAAAGTTGTAAAATGAATCTCATATTCTATTTAGGCGCTAATAAAATGCCCTTAATTTTACGAATTTTTGATAAATTATTTGATTCGTAAGTAGCAAACTGTACCCATAGGTACCCTTAACCAACGTACCTCTGCCTATGTAGGTACCTACTTGAAGTTATAATACAGCCTGTGTTCTATCATCACCTAGAACATACTCAAAAAAACTAAAGCCAAAAACTTCAATAAAATTTCAAGTATTAATGATTTCTGTGAATGTAAGTTTGTTTCTTTTTCCAACTTTAAATTCTAATTAATATTTATATTTACTATTGAAAAATGTATCTATTATTTTAATTGTATGTAAAATAGCTAGTGGCTGTAACAAAAGGGCTTGCACTGGGATGGCTACACACATAATAATAGAAAATTAATAATTGTGGTATGAAAATCTGAACCATCCTAGATATATAGAGGTGTACCTGTACTTCGGGAAGAAATTATCTTACATTATTACAATTAAAGGATACCTAAAAGTAGCGTATTTTATTGAAATCAATTTAATTTAGATTAATTTCAACATGATACATTATTAGACGTCGTTGTGTAATAGATTTAAATAAAATATTTAGAAAAACTATCTACCCATGGTATTAAAAGTGTTCACTTTACTTTAAATAAGTTACCTATATCCTTATTTTTGCAAATTTTAAAAAAAATCTTTTTCATGTTCAGAACGTCATCATGTAATATAAACCCTTCAATATTTTTCTCGAAGTACAGACACATTCTGTATACAACTAGTTCACTTTTCGTCTGATTTTGATAATAAATTATGTTGGTCATTCCTTCAGTAATCAAATGATTGCCTTACCTACCTAATTTAAATGACAGCGATATGCAAATTATTTCTTAATATAAATGATATACCTACTATTAATTATTATTAAGTGTTTTCCAATAAAATTAGAACATGAACAAATATAGAATATTTTAGATAAAAATATTTTTTCATTTAGTCTTTACCTACTTGCTGTTTGCTATTTACTGAATGATTTCTTAAATAAAAATTTCTGTTATTCAATTAAAAATTCCTTGTTGTTGTAACCGGCTTCGCGCCCTGCAGTAATTGTTTGATTACATAAAAAATGTTAGAAAGTACGGCCCATCGTCGTCACAAAACGGGGCCATTGACTCCTTACTCCTGACCTGTGTTACCTAACCGAGTATCATGCAGATAGGATGTTAGATAAGTCTCATGTTTCAGGTGTCACGAATACTAGTATAGCTATATTTTGTAATCTTGCACATATTTGATAATAATTCTTACGTAGATTCTAATATTCGGTAATGTTTGGCCCGGTATTACCACCTTCTGCTTGTGGCCGTTTAAATTATCTGTTACCCAAGAATTTTGAATACTGCGTCTGAATAAAATATCGTAGATGATAATTATTGTTTACAAATGTTTACTTATTCGTGTACATATTATTATAATGTTTGTCAGAAGTCAGAGTCTGCTAAAATGCACTGAAACTGGAAATAGCCAGTTAATTAATATTTTTATTTTTTAAACAAATTTAACAAAAATGAATGTTAAATTCTTAAGGCGCATCTCTTATGTGCATTAAAATGAAAATTTAAAATTAAGCAATATTTTTTTTATACTGTGCAATTTTTGTGTGCATTAAATTTTTTATAAAAGTAAATTAAATAAATATTTTTACTTTAAATAAAAAATGCTATAATGGAATAATTATTATTATCATAATAAATACCGTTTTCAATATTATGATGTCTTGAAACATTTTACTCAAATCCCATATACCTATTCTAATTTTTGGTAAAAACACATATTTAAACTAAACTAAATGAAAAATTCTTTTACCCTTCTTGAGTACCACATACTCCATTTTTGGTAAAAATTCTAATTTAAACTAAACTAAATCAAAAATCCCTTTTACTCTTCAAAAAACTATTCTTAAACTAAACTAAATAAAAAAAAATTTACCCTTCTTGAGTCCCATACTCTATTTTTGATAATAACTCTTCTTAAACTAAACAAAATAAAGACATATCTTTCACCATTTTTGAATCCCACATACTCTTAAAGCACACTACTCGTATACATATATAAAATATTGCTCAATTTTAAATTCTTTATATTATATAGATATATTTATTTAATTCTAAATATTTTTTATTTTAATGTACAAAGTATTAATTTTAATGCACATATCTATATTTAAATAATTTCCAGTTAAATTGTAGTCTTTTAATATGGCCAGAATTGTTTAAACTTCTGTTGTGTTGTAAAAACTTCTATTTCTAAATATTTAGACGCGTAAAGAATTAGTAAATTATTTTAAAAATCATTCATAAGAAGATACACTTGAAATAAAATACAAGAATTTTTTAAAATTTGGTTACAAGGTATCGCTTGCGTTAAGGAAGAATTAATTAATGGTTTATACAATATTTTATTCAATTTTGACGAAATTATTTTAAATATATGAATTATAAATTTATTTTGACACAAAAAAATAATACAGTTTAAAACGCCAGAGGTCAGAGTTAGTTAAAAATGTTTCGAGTGATTTAAAAGAAATTTAATTCACTTGTGAATAAACAGTTGTTTAAAGTTGTTACTATGGAGTTAATAATAGCAGTTTAAAGCGTCAAAATTGAATTAAAATATATAATCTTCATGAATGTAATCATATAAGTATCTTTGTCTCTTTTATTAAGAACATAGTCGAACAGAACAAATAATTATTTATTTTTGTCCAAAGGGCATGAATTGGAATGTAAAGAAATGTCTTCAATATTAAATATAAATGAAATTTATCAAATTTTGTACCTATATATTTTTAAAGTGAAATATTAAAAGTATGCGACCTGACTTGAAATTGCTTTAATTGCACATTTTCTATATACACACCTTATAAAACAACACAATATATCCATACTATTTTAACCTACTTAAATGAACGTGTCTACAAATACAAAGAAGATATTATTGTTTTTATGACACATAAACACCTTTTCATTGTAGTAAACTTATAATTATTAATTACTCAGAAAAATAAACGTGTAATTGTGTAAATAATTGAGTAGGTATTACAGTAATTAAATTACTGCTAAGAATAAATTGAATCATTCACCTATTTTAATTAATTACCAACTTTGAATAGTTTTTATGTCAAATTACCTATTTTATAGTAAATTCTTAATAAAGAATTTGTTTTTGCTTTTAAGTTAATTAAGTTCGTAAATACACTTTAACTGAGTTTGCAAATCAATTCTTGAAAAAATTGTAAGTTAATTTTAAATAATTTCAATGGTAAATCTATTTTATTTGTTAAAGAAAAATACCGAGAAGATGAATAAGTGCAAAGCCGTGTATTTTAAATAATTAATATGGATAATTATTGACATAAACAAGAATTTTATTTTAAGAATTAAAACGCGTAAAAAGAAAATAATAATGTATTAATTATTATTTAATATATTATCTTACTTAACAGTATTTTCTTTTGTTTAAATTTTTAATCAATTTTTCTGTGAGTATTTTGGTTCAATTTTATTTTTTAATAGTACAAAAATATTGTAAGTAGTTTTTTTCATTTCGTTATATCTTTTTATTCTTTGAAAAAAAAACCGTAACACGAAGTCTCTAATGATAATGTTTAACCCGATAATAGTCAAAATCTTATTATACGACATAATTTGATTTTTTTTAAATGTTTTTTTCTGTAACTATTAGTGCCACGTTAGCAACACTTTAAAACTTTTACATGGCTCATTTTGCACATGCTTTCTGCATAAATTTCGGATAAACGATGTAGGAACCTACAATAAAAATTATGTTACACAATGAAAATATATTCATTCCTAAGTGCCGTATTCTAAAAATTATGTCTGTAATAATAGTTCACTTTACATCAAATTCATTGCAATTTGATGAATTTTGTCCCCACTTTTTCCATTTCTATTGCAAATTATATTTATTTTCATGTATTCTTATTAATAATAAGTCATTCTAGAAACTCGAATGATTCTATTGATATATTATTTAGGAATGCGTATTGCTTGTTCCTATTTGCAGAAATTTATGCAGATAAAGTGCATTAAAATGATTATCTGAAAACGGTTTCGAGCGCGACCTTAATGCGCAGTTTTATGAAAAAAAAACGGTGGAGGAGCCTATGGCAATAAACCTACTACTTACTTATTATTTATCGTAAAAGTAATATATATTTTTGCATTTACTTCAATATCATATTTTTCAATTTTGTGATGATTACGTGAAGCATACCAACAATAAAATAATAATTGAAAAGTATTCATATGAGACATAAGTAATTCAAGTTAGATTTAATTTAATCGTGACTATAAGTCTTATTTGTTAAGAAACAATAATTGAGCAACGATATTTATTCTAATTTTAAGTCAATACCTGCTTTTCATATAAAATAACCATACCTAATAGTGTTGCTATAGTGATTGTATTAAAAATAATAAATAAACCATAATTTTCAGCACCGTACGTAAAACAATGTCACGAAGGAGACCCTCAAATCATAGAATGCTTTAAAAGTTCGCTGCACCACCTCAAGCCATACCTCAGCACAGGAATTTCTGAAATCGAGCTTCCTTCAGTGGAGCCGTTCTTCATGGATGAATTATCCCTATCTTTAACGTCAGGACCAAATGGTTACAAAGTATCTTTAAAAGATATTGATGTCTATGGAGCCAGTAACTTTACTGTAGAAACTATGAGGTAAGTATAAGAAAATAAGTAGTACAATACTGTAGAATTTGAAGATCATTCATGCGCAATTTTGGGTGTCGTCGTTCAGATATTTAACAAACCAATAGCATTAGAAAATATTTATTACCGTACTTTAATGCGTTTGTATAGTCATATTATATGGGTTTTGCTAAACGGTTCGTATTACTCTAGTATAGACAAAAACTTATATCTCTGAATAAAAAAATTAAACACTTTTTTCTATTTGTAACCTAGAAGATTAAATCTAAAATGGACTAACACCAGTCGTCAAAATGGCGAAAAACAATATACACGTTTCCCATAAAATTTGTTTAAATAATACGACTTTTTTTAATAAATAACATATTTTCGAATAGCTTGAATTTGCCTTCTTTTTTCTTTAATATTACTTTTTAAACTTTTATAATAGTAGTAAGTATTGTATTGAAAAATACACGCAAAATATTAACAAAATAGGTCATGTTTAGCCATGCACATACAAAAATTGAAGAAAATTTAAAAAAAAATGGCATTAAAGTACAGAGGGAACATCCTTACCGCGCCAGAAAACAGCCAAAAACATGGATTACACGCGCCACTTCACAGCGTTTATTGTTTTTGTTTTGTTAAATATAATAATCTAAAGATATTGTTGAAGATAAAAATAAAATCTACAAAATGGTCGACGCAAAATTTTAAAATTTTGCTTTAAAATCGAAATATGTTAATTTGAATTTTGACAATTTTTGTAATTTTTTTAAACACAAATATCTTGATAAAAATTTGATGAGTTATTTCGTAGATCTAAACTTTGGTAACAACATATTAAAATTTGAAGTTTATTCACTTATAAATAAAAGCTGTACTTATAGTGGCGCGCAAAAACCCACTTTTTTACAAATATTGCAATTTTTTACAAATATGGGTTCCAAAAATTTTTCTCCCCTCAAACATAAATTATTTGTTATTTTTATGTTTAACAAACCAATAAACGCTATAGATAGTCCAGGAATTATAAAAAAAATAGGGGAAAAAATGATAGACAGCTGAATTTTGGTATATACGCTCATAATGGCTTCTAGTTTAACATACTAAAAGTCCTAAACGATATCGCGTGTGCTTCCATTTCTACGACCTTGTAAAGACCTTGAAAATGAGATTTTTGCTTATAACTCACGAACGGTGACACCAATTAAAAACTTTTTTTGCGAAAATGTTGGTAATTTAATGTACTACAAAAAGGCTCTTACCAATTTTATCGTCAGTTTATTTATTTCCCTCAAAATCGGGAAAAGGCTAATCACCGTTTTGGAATCGTTGAGAGCCCGTGAATTAGACTTCCGGTTTCAGAAAAATAGCTGCCATTTATGAATGGAATATACTATCGACTTCCGGTTTACGGCATTCAATTCCTTTTATATTTTTCTATTAGACGTATATATTTTTTAACATCATCAGGCTTTGGTTTATCAGGAATTTTAAGTTATTTTAATTTTAGTATATTACTAATTTTTTCATTTATTATGTTTAATCGAGTGTTATTTCTAAACGAATAAAAATACTGACTTCCGGTTTTCGGCATTAGATTTCTATATCGAATACATTATACTAAAAATGTTGAAACATCTTCGTTTAGCCGAAATATAATGATATTCTTTAAGAGAACACAGGGATATTATGGATTTTTTAAAAATTTGTTGTGTTTAAACAAGTCTAATTTCTGAACGAATAAAAATACCGACTTCCGGTTTTCAGCATTCGATTCCTTGAACATTTCTCTATTAAATACATTATACCAAAAATGTTGAAACATCTTCGTTTAGCCGAAATCTAATGATTTTCTTTAAGAGAGCACAGGAAAATTATAGAAATATTTTTTATTTGTCATGTTTGAACAAGTGTAATTCCTGAACGAATAAAAATACAGACTTCCGGTTTTCAGCATTAGATAATTACCAACATTATCGTAAAAAAAAGTTTTTAATTGGTGTCACCGTTCGTGAGTTATACGCAAAAATCTCATTCTCAAGATCTTTACAAGGTCGTAGCAATGGAAGCACACGCGATATAGTTTAGGACTTTTAGTATGTTAAACTAGAAGCCATTATGAGCGTATATACCAAAATTCAGCTGTCTATCATTTTTTTCCCCTATTTGCCAAAACATTATCTAAAATGCCTGGACTAAGAATAGCGTGCGGAATCAATGTGTTGGACTGTTTTCTGCCATGGGTCTACAATCACCTTAAACTATTCAAAAATGTCATAGTTATTTCGAAAATATCGTACATATTATCGTGATCGTGGTATCGAGATCGTGGTTTTGTATTTTGTTTGTAGCGAGAACCAGAACACTCGATGATGTTATTATTGGTTATTGTAATTTCCAGGGATGAACTAAAAATATGTGTCCAATTAAAAAATCATGGCGTCATATTGAATACAGCAAATTGGATTTATATTTTCTAAAATAAAATTTTAAACCCACTACTAAAATAATTCAATTTTCAGTTGGTCTACTGACTTTATTTTCGGCATGGTTGTAGAAAAATAGTTTCATTGTACACAATTATGATTATAATATTAGGTACCTCGAACTGTCTCTTCTAATTTATTTTGAATTTATTCTTATTGCTGAAAAAAGAAATGATTTATGTCAAAATAAGCAAACTTAAAGTAAGTGTTGATTTACAAATAAGCGGAAGAAAAAGTTGCCAATCAAATTTGACTTCTGACATAATATTTCAATTTCTGTATTAATAACAAATAAAAGCATTTTTTATTTTATGTCTTATTTTGAAATTCATATTGTTATCTAATAATAAACTAGGTTAATATTTATAATTACATGTACTTATGTAGACATACTAATTACCTATTTCAATATTATTTAGTTATAGTGTGTTTAAATTCTATGTGATTGCGATCATATTTTAATAGTCTACATTCTAGTATTCGTAAAATATAAATAAATAATTATTTCATTAGTCATATTTATTTACTATTAATTACATAATTTTTAAACTTTACAATTATTAAATATTTCTTTTAATTTAATTCGTTTGTGGTACCTAGTATTAAAAATAGACACGTCTGATGGAAATTTTTAAATTGTTTCTTATATTAGAAATGGCATGCAGTCAAGTTTATATTCATAATAAACGGAAGTAAGAGAAACTAAGGTGATTAAACTTATAAACCAAACGAAGCTGGAACATAAAGTCAAACTCAAATCAACCATTTAAACTTTTAAGTAGGTAGAGTAAAAAAACATAATATTGGAATTAATTTCCATTATTTAGGGATGTCATCTCTTTCGTTCTTTTCTGTTTCCATAGTTTTATTTTAGTTTATTTTTCATATGAAAACGGTTAAAATAAAAACTTTAATAATTTAATTTTCGAATGCTGCAAAGCGTAAACTTCTTATAACGTAATAAATAAATAGTTTTTTGGGTTTAAGATCTGTATAAGAATTTCATTAAATTTTCAGTTGTCTACTGACAGAGTAGAAAACCTTACTTTCGGCGTGATTGTAGAAATAACCCAAAATTTAGTAAGATATCAAATTAAAAGGATTACAAAATAAAACTAAACTAAATTTGACTACTTTTCTGCTTGCGGCGGATAGTGATTGTAAATTAAAAGTAAATAATTTATTCCCAGATTGAGCGAAGGAGACAAGCCCTTCGAGGCCCGAGTTCGAATCCCGCAACTCAGAATCAACGCCAAGTACCAAAGTACCGGAGTATTAATTATTCTTCCAGCTAGTGGAAGCGGAACCTTCCATGGAACCTTCGGTAAAGAATAAAAACTCCTCATAATTTGATTTCGCTATTTTAGGATGTTTTTGTTGAATATGGTAATACGATTTTATGTTTCCAGATGATGTAACAGCTATAGTAAAAGGAAGAGTAAGCTCAAGCTATAAAGCAAATCTTAGATATCTTCATGTTGATACCTTAACCGTTGATTTAGACATCAAGAAAGTTAGGATGGGTGTGAAGAAAATCTACAACAACAACAGAATTCTTAGTGAGTATTTTCAAAGAAAGTGATAGACGATAGCATCAAAAGCTATTCGCAAAGTTTTCGTTATCAATCAAATAAAAATATGCGTTGGAACTGGAAATTTTTTTATCGACTGATTTGAGTGCATGAAGGGTAGAAATTACAAATTACTTTATTATGATTTATTTTTTACGAATCCGACTTTTGCCTTATTAAATTAATAAAAGTATTAAACAATTAATAACCTGCCTAAATACACGAGTATGAAATTTACGATACGAGCCATGGCGAGTGTCATCATTCATACGAGAGTATTAATAGCCATTACTTACACGAGTTGCATACAGTAATGCTTAATTTTTTTTTAAACTATTCATTAGTATGATATTTTCTTTTTGTGTATCTTAATGTAAATCTATATGTACCGAAATGAAAATTTGTATATCGAAATGAAAATCCGTAGGTATCGAAATAAAAATCTATATCGAAATGAGTTTCATTAAAGTACAGATGACAGATATAAAAACACTAAATTATAGCATAGGAGTAGAGAAATTATAATTCAGTTTGATTTGTTATTTAAATTAGTAAATTACTATTTAAAAATGTTCTTTACTTTCAGATTGTTATTAGCATTAATTAATTAATTAATTAATTAATTAATATTCATAACTGAAACAATCTGAAAAAGACAATATTATTTGAGTAATGAAGTTAATAATTATTTCCGGACTACTAACATAAATAATTTTCTGGACTACCTACTTTTGATTATTAGATTAAATGAAAAATATGCTAATATTACCTAGTGGCTACATTTTTAGTTTAATTTAATGAAAAAGAAAATAACAAAATAATTGTTTTTCGAATATATTATTAATTTTTATATACTACTACGTTTGGCTATTTAAAATTCCAGCAGCTATTATGTTATTTGCTTTGTGCAGTGCACATTCAACAGCATATTATGCACCAAGGGAGGGAAGCACGCGACTATTCCCGCAGTTGGAGCCGAGTGCTGTAGCTGCAACTTTACCAAAGGGAATAGTCAAGCGTCTCTTCCGTGGTTTATACTATATTTTTCGTCACACATGCATGCAAAGCACGCCGTTACACCCTGTGTAGCGGGAGGAATACAGGAAGTGACGGCGAGCTTCGCGTGCACTTGTGACGTAATAGTATTTTGTGCACCTAGGGAGGGAAGCGTGCTATTACTCCCGCGGGCGAAGCGGCGGTCCGAGCGAGGGCGCCGGCTTCGCTCAAGGGCTCGCTCGGACTCGCCTGCGGCTCGCCTTCGGCTCGGGTCGCCGCTTCGCCCGCGGGAGTAATAGCCTTCCCTCCCGTGGGACACACAATATTTTACGTCACGAGGGCCTCGAAATCACCTTTCTTGCAAGCGGGAGGAAAACAGTGTTTTCCTCCCGCTCGGGAGGAAAGCAAGTACGGTTCTCCCGAGCGGAAGGGAAAACTCGCTTCCCTCCCTCCATTAGCAAGAGGAAAACACTGCTTTCCTCCCCCGAGTGACGTAAAATATATTATGCACCACGGGAGGACTCGGGTATTCCCTTTGGTAAAGTTGCAGTACTCGAATCCACCTGTGGGTTTGCTTGCCTTGGTGCATAATATACATAAATTTCTTTTATCCAACACCTCTTAATAAAAGCATCATAACTGTGGTGATTTTAAACAATAAAGTAAAAGAATGTCCACTACTGGCTTTGATCAAAATTATACCCTTGTGGGTAAATTATTACTTTGCTTATTGAAAGTCACCATAGTAACGATGTTTTAGGTTGGAAATTAATATTTTTTAAATATTTAAGCAGTTATTAAGAGGTGTTGGATAAAATGTTATACTTCACACGTGGGCAAAAATGAATGACACACTCGAGAAAATTATCTCATTCAGCCTTCGGCCTCGTGAGTTAAGATTTCGTTCATGGGTAATTACTTACTTTGCCCACTTGTAAATTAACTAATAGCTTTTAAAACATTTGATAAATAATTTTCTCATGTTCAGAAAACAAATCATATATGTGTAGATTTCAGTCAGTATATGATAGCTCTATAGTTACAATTAGTGCATGTCATGATAAGTAGGTACCTACCTATGCTCTTTTGAAGTGATTTCAAATGAGTTCAATTCAAATCAGATTGATCAAATGTGTTAATTCTCAGAATAAGACTCAAAGTAACATATTAAATTTGATTTTTTTTCAGTTGAAGCAACAAATCTCTTCTTGAGAGAAAACGGCCAAGAAGTAATTAAAGCAATGTCACCGCAGTTGACCAAAAAATTATCGAATCTGTTCAAGAACATCGCAAATAAACTTTTAACTCACGTTCCAGTGGAAGTCTTCTACGTACCTGCTGCCAAACAATAATTATACTAAATAAAACAGCTGAAAATCAAAGTTTAGTTCTTCCAATGTTTATATTTTAGTATGGTTTTAGTAGTGACGTCATTATTGTTAGATTATTGATACCAGTGGTATGAAAGAAAAACATTTTTCAGGGTAACTAAAAGAATTAATAATTTGTTCAGTCTCTCTTATTTTTAATCTTGCATGTTTTAAATCTTAATTTGATATTTTATTGACAATTAGATAATATTCTCTGAAATATATTCTCAATGTAATTATTTTGTTTGTAACATTAAAAGGTAAAGGTTACAAAAGTGCAAATTTTATAAATTTGTTGAAATATTAAATGTTTTGGTAACCTTTATTATTTTTCATAAAACAATGCAATAAAAGACTGATATCATTTCATGTAGTTATATTGAGAACTAATTAGCTGATTACGATTTAAATTTTAAATAATTACGTCACTAGCAAGTGTTATACTAAGTTTTATTTTTTGTAAGAATTTTAGAAATAGTGTAGTTGTTTTAAATTTGCATGTTTATATAAAAAAATAAAACATAAAACCTAATAATAATTTTTTATTTGTTTCATTTTAATACACAATGGCCATATACAAAATTAATACACATTTAATAATTATCTGCTAGTAAAGAGTTCTGTTTTTGCAAAATTTAACTATCTACTAAGTATTAATTAGATTCAAATTTTGAAAATAGAACAATGGTATATTTCATTGTCTTTTCAATTTCAACACATTTTTATAATCATTCAAGTATTACGAGTATAGGCAATATATTTTATATTAAAGGACTAAAGTGCATGATTTAATCCTGAGGGTGAAGTTTATTTCATGAGCCGAAGATGAGGGAAATAATCACCTGCGAAATAAAATTATTAGTGACTGCATCCCAGAAATTTTTCTCCTTTTCTCATTAATTACCACCAGTCAAGTAAATTACAACATCCATTAAAGGTACTTTAGTCCTGTGGTATATTTTTTGCACTTCATCCTCAAACGAATACAAAATAGTTTAAAAGAATACACATTTTGTAATTTTGACAGTAAACTATATGACAAATATTTATATTGTTACCATAGACACTCTGTAACTAATAGCATCTATTTATTTGACGGGATTAAATAATTCAATTCTTTGGAACGGGATTAAATATGAAAAATAATCCCATGGGATCAAATTTAGAACCTTAGTCCCTAAAAATATAGACTAAAGAGTCGTGGTAGTTCAAAAATATATTATGATCTAGTAATTTATTAGAAAATGTAACTTTTGAATGCTATTTGCTTTATCTATTAATTAATTCAGACCGTGAAGTAAAACATTTATGAACAATTGATTTCGCGGCCGTAGTTATGAGTATCGGCTGAGAAATTGGTTTTTGTTTTAGAAAAAACAGTCATTTCGTAGCCTAAGTATACAAATACTAGTATATAAATGGTTATTTTGACAAAATTGCTCATAATTTGGTGTTCATTAATAAATTGTTGAAAGGATTGAAAGAAATTTTTATAAATTAAAATAACAATAATAATTATTTATTTTGGTATACAGGTTGGTAGAGATGAAATGCGAACATATGATCATGTTCATGTTCATATCATCTTGATATATTTTGTAGTAGTGTCACAAAACGAAGTAATGTGAATTTGACAAAAAGAAAAGAAATGAATAACAGAAATAATAATAAAGTCTAAAAGTGCATGTTGAATGTTAGTATAGTAAAATAAATTATTATGAAAAGAAAGCAGGCACATATTTATTTTAATTGTTAAATAAATTATAAAGCAAAAACAAGAATAATAATTTAACTAGAATTTACAATAAATATTCAAACAAATTTCCTCCCTCTGCCAAATAGTATCCTAAACGATTGTAAAATCCAGTTCTAACATTTGTGGCGTAATAGGGTACTTTACCATAGTAGCAAATTAGTAATCCAGTTAATTATATTGAAAGGAGGCCTCAAAAATGAGAAATTGCCATGAAAAAAGTTTTCAAAAAGTTAATAGTTCTTTAAATATTTGAGATTTTACGTATAGATACATCTACGTCACAGTAATGCGTTTTCCCGTGTATTCTTACTTACAGTAATAAAGAAACTACTAAATTGTATTTTATATTTTGTAACATTTAGAACATTTGATTTTACATGGAGTACATTTTAATTGCAGCCCCATTGTTTGAGAAAATTGCAACTATACATCTACGTCATACAAGCTTTAAAAATTAATTACAGCTTTATTAAGAACAATTAAGGCTTATCAGTACTCTCAATCGCTTTCAAATAACATGAAGTTTCAATAAAAAACTTTTTTTTAAAATGGTTAACTACCCTATTGTTGCAAATGCATCTAAATTTTTAATTTGCAGTTCATCCAGGATTGTCGCTCTTTCTTCTTGACACTTTCTCATTCTGCTCGTACACATTCATTACCATGCAAAGAAAATATTTAAATGAAAATAAAAATTTCAATAATATGCTACTTTGAAATTGACAGTATTCCACGTATATCAAGATGTCTAGCATGATAACTCATTTGTCATATATTTCCCTATGTTCGCATTTCACCTCCACCAACTTGTATATCTATTTATTTTTTTGTAATGTTGCTTAATTTTAATAATTTGCTGTTGCACAAAGATGAAATCAATGAAAGTCAATGACATTTATAAAAGATATTCTATCTGCGTTTAATTCTTCTTAAAGATTGCACCTGAATTTTAATGTTGCAAAATTTTGCTTCACCTGCATATTTATTCATTCAATTATCAAAACAAAGTGCCTGCAGCACTTGCCAATTTAGGCCACGAGTAAGTAACAAAGTAACCTAGTAGATTTAATAGCTATCTTGCAAAAACGTTTGTTTACATTTCGTAATTGGCGTTTTGTTTTTTCATAACCTACTTAAAGTGTAATTTACACTTCTTTTCTTGTATGACATGCAAGAACATTTTAATTTTGACGGCCGAATTTGATAATAAAAATAGAGTAAGTTTTGTTGATAACATTTTTGTCGCTTGCTATAAAGCCAAGTAGCGGGAATGTTTTGAGGTCAATGTGTCTAGTCTACAGTTGGACAGTTGAACTATAATTAATTGAATAAGAACGAAAGGCTCTTAAGTTATTTGGGATGCTGGAGTTATGGTTAATTGACCGAAAATTGGTCGAGTTTTCTTGTATGGTACCTACTTCTTATTTTGATGGAATATTTGATTAAACTAATGACGATAAGTTGGAATTGAAAGTTGAAAGTATTAATGTTTTTTTTACTAATTATCTGTTTTTGTTCATGTTTCGATAATTTGTCTTCAGAGATATACCAAATTATATATTTTAATTATTAATTACAACTATATACGCACTTCAATTTGTGGGAAACAACACTAGAGAGTGTACATAAAAATAATACGTTAAATTCGTCCTATTCTATACGAGTATTTACCTCATTGTTAATGAATTAAGTTAGAAGATCTATAATAACACACTTTACACTTATTAATTATTATACTTTACTTAATAGTAGGTATATTAAAAAATCTATTATATACATATAAATCAATATTTGAATTTAATTTTCATAGACTGAATGAAAATTGCAATACTAGTATTAATTTTGGTTTATACTTTATTTATAACAAAATACAAAATTTGTAAGAAACTAAATTACTAAATAATGTAACTGAATAGTTAAATTTTTATAAGTAATAGATTTAAAAAACTATTGACAGAAAAAAGGTAATATTTACAAGTTAATGTTTTTTGTTTTTGTTAAAATTACTTCTTATTACTTACCTTAATTTATAAACGTGGGTACATACTCTATTTATTTTTAAAATAAAGTAATAGCTGAGATAAATTCACGCAATATATGCTATTGAATATGAAAATTTGCAAATATATGCAAACATTTTTTATCAATAACAGAAACATATTTATTTATTAGTTGCATTGAGAAAAAAATTTATTTAATAAAAGGAATGTTTGTCCACATTTTAATAAATAAATAAATAAAATAAATTACCTACTTTAATGCAATAGTTTGATAAAAATACAATTTCCTGTCTTGACAATATAGAAATAAATGTTAAAGATTATCTAGTCTGGTCCAGGCGGATTTGATTTAAAAGAAAAAGATCGTGAACAGTGTATACGATGTGTTATTAATCAATAGTTATATCCCGAGTGCTATGAAATAAAGTGATTTAAGACATGTCTTGCCAATGTAATAAATTTTGCTTAAAAAGTGTTTAAGTATATAATAATTTGAAAAAATACCCGAGACCGCAGGTCGAGGGATTTTATGTGGAATTATTATGTACGTTAACACTTTCTTAAAAGCAACATTTTTTAAATAAGCCAGACGTCAAATTTAATCGATTCAATTCTTTAGCACGAGGAGTAGGATATCAAGATTATTTCATGAATTCATATATCTATGTGTACCTACTTATATTCATGGTCACATTTTTGCAACCAAAAGGTTGATTCTGACATCCATCTGACATCCTATTTAAATTAATACATTTTGTTGTTATATACTCGTACGTAACCATTGTAACAGTAGCAAATCGTTTGTTATATTTTTTACTTTCTTCAGATAAATGTCAAAGATCAATCAATTAAATTTGCTTGAAACGAATAATTCGGCATGTTTAAAGATATAGAATATATATCAGTAAACATAAAATCATGTAAGTATCGTGTTTTTACGACTACTTATTCGACTAAATTTGCCTTCAAAAAGCTCGTCAAAATTTGTTTAAAAAAGGCTTCAATTTAACCCGCTATTAAATAGCTAACAGTGCCAGTAAACGCTAAAAAATGACCGATCGTGCAAAAAGTAATATGAAAATCTTGCATTTTAGCATAATAAATTAATATAAATTCTATGAATTACTAACCTTTACATTATTAATTTATCGTTAACAATAATAATCGCTAATAAATCAATAGGTTACTTGCCTATTCCACGCGTCTAGGTCTCCGTGTTAAGTAATAATTTTAATTGTAAAATTTTGCAATTCCTACGTGTTTCCTGTCATGTTGCCGAAACTTGAATGAATTGCGAATCAATAATTTTTCAATTTAGTTTCTTCTACACGATTTTATATCTTTCACGTGCGCATTTTGCAGCTCAGCTGTTTTATATGCGAATATGAAAGTATTTTGTTTCGTTAACAAATTGTTAAATAGTTGTGCAGTGAGACGGTGCATCGACGTCTCCAGAGACGGAGAATAAGAGAATTTTATACATTTTTTCAGATATTTTTGTTATTTTCTTACTTTAGCACATTATTTTATTTTTTTTTTGAAAAAACTGGATCGTCGGAAGATGGATAAGGGTTGAAATAAAATCAAATACTCCAAGTTAACAACTTTTTACTGTACCTTGCAACGTTGCAACAGGAATGTTCTTCTGTTTTAGTGATTGTAATATCCACTCCAGCCAGCGCACTGAAGATGATTCAATAAGAATCGAAACGTTTGCAATAACTAGGAGTATTTGACTTTATTTCAAACCTTATCCATCTTCTTCTTCCGACGATCCAGTTCCAATTTAAATTTTTGATACGAATACTTTAATAATTTTTATTTTATGTTAGCTTTTGTTATCTTGATTCTTGTTTCCCGGTTAACAATTTAATTGCTTTGTCGACCCAGAAATATTTAGCAGTTTCTTCCCACTTCGGCTAGTGAGATTACTCGCTGCGAACTGAGTAGTCAGTAATAGTCTCGTTTTAATCTATTTACATGAAATAAAAACAAATTTTAGGGTTATTTCTACGCTTGTAATGTTGTAATATAGGCTAGAGCATAGTCGATTTATACACACTCAACACCTCAACATAGGTTCTAAATTCATCATTAATGGTGAATAATACATATAATCGGTACTATTTAAATGTTCTAAAAATAAATTCAAATCATGCAATAATTTTAATTCAAGATTGTTATTTAAAAAAATCTGACGTGGCCATCACACAACCTTCCGCCATATCTAGACTTTAAACAGAAATGTATACGTACAATCTGGTGCCTATTTAAAATATACAAATAAAAATCTAAAATATTCAAACACAGAAATTAGTATCACCTGAATCAAAAGATTCATTCACACGAAAACTCTTCTGTGTTGAAGCAATCCTACGTTCAATTAGGAACTACATTTAATAGCTTAATTATGACTTATATAGCGCTAGTATGCCAACTTGTCACCCGTCTCATCTGTCAATATTTTTTATGCAAAAACAAAAATCAACCGAACATGGATTACAAGATTTCAATTTATTTTTTAAATTTTACTGCAGTTCTTTAATGCTACCAGATAAAGACAATTTTTTTATAACGTGGATTGCAAATAACTTTTCCTCTTATTCTTATTACAAATAAATACTATATTTATCAAAATTTATAGAAATTTTTTACACTTAATCTTTTCAATCTTCAAAAAATATCACTTCCGGTGAAGATATTTGTACCAAAATCTAATGAGCTCTTCCTATTCGTATACAATTGTAAAATACCAAATATCAAAATTTTTGGGTAATTCGTATTTGAGTTATCCAACAGACGGCATCGGCCCGGACCACACACATACACACACACGCACACACACACATACATACATACAGACATCATCGGGAAACTATCAAAAATAAGTTGTAAGGACCCTAATTCGTGCTCATCCACTAAAAACTCACTACCCGATTTTTTGCATGATTCCAATACCTTCCTTTACAGGTAAGCGGAAGGTAAAAATTGTAAACGCTAGTGTAATTAATCAGTTTGCTATATATGCAATGCTATAATAAGTATAAAATTTGCAATAAAAATAAAATATATCAATTTTGCCACTTGGATTTCATATTTGCTACTTGATTTTAATAGAAACTCTACTTGAACTGAACAAAATAATGTAACCTTATACCATTCATAAGTCCCACATACTCGGTTTTGGTAGGAACTTTGATTTAACTAAACTCTATAAAAAAATCTAATACTCTTCTTGACTTGAGTCCCACATATTATCTACTCGGTTTTGATAGTAATTCTGATTGAACTGAATTAAATAAAGAAACCTCTTATACTATTCACGAGTCCCACATACTCGGTTTTGGTAGAGTACTCTGATTTAACTGAACTAAATAAAAAAATCTGACGTGGACACCACATGACATCCTTGTACGCCTTGTTTGTTCATACTTTTCTTAATAACTAAAATGTAGAATAATATAAAAAATTCTTTTAACTTATTATACTAGTATACTCACAAATATATTTTAGTCATTTTATTTAAACTGCAGAAGAAGATATAAAGCATATTTTACTATTGTCACTGTCATGTCATAACCATTTAAATTTTACGTAGTAACAAATGTTAATCGATCATGGACTACAAGATACCGAAATACTAAATTATAAATATATACTTTAATAATTCTTAAATGATACCAGATACAAAAATATTTATAAAATACCGATTGTAGGTAATAATCACATAATCTTTCATTTAAAATTAAAAAATTTGTCTTAAATTAAATATTTATCGAATTTTTTTTTAAATTTACTACTTCCGGTTTGTAGATTGAAACCAAAAATAGGAGGTGCACAACTAGATGCTATAACAGTCCTAAATACAAAATTTCAACTTTCTACGTCTAACCGAATTTGAGTTATGCTACATACATACGTACGCCCGTACGTACGTACGTACATACGTACAGACGTCACGACGAAACTAGTCATAATGGATTCAGAAAAGGTCAAAACGGATATTTCCATCAAAATCTGAAAACCGTAATTTTTCGGGATTACAATACTAATTACTCCGTACAAGTAAGTAAAAATACCTAATATACCATTCTAGAGTCTCACATACTTGGTTTTGATGGAAACCCTGATTGAACTGAACTAAATAAGGAACCTAATACACTTCATAATTTATTAAACTCAACTAGCACATATTAAATCTAAATGCAAAAATATTAAATCCGGAGTAGCAAATATTAAAGCCAAGTAGCAAATATTAATTTCAAGTGACAAATATTAAATCCAAGTAGCAAATATTAAATCCGAGTGGCAACTATTAAATTCAAGTTGAATTATTATTTAAGTAAGAGTTGTTGTACAGTGATTAATGTGGAATACATTATTTGAAAGACAAATTTCGAAAATCATGACCACCGCCGAGATTTGAACTATTATTTATTTTAGCATTGTGCAAGTGGCAAATATAAAAAAAAAATATAGCAAATAATTTGTGCTCCAATATAATTATTTAAAATTCGTTCTTCTAATTTGATAGCAGCCTAAAGGTCGTAACAAGAAATAATTTTCGGGTGGGTTAGATAGACATGTCTTTGTCTTCATATATTGCATAAGATCAGGAGCTAGGATTTTTTCTTACCTCGGGCAAGGGTAGACCCATAATAGTATTTTGTGCACCTAGGGAGGGAAGCGTGCTATTACTCCCGCGGGCGAAGCGGCGGTCCGAGCGAGGGCGCCGGCTTCGCTCGGACTCGCCTGCGGCTCGCCTTCGGCTCGGGTCGCCGCTTCGCCCGCGGGAGTAATAGCTATTACTCCCGCGGGCCAAGCGGCGGCCCGAGCGAGATCGCCGGCTTCGCCCAATGGAGGAATAGCCTTCCCTCCCGTGGGACACACAATATTTTACGTCACGAGGGCCTCGAAATCACCTTTCTTGCAAGCGGGAGGAAAGCAAGTACGGTTCTCCCGAGCGGGAGGGAAAACTCGCTTCCCTCCCTCCATTAGCAAGAGGAAAACACTGCTTTCCTCCCCCGAGTGACGTAAAAATTATGGTAGACAGAACGTATCAGTGCTATTTTTGTTGAAAAAAAGGGATTTGTGCAGCTCCATTAAGTTGTAGTCCAAAGTCACCTAACTCTCCCTACACTATAATGCTTTGAATGTGCTAAGTATGTGCTTTACTGTGCGTTATATATTATAGTATGTGCGTTCATACAAAATGCTCCATATAAGTTTGTAAATTGCGACTACAAGTAAATACTAATAAACAAATATCAGAAAAGTAAACATTTATAGTGATAGTAGTATTGTGCCCCGTATGTGCTTCTTTGTGCGCTATGTTTTATGATGTGTGCGTCATTAGTGTTCCAGCAATTCACTTGATAAAAAATGCGACTCCTGTTCCATAGTCGCAAATTCCTTCTGAAACTATCATGCTTACAGTGTGCTCAGTATGTGCTTTACTGTGCGCTATATATTATAATATGTGCGTCCATACAAAATGGTACATACAGGTTTGTAGCAATGTGTCCTGTATGTGCTTCTTTGTGCGCTATGTTTATAAATTTAATAACGAGATATGAAGGTGTAACAAAATAATTATACTAAATTAAAAATAAATTTCAATACAATATGAAATTCTTGTTTTTGTTATACAGGGTGTAACCCAACCTTTGTAACAAAATTTAAGGGTGTATAGTATTGGACGCACTGATCATGAATCAAAAAGAATTTTGTTGAAATTCGTAAAATTAACAGTAGTTCGCATAACAACATTTTGGGTAGGTATCACTGAAAATTCTTTTGGTTCACGATCAGTAAAACTAAAATCAAGTAAATAAATAATATCAATAATATAACCGTATAAAATATTGATAAACACAGATGAATTTTCAAAGTTTTGCAAAGTTCAAAGCAGAAAACAATATTAACACAATGGCCAAACAGTGGTAGAAACCTTGTGTAATAGGCGAAAAAAATCAAAGTAGCTGATCTCTTGCGGCGAAAAAAATAACTTACCAGTGTGGGGTAGCGCTTGATATTTGTACATGTATTTATATGGGACTTATGTTGTACTTCTTGTGAAAAGTTGATTTTGTGAATTGTTTTGTGCAGTTATCCATTCTAAAATGACAACGTATGAATAACTGAATGACAACTAATAAGTTTAAAACAATATTTTGTAATAATGAGGTGCCTATTTGATGATATGATTTATAGTATTAAACTAAAATTTTATAAAAATTCCAACAAAATAGAGTTATTCTTGTATTTACAAAGTTTTCATCTTTATAGTTTAAATTTATACCTACTATATTTAAAATCGCACTAGTAGAAGCTAACGCCTTTTGTTTTGTATTTGGATAGACGGAATTTTCACACATTTTCACTTAATTAATGTCCAACTTGTTTCTTATTATTGTCATAATATCCCTGTTTCCACGCAATAATAATAAATAATGCCCAGGGCATTATTTTTCAAAATACGCCCAAGGGTTATTTAATTTTCTTATTATACCATAGAAACAGAATGTCACTAACAATTAATAATCTGTTAAAAAAATCTCAATGACAGAACAAAAATTGATAAAGATAAAAATTATACGTCCCCGGGTGCCACACCCCCTCCTTAATCCGCCACTGGCTACTGGCCTTAGGAAAGTAGGCCTTGATACCTTTAATTACTGGGCCACCCAGAATAGCGCACAATAAACCTTATTATAAGCAAGATAGTCAGGAGGGATTTTCGATTATAACATAGGAGTTGAATTTTTTATCAAGTTCATTTCTTGGATACTAATAAAACATAGCGCACAAAGAAGCACATACGGGGTACATTGCTACAAACCGGTATGTACCATTTTGTATGGACGCACATATTATAATATATAGCGCACAGTAAAGCACATACTGAGCACACTGTAAGCATGATAGTTTCAGAAGGAATTTGCGACTATGGAACAGGAGTCGCATTTTTTATCAAGTGAATTGCTGGAACACTAATGACGCACACATCATAAAACATAGCGCACAAAGAAGCACATACGGGGCACAATACTACTATCACTATAAATGTTTACTTTTCTGATATTTGTTTATTAGTATTTACTTGTAGTCGCAATTTACAAACTTATATGGAACATTTTGTATGGAGGCACATACTATAATATATAACGCACAGTAAAGCACATACTTAGCACATTCAAAGCATTATAGTCTAGGGAGAGTTAGGTGACATTGGACTACAACTTAATGGAGCTGATTTGTGCACCGAAAGCCCTTTCTTGGATACGACCTTGTAAAGGCTTTTTAACAAAATTTATTCATTTGTTACGTAAATTAAATAGTATACCTACATACATTACATAATAGTGAAATTTTACTACCAACTATACTTAGTAATACATAGTGATATTATTTATAGCCGATTGGTGGATCCTAATTTGATAGCTTACATTTTTACGACCTATCGTCAGTTCTGATATTTAACGCGAATAAGTTGTGGCAACGACATAATAATATTATTTATATCAGTTCAATGATCAAATACATAAAATATATAGAACGTGTCAATGTCAAGTGTATGCAATAATTAATTACCATGTAATTTTTTTATTCTTCATGTACATGATATTTTTATATACTTGAAACCATGTTTCATTAAATATTATTTCAATTTTCTTTACCATTACCAGTGGTGGTACAGTGATTTAGTTTTTTTTTTTAACTTTTCTTTAAAAATGGGCAGACAAATAAACTGAACTGAATATTTGTGTTAACGCATTTGTTCTGAAATTTAAAATGCGCAGTAATGATTAATGTTAATTCAATAACATTAAGTTAAGTTGTTAGCAGATATTGCGATCGATCTTCGGTGATCGATCTAATTGATCAGATCGATCTAACTGATCAGAAGTCCCGAAACGGAGCTATAAGTTTTGAACGAGTGAAGAAAATAATTTGAAAATTTGGGGATCACTATAAAGAGTCATAAAAACATTCTTAGATAGTTTAGAACTTCCATTCAACGTGGAGTTTTTTAGGGGATGACCACCCCAACATTTTTAGTTTCAATTTATTTTTAAACCAAAACCCGATATCTTAATTCTTTAAAGAAACTAATTTTAATTAATTTTAATGTTTTTGCACGTTTATTATGATTTTTAGAACAAATGTTCAAATTGTCGACCATCTTCGGTCTCGCAATGATCCAAACACTTTAGTGATCCCAAATTTTCAATTTTTTTTCTTCACTCGTTCAAAACTTATAGCTCCGTCCCGGGACTTTGGGGAAACCATGTATTTAGATATTTACGTGTGTACTCGAAGTTATGATACACCCTATATATGTAACGTCTATAAAAATTTAATTTCTTAGTTACTAATTTTAGATTTTTCGCATCTTTAAATTTTTTTACCGGAATGTACCCATTGACTGTAAAAAATTATACCAAATTCGCCTTTTTCGTAATTTTTAGAAATTATGCTACAAAATGCAATAAGGTTTAAGTCACAAAATGACTTATTCTAACAAGCATTTTGCTTCGAATCTTATAGCAAGAGATGCGCCTTATCAATATTTACCTCTTTCAATAATTCACGATTCCTCAACTTCTTAAAACCTTCCTCCTCCGTCCATGGGTCTCCGTGCTCGGACTCCGATATCTCGACTCCCCTCCTCGATATAAGGCTTGCGGTCACTGTCAGTGTCTAGGTCACGACGAGACCGGCACTCGGCACTTCTTCAGTTCACGCCATCGAACCCGTGGTTCAACAAGTCCAAGTTCTTCTGGTTCCGTTGTCTTCGTCGCCATGCGGTTCCTAACGGTTGTCTTCGTCCTGGGCCTCAGTCAGTACACGACCAGTCAGCAGCGTAAGTAGGTTTGGTGATTTTAATGAGCGAGTGAGAGATGAACTTGGAGAATGGTCTGTTACTACTTTTTACTGCCCGCCTGTAAGGAAGGTATTAATTGGAATCATGCTGAAAATCGGGTTGTGAGTTGTAAGTGGATGAGCAAGAATTTGGATCCTTAACACATTTTTGATTGTTTCACGATGATGTCTGTATGTGCGTGTGTGTATGGATGTGGTCAAGACTGGATTTCTGGAGGTCGGATACATTTGTATACAAATTGAAAAAGCTCATTAGAATTTGGTACAGATATCTTCACCGGAAGTGATATTTTTTGAAGAGTGAAAAGTTTAATTGTCAAAAATTTCTATAAATTTGGATTTATTTGTAATGAGAACAAGAGGAAAAGTTATTTGCAACTTGCGCTGTTGCGTTATAAAAAATTGTCTTTATCTGGTATAGCATTAGAACTGTAGTATAATTTAAAAATTAAATTTATCAGATCAATCTTGTAATCCATGGTCGGTTGATTTTTGTTTCTGCGTAAAACATATTGACAGGTGACACGTTGACACTAACGCCATATATAAGGATGGCTTCAACACAGAAGAGTATTCAAACAGGAAAATAAACCACTAGAACAAGCAAATCTAGAATATTAAAAACTAATGAAAAACCGGCATCAAAAGATTCATCGAGTACCTATATGAGAGTCAAGAATGGTTCTGAGCTGTTCATTTAGTTCATTCGACCTTATGTTGCACCTTCCTATATGTTGAAATCTTCCTGAGTTAGCTATTTCCTATGTGTTTGGATCTTGCATTTATGCCGAATCTAAAATTCTTGATTTGAATTTTCCTGTGAATGAATCTTTTGATTCAGGTGATGCAAATTTCTGTGTTTGAATATTTTAGATTTTTATTTATATGTGTTAAATGGACACCGGATTGTACGTATACATTTATGTTTATAAGTCAGTTTTCTAGATATGGCGGCAGGTTGTATGCTGGCCACATCCGATTTTTTATTATAAATGCTATGCATCATAATCGCTGTTTAAAACACGCAAATGAGTGCAAAATCACAAGACAAAACATGCTGTGTTCTAAAGGGTTGCTATGCATACAGGCTACTTTATAAAATGAATCAAAATTAAAAGTCCGTTTTCCAGATCTATTTTGCAAATTAATAAAAGTGGGTAAAATTACTCCGCTTTGCGTCATGCTCCTAAACTCGTCGTACGTTTTTTTGGTTTAACAAATTTTCTACTACAGAGGGCAGTTCTACTAGCTGACTAAGTACCATTGGGATTAACACGGAATTATACAATGTACCTTAGCCTAAAAAGTAAAGACTGGCTAAAAAATTGGGTAAAAGAGCAGAAATGGATTCATTTTAATGTACTTCAATTTTGCTGCCTGTTTTTATTTTATTCTATCAAAACGATCATAAAATATTTAAATTGAAAATGCTAATATAATTTAATAATTTAAAATTTAAATGAAATACTGTAATATACAGAATATACCAAGTGACTTTAATAATCAATTTCACAAAGTTCTTTATGTTATTATTATTTCAAAAATAAATATTACAGTGAAAATCGCATGACACAAATAACAGCCAATGGATGAATGGATTACAATAATAGTAACCATGGTTATATACAAATTTTCTCGGAAATTTTTTACTAGTAGCTTGAGTAACTTAACTGAAATTAATAAGCGGAAATTTTTCGTCATCTGTCACTTTGACATTAAATTAAAAGTTGATTAAATTGTCATTTTGAGTGTAAATAAGCAAATAATAAGGTAAATAATACATATTTATTAATGTTATAATGTTAAATATATATTTAGTAAATATTTCAAGTTTCTATTATAAAAAGAATTCAAAAATAGAGTGGCCGTGCCATTGCACTCGTGCATTCATTCATGTCCAGGAAATTTTTTATCGTGCATTCCAACAACGTAATTAGCTCTCGTGTACCACTCGAGCTAATTAAGACGTTGTTGGAAAGCACTAAAAAAAAATTCCTGAAAGAATGAATGCACATGTGATATTAAAAGTGACAATAATTTTATTTTGATTAAATAGTATCACATATTTATTATATCTATCATTATTGTGTCTCAAAATTACTTATTTCGTTTTGAATAATAGCAATAGCTATGTAACGATTTGTTTATGACTTTATGTTTATTACTCAAGTTTATTCATTATTAAACTGTTGTTAATTTATTCATTACACTATACGTAAATTTCTCCAGCAGTGAAAGCGTCATTCCGCTGATTTAACTCACTATAACTTTGAGTGGATATTGAAATGTTTATGAATATTACTGGTCGAATCATTCTTGAAATCAATAACATTTGTTTTAAGAACTTTCCTTTAGTTTTTTATATCTAAAGTACTGTCTACTTAAGACACTTAAGAGCACTTTAACCATATTATTTTATTTTGTTGCGGATTTAAAGTAATTAAAGTAAGTAAAGTAAAATTATAAAAGGCCTATTTTCTTGAAGTGAAAAAATAAAATATTATTTTTCTTCATGAATTCAACAAACATTTTTTAAATAATAGAACATAATTATTTTAATTTAAAAAATGCTAAGCTACATCGATACAACAATGTTGATATTCTTAATAAAAAAATAAAATTGCACAACTATTTTTAAGGTATAAGTTAAGAATAAATTAAAAATTAACTTTCGCTTTAATTTCTCATATTAACATTAGTATTACTTAGCAAAGTTTTTACTATTGAATGTTTACTAAATTACTATTGGAGCGATGGTGCGAATAACTCAAAAACAATAATAAAAAGGTGAAAATATCGCATTCTGGGTTATCAACTTTCATATTCGTTGGATAATTAAGAAATTGCGATGAGCCAGATATATTTTTGCTATATTTTCTATTATTTTTACTATCAAATCCAAAACAAAACAAAAATTATTTTGGTTGTAAAAATTTGATGAATTAAGTATAAGCATGGAAATGAATAAATAAATGTAGAGATTTGTGCCATATTTTATATTATGTATGTTATAGGTATGTTATTTTTTCTTACTTTAAAGAACACGACAATAAATAAATACAGTATGATTCACGAAATTAACGGGACATTTACTACTAGTATACTGTTTTGAATTTAATGTTTATTGTTGCCAAACACAAAGAACAGCATTGAATATTGTAACCTCTTGCTAGATCAAAGTTACCAAGGTGTTGTAGAAGATAGTAACTTGTACTGTACATCAAGAACAAGTAAAACAACTTCGTTTTCATTACTGTGGAAAAATAAAATAAGTCTTGAGACATCACAGACATTACTCCGTATACGGGTTAAGTAGTTAAGTACACATTTGTCTGCTATTTATAGGAAGGATAGACACGGTAACTTAGTTTTTGAAAGGAAAAGTTGTAAGGAAAAATATGCAAGCCAGTTTTACTTGATTGTTCAAAGATAATAAAAAAATAATTGCACTAAAATTAAATACAATACCATGGTAAAGTCGCCGACCTTCTTTGTTATTGTGCTTAAGAAAAATGTGTGTCAGAAACCTGACTATATTTTTAAAATCTGTAGTTGTTCTGTTTAATAATATTAATCCAGCCAATGAATGCTGAAAAAAGAAGTCTATAGGAAAATATCGAGATACCAATTTTTGACTTCAGGCAAATTTACCAAAAAACGTGAGACAAAACAAAAAATTTTGAAAATTTGCAAATTGCTTAATCTTTGGAAACAATAAGAGAAATGAAAAAAAAAACTAAAAACATATTATCCAACACGTATTAATAAAAATATCATTACTATGGTGATTTTAAACAAGCAAAGTAAAAGATTTCCCACTAGTGGTTTTACTCTAAATTATGCTTAGTTAATAAACTGTTACTTTTCAGTTAAAAAAATAAGGATTCTGTAATTTCTGCCTTTATTTTAATTTCAATGTACTTGTGTTTTATATCGTTGAAAAGAGAGAAAAAATCTCTAATAAGACGGGCCATAGCCAACTATGAGCTACATATGAAAATATGAATTAGGTTTGAATTTCTCGAAATCCGTAGGAGATAAAATTTTTTTGAGGACTGCTGTGAATTCCTCGTTAAAATCTGTCTATAGAACGTACAAATTAGAAACTTGTACTAATTTAAACAAAAAAATTAAAGGTGAAAAACGAAATTGGCAAAATTTACATTTTTGCGTATATCTAGTCACCTATACATTCTTGTGGGAAAACAAAAACATTTCTAAATTGGCCTCCAAGAGGGGCAACTTTTTTTAACCATCTTCCTATCTCTTACCGTTCTCGATAGTCGAGATCCCAATGGTGAGCACGTTAACTTGGACACCCTGTATATCTAAATTACAATTTTAATTACTATTTATAGTTTTGAAGTGCATATCTAAGCGGCTATATTCAATAATTTACCTTCAGATCGAAAATATTATGACAAAACGTGTTTGAAAATCCTCCGTTTTCTACGAGGGAGATCGTCGTTAAAATAATTATACAATATAATAAAGAACATAGTCTCGTAGTGCATCTATTCATCTTAATTATTCAGTTTATAAAACATGTCGAATTTTACTCAGTTCTCCTAAAATCAAAGTAATCTATATTTACATTGACAGTTTTTCTAATTTTTAATGGTTGAGTAGATGCATATTGAGAAAGTATTAAGTTTTTGTGTCGTGGGGTTCGTATTTCAATCCTTTTTTTAGGGAAATAAGGTGATTTTTATAAATGATGTATGTATGTTTGTTGTATGTTAATTATAATGATAAAGAATGATTAATATATTATTAAAGTTTGAAATCTCCACAGCCTACTACATCCGGCAATGTCGCAAATCGGACCCAGAAGTGAACGCATGTCTCACGAAGTCAGTGAACTACCTGATCGAGCACTCCAGGCACGGTATCCCCGAGCTCGGTATAGCCGAGGTGGAGCCGATCGTCATTGACCAGATCAGCATCGCACTGGGAAACGGGCCTGACGGATACAGAGCCACGTTTAGGGACATAGAGGCGTATGGGGTTAGCAACCTCACTGTCACTGGATTCAGGTTAGCAGAGAGTTGTGTGCACGACATGGGTGTGGTGGTGGTTGCGCAGACACTCAGTAAATATTGAAGAACAAAATTAATAATTTTAATAAAGGAACATCTACGCTCTAAAAATCGATGAAACGTTTCAAATAATATAGGAAGCAATGATAATAATAGGCAACTTGCATGGTACTAAAAATGAGATTTCTATCACTATGCGCCTAATGTTAGGTGGAAAATATTGGTAATTTTTTTTTAAGGTGTACGTCTACCCTAAAATTTTACAGCGTTACATAGGTGTACGCCTTCCACTTTTACTTTAATTATAATTATTGAAATATATTATATGCTTTTACATATGAGTGTATTAACAAAAGATATCTTAATGCTTCTATATTTTTATTTTTTGTCTTTGACCTAGTAATTTGAGGTTAAAAAATTAGGATTTTTGTCACTATTTGATATGATTTTTTCGGTCACTATGAATGGCAATAAAAATTTAAAAAGCAAGAAGCATGCAGCTAAGTTTTCTTTTTCGAATAATTTTTGTTTAGTTTTTCTTTAAAAAATACAGCAGTTATTATGGAAATACTGGAGTCATGTTTACAGTATTTTTCAACTTCAAAATGACATTCCATAGCTAGGATGCGGGAAAGTACGAGTTTCGGGCTGGTTTCGAGCAGCCGTAGTACCTAGTGGAGAAGAGAGTGAAATAGAAAAAAAAGTAATATCGACAGTATTCTAGGAATTCTAAAAAAAAGGTAGACGAGCCCCTTAAGAAATACCTATATGTTTTTTGGTAAATTGAGAATGACATTGTTCTGTGACGTCAATATTTTGTATTGGAGATAATGACAGCATTCTACGTCACATAGAATATTCAATTTTTATTTACTATTTTTAAATAAAAAATACGAGTCCGAAGTTTTTATATCTTTTTCAAAAAAAAATTTAAATCATGCAAGTAGACAATTATAATATTTCCAAACATAGAAAAGAATATAAGCAACATACTTTTTCTAGATCATTATATTTTATAAAATAAATATATAGAGTTAAAAATGTCATATTGACGAGGAAGAATTTTATTTTATTAAAAAAGATCTTATTTGTGAAATTTTATAGTAAAATTCTTAACCATGATGGAATCACCACCTAAATTAAAAAGAAATCTCCGAAATAAAGTTTGTGGACAAAACCATGTGAATTTATGAATAATAAAGTAACGTACGTATTTTATACAGTGCTGTCTTGCTATTTACTTTTATATATTAATTGAAAACCATTAATTAGCTTAAAATTAACGTAAGAACTGGGCGGAAAAATTTCTAACATGAAAATCTTTTGATACTTGATACACTATTATACTAAATGAAAAACACACTGATGCGATAATCAAAACCAATTTATTGAAATCGACATTACATCCACATCGTATGAATAACAAATCAATAATAATGATCATTGGTCCGGTAGCTCCGGGAATCGCCTGGAGCGCACCCCACCACTATCGTCACGTCATCGTGACGTCACTAATAGACACTCCTCTGACTCGTAATCTCTTGAATTCCTAATATTATATTAAATAAATTTTAAACATTCGTTAAAATTCATAGGGTTTGTAAAATGATAACTGTTAATAAAGCTGTTTTTTGTGATTTTCAATTTCTTCCTCAAACTAGTTTTCACACATTACTATATTCATTTTGTGAAAAAATGATAAACGAAACTTGAAACTTGTTTAAAATAGACTCCAAATTTGTGTTTTAATATTAATTTAATACCGCAGAAAGCGCAGAGTCTCTAAATTTCATTGTATTTATTTTTAACATAGAATAGAATTTTGAACACTCGAGTGACACAAAAGAACTTCAATACTGAATAATTGTTCATTAAGAATCGAAAAATTTTATTCAATTCTATCTTAAGTTATTATATACCTGAACAGTTTTGATTGTTATAAATAATTAAATGGTAGCACAACACAATAACATTTCACTTTTAGGTATAGTTGTGCAAGTTATTTCATTTTTCACTACTTTTAAAAATATAGGTAGTGACTAGAGATTAAAATTTAAATCAAAAATATGTTAAGTTCTCTGTTTAACTTGCTGGTTCTATACAGGATGTTCCACAACTTAGGACAAAAAAACATTTTGTTGCCACTGGTCGGTAGTTATTTTTAATATTTTTAAAAAATCTTCTACAATGAAAATTATTGTTTACCTTATCTAATACTAATAAATGTCTAATGACGTAAACTACCCTTAACTTTGCGAATTTTAAAAACATTCTGTACGTCGTACAGTATATACCCTTTAATTTTTTGTCTTAAGTTGTGGAACACCCTGTATATCATTAATAAAACTAATAAAATTCCAGATCAGATTTAGACTCCCTGCAATTCCAACTAAGCATCTACATCCCTAAAATAGTGGTCAGAGCTAAATACATGTCCAGTGGCGTACTCATCTTAGTCCGCGCAAGCGGTGGGGGCGACTATTGGGGCGAATACGGTAACAATCCACCTTAATCCGCCTCTGAGCATTCCAGTGACCCTCAACCTGTTTGCAGATGGCGTCCGAGCTAAGATCTACATCAAAGCGCATCCGAATTACGCGCACGGCCGCACGTACTTGAGTTTGCAACAACTTAAAATGGATTTCAGTGTGAAGGATATTAAAATGGGTGTAGAGAATGTTCATAATGGCAACAGTGTTCTACGTGAGTATAATTCAGATTGATGTTTAGAAGGATTTATTTGAATATTATGCAGGACATAAAAATAATTAGATGTGTATTACGACATTGGGTCAATAGAAAAATCAAAAGTTGAAGATGGCTATTTATTCATGCCTTTGTCTACAAAACAATTTTAAAGAATTTTTAACAATTTCGCTAAATATTTTGAAATTAATTAAGTATTTTCCCCACGACCACACAGGAAACTAACAGTTTCCATACAGTTAGCTACAAAAATAAACAATATCACACATCCGTTCAAGCCGTTCGATATGTTATCGAACAGGTCTTGGTCTTATCGAACAGTTTCAATTTTTGTTTTACCTTTTAGTAGGCGTGTGTTGTCTTCTTGTCTTTCTGCCATTTGATAATTTTATTAAATATTTCGTGATAAATTGCATTGTTCCAATAAAATGGACAATCCCGACATTATAATAGTTATTAACTTTACAAGTGGGCAAAGTAAGGGTTATTCCTTTTTGCCCACGTGTGAAGTATAACGTTTCATGCAACACCTCTTAATAACTGCTTAAATATTTAAAAGTTCCAACCTAAAACCTCGTTACTATGGTGACTTTCCAACAAGCAAAGTAACAGTTTACCCACAAGTGGGTATAATTTTGATCAAAGCCACTAGTGGGCAATCTTTTACTCTGCTTGTTTAAAATCACCACAGTTACGATGCTTTTATTAAGAGGTGTTAGATAACATTGATTTATCCACATGAATTAAAGTAGTACTTTTGCTGTATGTGGTATAATTTAAAAATTTAAATAGAATTTATATTCTTGTTATTGAAAATCGTGTATCATGTATTCTCTGATTGTGGTACTTATATTTATGTCTTCGTAAAATTAAAATTGTGACTGTGACAGTTGACATCAAAATAAATTCATAAATAAAATGTTTAATATTTATGGTCGTGGGAAAAATAGTGTAAATAACTCTCTGGAATTCTTATTCATGATAATGATAACACATAAAGTAAAATTTGAAACAAAGTTTGAAATAAGCCAATAATTGTTGATTTAGAGTGGTTTGGAAAATGTAGTAAATCATTTTTCCAATTTATTTAATGGATGTATGATTTTAATGATGGCAATACATAGTTGTTACATACGACGTTTTGACTTATTTCCAAGTCATTTTCAAGCAGTAAAGGTTACTGTGTGATTGATCACACTCCAAACAATCATCTTCATATTTTCATCAAATGTAATAACTTATCTTAAGTAACCTTTACTGTTGAAAATGACTTGGAAATAAGTCGAAACGTCGTATGTAACAACTATGTATTGCCATCACTAAAGCCATACATCCATTAAATAAATTAGAAAAATAATTTACTACATTTTTCCAACCCACTGTAAAATAAAGTTTATTTAGATTTCAGAAAATTTTGTAAAAATTACTATATTCCAAATTTTGAAACAGGAGTAAAATCAAAAGTAAATTTTTGACTAAAAGTGCAGGTACTGTATTGCTGCTGCATTTTTTCTTTGTATATAATATTTAAAGAAACTATCTAAATATTTTGAGAAAATATGTGATAATTGGTCAAATAAAATTTGTATAGATGCAGATAGCTCATAGTTTGTTCTTATGAGAAATTGAAATGAAGTTTCATCAGAAACTATATTGTAGTCGTGCTCTTAAAACTACTTTTTTACAAGGAAATTTTAAAAAACATTGGCCTATATTCTCACCGACAAAGAACAAAGTAGCTCCTAAATTATTCGAGGGTTAACTAAAAAGAATATTTACTACAGATTAATCAAAACCTACGTCTGTAATTGAATAAGTATGATTTTTAAATTACAAAATATTGAAATCTTATATATATATATATATATATATATATATATATATATATATATATATATATATATATATATATATATATTTAACTAAATTTGTATTAGTTTCTTTAAAAGTGTATAAAATTGAACGAAAGTATGAAAGAATTACATAACTGATAATAATATTGCGAAATTTCAGAGGCAGCTCTCAACATGTTCATCAACACAAACGCACAAGACTTACTAAAAGAAATGAAACCAGACCTCAAGAAGAAACTCATGCAAATCATGGGACACTTTTTAGAACGAATGTTCTCGCAAATTCCATACGATGCATGGATCACACAATAAATTAATTCCATAGCTTAAGATTAGAATATTATCATTTCATAGACTTATTATTTAGTGTAAGCCAGTATTTAAAATAAATTACTTATTACAATAAACCTAAACCTTTCATTTCCTAGAAACATTATCATTATGAAATAACAACATATAATTTATAAAACTATAAGTTACCGATTCACTTGGGCGCCATTTTGTTACTTGCAATGACATGTTAATAAAATGAAATGCAGTTTAAACTATAGGATGTTGATGTTCCGGTTTCTATCATTGCGATATGCTTTGTTCAGCAACTCATGTATTATTTCGTTGGAATGTACTTATTATTTTTCTACCAATAATTTAATGTAATGTGCACTAATTCGTGGTTATTAACTAATCGTTTAGTTGTTCAAAAATGTTATGTAACATAAACGAAGATGAAACAGAATTTAGCGATAATTTTAAATTAGTTCAATATGCAATAACTAGCGTAGCAAGTATATCAAAAATTTCTAGATATACTTGTACTCATAAATCAATAAGCATATTTAAAAAATATATATATTTCCACATACGACGTGTAGGTATTTTTATTTTTTATTATAACAAACACATAATTATTTCAGATCATTTAGTACAAAATAAGTAAAATTAATTTTCTAATTTAGTTTCATTAGAACACTTAATGTTAAAAAATATCATAAAATATCATTTCATACTTTATAAAATAGGTAATTAGTAAGAAAATATTTTGCTTCGTAGGTACTATTTTGAATATTAGCATCATATTTTAGTATGTTAAATATGCAGGGGCGGACTGGCCATAAGGAGAAGGGACAAAACTCCCTTAGTCGGTGTATATTTGTCCTGTTGATTTGAAATATTTAAATATATTTTAAAATTTAAATCTTAAATTGTTCCTACTTAGTAAACAAATCAAACTATAGATAGCTTCATTGACTTTATCGTCCGTGGTCCAGCCCATTTCAACATATTACGGTCATGTGACGTCATTTTATTCAGTGCCTTGTGTTTTACATCAAAATAACATAAAATTGATGCTTTTTAGTAGTCAATGTATATAAGCTTAATTTATAATAAAAATTATTTTTTCCCGAAATTTCATTTATTTTTGCATAAAATTTTCTGCTGACGAACAAAAATGCAACTTTCAATTTAAAGGCATTTGACCTTGAATTTTACAAAATTTTCGCCTGCGACGCTTTCTTTTCAGAGAACCGAACACTTTATTATTTTCCCCGTTAAACAATTTCTGTCACTCCGCCCCTGTATATGTATATGTAAACGCCCAGTTTTTATAATTTATAATCGAATTCAGAGTTGATACAGATGTTATAAAATATTTAGTTATATATCTTATTGGAATCAACACAGTAATAAATTTTCTTTTGCATAAATTAATTATTTGCGGCGTAATTTTATTACCGCATTTCCATTATTGGCAAATATTCTTTTACAAATTGTATTTCTTTTTTCTTGAATCAGTTTACAAATAATATTATTTTCAAGAATACAATTTTATAAATTCGAAGGTACGTAACCTTTTCCTCCGTTTAATATTGTTTCAGTTTGAAAAGTCGTCATTCAGCATTAATAATTGAATGAATTATAAATTGATAAACAAAGTTATAATTATTAAAGTAGTAATGCAATCTTGTCAAGAATGAAGTTGATAGGTTGATTGGTTGATATCAAACGAACAGATGGTATAATTAACAAGAAAAAAAATCAATTTTATATTCAATTCATGTTATTCTAAGATGCAATGTTCATGCCACACGTTTATGATTTTTTTTCGTATGTAAGGTCAATACAAATGCAAATTTTATTTACTCGCATCAGAGTTTTTTATAGGTATTTTATAAGTTTAATGATCATGATATAATAGTATATAATTTAATGAGGAGATAATGAGGCTATTATTCAAGAGGATAAAAGTTTATGCACGAGCTGAAGGCGAGTGTATAATTTGCCGAGTGAAATATAGCCATTATATGCGAGTCAAATACGATGTTTTATTTATAAAGTTTTATTCATTAAATATTAACCTAAGATCACATTTTGGTTGTGATGATAGTTCATCATTATACAAAAGTTTTGAATAGTGGAATCATAATACAATAGTGTTGAATTATGAATTCATAATACAATAGTGTATTTTGTTTTATGGAGGAGTTTATCTTACTACAGTTATTGATGGTAGTGGTATATACAGTTTACACAAACAGAAACAAAAGTTACTTTAATGTGCCCTATTCCAAATTAAAAATTACTAAAAACTCGCCTAATCGTTTGGGACTGGATATTTTTAATAAATTACCAGCGGAAATCAAACTTAAACCTACTCTTGCTTTTTTTAAAAGAACCTTAAAATCGTTCTTAATTGATCGTTGTTTTTATAGTCTAAATGAGTTTCTTAATTAGACTTTTTTAACTGACTTTTCCTATACACTCTTGTGCCAACAGAAATATAAATAAACAAATAAATACAGATATTATACATGGTACCTTTTGTTAGAAACTGTTTTCAACATAATGATACACAATCCTACCTACTCGTACAATAAATTATATGTTTTTACATTTCATATTTATATTTTCGTTCTATTCAATTTTTTTCAGCCAATGGTTTGAGTTGAGAATAACTTTTATGTTTGGCACCTTTTTACTTCCTTGTACGAAGTAAGGAAGTATTGTAATCGCAAAAAATTTCGGTTCTCAGATTTTGACGGAAATATCCGTTTTGACCTTTTCTGAATCCATTATGACTAGTTTCGACGTGACGTCTGTACGTACGTACGTACGGACGTATGTGTGTCGCATAACTCAAATACGGTTAGACGTAGAAAGTTGAAATTTTGTATTTAGGACTGTTATAGCATCTAGTTGTGCACCTCCTATTTTTGGTTTCAGTCTACAAACCGGAAGTAGTACTTTTTAAAAATATTTCGATAAATATTTAATTTTAGACAATTTTTTTTATTTTAAATGAAAGATTATGTGATTATTACCTACAATCGGTATTTTATAAATATTTTTGTATCTGCTATCATTTAAAAATAATTAAAGTATATATTTATAATTTATAGTATTTCGATATCTTGTAGTCCATGATCGATTAACATTTGTTACTACGTAAAATTTAAATGATTATGACATGACAGTGACAATAGTAAAATATGCTTTATATCTTCTTCTGCAGTTTAAATAAAATGACTAAAATATATTTGTGAGTATACTATAGTATAATAAGTTAAAAGAATTTTTAATATTATTTTACATTTTAGTTATTAAGAAAAGTATGAACACACAAGGCGTACAAGGAAGTCATGTGGTGTCCACGTCAGATTTTTTGCATTAGTATACAATGTGTTCTTTATATTATTCACTAAGTGAAATTAATTTCTCTATAAATGTGGTCTTGATCCTTAATGCAAGTATTGAAGTTACATAAAAACTATAATATGTTAATATCTATGCAGTTTACAATGCCATTGCCACGTATTGTGATTTAAATTGAAAGGTCGATTCAGATTGTAATCTAATCATAGATATTTTATTGTGCAATTATAAGAGGTTATATTTTATAGTAAATTAATGGTATTCGATTCGTGTAATTACTGTTTCAAAGAAACATATGAGAAATCAAGTTTACAGAATCCGAATAAGATGTATGTTTTCCATTTCCAATTACAATGGGCTACTTGCATGATTTATTTTTAATATCGGGATGCCGATCTACGATCTGGTCTCATTAGCCAAACTCTTGCTTTGTTTTATATCTTATCTTATGCTATATTACTAAAAATTGCATGTATATATTTTTCCGGTCATCTTAACTTTTATCTATCCCCGATGAAAATAAATTATAAAATTTTCTTTAAACATCATTTTTGTGATTTTTTTTGTAAATTTATTTTTTGATCTACCTATTTAAAAGGATGTTGGAATGGTTACTTAGTTGAAATAAAATTAAAACATTTTTAACACAATAAATATTATTTAATAAATTATACAAAATAATAAATTTTAAAATAACAAATGATTAATAAATTTTTGAAAAACCAGCAGTAAAACATAACAAACAGAAGTAAATGATTTTAAGTATTAAAAGCTAATTTGACGATTTTCTAATGTAAAAGGCTTCCAGATATTCAAGGAAAAAATCTTCATCTTGGTAAACATCTGGTACGGTATTATTCTGCATTAGGTATGGCCATAAGTACCATTCTTGACCACTTCACATCAGGTAAGAATTTATATGGGAATCAAAAATTTTATATATTAGGTATGGCCATAGGAAGAGTTTTTGACCACTTCACATAAGATAAGAATTTATGTGGAATAGGTATGACTATAGGTACTATTCTTGACCACCTCACATCAGGTAAGAATTTATATGATAATAATTTTTTTAATTTAATATGTATGGCCATAGGTACTATTCTTGACCACCTCACATCAGGTACAAATTTATATGGGAATCAAAAATTTTATATAATAGGTATGGCCATAGGTACCATTCTTGACCACCTCACATCAGGTAAGAATTTATATGGTAATCAAAAATTTTATTTAATAGGTATGGCCATAGGTACCATTCTTGACCACCTCACATCAGGTAAGAATTTATATGGGAATCAAAAATTTTATTAAATAAGTATGGCCATAGGTACCATTCTTGACCACCTCACATCAGGTAAGAATTTATGTGGGAATCAAAAATTTTATTTAATAGGTATGGCCACAGGTACCGATTTTGACCACCTAACATCAGGTAAGAATTTATATGGGAATCAAAAATTTTATTTAATAGGTATGGCCATAGGTACCGTTTTTGACCACCTCACATCAGGTAAGAATTTATGTGAGAATAAAAATTTTTATTTAATAGGTATGACCATAGGTACCATTCTAGACCACCTCACATCAAGTAAGAATTTACATGATAATAATTTTTTTTATTTAATATGTATGGCCATAGGTATCATTCTTGACCACCTCACATCAGGTAAGAATTTATGTGGGAATTAAAAATTTTATTTAATAGGTATGGTCATAGGTACCATTCTTGACCAGATCACATCAGGTAAGAATTTATGTGGGAAACAAAAATTTTATTTAATAGGTATGGCCACAGGTACCGATTTTGACCACCTAACAACAGGTAAGAATTTATATGGGAATTAAAAATTTTATTTAATAGGTATGGCCATAGGTACCGGTTTTGACCACCTCACATCAGGTAATAATTTATGTGGGAATCAAAAATTTTATTTAATAGGTATGACCATAGGTACTATTCTTGACCACCTCACATCAGGTAAGAATTTATATGTTAATAATTTTTTTTATTTAATATGTATGACCATAGGTACCATTCTTGACCACCTCACATCAGGTAAGAATTTATATGGGAATCAAAAATTTTATTTAATAGGTATGGGATGGCCATAGGTACCATTCTTGACCACCTCACATCAGGTAAGAATTTATGTGGGGATCAAAAATTTAATTTGATAGGTATGGCCAAAGGTACCGATTATGACCACCTAAGATCAGGTAAAAATTTATTTGGGAATCAAAAATTTTATTTAATAGGTATGGCCATAGGTAGAGTTTTTGACCACCTCACATCAGGTAAGAATTTATGTGGGAATTAAAAATTTTATTTAATAGGTATGGTCATAGGTAGAGTCACAGCGCGGCAATTACATACGCTCAGAAGTATATACAGTAAAATATTCGAGTAGGCGTCGCCTAGTGTATTTTTGAACAATGAAAAACTCGATGAAAACGAGTTTTCTGGAAAATTTGAATTGGTCCGTTAGATTCCTGAGGTTGAAAACCTCTCATATACCAACTCTCGAGAAAATCGTTAGAGCCGTTTTCGAGATAGCATGACCGTAAAAACATACAATTCCTTGCTCATTTAATAGAATAGATTAACTAGTTTTGAAGAAGAGATATAAAACCGGAGGCACAAAAATTTTATCTCAAGTCCAAAAATTATTAATGAAAATTGAATAATAATATGTGATGTGACGTACAATGCGGCCGCATGTATCCTATACAAAATAATGACGTCACATACCTATTTAAATAAAATTTGTATATTTACCAATATTTTAAACCGTAACATTAGGTTCATAGCCATAAAATGATAAAAACCTCATTTTCAGTAGCATGCAAGTAGCCCATTACAAATTTATAATTTATACATATTTTTATAATAATTTTGTAATAGAGTAATTTATGATAGATAACATAGTTATGCTATGAATAATTCAAATGCGTTAAATTCGCATATTTAACAAAATTTTAAACAATCCTAAAATTAAACAACAACAACAACAACAACAATAAAATGTAAGAATCTGATACAAATTTTACAAATGCAACATTCAAGTAGGTAGGTAATTCGACATTTTTTTGAAATAGTTCATTAATAATATATTATTAAATAGGTACTATGATTTTAAATTCTATATTTATTTAAAAATTGAAGGTTCTACGTATTTAAAAAAAATCCTCTAAAATTACGATACCTAATTTTAAACTTATTGCCTATGGCTTTTATTTAAATTTATTTATTTTTCTTTTGCTAAATTCATATAACTTTAAACCTAAATTTTTAGAACTCCTAATAAAATAAATCACCAAGTTTCTTGTTTCTTATGTAAGATAATATATTGTTTAAAGAAATACTGAAAAACAATTAATAATAATTGGCGAGTTGGAATTATGGTTGACGTATTTCATTACTCATATACAATTATTATTTAAATTATTACATTTGAATTCATGTCCGAAAAGTTTTATTACATCGATTATTGTAGTAAAGAAATAATTAAATTATTAAACATTATAATTTTTGTCGTGTTTGTCAGACTGTCTAATATTTTACGACAACAATTAATTAAAGATCACGTTTCATTGTTTTATTATTTTTAGAACAAAATCTCGTGATACACGTGATAATGAAAGAATTTTAAAAATACAATTTTCCTTATAATTAAAAGTCGAGACATGAGAAGTTCTACATTGGAATTAATTAAATAATTAGGTATTATGTGTACATATTGGATTTAATTACTAACAACAAACCTTTCCCTAGAAATAATAAAAATGTTAAGGCAGGTTCAACAATGACTAGGTATATTTCATTTTTTTAAGAAGACTGCACTTTGTAAATTTTGCTACCCTATTATTGGCACTCGTAAAACAAATTCACATATCATAATCAAATTCTCGTAAAAGTCGTGAAATGCTGAAATGTATCTTTAGATCGAAAATATTATGACAAAACTTTAGAAATACCTATAAACTAATTAGAACTTCTGACCAGGATTGACAATGAAAAACGTGGCCAGTCGGTAAACCTATTTATTCTTTAACCGTGGACACACTATTGTATTATGAATTTATAATTCATCACTATTGTATTATGAGCCCATTATTCAACACTATGTTATAATGATGAACTGTCACCACACCAAAATGTGAGGTTAGATTAATATTTGAGTGAACAAAAGTTTATATAGAAAAGTTTTATTTAAAAAGTCGTAGATAAAACGTCGTAGGTATTTAAGACGCACATAATGGCTATAATTCAATCGGATGATTTTACCCTCGCCTCATTCATTCTCTAGAATTATAGCCTACATTATATGCTCGTTACATAATATACCTACCATTAATTTCATAAAAGTTAAATTTAAAATGGATCTTATTTTTGCACCCCCTTCCCCCCTGGAAAATTTTCTGGCGGCGACCATAAGATCTCATAATACCTATTCATAATAATTTATTTCGTTAAAGTTTTGTTCATATTTTTATTTTTACTATGCGTCATTTCAGAAGCAATGTGCTCCCTTCTTTGGCCAAACCAAATTGGTAATTTGTTATTAATATTTTTAGGTTGGTACAAGAATACCTGTAATATTTTGTTTCTAGCGGACTGTTCTTGATTTTTCGGCAGTGTGGAATGTTTAATTCAGTTTAGTATTGGCCATTGAAGTGTAAATATGTTGTTATAATTAGTGAGTGACTAAAATTTGTTATTTTAACATTCATCATTCGTGGAACAGTGAACATTTGCAGATTCAATGCGTATTGCTTCGTTGGATAATGTAAGTTGTTTTTGCAGTTCTTAAATATTAGCACAGTCAAATCATAGAAGTGTGGTTATGTGTCAATATTATTAATCACTTAAAAATATATTTTATTATTACAAATACAAATAATAAATATTGAACAATGCATTTACTTGATAATATTGTTGTAGATTCAAGTACCTACTAAGATTCTATAAGTTAACAATTTTTTCCTGTATATAATTTATTATATTTTTACAATACAATTATTATGTATGTGTGTGAGGCCTATTTTACAATATTTTAAAAAACTGCAGGTTTATTGTTAGGTATTTTAAAATAAAAATATGTAGGTAGCGTAGATATACATTTTTCATATACATATTATCCGATCCGATCCGATCCGACCTGAAGTTAAATCCGACTTTATCCGTAATCCGATCCGGAGATATAATCCGACATCTGATCCGATTCGAAGCTTTTCTGGAATATTCTCAAAATTTATGGATTAATATGAATTTTTTAATAACAATGTATACCTACCTACTTAATGTTACTATACCTATATACTATTAGTATTCAAAACGTTGTTTCTATCTAGCACAATTTTCCTATTACAAGAAGTTAAAAATTCTACAAATTTGTTACAATTTTGATTTATCTGCCTACCAATGAAAACCAAAAATTAAATATTTGAGTGTAAATGTCCAAAAAAACTTTTTGACAAATTGAAATTGAATATATGAAATGTCATTCATTATTTATAAGGGCGTAATAAACTTTAATAATATTATAAAAACTACAATTTTCGAATACCCTTCTACAATGGTACTCTTGTATTAGTAAAATAGTAGAGTATGGCGAGAGCTCATGTGTTGGCCACATCAGATTTTTATATAATAATATATAGATGTTTCGGAAACGATGAATTCCTATCAACTAAATAAATTATGTATTTATTGTGACTTGTAAAAATTTCTGTTACCGATCTGTTACGTTTATTTTTCACAATTAATTCATTTTACCTTGCAAAATTCTATTATTTATTGAAAATAGAAAATCGTATCGTAGTTTATTATAATATTATTACTTAGTTGACAAAATAGGTACATATACTGCGATACTCCAACGTCGTAACAAAATGCACGCACTAATTCAAATAAGTACATACAGACATCTCAAAAATACTTGATTTATATTTTAAATATCAAGAAACGTACTTTCACTCATTACAGTACCTCCCTTTAATGTTGCAAGATGGGAGGTAATTTTAAAAAACTCATAAGTCATAATTTACATTTATTTATAAAAATTATATTCTAAATTCATCCAAAAATAATTGCATTAAAATATTGTTTGAGGGTCACTGGTATTTCACAAAATCTAATTTCGTTGCGAACCGCGTTCAATTCTGTTCGTTGCAGAAAAAATCAATTAAATCGACAGTAGTGTGATTTTCGTGAGATTACCTATATGAATGTCTAGTGAAATGTATGCTTCAAAATATATAAAATATATCAAAATTTGCGTGAAATACATAATATGTGAAAATAGTTTTAGTGATATAATAATAGTGTGTTACTGAACTTAATGTGTGTTTCCAGGTGAAAATATACGAACTTGTTGTAGTATTGGGGACACACAAGGAGCCAAGCATGGACCATGGAGAAGATAGAGGTTAGCATATTATTTAAATACATAGATATATGGTTATTATAATACGTTAAAGTAGAGAGAAAAACCGCATCTTTGCTGCCTCAATGGCTTTTAATAGCAAAGTAAAGTGGTGCTATAAATTCAGTTTAGATGCTAAAACAGCTGATAAAAGTATCATGAAAAATTTATGTTCATTTTTAATATAACTCAACCGCCAATCGTATAGACAACAATAAGATCTTTAACTCCTAAGAAGTCTTGTTATATTTCTTTTATTAATTTTGTTTTTCTCTTGTTGCAGGTCCTGTGAACCATGAGTAAACAGGTAGCCTCGGGTTAAAGGTCAGTGTCTCTTTTGTATTAAATTTACTAATTTTGTGTAAAACGTATTTACGTTTTTTCAGCCCCAAATTTTATTCCCAGCCTTATCCTCTATCCTATCTTATATCCATTTTTATTACAAACTACCAATTTTGTGCCACTATTGGAAGCGACTAATTTTAGTTTCAAATTTAAGGAAATTTCACGGCTGAAGGGGTGTTTGTAATATTGAAGAAATATCGGTACAGAACCAAGGCATAATTAAATTAGTAACTGTATTTTTAACTTCATTGATAATTTCGGGAATTTTCATATATAATATCCCAAGTGCATGTCAAATTGTCGATAATTTCCTCAAGTGCGCGAAGAACACGAGAGAAAATTATCGACAATTACATGCACGAGCGATATTCGAAGGACTATTTCCCGATTAAAATTTAGCCAAACGCTGTTTCTCTCATGAAAAATAAAGCAAAATTTAAAAACTTCTTTTGACAGCAAGTCAGAATCACTTTGCAACGCCGTATCCAAATACGATAATTTTGCACTAGTGCAAATTATCGATAATTTGCACTAGTGCATAATTATCGTGGAATTCTACGTTGATTGGTCGACATTCAGAAATGTCAGACTTCTGATTGGCTTAAATTTGATGAGGGAAATAGTCATTATTCTGTAAATTTGGTTAAAATATAAATATAATGACACAAATTGCAATTCGATATCAAATCGAGCATAGCCTAGTAAAATCAAAACCCAGCCAATAATTCGAAATTTCAGAATTAAGCGTCATATTTATTATGGCTACCTACAAAAAATCGTTTGGACATATTTACTTTTTATTATTATGCCATTCAACAGGAACAGAAATAATAATAACCTAGTAACAGAATAACGTCAGAGAATATAAGTAGCAAATATTATGCTATAACTTGTGAATAATAAATTCTAGATTTCGAATATAAAAAATTGCAATAAACGTAATTATTATTAATTCTTCTTGGCTTCTTAGATAAGATAAAAGACATTAAAATTAAAATTGACCGTGTCAAAAATCCATTTTGATTATTTTGTGAGTGCAAATATTAAGATGCTAGATTCAAATCTACCAATTATAAGTATAAGCAGTGGTATATAAGTGCTAAATTAACCAACCAGCGCTTCTAAAAATTTCAAGTGTGGACATTGAGCGCTGGTTGGTTAAATTAACAACTTACTCTTTTAATAGGCTTCATCATGACTTAGTGAAGAAAAAAGTTTAAATGATATTATTTAAATTAAATTATTTAAGATTCCATAACGTAGATAGTATGAGGCGTGGTTTGTTTCATATGAAACTTGTTATTTGCCGTCAAATATTCTACTGACAGGATAGGTCAATTGGATAATATTGCTAAAAATTGCTGTAGGCACTCGTTGAAACATTTTAAATAAAGGATATAATTTCAACACTTGGTTATATATTTCAAAAATAATTATTTAGTATACTTACTTTATAAGTATTTCGGCAGTAGCGTCAGAAATAAACTTCTGACGATGGCATTACTACCCAAATACGTATAAAGTACCTATATTTAAGAACTTATTTTTGAAACATATAATCCGAGTATTTAAATTATATCCTTTAACTATAATTATAATTTTCCTAATATTACTTATTTAAAATCATTTGCAAAATGATATGCAGTATGTTTAAATAATAGAATCAAGTGGTTTTTCCTAAATAAGAATAATTCTAATTAAAACGATGCACATTGGTAATCACAAAACAGGGATTCCCGAATGCAACATTAACGTAGTATCAACAAAACAATTACATTTAGAAACCTTACATTGAATTTACAATAAGAACAGACATTTCCTTGGTTGCTTTGCATTCTTGTCACTTACACTAAATAATTGTATCAAAAATGACTAATCATTAGTCCCATCCCAAAACATGTGCGACCGATTACCGCATAACCGGAACGAGGCATTTACCATCCACAACTTAATAACCGCGTTACAAATAATAACATTATTTTCCAAACTAACTAACATTCAATCAAGCAATCCGACATTGACATTGAAACGGAGAAAAGGAAGTGCACTTAGCGCACCTCATCATTTGCCCCCACCTGGAGCGCATCATCATCGGAGGATGTATAAAACATTTGATGCAGGATGAGCAAAGGAACAGTGATAGATTTTTAATTCACAGATTCTGAGGTTTGTAGAAGTGTTGCAATGTATCGGTCTGTTTTGGCGATTTTGTGTGCGGTTGGCATTTGCGCTGGTACTGATGTTCGTAAGTAAATTTTTTTTCATGAATTATTTGAGCTTTTTAAAGTTTTTGCTCTTAAATTATATTTATATACTTATGAAAGGGATTCCCGAAAACAAGACTATACTCACAAAATGAGTTATAGGTACAGGATGTGTTCATACTTATGGAAAAAAATTAAGGATTTTATTTTACATTACGTGCTGAGCATGGAACAAAAATAATTTTTGAAATCGAACAACATCTGCATCAGACATTTATTAGACGTTGTGTAAAGAATTACTTGTGTTCTTTCTGTTTCACGCTCAGTACGTCATGTAATACATACCATTCAATTGTTTCCATAAGTATAATAACAATAACACCCTGTATAATTATTATATCATAGCCGCGTTGTACAAATTGAATTTTTCCTAGTTTAAAATAATAATATAATTATTGTAACTAGTGAATAAATTATCTGAGTAAAAGGGCTTCCCAATTTTGTTTTCGTATTATCTTTTAACTAGTTACACCAATTTTATTTAAAATCTTATAAGTTATCTAAATCAAAACCAAATTGCCAAATATGATGTAATACAAAAATATTTATGTTATTATTTAGAACCTCTTATTTAAATTTAAATTGTAATTTCTTGACTGTTTAGGTAAATAGAATGAAAAAGTAACAGAGTTCTCAGTCTTCAAAGTTAAATTTATTTATTAACAGATGATAATCATCTATAGGTGATGATTATCATCTGTTAATAAATAAATTTAACTTTGAAGACTGAGAACTCTGTTACTTTTTCATTCTCTTATTTAAACATCACTTTATTTTATTTATTTACATGATGTGTGTAACTGCTTATTAGAAGCAAATATAAATTACAGTTTATTATCTTGAATAGGTATTGTTATTATTATATAAATTATCAGTTAATGAACAAACTTATGTCGATATTTCTTTACTTCCGGAATAGATTATGTAAAGATACCTAATTATATTTTATTATTAATTTATAACAGACGATTCGTAAAAACTTAGTGGAGACAATATTTTTAGTACGATTGGATTCGCAAATTTTTATATAAATTAATTCAATCCAAGCTCCAAATATTTAGAATTCAATTAGTTTTTTCAGATTCGTGAAATACCGTAAATAAATTTAGAGGTTAATAATTGTCCAGTTTTACTTAAAATTTTAGATTAATATTTAAGTAGTAAGTAAGTTAAATAATTAAATTTTAAAACAAATTTAAAACTATAATAAAATATCGGTAAATAAGTCCAATATTGTAAAAATTTGATTTAGAGTGTTTACCTATAAGTAAAAATACCTTACCTTGTATGAAAATAATCAGTTCATTAATTATCAAATCACAAATTATGTTGTCGCAAATACCAAAAATTATTAGATGTTCAAATTTGATTAATTAAGACCTTGGACTGACACTGATTCATAATAATTTTCTCATTACCAAGAATATCAATCTAGTTGATAACATTAACCCTCATTTTATCTGATAATGAAATCCTGTGTTAAGTATTACTTACCTTATATTTTCTGTTATAAATTTGAAATAGTATAGTAGTTTTTATTGTTACTTAGCAATTAAATTACTTTTAATGATAACAAAAATGTATATACCTATCACTTGTCTCAAGAAAAGTAAAAGAACGGACAACGGGTCGATAACCAATTTCTTCATTTATTGAAATAATAGTTTTACGATAAATTAATTTATGTTTTTGTAGCTGATTTTCTACATGTGTGTAAGAGAAACGATCCTAATATTGGAGAATGTTTAAAGCAAGCTGCTGAACAACTGAAACCTATTTTTAAAACAGGTATGTATGCATCTTATATTTTAGACATACCTAATATATAACACATTAGAATAGTTCCTTACATTCCACAAACTGTAAATATTATTTATATTTAATAAGTAATAATTCGTTCAGCCTTGATAAAATTACAATTTTGTTCAAATATTATTGTTATAAATATTTGTATTTGGTCTAGCGTACTATGTACTATATTAATAATTGCATTCAACTAAATTATAGTAAATAATTGTGCAATTATGCGCATATGTGATTATGTTTTAAGTTTTAACAAATAATAATTAAAATTAGTATTTTGTGACCTTATTGAATGCAGACTTTATGTGGAGAGCATGATGTTCAATTTGGGAAAAAATATATTCTTTATGTGGACATGGAAGGCAAGCATTTTGAACAGCTGTTTTATTTACCATAGTAAATAGTTTTTTACATGAAATATTTTTTAAATAAAATTGAATTTAAATTATTGGTTTGTGGTCCATATGGTTGATAAAGACTCTATAGTCTATACTGGTTCTTTGTTGAAAATTCGCTCTTAATTAATTTCACCTTCACACAGACGGGCGTTCGTAGTTTACTAATAACTTGATTTAAGTAAATTATTTACAAAAATGTCTGTAATATTTAAATATTTTCAATATTTTCTAAAAAAAGAAAATCTAAAATTTGAATATTTTTATAGGTATTTAAAATGATTGACGTTTCTTGAAAAAATAGCGACGTACCCCTGTTGAGATACTATAGCAGATAATGTGTAATTTTTTTGAAAAAAATATTCCAATCGACAAAAACTATGAATTGGATGGTTTTGTAGACTTTCCCTTATTCAAAACAAGTTCGGAAAATCGAAAAAAACAAAACATGCAACTAATATACTGTTACCAAAACTATTGTATGGAGTTTATTTTTCAACACTATAAATAGTATAATGATAAATTGTCATCACACTAAAATGTGAGGTTAATATTTTGATGATTAAAAATTTGTAAATAAATGTTTGATTTAAAAGTCGCAAATAAAACGTCGTATAGACTCGCACATAATGTCTATGATTCACTCGAATGTTTATACACTCGCTTTCAGCTCGTGCATAAACTTTCATCTTTTCCTCTTGAAATTGCCTACATGTGTTACGTACTCGTTAAATAATATACTGGTATTTAGTAGGATAGTTATACAGAGTTCTCTTAAGAGAATATTATTCCTAATATGAATCCCGAATTTTCATTCTGACGAATTCAGTTTAGCCAAAACGGTCAGAAATATACGTCAGAGATAAACACAAGTTGGAACCCCCCCCCTCGCCCTTTTGTGACACTATCATGAGTTACGCCGTAAAATAGGCAAGATTTTTTCAAAAAGTGATCATTTTCTGGAACAAAATACAGCCGCAATAACAAACTTACAAGCTTGAAATTTTGTATACTTCTAAATAAAGGTTGTGTACAGTCCGCTATCTCAGTAATATATCAATATTTAGGTTTTTATACACTTATTTATTGTCAAAAATGGGTGTATTTTTTAATGCAATTAAAGATTTTGCAACCATTGAAAAATGAATAATTTGGAGTTAGCGGACTATTTTCATCTCTTATGCACTTAATAGTAAAAAATTAATACTATACGTTGTACCGCATGCAGTCAGGATTTGTTCCAGAAAAATAGTCTATTTTTCGAGTGGAATTACGTCCTCTTAAAGTAGTTCGGTCGTCGTTGACGCTAGTCAAATTCAGTCCGTTTTTTGTTGTCAATTTATGAAGTGAAATTCGACTTTAACGGTTTTTAATATTTTATTATGAATTTTTATGCATCTGGTTCTCAAACAAATAGTCGTATTTTACAAATCTTGTAATTTCATTCGCAACTTGACTCGGGCCAGGTTATGGCGTCGACACAGTTGGCAGCATTGCCCGAGGCATTCAAATGTAAACACAGGAATGATAAATGATAAATACGATAGTGTGTTTATAAAAACGAGTTCTTCATAAATGACTTAAAATCATGAAAATCATTGATTTTTCAATCCAATCTGTTTCAAGCAATAAAAGGTTAACATTCAAATCTGCGCTTAAATTTCCCACGTTCCGCAGTTGGCAACCCTGCAGAACGTGACGCCCGATCGGCTTCCGCTTGGTCGTGATTTTGTCACATATTTTCCCATTTTTTGGGCTATTTACATCGGCAACGTAGGGTTTTGACTATGCATAACGAAGCCTTAATATATTACCTTTCCCAATATCAATTTGCCACTATTTATTCAACGAACTTTTACGGCGCAATTTCAATTTTTCTTAACCAAAAGTGTCATTTTCCATAAGAGCCCATGTAAAAACAGTGAACTTCAAACTCATTTTTCTCAAAAACGAGTTCCGCAAGGGCATGTTTTCTTGGCACTTTTGAAAATAATATTAAATTTTCTGTTCAACCAGACCATTTTCAATACAAAATCAACAACTTCAATTGACGACCGAACTACTTTAAGCTCTGTTCACACACGTATTCTTTGAATATTATTTCGCTTCTGGATCCTAAGAAAAATAATTATGGTGAGAATTGACTGTCAAATAGCGGCGTCGCTAAATTGAATCTTCAATGAGTCTTGACAAAAAGAATTTATTTTTTTACAGGATTCAGAAACATGAAAGAATCCATGTGTGAATTTCACAATCGAATATTTTTCTCAATTTTAGTAATAATAATTACTAACATGGTTTATAAACAGGTTCTCCTGAGCACAACATACCAAGTTTGGAACCTCTTTATATGGATGAATTAATTCGAGATCGCCAAGGACAATTGCAAGTAACAGCAACTAATGTTAAAGCCTATGGTTCCAGTGACTACTTTGTCAAAAATATTGAGTAAGTATTTATGTAAAAATAATAATTCAGGGCTGTAGCACAATATCGAAAGCAAAGTCTATATACCAGATACCTTCAAGCTTTAGTAGTGAATTTGTGAGTTTATTCCGACTGGTAGGTTGCTATAAGCCACGAAGCAACCATCAATACATCGATCTATTGCAGGTTGACAATTTATACCGCACTACATTTATTAAAATGTTAAACAATATGCTGCACATCTTATTCTTCAACCTAAAGATATTTTGAAATTATAAATCCACTCAGATATTGTGAAAAACTTATCTTGTTTTTTGAATCATTTGTTTCTTTCGTACATTTAACTTTTATTAAACAAATTATTATTATATTCGTTAGGTAACTCGTAATTAATAAAATTATAAGAATAGTATGAGAATAAACAACAATAAAAATCTAGAATATTTGTGCACGGGAAGATGCAAATCTAGAAAATTCATAACTAATAAAATATCTGCATCAAAAGATTCATTAAGTACATGAAAATTCAAATCTAGAATAATTTTTTATTCGGTAATATTACAAACACAGAAAAATGCAATCCTAGAAAAGTTATAGTATAGTCAAAACCGAGTATGTGGGACTCAAGATTGGTTTGGGTTGTTCATTTAGTTCAGCTCAACCTATTTTGCGTATTCCCTATTGAAGAACCTAGTTTTCTATAATTGATCTTTCTATACTTGCATCTTCCTGTGTTTGCATTTTTACCGCATCTAAAATGGATCCAATTCCAGAAAATAAAATTCTAGAATTTTCCTACACAGGAAAATTCAACACTAGAAGATTCAAATCTATAGAAAGCATAAATGCAAACTCAGGAAGATGCGAATCTAGAAAAGTTATAATTAAAACCAAGTATGTGGGACTCAAGAATGGTATTGGGTTGTACATTTAGTTCAGTTCAACCTCTAATTTGTGTATCCTCCTTTCTAGATCTAGATTATCTTCCTGTGTTTGCCTCTTGCTATGTTTGCATTTATGCTGAATCTAAAATTCTAGATCTGCATTTTCCTGTGAACGAATATTTTACTGCAGGATTTTGTTACGTAATAAATTTAATAGATTTGATTGAATTTTCTTGTGTATGCATCTTTTGATGTAGGTACTCATAAATTTCCTAGATTCGCATTTTCTGATGTTGCATTTTCCTATGTATTGATATTCTAGATTTTTATTTTCTATTGTTAAAACTTGTATCCCTTCATTACTATGTCAAAAACATTTTTATGATCAAAGTTTGCATCCATTTTCATATCGCTTAAAACTATATTGTATATTTACAACTGTAGTGCACTGAATGATTCAGTTTATAGACTGGACTTCGAGATATAATGAAGTATTAAATATTAATATTCTAGGGTAGATCATGCTGCACAATTATACGATATCGATATAGAATTACCACACTTATTAATTGAAGCAGACTATGGAGTTGATGGCAAAGTTCTTCTCTTACCTATAAAGGGTAGTGGCCCAATGTCAGCAAACGTCAGTAAGTTAATGATCTATAATAATTAATAGTATATAGAATGTCATAGGAAAAGGTTAAAGACAATCAATATTGAAAATGATCAATTTATGTTTCTTTAACTGAACCCTCAAATTCATAAAATAATGCAAAGCGAACTTGAATTCTTATATTCTTTTAACTGTAATATTTCATGTAGAGGTAACAGGAGATACAAACAAAAACTAGAATAGTAGTTATTTTTGAGCCGTGAGAATGTCACTTATTTGACGAGGCTTGCCGAGTAAATACAAACACAAACAACATTTTTCTAAAACTGTATTTTATTTCTAAATTCTAATTAATTTTCTGTTAAATTAATTAAAATTTTACTCATTTTCAAAACATTTATCAAACTGTGAATAAAAATTTTTTTAAGGTTTTGAATGGTTATCAAGGGAAGATAACAAAAAGGCAGTTGACTGTAGTTGTAGTAAAATATTCATTTTAAAATTTTGTAATGACGAATTTAAATACCGACATAGTTATTTGTCACTTCTGATTGAAAGTACCATTGCAAATTCCGATCAGTTATTGTTTCTATTGTAATCATTAATTTTAATCTGTGAAGGACTTTTTTCAATCCTTGATACGTACATATAACTATTTTGAACACCTTTATATTTATTTATTTAAAAAAATTGACAAAAATGATGTTCTACATGGAAAATTAAATTGTCCACAATATTTACAAAATGTTTTTATCCTATTAATTTTGGTACGTAATGATTATTTAAAAAATCGCGTAGGTATTAACAATTTTCGTAGAACATCTACTATAATATGTGTAATATTTTTAAATCTAAATGTTAATATATATAAAAATATTTTAATTTTTACAGCCGATATAAAAGCGAAAGCACTTATACAAGGAGAAATTATAGAAAGAGATGGCGAAAAATATTTACATTTTAAATCCATGGTCATCAAAGCAAAAGTTGGAGGAGGTTCGGGACGATTAGACAATCTGTTCAATGGTGACAAAATTTTGGGTAATGTTAAATAGAAAATAAAATTAAAATAATTATTTGATGATACTTTGTTTTCTTAGGTGATATCATTAACGATACCATTAACAAAAATATGGACGCCTTCCTGAAAGATCTTATGCCAATCATTGAGAAGAGCCTTGGTGAAGTATTTTTAAAGATTTCCAATAATATTGTGGCACCTTATACTTATGATCAACTATCACCTGAAAATTAACAACAATTTTTTTTTTAATGTGACAATTTTATAGACTAGGAGCAGCTAATTATTCCAAAATAGATTTTTTACGAAATTTGTATGTGTTTCTACACTATTATGACAATGTAATAATAAAGACAGATTAATTTAATATTTATTTTTGAGTTCGTAAAATATAAAATACGTACCTTAATCATCAATTTATCCCAAAATATGTATTTATTTTCTAAAATTTGGTTGTGATCGATCAGTGTATGCAGTTTGTAGCAGCCGAGCACACCGAAATAAAGTTTGTTGTTTTTCATTGCTTATTATCTATCAAGTAACTTAAAGTAATTTAAATTATCGGCGCAATGTTAACTTTTATATGAAAAAATAAATTATTAATTCAGTGACACGAAAAATGTTTACGTTGAAATTTATTTTTGGAATTTTGAAAAAAGAAATATCCGTAATTAACATATCGAACTATATTTACTATTAACTTATGTACCTAATATAAGTAATTTGATAAATAATTTATTAAAGCAGTAACAAAGAACTAATAAATATTTTACTATAAATTTCTGACTTCACTAAATTGAACTCCACAGCTAACTTTTTATGTATCAGCATTTAGTTAATACTAATATCTAAATATTGCATATTTTTTATTTATTAACTTATTAATTTGTTTATAACTAGTATAAAGTATTTTTTATGTAATGCGTTAAGTATTCATATGCGGAACTAGGTCAAATATTTGAGGGGAGGGCAAAAAAATTATCTAAAAGAAAATTGTAGTCATTTCTTTTTAATTATTAAGCTTTTATTATTGTAAATACTATATTACATTTTATTTATAATCGCATAACATAAATGAATTACAATATGGGAACTTTTCTTGCATTAAGTCATTTTGGCATTTAAATTAAAAAGTGGTTAAATTGTCATTTTGAGTGTAAATTTTTAAATACGCAACCAATAAATATTTCAGGATTCTATTGTAAATAGAATTCAAAAACAACGGCGGTGTCAGTATGATTTTTTGAATTAATGTACATGTAACATTATATGTGAAAATTACTAAAATAATATACAAAAATAACAATAACATTTATGCCGGATTTATGCAGCATCAACAGTCACAGGCATAGTCACAGTCTTAGTCTTAGTCATTATGATAACCAATTGGATATTTTCAATTCTTAAGACTAAGACTGTGACTATGAAGTGACTATGATGATGCTGCATAAACCCGGCTTTACTGTGAATGGCATTAAATCTGTCAGTTAGGTACGTGTTTCAAATTTTGTATTTTAGACAAATTATTTTGGGGTTGCTATTTAAAAATGTTAGGGGTGGTCATCCCCTAAAAAAACTTCACGTTGCATGGAAGTTCTAAACTATCTTAAATTTTATTTCTTCTCTCGTTTAAAACTGTAAGTTGTTTTCACTTTTTATAGTTTATAATTGACTTTTGCGCTTTTACTTAACTGAATTAAAGTAGTTCGGTCGTCGTTGACGCTAGTCAAAATCATTCCGTTTTTTGTTGTCAATTTATGAAGTGAAATTCGACTGTAACGGTTTTTAATATTTTATTATGAATTTTTATGCATCTGGTTCTCAAACAAATAGTCGTATTTTACAAATCTTGTAATTTCATTCGCAACTTGACTCGGGCCAGGTTATGGCGTCGACACAGTTGGCAGCATTGTCCGAGGCATTCACAGTTATCTACATCAGTTCGGAATTTTGTTTGAAGCTATGTTGTAAATGATAAATACGATAGTGTTTATAAAAACGAGTTCTTGATAAATGACTTAAAATCATGAAAATAATTATTGATTTTTCAATCCAATCTGTTTCAAGAAATAAAAGGTTAACATTCAAATCTGCGCTTAAATTTCCCACGCTCCGCAGTTGGCAACCCTGCAGAACGTGACGCCCGATCGGCTTCCGCTTGGTCGTGATTTTGTCACATATTTTCCCATTTTTTGGACTATTTACATCGGCAACGTATGGTTTTGACTATGCATAACGAAGCCTTAATATATTACCTTTCCCAATATTAATTTCCCACTATTTATTCAACGAACTTTTACGGCGCAATTTCAATTTTTCTTAACCAAAAGTGTCATTTTCCATAAGAGCCCATGTAAAAACAGTGAACTTCAAACTTATTTTTCTCAAAAACGAGTACCGCAAGGGCATGTTTTCTTGGCACTTTTGAAAATAATATTAAATTTTCTATTCAACCAGACCATTTTCAATACAAAATCAACAACTTCAATTGACGACCGAACTACTTTAATTACAAATCTCAATTTTTTATGTTATTACGAATTCAACTAGGTTCAACTTTTTTACCAATCTTATTAAATATTGAATTTTATGAGCTCAGTTATTAAACACTGAACATAAATCATAAGTTCAATTCCTCCTTTTTCTTTGATAACATTGAGTTCAACTTCCTTACTGAATTAATTATTTATTTATTACTTTTATACGAGTATTATCATTACAACCAACTTCAAAAATTCACTTTAGATCATTTTACTGCACGGTTATCCTTGGAAAGAAAATGGATTGCTATTTAGTAGGTACAATAAAAAGTAAAGCAAAATTACTATTCATAATTTATTTATAATAAAAATATGTTCTAACAGTTTTACTCTTTAAAATAATACTTTATTTTATACGAAACTAAAATTACAAGAATAATAAATCATAAACAAAATCTGTAGGTATTTGTTACGTGTTCTAAATTATTCTGGGAATACTTCATCATAAGCAAAATTAGTAACAATTTTATTAATACGTACTAAAAGAATATCACTGACAGTTTTTTCTGCAACTGGTTTAATTACTTCGAAAATGTGTTTTCTGTTTTCATTTAGAGCTTGGTTAATTGAATCACCTAAAATAAATGAAAGAATAATTAGTACTTTAAAAAATTTGCATTTAACGAAGACATACATAAGTATTTAACAAATTAACAGTTAATTTTATTACTTACCAAGCAATTTATCTCCTCCAAAAATGTTTTCAACACGGACGTCGATATCTTCAACTTGTAGGTCTAAATCAACTGTTGTAAAGTGCATTTTTTCTACTCCGTCTTCAGTTATTCTTTCGCCTTTAAGAATCACGTTTCCAATGACATTTGCTGAAAAATAAACAAATAACAAATAAAAATAAATTAATTACACATATTTTAGAGATCAAATCTAATTTGGTAGGTAGTTATATTTATATAAAATAATACGTATAACGTCTATGAACTATGTGCTATAAATATATAAATAAATATAAATTTTAAATAAATTATTTATACAAATAAACAATAGTCCAAATGAATTAGTCTGTTTTTTTAATGCTATGTATAAGTATTGCACAATTTTCATTTATTAATTTATTAATTTTTTATAAGTAGTGTATAGATATTTATGTAGACATAAAAATTGAGACATAAAAGTACAAGGAAATTGTTTATGGCCGAAGCGTTCAGCCGAGGTCGGAAATTACTTCTGAGTACCTTAATGCCATTTTTTTTTCTGAGATACATTTACAAAAAAATTAATACTCTTCCTTTTCGAGTGCTGTATTCAATAAATGTCAAATATCCAATGACAGGAATATTTTTATTTTATAAATGAGGTTATCTAGCAATGACCTTAAAAGTAAAATTTTGCGGACTAGGCCTTTAAAATTCTGTTTTTCGGCCTATAAATAGTTGGAAAAATGTCACTTTATGCCACAGTCTGAAGTAATAGTATATTATTAATTATACAACGACGCTCTAATGGATTGGATGGATTATTTCCGAAGATGAAGTTTATAACCCCAGCAAGCAAAGCGAGCGAGGGCTTTAATCATTGGAGGGAATAATAGCCATTATAGAGAGTTGTATACTGCACTTTATCTACGACTAATTAAATACGCACAAGATTTTAATAAAATAAACATCAATACGCAAAAATTTTAACACTTCCAAATGTCAATTCTCTATCACCACACCATAGTTACATCATTAAATTTAAATATTCTTTGCACAGTGAAATTGATTCAAGCAAAGTAATTTTCTGATTGGTGCAGAGGAGGGAATCATGACTATTATTCTCTGCGGGATTAATATATAGCATTATGTATATCGTATCTCACATTTTAATGTTCATGTTATACATTAGTGTAGAAAAAAGTATTTTTTTATAATGCGTTAAGTATTTACATTACTACAACAGCAACAGTACAACAATATAGCAATTTTTTTATTTTGATGAACAATGAACCTTCTGTGTAGGTAAAGTAAAATAGTATATTATACACGAATTATTGCAAACACAATTTTTTCTAATCTCATGCTTTAATTTACCTAAAAAAACTATTCATAATGAAAACCTGTGTCAAAATGAGTGTCATTAAAGTACATGGTAGATATAAAATAACTACAGTTATTTGTATAACAAGTTTTGAAAATATAGTTGTGTCGAACGCGAACGAAAATTGCACCCCGAGCAAAGGGAGGGTTGCAATCATTTAAGTTCGACAAAATATTTTCAATACGATTATTTTTTCTACTCCTGGAAAAGAAGAAAGTTAAAAAATACAAAAATAACCATTAATTTTTTGACATTTATTGTAAAAATTTTAAATTTTTGTGAAATATCAATGTTCTTGCCAAAACAATGGACATTCGAAAAAAAGCAAAACTGTAAGTGCCCACTTAGGTACTTTGTCGCACACTTAGGTACTTTGCAACACACTTGCAACAAACAGCTGCTTTCAACATTAAAAACAATGAAGAAACATGAATTTTCAGAAGCAGGCGTAGAAAATAGTTATTTGTCCAACTAGAGAGGAAAGCGCTTCTTTTTCCCACTCGAGCTCGATGTTTGTATTACGAGCGAAGCGAGTGAGGCAACCGAGCAAGAGTGGAAAAAGAACTTTCCTCTCGTGTTAGACACAACATTTTTTTCACGACATATTTAAAAACATTGTAAATGTAGAAGAAACACATAACTAGAAGTTGGGTTATAACTGCCATCTGTCAGAATGACGTTTGGAAACAACGAAATGCAGCCAATATGCCAAATTAAATTTAAGTTGTAAAATCGTGAAATAGTAGAAAAAGAAAGTATAAAACATAATAATTGTAAAGTAATAGTTTACAGTATATCACTATAAAATCAGAATTTTCAATAAAATAATAAATTTACTTACAATTTTTAAAATATTTCATCGTAAAATAACACTGGTGGTAACACTGCTTAGTTTCCTCTCTAGAGAGGGAAAACCTACTTTCCTCACTATTTCGCGAAAAGAAAATTGTGTTTTCTCCGCATATCGTGAAAAAAATAAATTGTAGCATGAGTAGAAAAAATAATTCAAAATATGTAAAATTTTATTCCCTAACTTCTAAAACACATATATAGAATAATGGGTCGAACGACATTCATTTAGCACGTTACCAATGTTATGTTAAAGTGGATATGAGATTCGATTGCGATTATTTCCAAGGCATCAATTGCAATAAACACCATATATTTTCTTCATGTGCAGATGCACCCAAGTGTAGAATAGCAATTATTATAAAATAAGAGATATTTGCATCAAGGTTACTATAATGACATTTCCGCTCAGTGTCATCTTGTCATATTCATCTTGAGTATTTCTAAATTTAACGTGTAGCTATAATTTAGAATAATTTACTACTCTGAAATGACTACCTCAACATTTCGCGTAAAATAATCATAAGTTTGTTTTATAATTATCAATGACTAGGTGCTAATCTTTAATCCTCAAGAAAATGATGAAATATGCAATTATTATAAACGCAAATAAGTGTCGTTTGAATTATTATGAAATATGAAAGTAATTCTTGTGGAAAACTCACAAGGATTTGAAAAAAGTGTGAATGTGAATTGTAATTTTTATTAACTATTATATTGCAGATAGTTCAAGGTGCACATTCAATAAATTAACAATTATCTATTTTGCACTTTGCGCCTATTGTTGACAATGTAATGAAAATAAAGATTCATTTTTTTGATCCTCAAATATTGTTATTTTAATTGGAACGATTATAGCCTAACACAAAGCAAATATTTTTATAAGCATTTTTTATTACAAAGTTCACTCAAAGTTTTACTAAAAAAGCGACATCATTTTGTAATTTATAATTAACTTGTTTCATAAAAAGTAGCAACGTCTAGGTTTTATGTGTTAAATAATTGTCATACATGCATTTGTAATCTATTAAGGATGTAACTTAAACTTAAATACATGTTCTACATATCATTATTTAAAACTTATCAATGGGTTGTTAGTTATTTACTTTTTGAAAAAATATATACTAAATTGTGGGTAACAAAAATTATTGTGCATTGCTTTTACAAAATAATTTAATAATTTAACAACGCTATTTATAAAACTTAGTACCTATCTATAAGTACTAGAGATGGGAAAATTATCGATATTTCAGAAAAATACTATCGATAGTTCCCTGAAGGAAAATTTATCGATATATAGTTAAACGATAGTTTAAAAATAGTTTATCGATATTTTAAACGATATTTTACTGATATGTAAACAGTAAACTAGATAGTTTATCAGTTACAGGCCTCGAAATGGAAAATGCAAAGCTCTAAGAGAAACTTTTTTCAATTATTATTATTATTCAAATTCATCATAAAAATGTAATTTGAGTGATGAATACGAATACGAAATACATAAATTCGCATACTAGTTACAAGTTTTAATTTATTTTACACAAAAAAGGTAAACTGTTTTGTTATTCATCTCTGAAGACTCATTTCAAGGTAACCTTGAACAAAAAAAAATTTCGTCTGCGACGCTTTTACTTTAATACCTATAATTATTTATAATTATTGTAAAGATATAGCACCACCACTGAATGAATTTCAATTATATGCTCCAACGCGCGTTGAGCGAATTTTTTTACATTATGAAAAACATTTTTATTTTCATATGATGCCCTCCCGCCCCCAAAGCTGGTACACCGCTGCGTACCAGACTAGCGTTTTAGTCGGCTTCGATCCATTTCGAGACCTATGATCGGTTAGCAAAACAGCAAAACTACTGTTTATCGTTTTTAAAAGGATGATTTAATTTATATTTTATACAATTAATCTAGCTCCTTTAGTCCTTAGTTAGAAAGAGCCTCATGATTAGACAAACGTATTAATTTTAGTAAGCGATGCAGATATATTTCTTATTAGTTCGATAGAGATAATGACGTGATTTCTACCAGACAAAAAATAAACTATACCTAGGAATACCTATTTTTCACGGCAGTACTTGGGAATAATTACCTGTAGATACCTACTGGGGAATATTTCGCATAAGATATTTATTTCGAGTTAAAAGAAAATAGACAAAAAATCAATTAATGTTTATTGTGGGAATAGGAATACATTGGCAGTACATTACTGGCAGTACACTTGCAAATATTTAGGCAAAAGTGCACAGAAAAAAGAAAAATTCTAACTTACTTGCATTGGCTTCCAAGTTTCCTTGTCCTTTAACAGGAACAACCAAAAACCGTAGATTTACATCAACATCAGATAAAAATCTCAAAACTGCGAATTTGACTCCAATGTAAAACGTTGTATTCGGAATATCCAACCTTGAACCAAAAACTCTATTAATTTCTTTATAAAAAAATAAATCAGAGAATAAGACAAAAAATGTTAATCGTATTCGGATTAGTCACATTTAGGTTATATAACAAAGCAGTTTTTTAATTTTCGTCAATCAACTCATTTAGCGAACTGATTAATTTTTTGCAGATATTTTGCTCTTGATTTTCTTGTCTTTTTATTGATTGTTAATATCCTTGAAAATGCAAATGATAATGTTTGCATATAATTATCTCTGCGACATTTCACATATCAGGTGTAATTACAGAATAACACCATTACAATTCATTGTCTATTCAGAGTATAAATGATGTAATCTAATAAAATTTGTTTAATTAACTATTGTCTATAATTTAAAAATTATCTTATTTCATTAAGTAAATAGCACGTCAAGTTTTAGTTATTTTTAAAAGTTATATAATTATATATTACAAGCTGATGATTCATTTCAGAAAATGAACAGAATTAAAAAAAATAGGAGTATAATAGAAAGAAAATTAAATTTCTGTATTAGTTACTTCATTTAAAATAATTATTGAGTTTAGTATTTACAAGGTAATTGTTGATCGACTGGTACTATAAAGCCGCATCTCCATTACGGTCGACACTGTCGATCGACAAAGTCGATCCACAATGTTGCTGTAATGACTACATCTATTTTAACAGTATCGAATGTCGAATTCAACACTGTCGATCGACCTTGTAGATCGACAGTATCCACCGTAATGGGGATGCGGCATTAGATAGATTTTTTTCTTCTTGGATATCAGTGTTATTTTTTATTAATTAATGCCTACGTTTCGGCTAACACTTTAGCCTTCATCAGAGCAAAAATTATATAATACATTGATAATACATAATGTCAAAATTTCATAATTTCAAAAATATTGCACTTATTTGAACGAAATCAGAATAAATATTGTATACAACACGTAAGGAAACTCGGTAGTTACCATACTTATGTGTTTACAAAACACGGCTACGCCTCGTGCTACTAATTTCACATAGGTATGTAAGAACAACATTCGTTTCCTTACTTTTTATATATTATTTATTCGATTATTACGACGTTTCGAGAATGTTAAATAAATCATTTATTATTATGTTCATGATTCTGAAAATTAATTTCAATAAAGCATGTCAAAAGATTTATTCACCAAGTATGTGAGACTCAAGAATGGTTCTGGGGTGTTCATTTAGTTCATTCGACCCTATTTTACACCTTATGTTTAAATCTTCCTGCGTTTGCATTTCCTGTGTTTGCATCTTGCATTTATACCAAATCTAAAATTCTTGATTTGAATTTTTCTGTGAATGAATCTTTTGATTCAGGTGATGCAGATTTCTGTGTTTGAATATTTTAGATTTTTATTTGTATGTGTCAAATGGGCCCGGTATACATTTATGTTTATAATGACCATTTGCACCGCTTCCACTTACATTTTAAGTGTCACTCGTGTCACTTAAATGAACAATATCGAATCAAAATCAAATTGTCAAAAGTAGAAATAGCATTGCTGTCATAAGTTCGATTGGATATTTTTCATTTAAGTGACACTTAAAATTGTAAGTGGAAGCGGTGCATATAGCCATTAGTCAGTTTTCTAGATATGGCGGGCGGTTGTGTGCTGGCCACATCAGATTCTTGTCTTTATTATCAATATTCTTACTTAAGTTTGGTGACCTGGAAGTTGCTAAGCCCGAGCACATTGACATTTTTCCCAACGGCTCTATAGTTAGTGTTGCTTCCTCTAGAGATGACAAGTTCAGGAAGCTGAAGCGGTTCGATTGGGGGGACATCTAGTTCCGGAATCCCATCTCGCAGTTTTGGTCGCAAAACTTCCACAGATTGAATAATACACTTTGTTACTTCCGGATCGTTGCGGTGACAAACGTGGATGTAATCGGCTAAAAAATAAATTAAAATAAACATTCCATAATTGTTTAATATTAAGTAGAGAGACTAGGGTTGGTTGTTACGAGGGTAAGTTGTTACAACAAGGCACATTACAGATAATGCAAAAGATTTAGAGATGTGCGAAAGACAAACGATCATGGCAACGTCTGCTATCACCTCCTGTACTCTAGTGGCGTCTACGTAGTCACTGAGTACATCTGCGTACGTGGTGACCAAAAACAGCATGTTTTTAACTTTTATTCTATTTCGTAATTTTGGTCTCATGTCGTAGATAATATAGATAATTTATTGGATTTATGTTATATTTATTATTTCAAGTTCCTTATTGTTTATGAAATCACAATGTTCATTTAAAAATAGTTGCGTAGTTCTTATATTCAAATATTTCATTTGGTATTGAGGCAGAAAGTTACATACAAACGGGGCAGGTTTTTACATTTTATGGGTTAAAATCTGCCCCGTTCAAAAGATTCCACCATTTCTCCTAAAATAATTATTGACTTTATCCAAAAGCTGCGCCAAAAGTAGAGATCACACGTAAGACAAGAAAATTAGCAATTTGACAGCCACACCAGAAAAAATGTTAAATGTTAATCAAAATCAATATTGAAGATTGACTAATTAAAGTGTGATTCCATTGATTAAAATTAGAAATAAGTGATTCAAATATTCAAGACGCTTTCTGTATGGTGTAAAAACCTGCCTCAAAACTGGGGTTGGTTGTGACACCTATCAAATTTTCAAAAACAACAATATTCTTCAGCCAACAAGCGACTTTTTAAATCCTAACAATTTCATTTTAATCGTTTTATCCAATAAAACGTTAGGAGTTAGGACAAATTTTCTAAAAATGTCACAATCAATCCCGGTCTCCCCTACGGCACTTAGTGTTAGTACTAGTACTATATAATTTAAAAAATTGTCTGATGTACACTTTTTATAGTAAATTTTATTATAATTACATCATTGAAATGCAAATTTTCCCATGTTATCAAGTAACTTAATTTAAATATACTTATATATTTTATTGCTAAAGGTGCACGTGTACATTTTTTGTTAAAACTACACCATAATAATAGATATTTATACACCAAGTGAGATAAATGAATGTTTATTCAAGAGAAAAAAGTTTAACTCCCGAGCCCGAAGGGCGAGTGATATAATTTCTTCAACTGAATAAGCATTACTATCTCACGTGGTTTATGTACCATATTTTATACAATTTTGACAAAATTAATTCAAAAATTTTAATTATAAATTTAGTACGACATAACAAAAAAAACTTATCTAGGTAGTCGTCAAGTGACAATTTGTCATTGTTGTTATATATTTTTAAGCAGATGACAGTTAAAAACGTCAAAGTGATAAGTGATTTATGTAGGTAATAATTACTACCTACAGTTTATAACGTCAAAATTGAACAATAACTTTTAGATTTTAAAAAACATATTTCATTTTTAAAAATGAAAACGTTATTTGTTATTAAAATCTAAAATTTATAATTTGGTAACTCCAAAATAATAATTTTGCACATAAACGCCTTTTACGATTGTTTTCAGGGAGTAATGTTATACATTACCTACTCACTAGTGAATTGCTTAACTAAGTTTTCGAACAATAAAACTTCTTGTATTATGGTTAGCCACGAAGTATAATATAAACACAGGAGTACTGTAGAATTGTGGCATTTTTGTTTACCCTGTGTGTGTGAGAGAGAGATTACTACTGGGCCCGTACGTTACCATCGTTGCCGTTGTTTATCAAATCATCATAGAATGTATAGAATGCATGCTCCAAGCTACTTCTTAACTACAATTAGCTATGCAAACATAATAGCCAGTTGCTAGGTAATAAATATAAATTAAAAAATGAAAACATTTCTATAAACTGTCTTTGGAAATTTACCTTATAGATAAGAAGATAAATAAAGTTAAAGTTTGTATTATACTGGAAATTATTAGTAGTAATTCAATTACTCACTCGAATTATAGTAAACTTACATTATCGTTAGTGAATAAATAATACACTGTTATATCTTGTTTTTGAGACATAATTTTTAATAGGGAACCCTTTACAAACAGTGCCACAACACAATAGAATGAAAATTTGCGCGCGCTACTTAAATAATTGTATATTATGCTATTTAATTTAGCAGTAGGAATATTATAATTTATAATTATAGTTGACATCAAAGCTTCTACTCTTCTCAAGATTTTTGTTTACTTAACCTAATGGCCATTTGCACCGCTCCCACTTAAATTTTAAGTGTAACTTACATTAAAAATATCGAATCGAATTAATAACAGCAATGTTAATTCTACGTTTGACAATTTTATTTTGATTCGATATTGTTCATTTAAGAAAAATTTAAGTGGACGCGGTGCAAATGGCCACTAGTAATGTTAATAAAAATCCAGCCCTTAAAAATAATTCTTAAAGTAAATCAAAGATGTAAACAAAAACACATACGTAGTGTTGCAACAGCACACCCCACTGTCATCATCAACACAATCACAAACATTGTTGCCATGACAACAAGTAAACAATTAATATGTAACTCACAGCTGCAACAGCAAGAACTAATCACTTTTCCCCCGATGTGTTGTCTTTTATACTCGACGCAGCTCCGCAAGGTTTGCTGAATGGTGATGACGTCCACACGAAGCAAAAAATTCTAATTATATTAAATTTATGCCTCAGTTTTATGTCTATTTAGAAAATTTTTACAGCCAACATCACTTGACAAATCAACATGAATATTAATTAGAATAGGTTAAATTAATTTCCATGCGTATCAAAGTAAACAATAATTTGGTTGATAATTTGTAATTAATTTTATGAATTAAATAAGAAGAATGCAATGGACGGTGTTCGAGGTTGAACAAAAAATATTTTACTGATGTTGTAAATATGAAATTATTTAATTATTTGGTTTGATTGTTATTTAATTTTAGTTACATACTCACTCTTTAAATAATTTTTAATTGGTTGTAATACAATTTAAAATGTTGTTTACAATATGGAACTATGACAATTATAGTTCTATTAAGTTATTCCGATACACGATATATTTTCAATTATGAATACTCAGCTCGTACGTAAGTATTTGGCAAAATTAATAATCGAACACCAAATTGAAGACTGCACTAAAACGAGTATAAACTTAGGGTTTGTATTCGTATTTATATTAAAAATTGTCTAAAGACAAGTTCTGTAAATATATGGAAGCCTTAATGGGAAAAGACGTATGTATTTATACACTGTACAGGCCGTTTTTGTACTTCGGGAAAAAAATTAAGAGCACCTATATATTACATTATTACATGACTTACTGAGCGTGAAATAGAAAGAATTTTTGAAAATTCACAAAAATAATGGTACCAAACTTATTTAAAATAAATGTTAATTAATAAATTAATGTTTTCATAGGTACCACGAGTAGAGAGATTTTCTAAATATTTTATTTAAATCTACTATACCACAAATAATTCTTTACACAACGTCTAATGATGTCTGACGTTGAAATTAATTTAATTTAAGATGTTGCTAGGTATCTCTTAATTTTGCAAATTTATCTAAAATTCTTCTAATATACCCTTAATTTTTTTCCCGAGTTATAAAAACATCCTCTATTTAAAATCCTTAAGAATTCGAATGTTAAGCTAGATTCAGACCTACCCAATTGTAAGTATAAGTGCTAAATTAACCAAACAGCGCTTTAAAAAAATTTCAATTATAAGTGCGAAAGTTGAGGGCTGATTGGTTAAATTAGTAACACACTTATAATTAGGTACCTATGTCTGAATATAGCTTAAGAATACACTTGCCTGGTAATTTAGAAATGTACAGAGCAATCTTACGTTCTTAAAATATCACTATTTCATTCATTAAATAAACAGTAATAAAACAGTAAGTATTTTGATTTTAAGTTTTGTGATATTTCATTATTATTTAATCACAACGGTATGAAAGTTATTATAAAAAGCTTGTGTAAACTTAAAACTTAAATACAAATTTATTTAGAGGATTTCAAAAAATAGCTATAAAAGTACCTATGCAAAATTTGCACCTTGTATGATTTAAAGTGTATTTATAACAATTAGAAGCTATACAAAACAAAAAACAGACATTCAAATTTAAATTAAATTCATTGGGTTCGTAAATATAAATAAGTCAATTATATTGATCCATTTTAATATGATCACAAAATTTGTAAACAAATTACTTCAATTGTATTATAAAGTAATCATATAATTTCTCTTCACTAGTATAATATATTATTATTTTACATAATTATTTCAACAGCAAAAACATAATGAATATATAAAAATAGAAAACAAGAATAATAAAATAATTTTGTATAGCAATTGATGACAAAATGACATTGTTACACAATAAAAAAGATCTTACATGTACAAATTAATGTTAAAAGATAATAATTATTATAATTCTTTAAATTTTTGCCATGACAAGTGTGAAATAGGTGACTATTACCATCTCGTAATTTTTATTAAAATAATTCTTTGACATTCGGACGTCACTATAATAGTTGTTCAAGTTTATTTTTATTTCAAGTTGTTAATGCAAAATAAAAATTCTTACAAGATACCTTCATTTGTATATTGTAGCAGAGATGAAAATATGTTTGGTATCTAAAAAAAAACACACATTTTTCGCCGATTTACATTAAAAGTGCTATTTTATTGACAGCTTACAATCTGTGAAGTGTCTCTTTTAGTGCCTAGGCTAAAAAACTATTTTACTCATAATCGGTTAGTAATATGTGCGTTGCCGGCCTTTTAAACAGGCAGAAAGCTACTCATTTTTATTTTCCCAGCTAGCTGGAAATATTTTTCCGGCTAGTTAAATGTTACTTAGCAACTCTGTTATAGATTTCTATTTTCAAATAGGTTTAACAAATTGAACAAATTATAATAAAACTGTGAACTGTAATTACACAAGAGCTTTTTATTTAGCCGAATAAATTTCTGTTTGTATTGAAACCTTGTTGCCCAGCAATTTAAAAAGAAAAATTGTTTCATAAAACCACGACACCGTAGTTGGAGTGATTTTATTTTAAAACAACTTTTAGAGTCAAATTGCTGTCAGGTGACGGTGACAAGGTTGAGATGTCAAACAGAAATTTGTTCGGAAGAAATAACATGCTCGAGTGTAAATCCTCCTTTGATTCTTCTTCACAAATATTCCCAAAATCTAATCATTTTCACTGACAAATATTAGAAATATGAAGCAAATAACCATCAAATAACATTTTAGTGTTTTGTTTATTGTTTGGTTGCTAAGAAAAAGGTACCTACCTAAATAAGGTTTTATCACTTCTTGCAAAAAGTTACCTTCCTTTTTATCCGCTGTCAAAGCGATAAAACTGTGTTTTGTTTACAATAATAATAATATTAATAAAATTAATGTTTAAAACGCGCATATTATTAATCGATTTGATTGTGAGTAAATTGGTACACAAACCTGGATAGAAAGCTTATTCTAGCCTCGGGCTTATAGCTTACCTCGTGCTGCGCACCTCAATCATCTAAATAGAGCGCTCGGCTGTAATGCAGCATTTAACTGCTCGGTATGTAAATGTAATAAATGTACTATTTAATGCCTAGGCAGTAAAAGTAATTGATTCTATGGTGAATAAATAAATGTTCATGAAAATATAAATAACAAATTTGATTTTTCAAAGCAATCGCTCATCAAACGAATAGCACAGGTTCAATAAAAAACGCGGATAGTATCAAAATTTTATTGCGATACCTGTCAAAATATTGAAAATAATCACTAAACTAATATTAATTAATAACAAATCAGCAAAAAACAATAATTTTTTATAATTATTTATTCACTTTAGACTTTACATAATTATATAAACTGTTGTTTGTTTTGATGTAAAATTAAGAAGAAATGAATTAAATTTACCATAAGAAATAATGCTAAAGTAAAGTGTGTTTACATTTTAAACCACAAATAAAAATTTAAAATTAATTATATTCTATGAATTATGTCTACAATTTTAATCAAATAGCTGACTGAAATATTATATGTGACCGTGACCGACGAAGATGTAAGAATCCTGTCAAGTACACATTTTAGTTTAGTTGCACAAAATTATCCCCTGTGGTGTACTTTCCTCTAATAACAATGCGCACCCTCGGTTTGACGGTAGGTAACCGCAAACACAATAAATATATTTCTTTATCCATGACTCACAAGTATGTGAAGTTGCCATACCTAAGTTCAGTAAAAGTTGTGTGATATAATGTAACTATGTATTGTTATTTATTTATCTATCTATTACACTATAACAAATAGATTTCATCGCTAATATATGGACAGTAGAAGTTTAATTCACTCTGTTTACTGTCAATGACAAAATATTTAATTAACTTGTGTCAAGATGAATCACTTTTAATAACAGTTGGTAAATCGTGAACCATTGTAATTGGGTATTACCATTCGATTACCTAACTGCTAACTCACAATACCACAGTGTTAGCTTTAATGCAAAAAGCTTGTATTTAGTAAGTAAGTAAGGTACTATTGTTGGTAAGCCTGCATCGTTTTATTTGCATTTAATATTTGTTTTAAATATTTTTGTCACTGCAGTGATTGGCAGTTACCTAACAAAATATCGTTTATGTCTTCAAATTTACTACCGTTTGTTTATTGCTTTTTTAAATTAATGTTTTTAAATTGTCATTAGGTAGGTGTATTGTCTATATACATGGTTGGCTGATTATTTTAGATATAAGTGTAGTGGAACATGAAGGACGAAGAAAAACTTTACACAATTATTGTTTATTTAATTTGTGGTTTTACAAAACCAAAATGTTTTATCAGTGATAATTATTATAAGAACTTTGTAACTTGAATATTTTGTTTTTAAAAAATATATGAACTTATAGGCATCCGTAACTTCATAATTGCAGTTCCGGAAACATAATTAATTAACAATTGAATTCATTTTTCGCTATTCCATTGTTTTGTTACAGATTTTTCGATTAAAACATCCTGCAGTTTTTCAGTAAACCTTGACATGTCACGTAACAATTTTACGGATTAAAGATTTAATTACGATTAAACTTCGAGGAAATACAATAAATTATACCTACTGAAAAATATACTTGCATAATATTAAATCACGATTGTGGTAACAAGAATAAAGATCATAAATCGATCTTTGTCCCTGTAAAAAAACTAGGCTAGGTATGAACGAAACAAATAAGTCTTGCAAAAAACATCATTTGGATCTTTTCAAGTTTTTATTTATTCAGTACATTTATAAAAAGTAGCATTTCAAACAGAGAACAGTAGATTAAAATTCCCTGAGAACTTATATTTTTTAAATTATTTACAAAAAACTTGTTTTCAATAAATACAAATTTTATTTGCAACACTTGAAACAATAACAACTATGTTGCAAAGTTAAAATATTTACAAAAGAGGTATTACGATATTAAAATAACATCTTTGTTTGAAGTAGTAACATTACACAATGATGTCGACGATAATGCCTAATAGACCTAAAATTAATTAAATGTTTTCATCTAGGATGGTTTTTGATGCATGTCTTCTACTTCTGCGTTATTCGAGTCTGATGATTTAGGAATTATGGGTTTATACGATTCTTCTTTGGATGTGAAGGTGATACTTTTCGCTTCTTGTTTTTCTTGTTCCGACTGCCATTCAACCTTCTGTTGATGCTGTTCGATGGCATCACGTACTCTGTCTAAAACCATAGTTTCCGTTAGGACACCATCTTCAGAGGCATACGCAGCCGCCTGCCAAGCTACACCCAGTTTCGCGATTTCTCTGCCAGACATGCCTCTCGTCATCTCTGCCATTTGGGTACACAGCTCTCCGTAATCGAACTTGTCAACTTTCAATCTTCTCTTGCCTTCAGTTGCGGGTTGAAGAACGAATTTGTCAAAATACAGACGAATCAATCGCTCACGTTCGGCAAGTCCAGGTAGACCGAACTCAATCATTTCGTCCAAACGATCATTCACAGCCCAATCAAATTGTTCGGGGGTGTTAGAAGCAAGAACCATCATCACTTTGCCGCTCTGTTCACCCGTACGATATAAGAAAGCGTTTAATGTTGCGCGTAAGTCTTCTGAAATCTGTTCAGAGGAACGTTTGCGGAGGAACGCGTCGGCTTCGTCTACGAAGAGTAATAAACCTCTTCGGGTGCTGTTAGCCCAGTCGAACACTTTGTGGATGGCAGTGACTCCGTCCCGGCCTAAAGGTGCAACGTCACCCCCAGTCAAAATAGCGTAATCCATGCCAGAGTGCGTTGCTAACCTCTGTAAAACAAATCGATATTACTCGGATATTACTATTAGTAAAAATTGTTATTATTTTCATAGCTGATGTTAAAGTGCTACTTTATCGGCTATTTTGAGTCGATAAAGTAACACTTTAACCGCAAGGGTAGATAAAGAAACACTAGAGTAGATAAAGTAAAACATTAACAGCAAGGGTAGATAATGTACCTACTTAATGTTTTTAAATATTTTCTTGAAATTATTTTTCAAACATTTCTGCTTCCACTTTGTGAAAAAGTAGAATGAAAAACATTACAAACTCCGAAATTGTGTTTTAATTATAATTTAATTTAAAATTGGTTTTCTTATATTTTTTCTTTAACATCACCTATAGAAAAAATCTGGTGTGGTCACCACACAACTTTCTTATACACAACTGTGTATACTCGTATAAATATTGCACTTGACACACGTTTGACATAATAGAATAACTGACATAATTGACTTAACTTGTTTATTTTCAAGCAACTATGATTATTGAAATGTATTTAATATATTATTTAGTTTTTGCTGATTCAATCATTTGTTTTCAAGCAACTATGATTATTTAAATGTATTTATTAAATATATAATTTGATTTTTCTCAAATTTAAAAGGAGTATAATAGTCGAGGAACTTTAGACGAAAAAACGCCAAAAGCTCGGACGCCGGGAAAGTTACACAGATTTTCATGATTTTTTTTTTAATCGCTTCAAAATCGAATTGGAAACAAAGTTTACCACCTGAGAACACTTGCTTTTGTTTTTTAAAAAAAAATTTCGAAATTTTTTTTTTAGAAATTTTTTTATTGTAGGTATTATTATTTTATTTTTTAAAGTTAATTCAAGAAATTTCTGTTACTAAATTCTCTGAACAATTCTCTATAAGATAGATTCATTTATTTTTATCGTAAATGCCTTAGTGAAGCCAAAATTTTCAGATTTTTGTCCCGGGAAAATTGAGAAATTTTAGTTTGTAATTTTTTTTGTGTTTAATGACCTGTAGTTTCTGAAAGAATAAAAATTTTGATATCCGGTTTCTTTTATTAAATTCTCTGAACAATTCTCTATAAGATAGATTAATTTAACAATTTTTGAAGGCCTTAGGTAAGTCAAAATATTAAGATTTTTGTCGCGGGAAAATTGAGAAATTTTAGTTTATAAAATTTATTTTGTGTTTAATGACCTGTAGTTTCTGAACGAATAAAAATTTTGATATCCGGTTTCTTTTACTAAATTTTCTGAACAATTCTCTATAAGATAGATTAATTTATTTTTATCTTAAAGGCCTTAGTTCAGAAACTACAGGTCATTAAACACAAAATAAATTTTAAAAACTATAATTTCTCAATTTTCCCGTGACAAAAATCTTAAAATTTTGACATACCTAAGGCCTTCAAAAAATTTTAAATTAATCTATCTTATAGAGAATTGTTCAGAGTATTTAATAAAAGAAACCGGATATCAAAATTATTATTCGTTCAGAAACTACAGGTCATTAAACACAAAAAAAAATAACAAACAAAAATTTCTAAATTTTCCCGCGGCGAAAATCTTAAAATTTTGGCTTCACTCAGGCCTTTAAGATAAAAATAAATTAATCTATCTTATAGAGAATTGTTCAGAGATTTTAATAAAATAAACCGGATATCAAAATTTTTATTCGTTTAGAAACTACAGGTCATTAAACACAAACAAAAATTACGAACTAAAATTTCTCAATTGTCCCGCGACAAAAATCTGAAAATTTTGGCTTCACTAAGGCATTTACGATAAAAATAAATTAATCAATCTTATAGAGAATTGTTCAGAGAATTTAGTAATAGAAATTACGTGAATTTACTTAAAAAAATAAAATAATAATACAATAAAAAAAATTCGAAAAAAAAAATTCGAATCATGAAAATCGGTGTAACTTTCCCGGCGTCCGAGCTAAATGTCTAAAGTTCTTGGACTATAAGTAAGTCTAGGTATCATGAAAAAAATCGATGTCGGAATTTTCGCGGAAATACATGTTTTGAGGTTCACTGAACCGTTTTGACCATTTTCTCAATGATGTCTGTGTGTGGATGGATGTGTGTGTGTGTGTGTGTGTGTGTGTGTGTGTGTGTGTGTGTGTGTGTGTGTGTGTGTGTGTGTGTGTGTGTGTGTGTGTGTGTGTGTGTGTGTGTGTGTGTGTGTGTGTGTGTGTGTGTGTGTGTGTGTGTGTGTGTGTGTGTGTGTGTGTGTGTGTGTGTGTGTGTGTGTGTGTGTGTGTGTGTGTGTGTGTGTGTGTGTGTGTGTGTGTGTGTGTGTGTGTGTGTGTGTGTGTGTGTGTGTGTGTGTGTGTGTGTGTGTGTGTGTGTGTGTGTGTGTGTGTGTGTGTGTGTGTGTGTGTGTGTGTGTGTGTGTGTGTGTGTGTGTGTGTGTGTGTGTGTGTGTGTGTGTGTGTGTGTGTGTGTGTGTGTGTGTGTGTGTGTGTG